>CM046881.1:87810609-88445807 GCA_025667525.1 Glebionis coronaria
TATATTTTTCCTTTCAGCCACCCCACTCTTCTGTGGGGTTCTAGCTATGCTAAACTCCCTAGTAATCCCTTTATTAACACAGAAGGCATCTAACAATTTGTTTCTAAACTCACCACCATTATCACTTCTAAGTATTTTAACCTCATTCCTAGTCTTCTTTTCAATTTGGGTAATAAAGTTAATCAAAATAGTGGTAGTATCACTTTTTAAGGCAAAAAAGAAAGTCCAAGTAAATCTAGAAAAGTCACCAGTTATAACAAAACAATAAGATTTACCATTCAAACTTTCTATATTAGTTGGGCCAAATAAGTCCATATGTAGCAAGTGAAGTGGTTTAGAACTAGAATGCACAAGTTTAGACTTAAATGAGACTTTGTGTTGTTTGCCTTTAAGACATGCAACACAAGAATGATCATTGTGGAAAGCTTTTGAGGGCAAACCATCAACTAAATCATGTCTCATAAGTCTATTGATATTCTTAAAGTTTATGTGCCCTAACCTTCTGTGCCAAAGATTACTTTCATCTACTGAAGCTTTAGCAAACAGACATGACAAATTGTTCTTCATCCTAATTCCATTAAGATTAACATTATAAATGTCCTTATGCCTAGGTGTTCTATAATCAATAAACTTCTCATCAGGCATCTTAAAATCTTTGCTCAACACCAAGCATTCAGTATCAGTGAAAAGAACCTTATTTTTGTTATCACATACTTGTGACACACTAAACAAATTATAGTCAAGTTCTTTTACCAGAAATATGTTTTCAAAACGTAAATTATTGGTGATAAGAGTGCCTTTGCCAGAAATTGTACCATATCCTCCTCCAAAGTACACTTTGTCACCATCTTTAATGGGGGTAAAGTTAGTCAAATAATATTCCTTCCTCGTCATGTGCCTAGAGCATCTACTGTCCCAATATCCATGATCATTGACCTGATTTTGAATGCCCTGCACATAAAGAAAACAAGTTAGTTTTCTTTGGGAACCCAAGCCTGAGCAGACTTGGATTCATTTTGTTGTTCAACAAGGAAAAATTTAGTCCTTATAACAACCCCTTGTTCATCCCTTTGTGGCCTGAACACCTAGTTTACCCAATTGGTTTAGTCATGACCTTTGAAATATAATGAAATCTATTATAGGTCATGGAAATTCCATCAGAATTAGGGTTTTGGTCTTGTTTAGGTCTCCAAGTCAAACTAGATGAAGCTTTAGACCCCTTTCCCTTAGGTTGTAAGTACCTATTATTACTAGGTCTAACATAAGAACCAACACCAACTTGTTGTGGCATTTTCATACCATACATAGAGCTGTCAACGTTGGAATTGTTCCTGTCAGCGTTAAATTTGTTCTTGCCAGCGCTGAACTTGTTCTTGTCAGCGCCCAAATTAGGGTATCAGGAATCCATTGTCTGTTAGACCATGTGTTGGTCTTTTGAAAGGGCCTTTGTCCATGAGTATTTGTCCCTTTATTAAAGAAGGGAGCTAGTCTAGTAACTTGTGGACTTGGTTGGACATAAGGTCTGGGTTTGACCATAGTTGACCTATTGTCAGCGTTGACTTTTGAGGCACTGACACATTTATAGGCCAAGCGAGAAAAAGTCCCACATGTATAACAAGCTTTTCTAGACATAACCTTAGGTCTAGACTGAAAGAACCCTGTCCCATTAACACTAGCTTGGCTTTTTGGTGACCTAGGTTTTCTATACATTTCAACATATTTAACACTAGGTTTTCTATTAACAGATGAGCCAAGGTCAACAGGTTTTCCAGTGGTAGGGTTGGTCACAGTTATGGGTGTAGGCTCAAATAGACTCCCACTAAGCATTCCACCCTTAACAAAGAGAAAAGGGTTGTTTGCTTTCCATTTTCAAGGTCAGTCACCTTTTGTTGATATTCCTCAACTAGGGTGAGCACTCTAGGTGGAGGAATAAATTCCTCTTCTTGGAGTTCTAGAATACCTGTCCAAGAGAGATCCTTTCTCTGAACATCATAAAAGTTCCCAGCAGGTGGAGGAACAGCAACATATTCATTCATCCTAATCCGAGACATATCCCTAGGGTTTCTTTGTTCACTAACACATTTTTCTAGGGTTTGGCTGGCTTTATCAAAAATTTTAATTTTAAGCCCTACATTTTCTTTATCCTTAGAATTAACTTATTAAACCCGTTTCTATTATTTTTAGTAGTCCAATTTACCCCCAAAAATAAAAATAAAGTACCCAAAGAAACCTAATTAAAAGATTTTGGGTCAAGATTGCCAGACCTAATCATAATAGTGAATAGTTTCACTTGGGGAAATTAAACAGGCAATCAGCTTGGGTGATAGAAAGATAAAACCTCGGGTGATAGAACATTTCTCAGTATCAGATAAAATAATGTGCTAAAGAAGTGATAATCACTTATTGCTCCATTTGTTGGACATGCTTTCTGCTGTAAATATCTAGCCAAAATACAAAGCTAAAACACTTAACTTGTTGTTCATTCTCATATCAAGTGAGTGCAGCAAAATCAATTACGGACATACCCAAGGTAAAATTTCATAATCTCATCGTTCAACCATTCTTCAGGCTTAAGTTTACCAACATCACTATAGGAAACTTGGGTCCAAAGAGCAATTTGATCAATATCTCTGTGAGAAACTTGGGTCCATTCCTCCATGATGATTTGGATGTTTTCATCTGCACCAAAGCAATTAACAGCTTCATATAATCTTCGCTTAACGTGATCATGTGCTATTACAAGATTATCAAGTCTTTTTTGAATATTTTTAACATTTTGAAAGATGTTCACAGAAATTAAAGGTGCACAAATATGAAAATAGAAATAGTTATCAATAAGTTTTAACAAAAAAAAAGTTATTTAAAAAAACAAAAAAGAAATAGTTATCAATGATTATGATGTGATATTACTCTTAGAAAAGTTATTTATAAAAACAATTTTATTAGTGAAAATAAAAATGTTTTAACAAAATTCATTTTAACAAAAAAGAAGAAGCCCAACCCATATTGAAAAAGATAATAAAATAACTTGAACGGATATATGACGTAAAATGGCTTCTAGCCCGGTGGTTGCGTTGTTGGGGCTTTAAAAACAATTCTCTTAAAAAACAATTGAAGGTCATTGGTTCGAGTCCCAACCCACATTGAAGGTCATTGGTTCGAGTCCCATTCCTAACTTTTTTGAAAAAAACAATTTTCTTAAAAGAGTTGCACCGGTGGTCCTTGGGGTGTGAAATGACAAGATTGCCCCTCTCGTTAAAAAACTTAACTGGTGTTAGTGAGAAAAAAAAGTGAGGGACCACTGGCGCCTAACGTTTGCCACTTAAGGTCCAACGACGCACTTTTTTGGTCAAGGGACCACTAGCGTTGGTCAACGCAAACCATAAGGACCACCGGTGTAGTTTACTCTATAGAAGAATTATACGGATCAATATTTTGGCTAATTTGGTTTGGATGTCTTTCTGCAGGGTACAAGTCGCCCGACTCACTACCATGTTCTCTTTGATGGAAACACGTTCACAGCCTATGGATTACAAATGTTAACAAATAGTTTGTGCTACACGTATTTAGGAATTTTGTGTTTTTTTTGAGAATTTTGTGTTTTTTTGAGAATTTTATTAGAAAACGACGATCTAGGCGAGATCTCTTCCACAAAACATTTTGTGAAAAACAAGGGTGTTTTCTTCCAACTAAACGCTGCCGTAGCATTGCTCTTCCAAGACAACACAATGTAAACGTTTAATGTTTAAAACATTTAATCTAAAAGAACCAAATATAGATAGAAAATGTGTTTAAAAACCACTTTTCATCTTATGCATCAGAATGTTTGACGCCTGAACGTCTGGAATTAAGCGTCCGAGAACACTTGCAAGACGCTTTTCCTTATCGTTTGCATCTTCATCATCTGCGAATTTTGTTACTTCTTCCTTGTAGTCTATAAAGCTTTCTTCAGTCCTCGATTCTATCAACAAATGATTTAAGCATTAGCAGCAGGTGTTTGTTAAATATGTACGAGTATATAAGTTGATCATTAGAGCACAACTAATAATCTCATGTCTCACAGCTTCCATACACTTAACTCGCACCATTATTATCATAAGTACATGAATTTGCATGAAAGAGAAGCAGTGTTGGTGAAGCAAAATTATGGGCATCAATTTGTTTGCCCAATCCAATGGAGTTTTTAACAGAAAATGTGGTATAAAAAATATTACCATTTGGGTGTTTTTAAAATAAATAATAGCGTGTTTATACAAGTTTATTGATGGTAAAGATGCATGTACCTCTACAGGATGTCACATAGTCTTGGGGAATCAGTCCTCTTTAGTTTATACTCACCAACCGGATACTGATACTCAGAAGATGCAGTCCTAGATTCTGTATATTTTGGAAGCATTAGTGGTTTAAAATCGGGTCGGGTGGGTTCGGAGCATGAAGGTTTGCGAGAAGTTGAACCCCAGGGTTGGGAACACACTCGTACGGGTGCAGAAGAGCATCGTTCTGTTTTCGTAGCTGTGCTTTCGGTGGACGTTGTTTTTTTGGATAATGCATTCAGCAAAGATACCATTATTGATAACCTACAATATCAATCCACAAAAGGAATGTTAACTTTATACAAAACAATTGAAGTCTCATTATTCTGAATCGATGAAATAGCAAATCTACGAGGTCTCATCAAAAAACCTTACTCTGTTGCGTCGGCTTATGTCCATACTTCTGCATTAGACCAAAAGTCTCTAAATACAGACCATTTTTTTAGTTTTATACGACAAATTAACCATATCGCAAAGACTGTAATGAACCCCATTTATGTCATTGACCATAAAATTTAACACATCGAGAATACGTAACTACAATAGAAAACTTTTTTATAGATGAAGACAAAGAAAGGCTAAACGTAAACCCTACCCCAAAAAAAGCCATGGTATTTTCATTCAGAGCATCAACCGGTTAAACACGAAACGAACAATCATGCAACTCATGGTTTACCGGTTGAACAAAAGTGATGCTGGTGATGTAGCAATTGTTTGTGGTTCGACTCGGATTCCAAGGGTACAACAAAAACTTGTGGGCTTTTTGGATGAGAAGCCACTTTGCAAAAGCATAAATACAGATTAAGTTGTTGCTTATGTTGCAGCGGTGTTGGTTGCTAATTTACAATGTTATAAAAAGAGGGTTAGGCGGCCGCCTAGGTGCTAGGCGGGCATACACCGCCCCGATTTATGGCTAGGCGGCCAACTAGATGGAAAGGTCAAAAGGCGGTCAAACATTTGAGTTAGCGAGTGTTTGTTTAGGCTTATATAGCCCACTAATGGCTTATTTGGTTTTGGGCTTATGTTACATATGCCAACATTTTTTTGGCTTATTTTCACACTTTTCGGTTCATATAAGTTCGTTATATAATAAACTTATATAAGCCAGAAAGCTTCAAAATAAGTCAAATAAAGTGAGCTTATGAAACATAAGCCTAAAACCACATACACTCAGTTGATTCACCGCATACACTCACTTAGGAAGCACAATAAACTACTCGCTAATCATGCTCATAATCAAACAAGCAATAAAAGACATACTCCGTACTAAACTAATCTAGAGGGGATATAAGCTAAACTTGCTAAATGCCAAAATAAACCGCTTATGTTTAAACCAAAACTGATCTACGAAATAATCTTACAAAAATGACCATATGTAACTTGGAACAAGGATAAACTAACTAGAACTAATAGGTCAGGACCGAAACAAATAAGCAACAAGAAAAACAAAGTTATATAAAATCTGAACCATATAACTAAATAAGCTTACAGCCTAAACACAATAAGCCACTAATCAATAAGTTGCTATATAACAAAATAACATTAATTTACCTTCAAAATAACAATAATCTATAACAAGAAAGATGTATGCCAATTAACACAAGAACAAAAATAAAAAAAATGGAAAATAAATTTATTACATAAGGTTCATGGGTTTAATTATGTGGTTGTGGTTGACATCGGGAACATGCATTTAGGGAGAAAATATGACTGTGTGATTTGAAAGGAGAAGTAATGGTTTTAGATGAACAGAACTAGGCGGGAAAGGCTAGCTGTGTTTATTTCTCAATAGATACGGATGGTTAGATGATACTAATAAATGTTTATTGTTTGTTTTTAGTAGTATTGTTTTACTAATAGTATTGTTTTAGTACTTTATATAATTTTGTGAAAGTAACAAAAGAAAATACTATAAAGTAAGACTAATCAAAGTATTAGATTGATAGGAAATCTAAATACAAATAGATAAAAGCTATGTTATGCTTTGTGCACCTTTAATTTCTGTCAACATCTTTCAAAATGTTAAATATCTTTAAAAAAATATTTTAAAGTGGTGTTTGACACTAGGGTTTTATAGGTCTTAAACCTTTGGTAATTTATTTTTCTTGTTCCTTTCAAGTGTCTTAGTTGATTTCTAGCTTTGGTTTGTTTTGTATTTGAGTTCATTTCTAAAAAATCCCAAAAACAAGTCTCTGTGGTACTTTTATGTCAACAGGTGATGTCAAACACACCAGATCCCATATTTTTCTTGATTTTTGGTTTTAGGTTTTGAAAATTTGTATGCTAGTCTATTTTAAGGTGTTTTATGAGCAGGTTATCTGGTTGCTAGGATTTATTGGTTTTTTCTATAAGTTTAATAAGCTTGAAATTCATTTTTTTATGTGCTTTGTCTGTTCTATGCATATCACATCAGCATACCTTATTTCTTCATTTTGAGTTTTTAAACCTTATAATTTGCTATACAAGTATGTTTTGAGGTCCTCCATAAGTTGTTTATCTGGTAATAGCTTGTTAGTGCTTATTGCTTAAGCTACATCATCTATATTTGCTTATTTGCCTGCTTGTTTCTTTTATGTGGCATTGTACTTAAATTGCTGTTATTGCTTGTTTACTTGAGTTGTTCTTGTGCAATCTTACCCCTTACACTCAACTGAGTGTAAGGGTGCATTAATCTTCCAAAATAAGCACTTCCTAGTCCCTGTCAATAGCTTATTCACCCCCTGTCAAGCTTTGTTACTGTAGCACAGTCAACCTGTTTTTGGTTGTTTTTGGATAATCACTTTGCGAATTTTTGTGTTTTTGGTGTCCTTGAGATCCTTGTGAGTCCCTCTTCAAGTTCCCATTAGTCTCATATCAATTCTTTCCTTTTTCTTGATTTTCATTTTTCAAGTTTTCCTAGTTCTTCGTTTTTCTCATTTCTGGCAAATTCTTGTAGTTTGATTCGTGTTTTTGTATTGATTTGTGTTTGTGAATTACGTTTTTGTGGCTTGATCACGTCTAGTGTGGTTTAAGTTGCAAAAAGCAAAATAAAAAATAAAAGGTGAATCACGGAGGTCACAAGTGATCCCCGAAGGGTTCAAACTCGCGACCTCTACGTGATCAACACCTTTAACCACACACACCATAACCAACTCTGCCCTGGGGTCTTTTCTGTTAGACCTCGGGTAACTTGTTATTTAAGTGGACTTTTTGTGGGCTTTTCACAGCCCAAATAAGCCACGAAGTACACTTAAATTTCTTATTTGTTGCTTATTTGAACTTCTTCCAATTTTCTTTCTGCCACTTTTCTAAGTCTCCTTATTTAAAAATTTTATTTTTTTCCATTTTTATTTTATTTTTTAGCATTTCTTTTATTTTTCATTTTTATTCAATTATTTAAAATTAGTTTTAAGTTTATAAAAATTTTCAAAAAATAGTTTTTATTTATAAATTATTCTTTTTGAGGTTTACATTTAAAAAGTTTTTAATTTTCTCTTTTTATTTGCAAATTTGATTTTTATAGTTTTTAATTATTTTAAATATTTAATATAAAATAAAATATTTAGTTTTATAAATTTTGGTTTACGTATTTTTCTTAGTTACTACATTTTTAGAGGTTTTTTTAGTAATTTTTAATACTTTTTATTTTAACTTTTTTTATTTTTCGTCGTTTTTTTTTCCGAGTCCTTTACGTTTTACGTTTTAGCTCGATTTAGCGTTTTTACGTCTTTTCCTTTCTTCTTTTCTCTTTCTTTTTAGTGACATAAAATTTTAATAACGAGCGAATTCTATACACACCATACCTCATCGAGAACGAACTCGACGACGAGCGTTTTCGTTATCTTTTTAACGTAACGTCTAATACTTTCCCATTCTTTTTGCTAACTTTTTTCCTAAAAGTTTAGTAATTGGTATCAAACATACTACATCAAAAAATGGCGCCGCTGTCGGGGAGTTGTGTGTTTTAGTTTTTGTTCACCAAGAATCATTGTTTTAGTTTTTGTTCACTACTACACCATAAAACTAGGATCACTACTACACCATAACATCACGACGTACATAAAATCATGAGTTTTAAAACAAGAATCATTGTTGTTTAATCGGACTAATAAAATGAGATGATTTTGGGTTTGTTTCTGAGCCACGACTAGCGGGTTTTATAGCGCACGACCAACCGAGACCCAATCGGGGTGTCTCGGTGGTGAGGGTCTTCGAGCACCGAGGGCCTAAGCCTCGGTCTACACTGCTCGGCATAAGCCGAGTACCCCATCGGGGATGTTTGTTGTCACGAGGGTCAAGCCAAGACGCACTCGGGTGCTCGACAAAATTGGTTTGGGTTGGTTCGACACCGAACACCATAAGGCTTCGGATAGCGTTACTCAACATCCACTAAGGACCCCCATCGGGGTATATCGCTCAGTTCAGTTCAACCCGAGATACATCAAGGCCTGGTGCCAAGGTGTGGACCACAGACCTTGGCCGAGTACGTAGTTCGGCTAATGTCGATGTCCCGAGAGCGAGAGGCTACTGCCTTGGCTCGTCGGTCTTTGTCAACACCAAGGATCACCAAGGCTCGATGCCAAGGTGACCTTACTCGACACACACGCCTGAGTCCGAGAACCCGCACTAGGGTGCCCCTCGGCTCAATGATTGTTCACTTCGTCCGAGCACACTCGACGTCGTTGGTTGATTCGGTTCGGTTTACACTACATAGCCACACTCTCTGCTACCGTCACTGCCCGTTATAAGTCTACTTAAGCTAAACTAATATCAAAATATGCTTAAAACTTAAAATTATGTGGTTAAGATTCTCACAGTATGAATACGCATAATACAAATAACGTTGCAAAATAATCACACATCATGTCCAACAAATAGTAAGAAAAGAAGTGTAGCACAACATAAAAGTATTTAAAGAAAAACTTTGACGAAGAAAAAAGGCCGATTTTAGATATTTTTCTTCTTCTTTCTTTGTTGTTGCTTTCTTTTCTTTCCTACTTGAGTAAAGATGCTGTCTAGCGTTCATGTGACACAACCTAGAGCGATTTGAGTTTCTAGATTTGGATGTAGTTTAATCCTACGCATTGGTTCAGGGGGCACATATGGACCGACATCATCCCGGGTCTCGGGGTTCTGGTAAGCATCATCTGCAAAGTATAAGAAAAGTGAGATATGCAAAGTATAATAAAAGTGAGATGCGCTTGCTTGCATAGAAAATCATTGACCGGCAGTTGTCTTACCATTATAAAAAATGGTTGACTGTTCTTGCAGACGTATATTTTGAAGCTCTTGTTCTAGCTCCTCCCTCCGCAAACGTTGGCCTTCAGCTTCTCCTTTGGCCATGTCAACCTTATATATTGAGTAATACTTTATTGATGATCAAAGTGGATTATTTAGGGTTTTTAGGCCCTAAACTAGGCCAACAATGGCTGACAATAAGGTGAGGTTCGAATCCTTTATTAACCCAAAAATTTGCTCTCTGAATAATAAAGCTCGGGTTCAATATATATAGGAAAACCGCTGCGACGGCGTCAGGTTATAATCCATGACGTCGTCGTGGTGAAGAACATTTTAGAATTAGGGTTTCATCGGCGGCGTGACGTCGTCAGGTTATAGCTTGTGACGTCGTCATAATCTTCGACAAATCTTCCTTGGACTCTTTGACCTCTCGTGACGTTGTTAAGTTATACGTTATGACATCGTCACGAGTCTTGGTTGATTTCCATGATGAGCTCTTTGATCTCCCATGACGTTGTCACGCTGAATCCTATGACGTTGTGATGGTCTTCAATGTAGAATCGTTGTGCTCTCTGAGTGGTCGTGACGATGTCATGTTGTAACATGTGACGACGTCACGATCTGTAGTCTAGCTAATTCTTGAATATTTGTGACTTGGGTTGCTTTCTTGTCGGATTCCTCTTCAGCTGAGCTCCAAGCATCCAATTCCTCCAAATAGCATCCAAAAATGCATGTTTTCATCCAAATGCTCCAAAATGCCTGAATATCTAAAAAGGAACGATTAAGTACCTTTTTGAGTTAAAAACATACAGATTTAGGGGGTAAATGGGCCTGAAAAAGTGTATAAAATGACACCTCATCAAATACCCCTACACTTGGGATTTGCTTGTCCTAAAGCAAATGGGCTTTTCTACCTAGACAATAAGCATATCGGGTTCATTTACACTTAATTTTTAAAAATAATTTACAATAGATATTTTCTAGGCCTCGTAATAATCAGTACGGAACATCCACACTAGCACCTCACAATAAGTGTTTGGGATAATTCACTCACTCTCTCAGGGTTTTGCAATGTAAGCATAAAAGTAAATGGAAACGGAAACACTCATTACCTGCATAATACATAAGTTAACCATAGGCTTGGTAAAGGATCAAACCTCCACCGCTAGTGGTAGTACAAATTATCACTATAAAAGAGGACTATGGGTTGTAATGGGGTTTGGGGTGTAAATGATGTAAATGGAAACAGAAACGGATGGGGATATATTTAGGCGTAGGAATTTTTCTGGATTCGAGGTGGAAAGGGTTACAAAGGTAACTACTCGGATACATGCTGGTTTGATTGCTAGCCAAAAACTCGGACAAATATACAAACTCTTCATCAATACTCTATAGTGATCTCTTCTCTTTTTCTTTTCTATTTTTCTCGTTTTTTTTATAAAACTGAATATTTATTACGATACAAAGGTAGGGGCATAAACTGCGTTCCCCTATACTTGAGCTTTTTGATGGTTCAAAATAAATAAATATAATCTAAGACCCGATTTGATTGGATCAATAAAACATGGAGCTTCTTCTTCTTAAGTACTAGCAGTGCTTGCTAATTCTTTATTTCTGTGTCTTGGGGATCAAGTACAGTCCAACCTAAAATTTGTATCAACAACTACAATATCCAATACTATAGTAGTATAGAGATAATGAGTTATCCTCAATAAAATTATAAATATAAATAGTGAAAATCATCAATATTCTAGCAAATGCATCCAATACGATATTCACAGGGGCTAAAACATACTATCTCATTTTGGATCCATGCTAACAATATTGAATTGTTACCAACCTTTATATCTCATATTGGATCTCGTTTTTATTAACATATGTTGAAGACCATGATTTCTATATTTTCACTATCTTCACATTTAACTTTTAAGACAAAAAAATGGTATTTGGCATAACCACTTCAAGCCCGTGTACCAATAATGGTGCCCACAACCCTACCCAGCAAAAGGCCTATGTGCCGGTAAGTTACCTCACAATGATACTTGAGACATGCTGTGGTACGGAATAGAACTCACGACCTTTCGGTCAAACATGGTCAAGCCTATGCTTTAACAGGTAGTCAGGTGGCCAACTGAGCTAATCAGTTAGTTAACTTTTTAGATATGAATATTCTTTGTCACTTTCTTCAGTGTATGAAACTTAAAAAGATTTTAACTATCTCATTTATAACATATATTAAAAACTAGACATCAAAATAGTAAAAACTATAAGATATTAATATTCTCTTGTCACTTTCTCTAATATATGAAACTTAAAGGAAAAATAGAAAATTCAATATTGTTCGAATGAATCCAATAACAGATTGAAAGAGTAAAAAGACTATTACCTACCTTTTATAGCTCTTCACTAGGGATGAGCACGATGCCATTTCCGTACCGAATTAGTGGTACCGATTTTTTCTCGAGCATGAATTAGTGGTAACGGTACCGTACCGAACACGATTCAATTACCGGTACTGGGAGATATAGGGTTTTTCTCGTCTTTTTTCAGGAATTTCCCGATTTAGTACTGGTCCTGTACCGAATTAGTGGTCCTGATTTTTAACCTTATTTCGTAGTCTCGGTGTCGTACCGTATGTCGGGAATTGGTTCGGTTCTGGGTTCGGCTTGAAATGCTCATCCATTCCCCCACCTTTAGAAAGAAAAATAATAATCAAGAGTAGAAATTCTATTTTTCCTCTAGAGACAGAGGTCAAGGGTTCGTCCCATACAAGGCACGAGATCTTTTTCTATCTTTAATAGAATCTGAAGCAACATCTCTATCTTTGGTAAAGGTAGTATACATCTCATCCTTACCTTTTGGTCGGGTTATTTTCGACCCACTGTTGAAACAACCGCATCTTGCACATGCTTAGTCAACACATCTTTTCAATTATTTGAGAGTTTGATATTTTATTTCGGGCTGTCAAAAAATAGTTCTTTACTTTCAACAATAAATAGGGAAACTCGAGTTTGTAATATTACTCTTACTCGAGGTTATAAACTTATTGATAGTTAGTGATTATGATGCGGTTGAAACCAAAAGACTTGTGAGCACTATCATTGCTTAATTCGTATTATGACACAAAGCTAGATGTCGAGTTCTAATCGTAGCTAGAACCAATCTCACAACACAACACAACCTTCACAACTTCACGACTTTACAACTTCACTACTACACCATAAAACTAGGATCACCACAAAGTCCTAGTTTAAACTATTACCCATATACACAAGATATACAACTTAATGAATGAATGAATAAGATGGATGATGAGTCTTGATGATGTAACACTTCTACACTTTCTTGAAGGAAGTATTCTTCTCTTGTACTTAGAGGAATGTTGCTTGAATCACTTGGAAACTAAGCTTGAATGTATATATGATCAAAGGTATGTATTTGAGAGAATATGAGATTTAGATCAGAAAGTTATGAGTGCACAAGGTGAGAGAGAAGCTGAAAATCAGTCCACTATTTAAAGGCAAAAATCTGCCTGTTGAAGTGGTCAGTCCCCTTAATTCTTGGTCGGTCCCCTTAATGATTAAGGGGACCGCCCGTATAGAATTAAGGGGCCGCCCAGATAAACCTGAGATTTTTGTCTTTTAGTGGGGAAGGTTAATGGTCTCATCTAACTTAAGTTGCACTTCTTCTCTGGATCTCATCAGAGTGTCCCTAAGTTCAATACTAACCTTAAGATCATAAGACAAAACATTAATTTGATCTTTTAGGTCAAATTCCATTTTCTTATATTCCTCAACAGTCTTTTCAGTTTCAACAAGTGCTATTTGATAATTTGATAGCTTGCATTTTTCATCAAAAACATCTGATTTTAACTTTAAGATTTCTTTGTTAAGCTTTTCAGTGTTTAAACGACAGCCTTTACTATAGTAAGCATCATCATATACCTCATTATCTAATGAAGACGAGGAATGTGCCATAAGAGCAAAGTGAACATGCTCTTCTTCTTCCTTCTCTACAATCAAAGACTTATTCTCTTTCACATCCTTTGCCAAAAAGCTCTAGTCCCGTCCAACACCATCAATGTCTTGCATGGCAGCCATAGCCTTTGTCTCTTCAACCTTGATGACTTGGCTTGAAGCCTTTCCAGCATCAGATCTTCTTGGAGATCTGCATTCCCTCATAAAGTGACCCATCATATGGAAGTTGTAACACTCAACCTTGGATTTATCAAATCCAGCAGTGTCTTTAGCATTGAAGGTCATCTTCTTTCTAAATCCCCTATTCCATCTGTTGGCCCTTATGCTTGGAAGTGCCATATTCCATTTAATATCTATCTCTTCCAAATTCTCATCACTGATTTGCTCAAAAATCCTCATATGTAATCAAGGAACCACTGGGCAATGCAGCAATGTATACACATACTGTATCCAGATCAATACCAGTAGGTTTAAGCCTTGGTGAGTCAACATTGTATGTGTCAGCGTCTGAACGTGAGGCGCTGACAAAGGTTGATCCACCACTGACATAAGGTGATCCAGTAACAGGATGCACATATGACTCTCTCTCATTGACTTGAGCTTCACTATGTGAGATGAAAGCCGTGTTTCTAGATGTCGACTTGCTTCCATGATCCAATAATATTTCATTCTATACAATCCTTAGCTTATTGTAGACGTCATCAAAAGTAGAACTCCTATGAGCATTGGTAGCAATTATAGACCTAGCTTCAATTTTCCATGCCTCACCAAGACTCTTAAGGAAAGTAGTAATGATGTCCTCATCATCATATTCTGTTCCCATAAAGATCAACTTGCTAGTGATATCTAGAAGTCTCCTTCTTACCTCACTTAGCTTCTGATTGAGAAGAGCTTTAAATATAGCATATTCATGCAAGAGTTGCTTCTTCTTCTCTTTGGTAGTGTCATCATTGCCACCATAGTTCACTTGAAGAGCTGCCCAAAGTTCTTTGGCAGACTCAAAGCTTCTATACTTATGCTGATTGTTTGGACCCAGAGAGAGTTTAAGGATGCTTCAGGTGTTCATGTCATTCCTTCTTTTGGATATATCTGTAGTTGAGACAACTCTTCCATCCTCAGGTCTTTCTCTACGTTCTTCAGCAGTAGAACCAGTGGTAGACCTTGTTGTAATAGCAGTAGCAATCTTAGCTGCTTTTTCGAATTGATTTCCATATTCAATAATTTCCCATAGAGTATGATCATGAATTTGAAGGTATTGTTCAAAATTAAACTTCCATTGTTCAAAGTTTTCAGGGTCGAGCATGGGGATTTTTATGTTGTGGTTTGATGAGGAAGAAGATTCTGTAGCAGACATCTTTTCTGGTTTTAGGGTTTTGGTGTTTTTAGGGTTTACTGTTCTTCTAGATCAAAGTTCCTCAACAAGCTCTGATACCACTTGTTGATCCCAAACATAGATCGATTAGCTTTGTGTTAACGAGATTGAATCAAATTTAACATGTAGAGAAACTTTGTTGTTGTTATGAACAATCCTAGTGTTATGCGGAATTAACACTTAGATTAAAGAACAAGTAAAACAAATAAAACAAACTTTCACTTGTGATTGATAATCGAACTTGAGTACAATGAAAGTTGAATACTGAATAATATGTATAAACTACAAACCCTACGACCTCCTTTTATAACATAAGGAGTCGTGTACAAAGGATAACCTATCAACTATTATAGGAAAAGATAAATATAGAAAATACAATATTGAGTATATCTCTTCTTCAAATAATAAACGTGTTGACTAAGTTTTCCTATTAGTGGTTGGACTTCTTCTTGTTAGCGCTTGGATATCTCTTGTGAATGCTTGATTTGTCAACGCTTGATTTCTTCCTATCAACGTCCAATTTACTTTTGTCAGCGTCTGAGTGTCTTGGCTCATTTTATTCCCAACAGATGGGATGGAAGAAAGAGAAGGCAATTCCTTAACATGTGAGGTGATGTTGAAGATGTGAAGAAGAGATTCAAGGGTTTTTGGTTTGTGGTATGAGAGGTGGTAAGAGTAGTGATGATAATACAAGATATGAGAAAAAGATAAATGTGTGAATAAGCACAATTAAACTTGATGATGCGATTGATCGTCCTACACAAGTTGAAATAAGTTAGTCTATCACATGATACAAGAAAAAATATCATTCTATGACATGATAGTACAACAATTTATCTAAACAAATGTGAGCATAGATACGCATGCAATTTTTCATAGAATAAGTAGGTACATACGAACATAATATGTTCTCAAGTAGACAAACAGATAGAAAGACTCTCATATTAGGCATAGAGATGAAAAAGATGTCACTGGTTAACTTAGTGTCATTCTAGAAAGGTATCAGATACACCAACGTGTTTTGGGGTGTTTGGCAATTGGTTTTAACTTAGAGAACTTCTACTACAGACCACGGACCCCCACAGACCATTATGTGAAAAGGGTCCGCCTTTGGTCCAAAGGGTTCCATGCTTGCATAGTTAAGCAAGTGTTGGAGAATGTTGGTTTTCGTTAAAATATCGTGTGTACTAACAATGATCTTTATGATAAAATATATGAATATTATAGAGTAATAACAAGTGATTTTAACCTATAAAGCAAGTATGCTAGTCAGAAAAGATGTCATTCATCAATAAAACACAAGATTATCACATAGCAAGATAACATCATTCATTTAAGGTGAGAATCCCCTAAAACATAGTTCTACTCTATTAGCCATAAATAGATTAAGGCAGTGAGAATTAAGCATTAAGACAAGATGATATATTAGATGATTTGTCATACACCTATTAGACAAATAAGTTAGTGGTAAGGATGGCAATATGGCAAATCATATGACAACAAGCATTTAATAGAAATCCCCATGTAACAAGATAGAATCAAGACAAAGAATCATGTTTAGCAAGAGTAAGACATGTAAAACACTTTATTGTAAAATGATTTTTTCGTTAGGCTTAGACACACATGCATACGTTTCCATACTTGACAAAGTTATAGAAAAGATAGAACTTCTAAATGCCCAACATACTTTGAAGACATAAAGATGCACATATACCAAATAGTATCACATAGGCATGATAGACCGTTTATGAAGATCATGTTCAAAGCACAACATTTTAGAGCAAGTGTCATCTATACCATCCTACCGATTGATTTGAGAAATGCTAACCAAAGACAAGAGAATTTAAACGTATATGCACGTTGATCATGTGAAACATCATATAAAAGATAGAATAGTACTTAATTGCATATCATACAGGTCATGGTTAACAATTATATTTTAGTGGCATGAAACACACAAGCATACAAGTCTTTCAAAGGTTCACACATCTATCATTTAATCAAACAACTATCAAACACCCAAATAATGTCATAACTATCAATTACTTTAAAGAAGAATATGTACTTAATGCCTAGATGAACAATGTAAGAAAGCATGAATGAGTGGGAAAAACACATAACTTGCATTACTATGATTTTTTAGGTTGAGATACTAGAAAGAAAGAAGGAACAAAAGAATTCAAGAATTATGAGATATATACCATATACATAATCATGTAAGTCTCATTTAATTAGACCAAGTTAAAAGACTAAAAGGCATCCAAAAGCACATTGTGATAGGCATACTAATTTGCTACAAATCAAACCAACGCAGTGTATGTGTACAATTAACATACAAGACATGTATAAGAGACGTCATAACTTAAAACACAAATATCATGCAAAATAAGTTGGCATTATAGCATTTGAGAACATGCATCAATTAGACGAGCTAAGATGTATCATATTAGCATTGATTCGATAAGAACAAAACCTTATACTAAGCATGCGTTTAGCAAATAAGTATGAAGAAATATGAGCATGTTACATTACAAACAAGTTATTTCTACTTGGATATCCAATTACTACTTATTTGGTATGTACTACTAATGAGATACAAAGTTCATCTATGTAAACTAAAATTAGGCATATTTAGGAAAAACCATTTAGTCAAGTTAGAGAATGAGTATGAGACTATCACTAGTGGTGCTCAATTAAGGCTAAACACGACCATTTTTACGGGTTACACACGAACCTAACTTCTCCTCAAAGCAATCCAATCGTTAGGTCAAACTGAATTTCTAGTGCGATAGGTTCTCAAGTGGTCATTCTCATTTGAAACAAAATGCAATTCCTATATTTGCCTAATCAAGTGAAGCAAGGATTTGATTTGCATTGACCATTTATAATTAGCCTAGATCGACTTAATTATCATGCTTCATAAAATCTTAATCAAGTGTAAGGATTATGTGAAAACCAAACAATATATAGAGGCGCAAACAAGATGGAGTCATTTAGAGCAAGATGTATGCAAGGAGACATAGAAAGTAATGTTTTTTGTAGAAGAAAGCTTTTTAAGAATGCACCATGGCATATCTTTTAAGAGTTAACAAATGAAGGTTACTTACCTTAGTTGCTCTTGTGAAATAAGGAAAAGGAGTTGAAGAAGCTTAAGTGACCAATTTTTACTTAACAAACCTTCGACCATGTTTTCCACTAAATTTAATACACATACAAAGTGGATTGTAACACACGAAGTGATTCACAAGATGTTTATGTAACATTTGTGAATTAATGCATGTATGCAATGTAACAACAAACACACAACTTTAATGCAAGTGATCTATCAAAAGTCCTATTAAGCATAGTCGAAAGACTAGTGATGAACAAGTATGACACATGTTGTTTATGAAAACATTCCTTTTTTAGTGGAGAGTATATTACCACAAGGATTACAAAAACTATGAACTTATTGTGCATAGGTTGATGTTGGTTTAAGTGATATTAGAAAAATAATTTTTTGTAAATGTACTGGTCATGAACCCTTTTCAAAAGGCACGGAACCTTTTTCAAACGGGTCCGTGGACCTCTGAGAAAATTGGAGGATAACATTTTTTGACCCCAATTTTGAAGATAGACACCAGGAGTTGTTCAACAACAATGTTCCACATGTGTATGTTGTAAATTAGACTAAGGATCAAGAGAATGTACCTTTGTAGCAATCATATTCATAGCATATCATACTCGAGTGGTAAGAATGTTATTTGCTAATGTTTATGATGTTTCCATTAAGAATAACATTACCTCTATTCGTGGATTTGTATGTACTAAAGAGGTTCCTATTACCTGTCATATGATTTGAACAACCATTGTCCTTGATCCATTCGTTGGGCTCAAGTTCGGCATTCAAGAATACCTACAAATCATGAGACTCAAGTGTTTATTCCCCATTGTTTTATGGGTCCGTTTGGGTTAATCATAACTCTCATAATCATACCAATTTAAGTGTTACCAAACATATCCCATGGAACTAGATTTCTTATTGAAAACTGATTTCAACATGTGCACATAAATGTCGACACAAAAACACACATACATATAGAATGAAAGACAAATAGAAAACTCATAAGCACATAGGTGTAATGCAATGGTTATCTAAGAATGAAAGTATAGTGATATACAAGTAGAAGAAATACTCATAAAACACATAAGCATACAAGGTTTGACACAAGCATGATGTTCATATGCACAAATATCCATTAGCACTCAACACAAGGATAATAAAAATCCTACGGATTCTTTTTAACATCATAGTTTCATCTTATACCAAACATCCTTTTTCAAGAACACTTATATGTTTAGAGAATAACCCAATGTGGTGTACCTGACAAGTTTTCTTAGTTTCTATTTTTAAGCAACTTACTAAGTGCAAGTAAGAGTATAACAAATGCAAAGAGAGTGAGCTAAGTCTACAAGCAATGTAAAAGACAATTTCCAATCTTAATGCACAAAATATAGCAAATGTCCTATTGTGCATAATCATGTAATTTACAAGCAAACAAGTGAGTTTCATGGAAAGGTTGACACATATATACAAACTCATAAACCAAAGCAAGTAATATTTAACATATAAATATTTTTCTTCAATTTGTGTTTAAGTATGATTATGTATTACCAAGCTTGATTAATTTCCTTTGTATGATAAAATGATTTATTTTAGAATGTGGACACAACCTTATTCAACTACAAACTAATTTGATATGTCTGACTCAAGAGAAATAACATGAAATGTTAAAGAAAGTTCAGAATTTTAGACACCATATTGATTTTGACTTGTTTCAATATATTATGAATCTAACCAACACTTAAGAGTGTTTTTATATGAAAGTATACTCAATTACCTTTGAAACGATAGGTGGCCCGACTTCTACGGACTTAGGTTTACAAAGTTATGGCCTTTTGAAGTTGGCTGAAAACTGCAGCACAAATGATCACGGACCCCGACGGACCCTTATTAAATAGTGTCTGTAGACCATTGATTTGGCTCCATGAGTCTCTGAGACAGACTACAATTTTCCCCCAAAACTTGTGTTTTGACATAGCGAAAATGCATAGGACTTACTAGACTTGATAACAAACATTCATTACACATGTTAAACATCATTTTTACTTATGATACTTATCTATGAGTTTATGAAAATGATTTTTCAACAAAATTAAGAGTTGTGCCAAACACTCGTTTAAAAGCTGTATTTTGTAAACTTCTCTATGGACACACAATGACACTCGTCAATCCTTTTAAGACATCTTTATCTATGTTTCAAATAAATCTTTAAGCTAATATTACAAGGTATACTAAACAATAAACTTTGCAAGCAATAAACAAAGAAATGCTTCTCATATTGTATCCCGCTTCAAAGGTAGTTTGATACATGGATTGTGCCCTTTTTTAAAAACCATTTGTTTTTAAGAAATTAGAGCCACGTGGCTCTGATACCAATTTTAGAAAATGTAGAGGGGGTGAATACATTTTTATAACTTTTGTATCAAATGTCCATCAAGAGGGACATAGTATGAGAGGAGTTTGTTTATAGTCAAGGACTATATTATGTGTCAAGTAGCACATTGAGTGATCATGATGCACACACAAGCAATGCAAGTATAAGGAAAGTAATAATGAAAAAGTAAATGGAAACACACAATGATTTATAGTGGTTCTGCTACAAGGACTCCTTCCTTACCTTACATCCACTCCCCGAGTCACATACTCAGGAGTTCGACTTCACTAATCAACAACCTCCTTTAAACCGTTGGAGAAACCCTTACATGTCGCTTACTATATTTATCGACACCTAAGATAAGATGTCTTATTCTTTTACACGGGTACAATAAGTCCCTTCTACATCGCTTACACTTTAACCGCTATTAAGCTAAACACTGGGTCCTTACACAATGGATATGACCAACACCCTTTTACACCCCCTAAATATTTTCCGACACCTAAGCTGGGATGTGGTGTTCTTTCACATGGGTACAAGAATTCCCTTCATACTACGCATTTTGAGGACTAAAATGCTAACCACACTATTACATGAGTAGTAGAAGTATAGACACAACAATGGTGGATGTATAGGTAACAATTAATACATCCGCACACTTAAGAAATGAAGGATCAAAGCTTAAAGAGGTTTCTTGAGAGTGAGAGATATGAGAAGAGAGATCTTAGACATGGTGCTAAGATAAAGCTTGATCTTGGATGTATTGCATACAACCTAAGTATCTCCATATCTACAAAGAAAGACACTAGACAAAGAGATGAACAAGTACAAATCTAAGATCCATATGTTAGAGAGAAGAGGTAAGACATAGAAGAAAAAATATACAGAGAAAGATAGAGAGAATATGATGGAAAAGGGTGAAGTGTAAGCTAGTAGAATGCTTGCTATTTATAGGCACCAAGCTCAGCAACTCACGGACCCTGATGGACCCTTTTAGCAAGGGGTCTGCCCTTTTAAGAAAGGGGTCCGTGGGAGCTGACGTTGGTTTTGTCATTGTTAATACAATGATGCCTAAAAACGTTACTTGCATTTTTCGGTCTTGCTTTGTTTTGATTACGACAATATATAAAAACAAGCATTTACGAAAACAACGAAAAACGAATTCTTGAGCTCAAGTATTTTTCATTTCAACCATTATCACTTAAGGTATGAACAAACAAGTTATCATCCTAATTAAGTGATCAAGGATTTAAGTTTTCTTAAAACTCGCCTTTTATTAAATGTGACAAAGCATTTTATTAAACTTTATTTTTAAGAATATATTTTATTAAATTAAATATTTGAAAATTTGAAAATGGCATATTCCATATGGTTTAAGAATATCCTTTGGGGATAAATATTCTACCAGATGTGACTACCACACTAAATGATAAAAGGTAGTGGAGTCTACTCCCAAGGTTCCATAAATGGCTATGCGGCTCCTTATCAATAAGGAACCATGCGAACCTTTAAGGAACCGCACCCCGAGATAGCCGTTGGAGCTTTGTCTTATAAATAGTGAATCATTCTCATATTTTCTCCTCACCTCTTTTGCACATATAATTTCAGATTCAATCCTACTTCTTAAATCATTTAAATCCTTGATTATTTGGTTGATTACTACTTGTTTAGAAGTAAATCTTTCTCCTCCCATCTCTTCCTCTCAAGTGCAAAGAGAAGAACACTTTCATCTTTGAAATGTTATGTCTACCTCAAAGATCCATTGAAGATCAAACTTTTATTTTTCATTCTTGCGTTATTGTTGTGAAGATCCAAATAGTTGTGTATGTAGTGCGGTTAATACTTAGTCCTTAAAGTATATTGGTGTAAAGTGGTTCTAGCTAAGATTAGGACTTGACGTTTAGCTTAGAGTCGAAAATTAGTTAAGCGACGTGTACGGTTTCTCCACCTTAATGAGCTTGTTGATTAATGAACTCTCGAGTAAGGAGTACTCAAGGAGTGTAGTAGGAACGAGGAGTGAGCTTCGTTGCCGAACCACTATAAATCCTTGGTGTTTGCTTTGATCTTTCTTTTCCTTATCTCTTTACATTCATTATACTTTAATTGCATATACTTGTGATTATTCGTTTAGTTGCAGTATCCCTTGTCCATATTGTGTATAAGAAGATTTCACATATTTGCTCAAGTATAAGTTTTTAAAAAGGATTTTTGAAAACCTATATTTAACAAGTAAATTTAAGAAACTATTCAACCCCCCCCCCCTTCTAGTTTCTACAATTGGTATCAGAGCGTGGTTGCTCAAGCGTTTTTAAAATATATTGTATTTTAAAACTTGAATCGATCTATGGATTCCAACAAGTACCTAAAATGGCAATCTATGCAAAGACCACCTCTTTTTGAAACTGATAGTTTTTTATTAGAAAAATAGATTTGAGACTTATGTGAAATCAAAACATTTAGATCTTTGGCATGTTATTACCAATGGTGACTTTTTGCCTTATCAATATAATGAAGTTTCTAAAAAGAAAGAGTTAGTCACTTTTGAAAATTCTAATGATGACACTAAAAAGAAACTTGCTAAAAATAATGAGGCTAAAATGGTGATTTATAATGATTTACCTAATAAAGAGTATGAAAGTATCTTCATGTGTAAAACTGCAAACGGTATTGGGAATACTCTTTTAGTAACCCACCAAGGTAATAGCCAAGTCAAAGAAAGTAAATCGATCTTCTTGTTCAACAATATGAATAATTTTTCATCTTCAAAGATGAAACTATTGATAGTGCATTTGTTAGGTTTAATACTATTATTACTAGTCTAAAAGCACTTGATGAAGGTTTTTCTAGCAAGAACAATGTTAGGAAGTTTCTTAGGGCATTGCATCCAAAATAAAGAGCTAAAGTCATGGCGATTGAAGAATCAAAGGATCTTACTACATTATCACTTGATGAACTTATTGGCAACTTAAAATTTCATGAAATGATAATTTTAAAGGACACGGGAATGGTGAAAACCAAGAGTGAAAGAAAGTCTCTAGCACTAAAATCCAAGAAGGTGCAAAGTAACCATGATAGCTCCTCCTCGGAAAGTGATGATGAGGAATATGCTATGGCGGTTAGAGACTTCAAGAAGTTCTTCAAAAGGCGAGGTCAACACGTAAGACAACCAAGCAACAAATAGAAAGTCTTCTCCAAAAATCATTTTGTCAAGAATGACAAAGGTGATAGTAAATGCTTTAGATGTGGTGACCCAAATCTTTTCATCGGTGAATGTACCAAGCCATCTCGCGACAAGAATCTCATGGCTTTTGTTGGAGGTTCATGGAGCGATAGTGGTGAAGAATATGATGACAATGCTAAAGACAAGAAATGTCTCATGGCTCATTCTTCTAAAGAGATATGCGTGGGAATCGATTTGGAGTCCGATGAGTGGATTAAGGTAGTGGTTGTTCTAAAAACATGACGGGTAATCGAAGTTTGTTCTCATCCTACAAAGCATATAATGGAGGTAACGTCACTTTCGCTAGTAAGCTACGTGGTAACATCATTGGCAAAGATACGGTTTTTCTTGACTCCATGGCCATCGAAAATGTGTAAGGTCAAATTTGTGACAATAAGAGTAAGGTCATCTTTTCGGAACATGATAGTGAAATCGTAAAAGATGGAAAGATCATTGGAAAAGGTGTTAGAAAGCACGGGCTTTATGTCTTGAAGGTCAATAGGAAGTCAAAAGACAACATATGTCTAGCGACTTTAGATGATAGTTCTACTCTTTGGCATAGGAGATTAGGTCACGCTAATATGCGTTTAATTCAATCTTTAGTCTCTAAGGAGTTGGTAAGACATCTCCCCAAGATTAAGTTTGATAGTCACTTTTGTGATGCTTGTAAAGTTGGGAAGCAAGTTCACTCAAGTCACAAGGCCAAGAATTTGGTATCGACCTCTCGGTACCTAGAGCTCCTACATATGGATCTCTTTGGACCTTCCGCCATACGGAGTTATGGAGGTAACCTTTATACCCTAGTTATAGTTGATGACTATTCTAGATTCACTTGGGCTAGATTTTTGGCTACTAAGAATGAAGCTTTCAATCATTTCGAAACCTTTAGTCGAAGGATCCAAAATCAACTAGTATGTTAAATTGTCTCTATTAGGACGAATCATGGTAGGGAAATTGATAACAAAGTGCAATTTGGTGCCTTTTGTGAAGCTCATGGTATTACCCATAACTTCTCGGCTCCTCGCACTCCACAACCAAATGGGGTAGTTGAAAGGAAGAATAGGACTATCTAAGAGATGAGTAGGACATTGTTAAACGAGCAATCTTTGCCTATAAATTTTTGGTGTAATGTCATGGACACGTCGACCTATATTCTCAACCGAATTCTTATTCGACCTCTTCTAGGAATGACCCCTTATGAGATTCTTAATGGTAAGAAACCCTTATTAGAATACTTTAAGGTGTTTGGAAGCAAGTGCTTCATTATCAACACCAAAGACTACCTTACTAAGTTCGACCCAAAGTCATACGAATGTATTTTTTTAGGTTATTCTCAAACTAGTAAAGCCTACATAGTCCTCAATAGAACCTCGGGTGTAATCGAAGAATTACTCAACGTGACATTTGATGAAAACCCTCCTTCATCTAAGACATCACCTTTGATAGATAATGACTTGGATGAAGTAGACATAGTTAAAGCCAAAGAGGTTAGAAAAATAGGAGTTGAAGACCTTAATGTCGAAAAGGGAGTAAACCTTAGGGAGTTTAAGGATCATGCTCTTGAAAACGTCATAGGCGACTTAAATCAAACGACCCTTAGATCTCAAGTCCAAGATCAAAGTAACTTCTTTTGTTTTGCCTCATTGATTGAACCAAAGAATGTTAAAGAATCTTTGATGGATGAGAGTTGGGTCATCGCCATGCAAGAAGAATTGAATCAATTCATTGCTAATGACGTTTTGGAACTTGTTCCTCCACCTAGAAGTACTACCATCATAGGAACCAAGTGGGTATATAGGAATAAGTTAGATGAGAACGGTGTTGTGTCTCGTAACAAGGCAAGACTTGTAGCTCAAGGCTATAATTAACAAGAATGGATTGATTATGATGAGACATATGCACCGGTAGCAAGGTTAGAGTCCATTAGGATCCTTTTTGCTTATGCTTGTGCATTAGATTCTAAGCTTCAACAAATGGATGTAAAGAGTGTGTTTCTTAAAGGTTTGATCAATGAGGAGGTATATGTGGCTCAACATCCCGACTTCATTGATTTTGAGAAACTGGATCATGTTTACAAGATTAAGAAAGCTCTTTATGGTCTTAAACAAGCACCCAAAGCTTGGTATGATAGACTTAAAGCGTTTCTTGTGAAAAATGAGTATACCATGGGGATGGTAGACAATACACTCTTTACAAAGAAGAAAGGTACTCACCTCATAATCGTACAAATATATGTTGATGACATTATATTTTGTTCAACTTGTCAAAGCTTGTGTGATGACTTTGCCAAAATCATGCATGTCGAGTTTGAAATGAGCATGATGGGAGAACTTAACTTCTTTTTAGGACTCCAAATTAGAAAAATGGACGATGGTAATTTCTTTAATCAATCTAAGTACATTAAAGAAATGCTAAAGAAATTTGGATTAGAGAACTCTAGACCAATGAATACTCCTTAGGCCTCGGATACTAAACTCACCGTAGATGATGATAGTGAGTCGGTAGACAACACCAAATATAGAGGTATGATTGGTAGTTTGTTGTACCTTACGGCAAGTCGACCGGGTATCATGTTTAGTGTTTGCCTTTTTGATCGCTTCCAAGAGGCTCCTAAAACCTCTCACATTGAAGCGGTTAAGCGTATCTTCCGATACATTAAGGGCACTATACATTTAGGATTATGGTATCCTAAAGGGATCGCCGTAGAAACCATAGTATACGGGGACTCAGATCATGCGGGATACTATGTGGACCGGAAAAGCACTAGTGGAGTTTGTACCTTCATGGGTTGTTGTTTAACTTCTTGGTTCTCCAAGAAACAAACCGCTCTTGCTATATCCACCACGAAAGCCGAGTATGTGAGTGTCGGTAAAGCTTGTCAACAAGCTCTATGGATGAAGCAAGCGCTTGTTAATTACAAGATTGCACTTAATGATGTTCCCATCATGTGTGACAATAAGGGTGCAATAGACCTTAGCAAGAATCCCGTGTAACATTAGCGAACTAAGCACATAGAGATTCACCACCATTTCTTTAGGGATAATCTTCAAAAGGGAACATTTCGATTGAGAAGGTGCCCTCGGTAGAAAACTTAGCCGTCATCTTCACTAAGCCACTTAAGAGGGAACCTTTTAATTACTTGCGTCTAGGTCTAGGTTTAATGGAACATATACCTTAATTGCGCATTTTATTAATCGAGTCTTTTTCTCTTTTTAGTCTTTTAATTCTTTGAGTCATTATCTTAAACTCCTTTTGGAAAATTCCTTTTCTCTTTTTCAAAATTCTCAAAGTTCTTTTGAAATTGGTCGAGAGGTTTTTGCATTGTTAATTCAATCTAAAAATGTATTTCATAGCTTCTTGCTATTGATAACGAGCATACATAATTCATATGTATGAGTCTCTCAAATATAGCAAGAACAAAATTAAACTATAGAGGATCATTGTGTCATGACTATGTGTCTAAATTAATACACCTCCGACATCGATTTTATTTCAAATCTATGCATTTTGGTCAATATCTTGTTTGTTGTGTTCTTGTGTGTTTTCTATGTCTGTTATTGCTTTTTAGCATGTCTCTATGATAAGTTAGACTAGAAAATTAGGATTTGCTGAATTGGAAAATTCTCCTTATCCACCAAAACCAAGCCTCTGTGGACGGTTCTCCAAATAACCCGCGGGTCCATATATATATGGAACTGCAAGTGGAGATAAGGAACTGCGGGCAGAGCCTTCTGATTTCGAGTTTTCTGTAACTCCAAATTTGTCCCAACACTTTTTGGAATCTTTGTTTCAAACCTTTGACCACCCCAAAATTGTCTTGTGCTTTCTCTATTTAACCTTAAGAATTTTGCATCCTTTCTCGAATCAAAATGTCTTATTCACCAAATGAAAGCCTTGATTCTCCTCTATTTTCCCCAATCTCTTTCAATCCAAATTCACGCAAGATCACTCAAAATCATATTTCTTCTTCTAATAATAATATTGATTGTGGAACCTCTTATCTTCCATCACTAGCCTTTTGTTTTCTTCCTCCCTCACATGATAATGTCATGAATCATGGGACATATTGCCATTGTTGTCAATATCAACATCTTGTTATGGCTCATATCTATGAGAAGTTGAATTACATCAAGAGTTTCCTAGTTAAACCTCCTCTCCACTATGACTATGAGATTATTACCAAGCCACCACCACCTCCTTCCGCCACTACCTTGTCTTTCATTGAGGCATGTGGGTTTCTTATCTCCAAGACATCTAATTCAAGCAAATCTTAGAGTTCTAGTTTAACTAGGATTGGATTTATGCTTCCCTTTTGGCTTGTTTTTTTTCATACATCTTTGTATGATTTATTTCCTTGTATCTTTTTTCATGTTTTCTTATAACATGACTTATTTTGGATCTTGGTTATCTTCTCTTTTCTTTTCTTATTTTTCATTTTGTGTGACCTTTGTTATATCTTGTTGGGTATTTCTTCTCTTCTAATAACCCTTTTATGTAGCTTGTCACCATAGCTCGATTCCTTGGTGCCCCAAGCAAAGGGGAGTAAGCACAAATGGGAAGCACTTTCAAAGTCTAATTCTTTTCTTCTACAAATACTTTTGCAACCTTTTTGCATCGACAAAGGGGGAGAAATGAAATAAACTCATCTTCGAAAATCATGTTTTTCATATGATTGAGTTTATGTATTGTCGAAATAAAAACGGGGGAGATTGTTAATGCAATGATGCCTAATAACATTACTTGCATTTTTCAATCTCGCTTTGTTTTAATTACGACAATATATAAAAACAAGCATTACGAAAACAGCGAAAAACGAATTCTTGCGTTCAAGTATTTTTCATTTCAACCATTATCACTTAAGGTATGAACAAACAAGTTTTTATCCTAATTAATTGATCAAGGATTTAAGTTTTCTTAAAACTCACATTTTATTAAATGTGACAAAGTTTTTTATTAAACTTTATTTTTAAGAAAATGTTTTATTAAATTAAATATTTGAAAATTTGAAAATGGCATATCTCATATGGTTTAGGAATATCCCTTGGGGATAAATATTCCACCAGATGTGACTACCCCACTAAAAGATAAAAGGGAGCAGAGTCTACTCCCACGGTTCCTTAAATGGCTATGCGGCTCCTTATCAATAAGGAACCGCGAGAACCTTTAAAGAACCGCGCCCAGAGATAGCCGTTGGAGCTTTGTCTTATAAATAGTGGATCATTCTCAGATTTTCTCCTCACCTCTTTTGCACATATAATTTTAGATTCAATCCTACTTCTTAAATCATTCAAATCCTTGATTATTTGGTTGATTACTACTTGTTTAGAGGTAAAGCTTTCTCCTCCCATCTCTTCCTCTCAAGTGCAAAGAGAAGTAAACTTTCATCCTTGAATTGTTGTGTCTACCTTAAAGATCCATTAAAGATCAAACTTTTATTTTTCATTCTTGTGTTATTGTTGTGAAGATCCAAATAGTTGTGTCTGTTTGGAAGTTGTGTATGTAGTGCGGTTAATACTTAGTCCTTAAAGTATATTGGTGTATATTGGTCCTAGCTAAGATTAGGGCTTGACTTTTAGCTTAGAGTCGGAAATTGGTTAAGCTACGTGTATGGTTTCTCCACTTTAAGGAGCTTGGTGATTATCGAACTCTCCACTAAGGAGTACTCGAGGAGTGGAGTAGGAACGAGGAGCGATCTTTGTTGCCGAACCACTATAAATCCTTGGTGTTTGGTTTGATCTTTCTTTTCTTTATCTCTTTACGTTCATTATTCTTTAATAGCATATACTTGTGATTATTAGTTTAGTTACACTATCCCTTGTCCATATTGTGTATAAGAAGATTTCACATATTTGCTAAAGTATAAGTTTTTGAAAAGGATTTTTGAAAACCTATATTTAAAAAGTAAATTTAAGAAACTATTCACCCTCCCCCCCCCCCCTTCTAGTTTCTACAATTGGTATCAGAGCGTGGTTTCTCAAGCATTTTTAAATGTCGACATAAAAACATATATGCATATAGAATGAAAGACAGATAGAAAACTCATAGGCACATATGTGTAACTGTGTAAGGCAATGGTTATCTAAGAATGAAAGGATAGTGATATGCAAGTAGAAAAAATACTCATAAAACACATAAGCATACAATGTTTGACACAAGCATGATGTTCATATGCACAAATATCCATTAGCACTTAACACAAGGATAATAAAAATCCTACGAATTATTTTAACATCATAGTTTTATCTTATACCAAACATCCTTTTTCAAGAACACTTATATGTTTAGAGAATAACCTAATGTGGTGTACTTGACAAGTTTACTTAGTTCCTATTTCTAAGCAACTTACTAAGTGCAAGTAAGAGTATAACATATGCATAGACAGTGAGCTAAGTCTACAAGCAATGTGAGAGACGATTTCCCATCTTAGTGCATAAAATCTAGCAAATGTCCTATTGTGCATAATCATGTAATTTACAAGCAAACAAGTGAGTTTCATGGAACGGTTGACACATATATGCAAACTCATAAACCAAGGCAAGTAACATTCAACATACAAATATCTTTCTTCAATTTGTGTTTAAGTATGATTATGTATTACCAAGCTTGATTAGTTTCCTTTGTATGACAAAATGATTTGTTTTAGAATGTGGACACAGCCTTATTCAACTATAAACTAATTTGATATGTCCGACTCAAGAGAAATAAGATGAAATATTAAAGTAAGTTCAGAATTTTAGACACCATATTGTTTTTGACTTGTTTCACTATCGTATGAATCTAACCATAACTTAAGAGTGTTTTTATATGAAAGTAGACTCAATTACCTTTGAAACGATAGGTGACACGACTTCTACGGACTTACGTTTAAAAAGTTATGGCCTTTTGAATTTGGCTAAAAACTGTAGCGCAAACGATCACGGACCCCGACGGACCCTTATTAAATAGTGTCCGTAGACCATTGATTTGGCTTCGTGAGTCTCTGAGACAGACTGCAGTTTTCCCCCAAAACTTTTGTTTTGACATAGCGAAAATGCATAGGACTTACTAGACTTGATAACAAACATTCATTACACATGTTAAACATCATTTTTACTTATGATACTTATGTATGAGTTTACAGAAATGATTTTTCAACATAATTAAGAGTTTTGCCAAACACTCGTTTAAAAGCTGTATTTTGTAAACTTCTCTATGGACAAACAACGACACTCGCCAATCCTTTTAAGACATCTTTATCTATGTTTCAACGAAATCTTAAAGCTAATATAACAAGGTATACAAAACAATAAAATTTGCAAGCAATAAACAAAGAAATGCTTCTCATATTGTATCCCGCTTCAAAGGTAATTTGATACATAGATTGTGCCCTTTTTTAAAACCATTTGTTTTTAAGAAATTAGAGCCACGTGGCTCTGATACCAATTTTAGAAAACGTAGAGGGGTTGAATACGTCTTTAAAGCTTTTGTATCAAATGTCCATCAAGAGGGACATAGTATGAGAGGAGTTTGTTTATAGTTAAGGACTATATTATGTGTCAAGTAGCACATTGGGTGGTCATGTTGCACACACAAGCAATACAAGTATAAGGATAAAGTAATAAGGAAAAAGTAAATACAAACCGACACAATGATTTATAGTGGTTCGGCTATAAGGACTCCTTCCTTGCCTTACATCCACTCCCCACGTCACCTACTCGAGAGTTCGACTTCACTAATCAACAACCTCTTTTAAACCGGTGGAGAAACCCTTACATATCACGTACTATATTTACCGACAATAAGATAAAATGTCTTGTTCTTTCACACGGGTATAATAAGTCCCTTCTACATCACTTACACTTTATCCGGTATTAAGCTAACCACTGGGTCCTTGCACAATGGATATGTCCAACACCCTTTTACATCCCCTACAATATTTTCCGACACCAAAGCTAGGATGTCGTGTTCTTTCACATGGGTAAAATAACTCCCTTCATACTATGCATTTGGAGGACTAAAATTCTAACCACACTATTGCACGAGTAGTAGAAGTATAGACACAACAATGGTTGATGTATAGGTAACATTTAATACATCCACACACTTAAGCAATAAAGTATCAAAGCTTAGATAGGTTTCTTGAGAGTGGGAGATTTTAGACATGGTGCTGAGATGAAGCTTGATCTTGGATGTATTGCATATAACCTAAGTGATCTCCATATCTACAAAGAAAGACATTAGACAAAGAGATGAACAAGTACAGATCTAAGATCTACATGTTAGAGAGAAAAGGTAAGACATAGAAGATCAGATATATAGAGAATGATAGAGAGAATATGAAGGAAAAAGGTGAAGTGTAAGCTTGGAGAATGCTTGGTATTTATAGGCACCAAGCTCAGTAACTCACGGACCCTAATGGACCCTTTTACCAAGGGGTCTGCCCCTTTATGAAAGGGATCCGTGGGAGCTGACTTTGGTTTTGCCATTGTTAACGCAATGATGCCTAAAAACGTTACTTGCATTTTTCGGTCTCGCTTTGTTTTGATTACGACAATATATAAAAACAAGCATTTACAAAAACAACGAAAAACGAATTCTTGTGTTCAAGTATTTATCATTTCAACCATTATCACTTAATGTATGAACAAACAGTGATCAAGGATTTACGTTTTCTTAAAACTCACCTTTTATTAAATGTGATAAAGTTTTTTATTAAACTTTATTTTTAAGAAAATGTTTTATTAAATTAAATATTTGAAAATTTTAAAATGGCATATTCTATATGGTTTAGGAATATCCTTTGGAGATAAATATTCCACCAAATGTGACTACCCCACTAAAAGACAAAAGGTAGCGGAGTCTACTCCAACGGTTCCTTAAATGGCTATGCGGCTCCTTATCAATAAGGAACCTTTAATGAACGCGCCCAGAGATAGCCGTTGGAGATTTGTCTTATAAATAGTGGACCATTCTCAGATTTTCTCCTCACCTCTTTTCCACATATAATTTCAGATTCAATCCTACTTCTTAAATCATTCAAATCCTTGATTATTTGGTTGATTACTACTTGTTTAGAAGTGAATCTTTCTCCTCCCATCTCTTCCTCTCAAGTGCAAAGAGAAGAACACTTTCATCCTTGAAGTGTTGTGTCTACCTCAAAGATCCATTGAAGATCAAACTTTTATTTTTCATTCTTGTGTTATTGTTGTGAAGATCCAAATAGTTGTGTCTATTTGGAAGTTGTGTATGTAGTGTGGTTAATACTTAGTCCTTAAAGTATATTGGTGTATATTGGTCCTAGCTAATATTAGCGCTTGTCTTCTAGCTTAGAGTCGGAAATTGGCTAAGCGACGTGTACGGTTTCTCCACCTTAAGGAGCTTGTTGATTAGTGAACTCTCGAGTAAGGAGTACTCGAGGAGTGGAGTAGGAACGAGGAGTGAGCTTCGTTGCCGAACCACTATAAATCCTTGGTGTTTGGTTTGATCTTTCTTTTCCTTATCTCTTTACATTCATTATTCTTTAATTGCATATACTTGTGATTATTAGTTTAATTGCACTATCCTTTGTCCATATTATGTATAAGAAGATTTCACATATTTGCTCAAGTCTAAGTTTTTGAAAAGGATTTTTGAAGACCCATATTTAACAAGTAAATTTAAGAAACTATTCACCTCCCCTCCCCCCCCCCCCCTCTAGTTTCTACAGCCATAAATACCCAATATCTTGTCCAACACTCAATGTCATTACTACCTTGTAGTTTACTTTTAATATCATATTTAGGAGAGTGTACAAGTACCATTTTTGTGTTTGTAACATTATAAAAAAATTACATGAGTTTAGAAAAAGACTTGTAGTAATGTGAGAAGTATGTTGAGACAAAATATGATCACAAGTAACTTATACATTTTACGTTATGTATTGCAAGTTACATGTTTATCATCATCAAAACAAACAAGGATGTATAGATTAAATATCATAATATTTTCACTAACGCGATATGTTGTTTAAAGAAGGATTCAATAAAGGAGGAACTTTCTATCAACTCCATAGTTTTAACGAAGTGATGTTGGACTAGGAAGATGGAGGCCTAGGAATCAGAAGTCTTAAAGCAAAGTATACAGGGCTTCTCGCACAATGGAAATAGAGGTTTTTTAATGATGCGAATGCTCTTTGGTGTAAAGTTATATTATAAATTCATGGCTCGAAAGGAGGTTACGATGTAAGTGATTTGTATTCGGCTAAATCTCCTGTGTGAGTTTCTCTAGTCAAATGTTACATACATAACTTAATGAAACCCAATTCTTATATTCTTTGTGTGACTTGTGGCTTGTCAATATTTTATGAAAGTTATATTTTGGTTGGAGCTTGAGGTAACTGATTTAGCCTTCTATGATGATCAACTTCTTTGGTTTAATAACTCTCCTTTTTCTAAGCAGTTGAAGGTTATTTTGAAAGATGTTTGCTATGTGAAGTGGTGGTTAATTTGACGTTTTAGGAATCAATTGCTTTTTGAAGATACTACTTCACATATAAGCTTCTTTTGGATGAATTGTTTCAACTTTTTATCAATTGGTTTTTTTCTCGTTGTAATTCTAACCTCACCGTACTTGGAGGAAAAACTTTACTTACATTGTTTAGTAATTTCCTTTATCTTTTTTTGGGCTTGTTTAGGTCTGTATAAAAACATATTTCAGAGTGAAAACCGACGGCTCAGGTTCGTGGGTGGAGGTTTTTCTCTTTGTGTCGGTTCTTTGTAATTGGCAAGAGTTTCCCATCTCTTTTACGGTTCTCGCCGTTAAAGATTTTCGAGGAGTCTAGATAGTTAAGTTTGGTTAATTTTTAGATTTAATTTATATTTTTTTGGGGTAAATTACACAAAAGTGTATCATATTTATAGTTAATTTCCATCTAATGTACTCAATTTTTACTTCTCAATTTAATGTATCCAATTTTTTTAGTTACAATGTTAGACGATTTATAGTTTAATAGGTTACTACCACTATACTTTATCTTTTCCAACCGAATTTTGACCAGTTTCCGACTAAGCTTTTGACTTTTTTTAATCAAATTTTCTTTAGCTTTTATTAACTCTAATTTGGCTTGCCTAGTGATACACCCATGTTTATGAAGTTACAAACATAACCATTTGATCAGTAACATATGAATCTATAAATCATTATTGAATTGTGTACTACGATCATCATTCTTGTTCGTGTATGTCTCCGGCACATAGCCGAATGCATGTCACTACCGTCGAGGCAATTGCCACGTAGGAAAGAGACAGCAGATAAGATCCCCCATATCTTGGGAGACCTTGTTTTACCCAACAAGCAAAGCTTTATCCAATGAATCCAGCAATGATCCGCCGCCTGCTTTACACTATTTCTGACCACAAGGTACTGTTCATAGCGCATGTCTCAATGACATGACTATACAGCCAGGTATGCTTTAACTTTGGGTATAAATACCCCAAAGCATTTACTACACACAACAACACACAGTACATCAAATTTACTTCTACTTAATAGTATTCCTCCGGTATTCCACACCGGATACCACTCTTGTGATAGTTACTTACTTTCACGCCGGAGCTTGGTCTCGGGTTCACACCTAGGACGAGCTAACGTGCGTTCTATCATTGCAGGGTAGGCTAATCCTACGAGCATATCCTACACGAGACCGAAACTTAATATCCTTGGGCCAAGTGCCTGCGGAAATTTGTTTCAACAATTCCCAACTGGGAATTGATGTACCTTCATTATAAAAAAAGGTCATTAAGTTCATAAATCGAAGTGTAAAATGATTGTATGAGGTTCATAATTGGCTTGTGGGCTGATCATATGACCATTTGCATGGAGCTAAAAAGACATTACGCATCAATAATAAAATGACAATATTAATAATTTGATGAGGCGGATGGTTATGTGATGGTTGGAATGTGATCATCCACCGATATAGAGAAAAGCTTTTTTGTTAGAAAGCTAAATATTTGTCGGTTGGAGGAATGCTAAATGCCAATTCTTAATTAGTCTTTCCGTTTATTACCTTTCGCTTTTCAAAGTTCCTCTTAAATATCCTACAATCCATAAGATGACGGTTCTTTTGGGGTTTTAAGGATTCTCGACGTGGGTTGCATTGGGTAAAATGGAAGACTATTCTCCTCGACTCTAAGTTTGGAGGGTTGGGTGTTGTTTGCCTTCATGCGATTGAATCTGCTTTTTGGGAAAATGGAAGTGGAGGTTTCTCACGGAGGAGAATGTCATTTGGAATATCGTTACTAATGAATTCTACGGCGCGGATGGGGGATTTAACTTGCTTTCAAATCAGATTGGGGCTGGTGGGATTTCGTCTGAAAATTATCAAAGTTGTCTAATCCATCGAAGATATTGACACCTCACTTAAAGATTCTTTTGTGCGTACATTTTCAAATGGCTCAAATACTTCTTTTTGGAAAGACCCTTGGTGCGTAAATGGGGTGTGTCTCATGGATTCTTTCCCCAAATTATTCGCCCTTGAGACCTACAAGGAATGTATTGTAAGCGACCGTTGGCATATGGTGAATAGTGTTTGGGGCGGAATTGGTCTTGGCGTTTCCCCATCGAGGAAGAGCCACTGGCGACCTTTCTTCCCTAATTTCCTATATCGACAACCTCTCTCTTTTGAACGAAGGCATGGATAAATGGAAGTGGGGTGGTGATGCGTCAGGTTCATTCAAAGTCAATGTCCTTTCAAAAAGTATTCAATGTTATCTCTTGTTGATCACATTATTGGCAACCATCACCATTGAAATTCGTAGATACCTCGGAAGGTGAATATTTGTGTTTGAAGGGCTTCTTTAAATAGATTAGCTACTCGCTCTAATCTCTCTTCTCGTGGTCTTGTTTTGGATTCGTTGGCCTATCCTTTTGTGATCAGGTTGATGAAGATCAGGAGCATTTTATTATTGATTGTTCTTTAGTCCTTCCTATATGGAGGAAAATATAGAGTTAGTGGAATTTAGAGCAACCTGCGGTGTTCTCTTCTTTCTCGATTCTTAACATTGTGATTGGAATGTTTTTTTTATCCGATTAGTAATCCAAGGGTGGGTTAGGTTCTACAAGGAATTTTTCATATTACTATTTGGGTTTTATGGAAGTGGAGAAACAGGCTGGTAAACGCTTTTGCAGATTCGATCACAAAGATTAAGGAAGAAGATATCTTTCTAGTCATTCAAAGATTGTCTAAGACATGTATCGTTGCTCGCCTTACTTAGAATCCGACCAATTGGGATGTTTGAATTACTAGACCTTTTGATTTATTTGTATAGTCTTTATGAATTTTTTTAGCTCTTGGTTCTTAGTTAAATTGGCTATATACAACTTTTTGTTGTAATCCTTATTGAGCTTTGTTTTTAGAACTTTGTTTTATATATAAAATTCTCAGCTTTGCAAAAAAAATAAAAATCAATAATCCGACGTCTTTATTTTTGTAAAATGACTAGATACTTAGTGCATTTGTGATGGTAAATCATCATTTTATAAAAGCGACGCCCGGCATATTTTTGTTCATAAACTTTTATAGCATTATATGAATCCATAATAGTCCTTCAAGTTAGAGTGAACACAAATTATTAAAAGTGGAAAAATATGATTAACAAAAAAGATAGCTGGAAGTTGCCGGAAATTGATAGTAGAAGGTAAAGTATGATTGTGGTAGCCTATTAACCTATAAATTGTCTAACGTTACAACTAAAATAAGTTGAGTAAATTAAATTGAAAAAAAAAAAAGCCGAGTTCTTTAAAATGAACTAGAGTATAAGTTAAATACTTTTAATGCAATTATTCCCCTTTTTAATATAATTATACCGAATGCAATCTGTAATTTACGATTTTGAGATTTAGGATATGTTTGCTAGAGAGAAAAGAAAAAAGAGAAAAGAAAATAAATTAATTTTTTTGTTTGGTAAAGAAAAACAAAAGAAGTAAAGAATTGAAGATAATTTGGTTAGGAATCGAAGAGAAAATGTAATATATATTTTGTTACTTTCATTCCACTCTTATTATAGAGAATTTAGAGAAATGTTTTTTTTTTTTACTTTTTGTTTTTTTAGTTAACTATGATTTAACTTTTTTCAACCGACTAATTCACGAGATTTAATTTATCGCTTCTCAAAGTTTGTGGTACTAGTCTCGAAAACTTTTCACGAGTTTTTTTATATAATTTTAAACTTTACTTCGTGACCGTTTCACTATACTTTTTTATTAAAGAATACAATTTTTATAGATAATTTTAAGCAAAAAAAATTGTGTACGCAACATTATGCGCTCAGTGTATTTTGGAAAAAAATTTATAATGAAATTATTAGTGTAATCGCTCTTTATGTATATGTATTTCAAAAATTAATTATAATTATTTTTATTTCAATTTTCTAACTTTACATTTTCTAACTTTACCAAACACTAAAATTTGAAAAATTTCTCATTCAATTCTCTACTCCATTTTTTTTTTTGGTAAATATATTTTTTATTAATAATTATAATTTACATATTAGGAGAAGGCAAACGGGCAACAAGCTGCGCCGTTAGCCTTTTTTGTATAGGAAAATCAAGTCTATTAAATACAATGTTTGTGGGTTTAGGAGTCAAAACATTATTATTCATAACACGTTGTATTCTCTTAAGTAGCTCCACCACCTCAGGTGCAAGGAAACCAAATGTATCAAACGCGAAAGGAATAAACACGTGTTGATTTTCAACACATGCTTTCTCGTGTTTAGTCACTTTGCACGATGCGGCTTTTATAGCAGCCTGACCCGCTGTAAAATCTCGACTGCCTAGCCCCACGAGAGGAGAAACCCCTGTCAAATCAACGCACGCATGTTTACCTCCAACCCATCCAAAAACCAAAACATCAGCGGGTCTCAGTGTGAATCTTTCATCTGACGAGTCGGTAAAGAAATTCACAGGTGCCTCTTTTTTTGCGGAGATCCCAACACGTCTACATATATCGTAAAAAACGTCCCTAACAAAATCATGTCGATACTTCATTTTAATTCTTTAAAATATTCTCTACTAAACATGCCTTTATAGACGACTATTATGCGTGTGTATTACGTATTAGGAGAGGTGATTTGCACACTCTCAAAAGTTATTGGCACACTCCAAATGTTGGATGTTTTGTCATTTATACCCTTAAATCACTTAGTGGAATGTATCATTATTAAGGGTATTAATGTCATAATACACATAATTTAAATATGCCAATAACTTTTGAGAATGTGCAAATCACCTTTCATTTACATTAATTTGCACTATTCAAACAAAACAAAACTAGAAGCATCGAGCGGAACATAACTGCCATCCATTGAAACTATGCCAAATGGTTTAATGCATACTTCTTGTAACTCTCGTGCACGTATGAAATTTCAAATAAAGTAAATTAAATTTAATATTTTAGTTTAATATAATGATATATAAAAAGTTACGTTTAATATTTTGTAATTGTGATATTATTACATTAAAGTATAAAGGGTATTTGTTAAATTTTTAAACTTATTGTAAAAATATTAAAATTTGTAATTTTCACTTAACATTATCTAATTTATTTAAAATTTAATCACTAAAATATTATTATTACCTCCTTTTTTTATAAAGTTTCTTTTCACAAATTTAACACTTATAATTTTATATACTTTTTTTTTCTCCATCAATTTTCTAAAACTTTTATCAAGTAAGGAGATTTTTACATTTTACTAACAGCAATCATATGAGTTTTTTTTAAGCATACTATAATCGAAAATTAACATTTAATTAACAAAACACTTTTCATGTTTAAATAACATAATTATAAATTCAACATTTAATTAAGATAAATTATTCTATGTTTAACTTCATTTTTTGTAATTTTAATATTTAAACAAGTATAAATATAAAAACAGTGAGTTCATTGAATGTTATTTTATACAAATGGTATGCTTAAGAAAAAACCATACAATTGTTGTTAGCAAAACTTTTATTTTAAATACATAAAATTAAAAAAAGAAATCAAAAAATATTTCCTATTAAAGAAACATTCTTTTAAAAAAGTTCATACTTTAAGTTTTGTTTTAAAAAAAAAGTTTAGCGAGTTGAGGTCAAAAGTTTCCCTCATTTTAAGTATTTTCAAACTAAACCATTAAGACTTGTCGTTTGGTTTACAAAATGTTTAAAAAAATTTGTAATACTTAAAATAAATTATAATTTAATGTAATTATAATTTAATAAAGTGAACTATGTTGTAATTATAATTGTTGTAATTGTATTGACTAAACTTTGGAATGTATTTAGTTTAATTCACAACGTAATGTAACTTGTTTTTTTATATAAAATTTAAAAAATTAATAAAAATTAAAATCTAAAGTATAATATCATAATAATGAAAAAGTAATAATAACTGTTATAATATAATAAAAATAATTATAATAAAAATAATAAAATCTAAAGTATAAAATCGTGTGCTGGCATCGTTGGGATTAAGCATCGTCACAATTTGGTTCGTGATACTCTTGCTGACATATGTTACCGTTCAGGGATATCTGTCGGAAAGGAAGTTAATATTGGATTAGATGGTGGACCTGATAATGTCCTACGTCCGGCAGATATTTTGTTTTATTCCTGGGATGGAGGTAAAGATGTGTGTGTTGATCTGACTGGTTCTTCTCCTTTGACTCGTACGGGGATGAATGACTTTGTACCTGGCCGAGCTGTGATTGATGCTGCACAACGTAAACGATGCAAGTATTTGGCTAAGTGTGCAGCTCTCGGATATGGGTTTCTTCCTTTCTCATTTTCTTCTTTAGGGGAGTTACAGGAAGATGCAGTTGCGTTGCTGAAGCGGATTCAGATATTTTCAAAGGCTCAAGACATTGGAGCGCGCGCTGCTGTACATATTTTTCATAGAATAGGTTTTACCATTGCTAAAGGGGTGGGAGCGCAGATAGTATCTCGACTCCCATCTAATTTGTTGTAAATCCTTTTTTGTTTCTAATAAAAGTGATGGTTTATAATAAACAATAATAATAATAATAATAATAATAATAATAATAATAATAATAATAATAATAATAATAATAATAATAATAATAATAATAATAATAATAATAATAATAATAATAATAATAATATCTCGGTTTTTCACTAATTTCCTGTAAAAAATATATAAATATAAAAAATATAATAATAATAATAATAATAATAATTAATACGAAAATTTATTTTTTATTTTATAAAAAGTTTATTTTATTTTATTTTTATTAATTTCTGAAAATATATTTTTATATATTATTTATTTATTAAAAAAACTATTTATAATAATAATAATAATAATAATAATAATAATAATAATAATAATAATAATAATAATCGTGTGCTGAGGATGTCGGGTATTTTGCCTTCATTGCCTCCCATTTGCAGTCTTGTTCTTTGCAGGATCGCATTTTGGCTAGGTCTGGGATTGTTTCGTCGGGTTCTATCTTTTTGTCTGTCCTGGATGTTTACTCGACTTTTTGTGGTGTTGATTCTTTCTCTGTTACCTCTAGTTCTCCTGCCCCTCCAGTTTATGAAGTCTTTGGAAATGAGATATTTTGGTATCATTGATGGACTTCTTTCGTCACGATATAGTTTGAGTAGTCGTCGGGTAGCTCTTCTTAGATGCGTGCGTGCTCCTCATGCACAAGATTATCTTTTCACTATTCCTATTGATGGGTTGGGCCAGCGGATGAACCCACGTCAGTTTAGATTTGTCCTGTGTTGTCGTTTGGAGGTTCCTTTGTTTCCTGATGGATCTTCTTGTCCGAGTTGTCACGTGCATCAGTTGGATCAGTGGAGTGATCATGCTGTTCACTGCTCTAGTGAGGTGGGGGTGAAGTTTCGGCATAATCTGGTGCGTGATATGTTGGATGATATATGTTATAGAGTCGGTGTTTCTGTGCAGAAAGAGGCTTCTATGGGATTTCTTTCAGCTGATGGACGAGACATTCGTCCAACGGATTTATTGTTGCATAACTGGTCCCAAGGCAAAGATGCTTGCTTGGATGTCACAGGCGTTTCACCGTTTGCTGGTGCGGGTTTGGATTCGTGGGTCCCTGGGATTGCTTTGCGGACTGCTGCTCAGAAGAAAAGGAGGAAGTATTCTTCTATTTGTGCAGAGCACGGTTATTCGTTCATCCCTTTTGCCTTCTCTACTTTTAGGGAGCTTGACGAGGAAGCATTGGTTACTCTTTCGCGTCTCAGGCGCTTATCTGTTTGTCATTCTAATGATGCTAAGAGTGGCTATTTTCTATTTTCTAGACTTGGTTTCTGTATTTAAAAGGGGGTGGGAGTGCAGCTTGTTTCGCGTCCCTTCCAATTTTGTGTGATTAATAAATAAATGATTATTAATTAAAAAAAATAAATAATAATAATAATAATAATAATAATAATAATAATAATAATAATAATACTATCTGAGTGTGCCTCAGATGGTATCTCGGCTCCCTATTAAATTTTTGTAAATCTTACTATTCTAATAAAGTGATGATGATTATAATAATAATAATAATAAAATAAATAGTAAGAAATATTATAACTTTTATTAGTTTATTAAACAGTTTAGCTACAGTGAACGATTATAATATTCGTTTCCCCAATATTATATTAACCTATATACACGTGTCACATTCACAAACTATACCCGTGCTCCTTCACAATGCATTACCCATTTTTATTTATCTCCCCCTCTATGCAGTCCACACACACACACATGCATTACCCAAACTTTTTTTCTCTCTCATAATCTGGAAGTTCCAGACCTGGGGTTGTTTTGTGATTGCATGTTCATTTGGCCATTGTTGTTGGCCTCGATGTGTGATGCTTTGGTGATATTCGACTTATTTGACTTATGCTTACTTGGATTTTATTTTCCTTTGTGACGCTTTCTTCACCGTGATTGCCACCCTCGTTTTAATGGGTTGGTGGCGGTTGGGTTGATGATGTTGTCATGCTCTTTTGACCATGATTGTCACCCCCATCTTTGATGGGTTGGTGGCGGTTGGGTTGACGATGTGCTATGAACGGAGAACGAATATAATAATGTGAAACTTTTTGGTTACGATAATGGTAGACAGGTTGCTAATGGTTGGGTGACTTTACAGATTTGTTGGCCCCAATCTTTGATCAATCCTTTCTTTGGCCGTTTTTTCAATTAACAAGGTCGGGTTGAATGACGCGATATTGAATTTGTTTTTTGTGGTTATTATAACTACATATAGTTTATGAAAATCATTTTGTGTGTGTTATGAGATCTCGGGTTGTTTTATGTTTGCATACTGTTCTGACCATTGTTGTTGGCCATGATATGTGATGCTTTGGTCATATTCGACTCATTTGACTTATGGTTACTTGGATTTGTTTTTGTTTTGTTTGTGATGCTTCTTTTATCGTGATTGTCGCCCCCATCTTTGATGGGTCGGTGACTGTTCGGTTGACGATGTCGTGAAGCTCTTTTGACCACTATTGTCACCCCATCTTTGATGGGTTGGTCGAGGTTGGGTTGTGATAATTGTTTGAGGATATTTGGGAAACGAAATATTATAATCGTTCACTCTAGGTAAGTTGTTTATAAACTAACAATAGTTATAACTGGTTTTGTTTTGTTGCTGATATTTCAGAATTGGTAACTGTCTGTTTGTTCACCACGACCGTTGCCCCTAGCCTTTGGTGGGTTGGTGACGGTCAGGTTTGTGTGTGTGTTATCAACAGTGACATATAATCGATTGGTACTCTTATGTGGAATTGATTCGAATTGTTGTATGCTACCAGGCGATGATGACCAATAATGGTCGAGGTCACAATCGAGACCACCCGCATCTTGGCAGGGTAGCCTGTTACGGCTGCAGCCATGGCGGGCGTGTCCCCTTTCTCCTTTATTATGCCTTATCTGAGCCAAAAAGTAATAAATGAGTGGTGGGTAACGCACGTGTGTGTGTGGATTGCATATTGAAAAAGAGAATAAAGGTAGGTAATGCGTTGTGAATGTGGCACGTGTATAAGGGATAATATAAATGTATTTTTGGCTATGATGATCAATAGAAAGAAGGTAAAGTCGAGATCACCCGCATCTTGGTAGGACAGCCTGTTACGGCTACAGTCATGTCGGGCATATCTACTTTTTCTTTCGGTTGTCATTTTCTGAGCCGTCGCTGTGACTTTAGAAATCACATGTTGTGATGACGTACAGATCTGAGCCTATACCAGAAAAAAAATGTTTCAATGTTAATGTATACGTGTGTCTGTTTTCGTATGTAGCGAAACTCGGCGTCCCGCAGCGAAGTGCTGGTTATCCTACCTTGTTATTGCTAAATAATAAAAATAAATAATATTAAATAATAAAACAAGTAATATTAAATAATAATAGATAATAAGTAATAATATTAATAGTAATAAAAAATACTAAGAGTAATAATGATAATAATAATAATATTAAGTTTATATGAAGAGGATTCGAAAGTTTTATAAAAATAATAATAGTAATAATAATAAATTTAATTTATAAATAAATAATAATAATAATATTATATAATAATTAGTAATAATAACAATAAAATAATAATAATAAATTAAATTTATAAATAAATAATAATAATAATAATAATAATAAATAAAATTAATTAAAAATAATAATAAATGATAATAATTAATATTAATAATAAATTATTAAATAATTATTTTACTATTAATTTTTTTTAATTTTAGTTATTATTTTATTAATAAAAATATTTATATTAATATTACTATATTAATATATTTATTATATAACAATTATTTTTTAATATAAAATTTTTAATGTTAATAGTTTTATTAATAATTTTTTAAAATTTTTAATAATAATTAATTTATTAATAACTGTTTAGTTAATAGTTACTTTACTAATATTTTTAATATTTTATTAATATACTTATATTTTTTATTAATAATTATATTTTTATAGAGAAATTTTTTTTATTTTTTTAATAATAATGTTTTTTTAACAATTATTTTATTAATAAAAAATTATATTTATATTTTAACGATATATATATATATATACTTAATAATTAATTTATTATTATTATTATATTATTAATATATTAATTATTAATAATGGCAATTTATTATTTTATTAATATAGTAGTAAATATTTAGTTAATAATAACAGTTTTTATGATAATAACTTTTTTAATAATAAATTTTAATTATTATTATTTGAATTATTATTATTATTTTTATTATTATTATTTATAAATATTGATTTTTAAAATATAAAAATGTTGAATCAAAATGTAATTCAAAACTTTAAATCCAACTTTTTACGTAATTCGAATTTCTTATGTTAATGTAATTGTAATGTGTGGGTTTCATTTACAACGCAAACCAAATATTAGGGGTGAGCATAAAACTGAAAAACCGAACCAAAAACTAAAAAATCGAAAAAAATCGCACAATAAAAACCGCCCCAATTGAAAACCGAAGGGATGGGTTCCATATTTTTAAAAACCGAATGTTTGGGGCGATTTTTGGTTGTATAAATAAAACCGAACAGAAAAAACCACCCCGCTCCACTTAGGTCTACAAAATTAATTTATTTTTATATCTTTAAATAGTTACTACCGTTCCAGAGTCGTACAACGAAGTGATTAGCATACCAGAGTGACGCAAGGCTCTAAGCTCGTACATTATAAGTAAGCTCTTTATGCTCTCTTCGCTCGCTCCTTTACTACTTCTTCATTCAGGGGGGAGACTAGCCTCATTACTTCCTACTGGGCGAGAGGTGCACCTAACCCACCTACCCACTCATCAATCACGGTGTTCAGCTGACTTGCACAATAAAGTGAGGGCTTTCCGGACCTTCCCCAATCCTAACTCTGTATGATTTTTCTAATATGTTTAGTTGTTTTCTTTTTGTTTAAATATACATATTTGTAAAAGATGTTAAAATAATTAATTATGATTCTTTTTTACCTAAACTTTGTTAAATTTATTATCACTATATACGTATTTCAGCATGATTTTTTATTTTATATAATTCGATGGTAGCTAAAGTGAATATTAATGAAGTGTATGTAACTGATTGAAACTATTATTAATGCTACTATTATTGAAGTGTATGTAACTGATTGAAACTATTATTTTTGTTTGCAACTTGCAATTATCATGAGTTTAATTTGTGTCAAATGTGATTGACTATTGATGCGGCTTTTTAAATAGGAAACCTAATGCGTAAAATAGAAAGAGAAAAAAACCGAAACCGAACCGTTACAATAATAAAAACCGAAAAACCGAAACAAAAAAAAACAAAATCAAATGGTTTGCGATATGCAAAAACCAAAATTTGCGGTTTGATTTTTGGTTTTAGCATAAAACCGTTCCATACTCACCCCTACCAAATATTAATTACATTGTAATTATAATTGAATTATAATTCATTTCACTATTTCAACCAAATATGAAATGCTAAATAGCATTAAAAAGATACTCATCTTATGTTAAAATTCAATTAAAGGTACTTAATTTTTTTATTCTCAATTTAAGGTATCATCTTTTCTCTTGTTGCAATGTTGGGAAATTAACAAATTTAAAGGTTAAATACTAACGATCATTTACTTTATTATTGTATCGTTAGTCCTTTATATTAATGACACATTATATAAACTTAAAATTAGTTTTTATTAAACGTTAGACCATTTTCGTCTGATTTTTAGCGTTTCCATCCGTTTTTTATTCGTTTTGATCCGTTTTACAACATTCGTCCTTCTTTTACCGTTTCCGACCGCTTCATCCATTTGGTACGTTTTCGAGCCCTTATGACCATTTGTGTCAATTTTACCGGTTTTAACTGTTTTCGTTTTTTACAGTTTTCGACTCCTTTTTTAACATTTCTGGCCGTTTTTTTTTTTTTTTTACTTTTTCGTTCGTAAAAGAAAATAGACGATGACGGCCAGAAACATACGAAAACAATTAAAAAAAGTAAAAAGCGGTATCAAACACGCTAAAAAGGTCAGAAACGTAAAACAAACTAAACCGACAAAAAACGGACCAAAACGATTAAAAACCGAAAAAAGGGTAAAAATCAGACGAAAAAGGTAGAAAACGATCTAAATGTGTAAAAAACTAATTTTGAGTTTATTGCAAAATGTCGTTAATATAAAGGCTTAACGATGCAATAATAAAGTAAACGGTTTTTAACACATAACTTTTAAATTTATCACTTGTCTCAACATAGCAAAAAAAAAAAGAAAAAAGATAAATATTTTAAATTGTGAAAAAAATTTGAATGTTTTTAATTAAATTTTAATATAAGATAAGTACTTTTCTTATGTTATTTACCCAATATAAAATTACGTGGTCTAAAACTTTATTCAATACCAAACTACCTTCATTTCACTAAGCAATTTAACAAACTTACATTATAAAATCTAAAGTATAAAAAAATACTGGTAGAAGTATTTGTTACGGTTCAAACGAGATCATGTGGAAGAAGAACAAAATCACGTGATGGCTTGAAACACACGTGCGGCTTGTATCCCATAGCGAGGCAGTCAAAAATAACCGCCAGCTTAAATATAAAAACCCACTTTTGGCCCCCATCTAGTTACCCACGTGTTTGTGAACCCCAAGGCTATAAGAGTAATTTTAAACTGATAGAATCCCCCCGATCTGCTTTGAGATTATACGGTTGTTTTGTACGGTGGATCTAACAATGGTTTGCACGTGGGGTACGAAGTATATGAACCCTTCTTTCTACTTTCCTTTTTTTATTTTTAATATTCTTTTGATTTATGTTTAGTAACTTTTGAGATTACAAACTTTTTTTTTGTTTGTTATATTCTCTGAACTTATAAAAACATCCACAATAAATTAAATGATGTATAGCTCATGAAAAGTTTTTAGAGGAGCTTTTTTCTATTACACTAAAAACTTTTTAAAAAGCTTTTTAATAATAACTTGTAAAATCTCAAATCATTCATATAAGAGCATCTATATTGCTAATGAGTCTTAATGACTTAAAGTTTAAATGTCATAAATGCATCATTTTTCAATAGCTAAAGACTTTAAAGTATGACTTGGTATTTATCAAGTCATTCATAAAAACTCTTTCAAAAACCTTTTGTCACAATGCTAAAAAGTCATAAAAAAGCTTTTAAAATAATAAAAAGCTATCAAAAGTTTTTACCATTGCACATGCTCTAAATTTAGGGTATTAAATGTGCTAGTCATTAAGACATTAAATGTATCAAGTCTTTGATAACTTGATACATTTTATATGCTCTAACATTCGAGAAACTAGTTCATTTTAACCTCTATACGTGACATGTTATAGTTAATTTATTATTGATGTTTTTTTTACATGAACTTTTCCAATTTTAATTAAATTAGATTTAATTTTAATTTTTTTATTGTAGCAAATTAAATCGTGTAATTTTGCTTATATGTTAAAATCATGTATTTTGATTGATTTATTTTTTTCATCAACTTTCACTTTCTACATAAAAACTCTCAAAAAGTCTAATTTTTTTATTATTTAAAAGATGTCTATTATATTATTTTGGTTCGTATTTAAGTGATCAACGTTAATTTTAAAATAAACATAACACAAAGAGTATAAGGCATGGATAAATCAGTTTCAAACTCACGGGTGAGTGAGTGTACTCTTTAGGTGAGTTGACATTTAATCCAACTCACGTGTGAATTATCATATTTTCATAAGAGAGTGGTGATATACTTACCATCGGTGAATTATAATATTTTATTATTTTTATATGGTTCGCGTGTGTTTTATGATACGAGATATATTTTATATAAAATAATTATTTTAATATTTTTTGTATTATCTTTGGTTTTTGGTAATGTAATTCATTTTTTTTTATATCTTGTTTGTAAATAAAGTGATATATTCTGGATTGTGAGGTTAATAGTTACTAGTATATTATTTTAAATTGATTGTTATTTTTGTATGAAATAAATTTTATTTCCCCTCCTATATAAAGGTTATGCCGATATTGTGGCTACTAGAAAAGAAGTTTATGGGTTAAATGGGCAAAGTCGTAGACACTGTAGAGGAAGGTTCATTTGGGATATTCATCGAATACTGCGACGGTTAGATGTGGATGCTTAATATATACTGTATTGACTTTGCTCTTGTATAGTTTATAGGTGCCTATTAGTCAATATCGTTTCGTTATTTTAGGTGACTGTGAACAATAACAATATAGAGGCTCTATTGCAGTTGTTAATTAAAAGAATCTTGCATATAAGATTGAAGTGTATAACAATATGTTTAATATTATACTTATTTTTATACAAACTTAATAAAATGTATTTCGCTTTTTTTTAAATGAAAACCTTGTGCAACCTGCACATTTTACATACTCTTTCGTGCCAGTAGTGCTTTTATCTGGGTTTGTTGGATACCGGGTAACATAATGGTCTATTGATTGGTAGTATTATATTAAGTTTGTCAAAGTCATAACGTAGTTTCTTGATGTGAGCATTTCTAAATTATAATTGAATCAATATGCATGCTTCTTGCCTTCTTGGATAGCAATGTAATGTGATTCTACAGGGAACCATAAAGAGCAGAATTGAGGTTTAAGTAATCAGCATAATAAAAGGTCTTATCCTTATTCTCTAACTCAAAAGTCTCTAAAAATTTGAGAAGTTTGAGTTCACTTCATCATATAGGCATATAGCCTTGTACTTTGGAGGCTGGTACCCTTTATGCTTTGAAGATTTATGTAGTATCTCTACAGGCCTTTGTTAGGTAATAGGAAAGTGATGAGCCAAAATAGATTATGGGATTTGAGTAGTCCTATTTTTTTCTAGTATTATCTTCCTAGTTTTAAATACTTGATCTATTTGTCTTTCTAATTTAAGTATGAGATGGTTACAATTCTTGGTTGTCATCTTTGTTTGTATTTAAACCATGTCTAATAAAATGTAAAGAAGAAGATTATCATCAAAGAAAATTGTGGTTCATTCTCACCCTAAGAGAATATTATATCCATTTTATTCAAGCTCTGTGTCGGGACCTATCAATTGGTACCAGAGCTATGGCATCAAACAATGATGGAATTAAAAACTTGGAGGCTACGTTGCGACAACTCCAAAATGATATTGCTGAGATGAAAATCAGATTCGTCGATAAGTTTCAACAATTGGAGGACATTGTCACGAAACTTTCTTATGTAGTTCTTTCTGGAAAAGATGGTGATAACTACAAACAAGAGGGGAGGTCAATAAAACTTGAATTCCCAACGTACCATGGTGATGGGTATCCTACATGACGGTTCACTAAAGTTGATCAAGTCGTCAAATACAAAGACAACCCCGTAACACAAAAGGTTTCATTAGATTCATACCATTTGCAAGGTGAAGCAAACCAATGGTGGCGGTGGTTATGTAAGGTTTACCAACAAAAAGAAATGACGTGAACCTTAAGGTCAACGTTCTTCTCAAGAGGAGGATAATGATGAGCCAAAATAGATTATGGGATTTGAGTAGTCCCATTTATTTCTAGCATTATCTTCCTAGTTTAAGTATGAGATGGTTAAAACTCTTGGTTGTCATATTTGTTTGTATTTAAACCATGTCTAATAAAATGTAAGGAAGAAGATTATCATCAAATAAAATTGTGGTTCATTCTCACCCTAAGAGAATACTATATCCATTTTATTCAAGCTCCGTGTCGGGACCTATCAGAAAGTCCTCTAGAGTCTAGATTGACATTGTGTAATGGGGAAAAGCTTTTCATAAACTAGGTGAGCTTTGTGGGCAATGCAGGCTGTTAGGAATTGAGAGATATGAAAGATTTGGATTCACATTGAATAGATCTATTTGCGTTGATGATTTCTGTTTGCTCTTGTGATCTTTGCTATGCTAGTGAGGACGCACCACTAGTTTAGTATCGCTTATAAGGTTGTGCAAGAAATGTAGTCAAGCGCAACAATATCTTCATTTGACGAATTTGTGGAGAATTTAGCTTGTTTGTGATGGTGCAAAAGTTGAATGTTTCTCGGTACTCAGAACATCTATGAATTTTTTCTATGGTTTTAAATAACGTGCTATAGCGAGTTATAGCGTGAAACATGGCCTCCACGTTACGAAATAAATTAAGGCGACGTCTCTAGGCGTAGCGTGTTTTAAAGAGGCAAAAAGCGTGATATACCGCGTAACGTGACATTTTTTTGAATATGAAGAATTGGGCTTGTTTAATAGTTTTTGACTATTTACTAGACTTGAGCTTAGTAAATTTAATATGGAGATAAATTTTTGAATAACTCTAATTTTGTTTTAAATTTGAATTAGAGTATTGCTCTATTTTGTATCATGTAAAATTTATGGATGAGCATGGTGCGGGTTGGTGCCGTTTTTGACTAAAACCGAACCGTATTTGCGGTTTTTATAAAAAATAAAATCGCACCGCACCACAAACTGCGGTTTCAGTTTTGCGGTTTTTTTTGCGGTCTCTTCGGTTTTGCAGTTTCTAATCGCGCCGCACCATCACTTATGACTTATATAATAAATGTGGTTTTTTGCGGTTTTTTGTTTATAATGTTGATTTTTTTTATAACAATGCATATATTGAATCTAACAAACACTTGACTTATAACTTAAAAGAATATCAATGATAATATGCACTAGAAGTCTTATAACTCGCATAAAATAGTTGACCTTTTTTAATATAAAATAATTATGGTATGATGCGGTGCATTTTTTGCGATTTTTACGGTTTTTACAGTTTTACAATTCGCGGTACGGTTACTGCTGTTTGGCGCGTGAGCTTATCAGAGCTTATCGTATCTTGAGCTTATTGTTTTTAAAAAATAAGCTACTATTAAAATAAGTCTCGTTTGGTTGACAGAGCTTGAGGGAGCTTGTTAAAAAAATAAGCTCTTAAATGACATGCTAGTTAAAGTAGCATGTGAAATAAGCTCAAGCTACATGCTCCAGCATCCAGCTCCAGCAATCCGCTCCAGCTCCTGAGAATGCCAAACACACCCCTAATGTAAACAGTAGGTTAGGTAATAGAAAGAAAAGGAAAATGTGTTATTTCTCTATCCACACCCTAACCCTAACAATGGCGGCAGATCTCAAATCTTCAAACATCTATCTATTTTTTAATTCAATTGTGGCAACGTTCCTGCTGTCTTGGGATTGATTCTTAATCTCCTAAGAGCGAGTGATTTTACACTGTTTTGGATTTCTTAAGTTTGATTGTGATTTGTTTTTCTTTTTGCTAAGCATGGCTGCTGTTTTTAATTCGACTGATCTGATGCTTCTTATTCATTAAATAACACTCATTTAACATGATCCAATTCGTATGTTCTATCGCGCTGTTAGGTTGGGACTGGGTTAAGCTTGTGTTTATGATCGCTCCTTAATTCGGGAAGAACACCTAATGCCCTGGTGGATAATCGATTTTTGCGTTTGTTAAATGTTTTTTATTTGATTCGACAAGTTTAGGGTAGATTCAGTTTTTTATTAATTTATTCAGCCTATCCTTTTCCATTTTTAGGGTTGTATTTCACATTTTTTTAGTGTTTTTTCATCATGAACCCTAAGCGGTCTAATGAAGATCTTCTCAATGGAATTGCAAAATCTGTTTTTGTCACAAATTTCCCTGAATACTTCGTATCTCGGGACCTTTGGAAGCTTTGTGAATCCTACGGGTAAGGTGGTTGATGTGTTCATTCCTTATCGTAAATCAAAATAGGGTAAACTCTATGCCTTTGTTCGTTTCATTAGAGTTCCTAATTTGGAGAGATTAATAGGGAATTTGAACACTATTTGGGTTGGACGGTTCCATCTCCGGGCTAATGTGGTTCGTTTTGAAAGGTCCTCCAAACCTCATTCTACTGTTAAACCTCATGTGTTTGATACCACTACTAAACCTAATTCTTATGCCCATGTACTAAAAGAGAGGAAGGAGTCCCGTCGTCCTCAAGGTTATGCTCCTCAGCACTTTCATGATCCTGCATTGGTTCTTGATGATTCTTGCATCATTAACAACGACCTTCAACGCCACATCATGGGAAAAGTTAAAGATGTAAACTCCATCCCTAATTTACCAAATATTCTCGCTAAAGAAGGTTTTGAGGATGTGATTTTTTTATTATTTAGGAGTATGTGGGTTATGTTTGTATTTAAGTCAGAAGATATCAAAGATAAAGCGATTCGGCATGTGGGTGTAAACTCTTGGTTTACTCATCTTCAACCTGCGACTAATGAGTTCATCAGTAAGGAGAGGATAGTTTGGGTTGATATTGAAAGGCCTTCCTATGTATGCCTGGACTCGTAATTGATTCTTAAAAATCGGGTTGAGATGGGGGGAAACGTTGGATATTGAAGATGATTATGGCTCTACATTCGCTCGTAAAAGACTGTGTATCAAAACTAATCTTCCACATAATATTCTGGAATGCTTCAAAGTTATCATTAAAGGTAAGATTTTTATGGTACGTGCTAAAGAACTATTTACTTGGACTCCCCAGTTTAGGGTTCTTGATGCTGAAAATTTGTCGGAAGGTGAAGATCCCCTTGATGAAGCCGATAACAAACAAACTGATCCTCTGGCTCCTGATGAAGAGGTGGTAGCAGAAAATGAAGAAGAAGATGTTCTTGTGAATGATGTTGGAGATATTTCATCTTCACCAAGTGTTAAGGACACTACTGTTAGACCTAAGGAAGCATCTCAAAAGTCATCCGACCCGTTTGAGGTATATGAGTTACTGAATAGACCTCCTATAGTTCTTGAGATTAAGCAGACGACATCTTCTTTGGTTCCACATCCCCCTGGATATACTCCGAAGGTTTCACAACAGGAGATTAATAAGGATTCAACGCCAGTGCAACCTAATAAGTCAATTCCCAACACTGATGAAGACAAAGTCGCGTCCGTGAACTCTAAGGTGATGAACTTCTCTTACAATAGCGACATCAATGAATCTTCAGGTGACGTTTCTTGTCCTAAGTTTAAGAAAAATGTTGGTACTGGTGGGTCAGTCCTCCAAGTTTTAGAAGATATGATTCAGGTTGGGCAATCTATGGGTTACGATATGGAAGGTTGTACTAAGGATATTGAGCGGATTATTGGTTCACAAGGGGATAAAGATGGTTATAAATGAAGATCCTCTCTTTAAATGTTCAAGGTCTTGGCCATAAGACCAAAAAGAATGGGTCAAGGAGTTAAATTTTAAACATAAAGTTAATCTTTTAGCTTTACAGGAGACTAAGATGGAAAGTATTTCACATATGGATGTAAAATTTTTGTGGGGGAATTCTAATTACCAATTTGCTTCGAGTGATTCGGTGGGTAGTTCTGGTGGTATTTTATGTGTTTGGGAGGACTCCATTTTCAGGAAAGATGCTATGACGGTGTCAGATAATTTTATTGCTCTTTTTGGGACTTGGATCCCTAATAATTCTAAAATGTTAATAGTGGCGGTATATGCTCCACAGTCTCTCGTTCTCAAAAGACTTATGTGGGAGTATATTTCAGGGTTGATCACGAGATGGCATGGTGACTCTATTGTGTTTGGCGACTTTAATGAGGTTAGATATGAGGAGGAACGTTTCGGATCTCAATTTAATCAATACTCGGCAAAGGAATTCAACAACTTTATTGACTCGACTGGTCTGGTAGATATTAATTCAAAGGGGTATTTGTATACGTGGGCTCATCCTTCGGCTACTAAGATGAGTAAATTGGATAGGTTTCTTGTGTCAGAAGGGATTATCTTGATTATCCGGCCATTACATCGGTGTGTCTTAATCGTCATTTATCTGATCATCGTCCCATTCTGCTTAAAGAAGTAGAAGTTGATTTCGGTCCTATTCCCTTTCGTATTTATCACTCGTGGTTCAAACGAGAAGGTTTTGATAGTATGGTTGAGACTACTTGGAAATCGTTTGCTCATAATGATCACAATCAACTTATTAGATTTAAGAAAAAACTTCAATCTTTGAAGGTAAGCATTCGTGATTGGATTAAATACGAGGATGGTAGACATTTTGGTACTAAACGTGCTATAATTGATGAGCTAGTTGCTTTAGATAAATGTTTGGATCAAGGGGCTGTGGAAGATGGGTTTCTTCTTCATCGTATGGATCTTAACTGTAAACTGTATGATATCAATCAATTAGAAGCTCTCGATTTTGTCCAGAAATCAAAAATCAAATGGGCTGTAGAAGGTGACAAAAATTCTAAATTCTTTCACGGTATTATTAACAAAAAACGGTCCCAATTGGCTATTAGAGGTATTTTTATTGAGGGTGATTGGACAACCGAGTGTCAAGCGATTAAGGATACTTTTCGAAACCACTTTGTAGGCCGGTTAAAAAACCCTGTTGGTCCTTGTCTCAAATTTAATATGCAGTTTCCTAATCGATTAAAGCCTGAGCAGATGGAGTTCCTTGACAGTGCTATCTCTAGAAAACAAATTCGTGATGATGTTTGGGATTGTGGTGTTAACAAATCTCCTGGGCATGATGGATATACTTTTGAATTCTTTAGGCGATATTGGAACTTTATAGGCAACGACTTTTGTGAGGCGGTGGACAGATTCTTTACTGATGGGTGCTTCCCAAGAGGTAGTAATGCATCTTTTATCACTTTAATTCCCAAAGTCATCGATGCTAAATTTGTCACGGATTTTAGGCCTATAAGTTTGATTGGTAGTGTTTATAAAGTGGTTACAAAGGTCCTTGCAATAGGTTATCTTCGGTTATATCGGATCTTGTTTCTGATTCTCAGTCTGCCTTCATTGCTAATCGTCAGATTTTGGATGGTCCGTTCATGCTTAATGAAATCTTATTGTGGTGTAAACGGAAAAAGAAAAAATCTCTTATCTTTAAGGCTGATTTTGCAAAAGCGTACGACTCTGTTCGATGGGATTTTCTCTTAGAAGTGTTACATGCTTTTGGTTTTGGTACTAACTGGTGTTGGTGGATCCGCGGTATCTTCACATCTGCTACTGCTTCAGTTCTTATCAATGGCAGCCCCACTACCGAGTTTCCTTTTCATTGTGGGTTGAAACAAGGGGATCCTTTAGATCCTTTCTTATTCATCCTCATTATGGAGTCACTGCATGTCTCGGTTTCTAGAGCGGTGTTAGGTGGTATTTTTAAAGGTCTTCATATTACTGATTCCCTCACAATTTCGCACCTTTTCTATGCGGACGATGCTGTATTTGTTGGTGAATGGTGTCAGGAGAACTTGGTTAACTTGGTGCGCATTCTGAAGTGTTTTCACCTTGCTTCGGGGCTGAAGATCAATCTCCTAAAAAGCCATGTTATGGGGACTGGGGTTTCGAATGAAGAAGTTAGTCATGGAGCCTCCTTTATTGGCTGCGGAATAATGCAAGCTCCTTTTAAATATCTTGGGGTGTAGGTTGGCAAATCGATGTCCAATATTGCTGCTTGGGACGATATAGTGCGGAAATTTCAGTCAACACTTTCTAAATGGAAGTATAAGACTTTATCGATTGGCGGTCGATTGACCCTCACTAAATCTGTTTTAGGAGCGGCCCCCTTATAATGTCGATGTATAAAGTTCCTAAAGGAGTCTTGAGTATTTTTGAATCGCTAAGTAGTAAGTTCTTCAACGGTTTTGATATGAAGGATAGAAAAACCACTTGGATTGCTTGGGACAAAATTTTGGCTTCGAAAAAAAAGGGAGGTCTCGGTATTTCTAGCCTTTTTGCATTAAATCGAGCTCTCCTTTTTAAGTGGGTGTGGCGCTATATTTCTAATGATGGTTCGTTATGGTCGAGAGTTATCAAGGCTATATATGGTAATTCTTTTGATTTACATTCTTTAAAATTTCAGTCCCCCTGGAGCAACATTCTTCGCGAAGTGCAGGTTTTGGTGGATAAAGGCTTCAATCTCATGTCTCATATCAAGAAACGAGTTGGTAACGGGGCCACTACCAAATTCTGGCAGGATTCTTGGATTGGTGGTGCCCCGCTATATACGCCTTTTCCTCAGTTATATGCCCTTGAATGTGATAAAGATATTACTGTGGCTGATAAATGGAGTAGTTCAGCTTTAAATTCTTTGTTTCGTCGAGTTGTGAGAAATGGTGTGGAGCTTCAGCAATGGTCAGACATGCTCTCCTTACTTGAGACTGTAAATCTCTCGCCAGTAGAGGACCGGTGGTACATCGATTTATGTAGTGATGGTATGTTTCGTGTTAAAGACATTCGCGATAGTATAGATGATTTGCTGCTCCCTACTTCGTTGGAAGTTACCCGTTGGTCCAAACTCGTGCCGATTAAAGTTAATGTTTTCGTTTGGCGTGCTCGGTTGGATCGCCTTCCAACTAGAAGTAACCTTCGTAGTCGTGGTGTGCAGGTTGAGTCGTTTTTCTGTCCGATTTGTGGTTTAGTGCAAGAATATATTAATCACATTCTCTTCAAGTGTGATTTGGCGCTTTCTGTGTCTCGCCGGCTTTGCAAGTGGTGGGATATCGATTACTCTGTTCTTAACTCTTTTGCTGACTGGGACGTTTGGTTCGCGTCGATTCGTCTTCCTTTGAAGACTAAACAGCTTTTGGAGGGAACTTTCTGTGTTGCTTGGTGGCATTTATGGAACTTTCGTAACACATCCATTTTTAGCGCGGTTGCCCCTAGGAGGTCGGTGATTTTTGACGATATTGTCTCGCGCTCTTTTTTAGGGTGTAATAGTAGGAGTTCTATTGTTTTTTCTTGGGAATTTTGGTTAAAAAATCCCTACTTGATTTCATTGTAATGTTTTCTTTTCTAGCATCTTGCTAGTTCTAATAAATTTCGCCGTTCAAAAAAAAATGTAAACAGTAGGTTATTAATTAACAGATTTAATTTCTTATATATAACATCTTTTGTAAACTCGTTTTATAAATATTAATTTAAAAATATTGTGTGCCACTATATATCACACTTCAGAAAACATCGTAGCTTCGCAATAGCTATTGTAGCTTGAAGTTTGAAAATATCGCTACGCTATGTTTTACGCTATTACAACCTTGATTTTTTTGATGATGTGTTAATTTTTTTAAAAACGTCGATTTTTCTCAAATGAATTTAAAATATACCCGGTTTATTAAAATGTGTTTAAACTTTTTGTCTTAATTTACTTTTTAATTATGTTATACTAAAAGTAAAATCATTTGTGCACTCAATCATATTAGGTTTTGATTTCGTCTTGATAGTATTAACTGCTTTCCAGTCGACATATCCATATTTTCTTTGTAGCTTGATGTAAACTTTGGTATTAATATATATTCACTTCCTTTGGGAAAACATAAAACATGTGTCAAATAAACGCATAGCAAAACTCAAATATATGCACAATAAGTAATCTATTTACGAAGTTGTAGGAACTAAACCCAGCAAGTTCCGTTTAACTATCGTGTTGACGGGTATCGTGTTTTTTGTTTACCATTCAATTAAATTGGGTAATCAACAATTCAGAAGCCCATATCTTAGAGATGGGCTCAAGATTGATGGGCCAATATTTAATCATAATAGAACATGCAGTATAATAATTGGGAAAATAAACAACGTAGTTTCATATTCTGGCAAAAAAAAAGCAACAGCCCAATAAGAAAAACACATGTGGCCCAGCTGATGTTTTGTATAATGTTTACAAACTATCTTCAAAGTTTACAACATGTTTTAAAAACAACTTTCGCTTTTTTGTTATTTACTTTTTTTAACAGTATATAACAACTTTTATTTATTGAATATCTTACAAATATTTACTAATGAGTTTAAAAAATATTTACTAATGAGTTTAAAAAAAGTTATCTGCCAAAATATCCCCCTTTTGCGAATAATATGAGCAAAATATTGATATACACATAATTACTGTTGAAGTTCACTATATTAGTTCACCATATTTTTTAAAAAGAGAAAAAATATATCAAAATTTACATGTGATCTATCTATTACTTTCGAAAACTACTCTAAGATTTGATCAAAGTTAAATATGTACACGTATACGTAATCTATAAAGCTTACCCTTACAAAAATTACACATTGTATACTATTTTACGATTCTTATAATAATGTCTCTTTATCAGATATCTAACCAATATTTCATGACTTCTCTATTGAAAATACACATGAGATGCTCTCTGGATTGAAAACTAAACGAGCCCAGTAATAAAACGTATCATTTTATAAAACAAAATATTGAGTTTAACATATATTTTTCAAAAAGGTAAAAAAAAAAAAAAAAACGCACTATTTAAAATGATTTTACGACCCATTAACAACTACTATAAGTTATTCGAGTTACAAATGATATATGTTATAAGATACATCATCGAGAAACCATAAATACGAAACTATATCAAAAATGCTCTACCGCAAAATCAAATATTAGAAAAAACACTCATGAAAAATCTAAGCCACTCGATAAAAGGCTGTCAAACAAACATAAATTTTAAACGACCTTTACAATTATCAAAAATAATAAACAACAAAAGTATCTAAGTCCAAATACTAGACCAAGTAAACAATTTCTATAATAAAAGAAAAATAACCAAGTACACGCTCTTTCACAACCTGAGAGATAACAAAAACTAAGGTGTGCACGGTTCGGTTTGGGTCGGTTTTTGGTTAAACCGAAACCGAACTGACATATTTGGTTCTTAAAAAACCAAAAACCGAAACCGGTCGGTTTTGGACGGTCCGGTTTTTCGGTTTGTAATCGGTTTCGGTTCGGTTTGTCGGTTTTTAAAACCGTTTATATTTGGGTCGTCATATTTAGATTAAAAAACTTGTTTTGCGTGAAAAAATAGTTTTTTTTCTTTATTTTTTTGTCAATCTAAGCATAATAATGTTTATCTCAAATTTTCTATAACTATACACATATAATAAGATAAACACACATGCAAGTAAACATACATATAAACGATTATCGTCACATATGTAATGATATATTGTGAAGTAAGAACATGTACATATCAAACACGCGTATAAACAATAAGATAAATAGTTCTATTTCCCTAAAAGAAAATGAACATTTTTTATAATTTTTATATATTACTTATTTATATATATTATATTTATATTTATATTTTTTATATAATAGAATGGCTCGGTTCGGTTCGGTTTTTAGGGTTTGGTTTTTGGATGAAAACCGAAACCGAACCGAAATTTTCGGTTTTTGAAAACGTAAAAACCGAACCATCGATTTTTATATTTAGTCGGTTTTTTCGGTTCTATTTTTTCGGTGTTCGGTTTGATTTCGATTTTTTTGTGTTTTTTCTCACCCCTAACAAAAACACAAAGCAAAAAACAACAAAACGATAAAACACACAAGCTGCATCGCAACGCGCAGGCTCCTCGCAACTTGTAATATGAACAAAGATGATGACATGATGTTATTGATTGCGATTTAGGAGATTACAAAATGCAGATAATAATTATATGATAGGAATGTGTCGGTTGCTGATAAGATGGGCTTTCATGCGGTGAGTGTCTCGTTTTGTCGGGAGGTTCGTGACGGGATCGAAAGAGCTCAACAGGATGATTTGTTATCCTCTATTCAGAATGTGTGCCTTTCGTAGTCTTCTGATAGATGGTTTTGTGACCTGTCGAAGGATGGCGAGTTTCGGGTCAAAGAGGTGCGAAACTACCTCGATTCTTTGTTCCTGCCGTCTCTTCCTTCCCCAACTCGTTGGATCAAGTGTGTTCCGTTTAAGGTCAATGTTATTGTTTAGTGGGCTCGTCTCAATTGTATTCCGACCATAAGTAATCTAATTCGAAGAGGAGTTTTGCTTGACTCTGAGCTTTGTCCTTTGTGCGAGTCGACGGTGAAAAACACTAATCATGTTTTGTTTCAGTGTATTTTTGGCACGAGAGGTGTTTCGTAGGATTTGTCGGTGGTGGGAGTTGGATGTTTGTGTTGTGGATTCTTTCTCTGAGTGGCAAGATTGGTTTCTATCCATTAGATTACCTACAAGGTACAAGGTTAGAATACGTGTCATATTGGAGGAATAAAGAATGTTACGAGTAGGCAAGGGCCTAATTAACAAAACAAAACACGTGTAACGTCCAGTTTTACTTAATAAACTATAAAGTTACTTTAGTAGTCATCAGGGGCGGAGCCATGTTGATGGTAGTGGGGGGCGATGCCACCGACCAAGCTCTCGCGAATACAGTTACTATATAGGGGGAAAGTCAAATGCCCTCTCCCACGAAATTAAATTGCCCCCGTCGCTCTTGGCTATTTAGCACTTTGAATTTTCTCTAATGACAAAAAGTTATATTACGATGGTTTTATTCATCGGAAATAATGGTAGATAGATGTTGGAGGATTTTGGAAAGTGCTGTGTGACTCATTTGGATTTATAATATAATTTAATATTGTTATCTTTTCTTGTTGTTTATACATAGTGGATAAGTGGAGTTATTATTTTAATATTTGTATATTTTTTAAGGCTTGATAACCAGTTTGTTAGTAAAAAAACGCAAGTATTTTTACTGCCATTGATAGGATAGTTATACACGCAATTTACATAAATTGTTCATAAAATTAAACCACGATAAATCGAATGTTTATCAATTAGACATGTTAAATATCTCTTAATTGTACTACCAAAATATTTTATCAATTGAAATTAAAATTGTGTCAAGTTGTGTTTAGGATGTGTGAAATTAATCTAAGTTAAAAAAATATTATTAGATCTCATGAAAAAAAATATTTACAAACATCTAAATTTACAATTAGTGTTAATTTGACTCAGGGTAAGGTATTTTTAAATTAAACTCGACTCAACTTGTTTTAAATAACGTTAACTTTTTATGTTCCCTTTAACCATGTAGTATTATTTTTTTGCTTTGTACCGGACAACTTTTGAAAGGTTGTAAAAAAAATTTTTTGCCCCCCATGTTGTGATTTTCTGGCTCCGCCACTGGTAGTCATGATTATACTTTTTTTTATGCTATATATGTGACTAAAGCCATCCATAATGCAAACTTGAATGTAAAGTTTCAAATTGACATCACATACTTTCAACGCATTGTGAAATTGATATTTAATGTGTACTAGGAATGGTGCACGCGCTCTGCTGCGGGGCGTTGTAATAATTTCTTAATTTGCTGGGGACTAAAGCCATAACTAAGAATTAAATCTGAAAACAAAAAAGTACATACATGAATCGTTTGAAAACTAAAATACCTTAAGCTCATATTTAGTAGAAACAAAGTGTCGATTTCTTAAACTGGAGATTATATATAAAGGTGAAATTGCAACTACTACAACTAAATGTCACTACATTCACATTTATGTTATCAATTTCACTTACAACTTGATTTAAAAGCAATGAATAATTTCAATAATGCTTTATTTTAGCTATGAATTTAATTTGTCAATGTATTAGATCACAGCCTCTGTACATTTCTTTTGGCTCCATGTCTTCTCGATAACTAACCACAAAGACTTATAATGCATCTCAATAAGCAGCAGACGGCCTGGCCATGTAAACCCGCTGCAAAGCTGGCGTAAGTGTTCGTATGTTACTACCTCAAAAAGATCATGCTATAAAAACCCATGCGCGAAATAAACCGAACAAAGCATTGTTTCATATTCAGCTCAACCCTGTAAAAGGTGTCAGCAGGCTAGTTCATTTACGCAGTCCATCTTGAGAGTTACAAAAAAATGTGTAATAAATATGGTGAAGAATGCACTTGAAAGACCATATATACAACTAAAATGATGCATTTTATAATTAAGGGTTCATTGCTAATTAGTTTAGGTAGTCTCGTAATCTTTCGGTTGCCAATAGTATACGAAGTATCCCATTTGCACCCAAAGAATACAATTCAAGAGCAAAGAAAGAGTATATAGCATACCTTTAAAATTCTATTCTACGAGGCACTTAACAAACACGGTTCAATAATCGATAAACATGTATCTTATGGGGTCGGCATCTGCTGATATTAACCCAAACACCACAATCCTATCGTTCTGATGAACCAAGTATTGTTTTATTCCTGCCGAAAGAGTGCATTTTTTCTTTAATTTTTTGACCTTATGGGCTTCTCGAAAGCTAATAAGGTAATTGTTTAGGCTTTTGAGTTTACACCTATAAGCTTATTTTTCTTATCAGTTTTCATTAGCTCTGAAAAGTGAGTTTATTTGCCTTTTCAGTTTAAATAAGCCCTTAAATTGAAGCCAATATTCATTAATGTGTTCATCCATAGAATCATTTGTGTACGCTCTTAATATCTATCTCACCTCTTCTCTATATGGATCATTCAACCCATTTAATATATTTCTTGATAGTTGTTTATCTTCTTGTTGAATCATAGTATATGCGGCTGGTCGAGACTTTTCATATAAGAAACATACTATGTTAAACACGTACATGCATTCCTACTATACCCATTATAAGGAAAAATTGTATCTTTATACTGACCCATGGAGGATGATACTGTGACACAGATGGGTTCTCCACATACGGGCTACTTTTTTCCAAACCCCAACTTCGGTTGGTCCCCAAAAAGGCTTATACGACAATGTAGACGGGTTAGCCACATAAGGATTACCCTACTGTTGATATGGCACCTGGAAGGATAACACTAATAGTATTTTTTTCTTAAAGATGAAATACTAAAAGATAAGAACTACAACTATATATACTACAAATAAAAAGATAGAGAACCAAACTAAGGTTCTAAATAACTGAACGTCATACCTTATCCAATGGTGTACGTAGAAGTCGTAAGAAGTTGCAAAATCGCAGGTCACGCTGCAAATTTCGATAAAATGACTTGGCTATCAGATTTTCTACAAAAGATTTAGCAAAAGAAAATGAAAAAACAGCTTTATGGTTTCTAGAACAGATCTAATATAAAAATTGTTCCAAACAACATATGTTTCATCGATACCTAAAACCGAACCGCCATGCTGTTAACTGCTTCACTCTAATCTGCATAGAAAAATTAACCAAAAATGAGCATAAATCAGACCAGAGAAAAAAACCCATGAAAAAGAAACCCATAAATAAAAATTATAAGCACTCCTTTGTCAAAACACACCTGGGGAGGGAGGAACTATTCTCTATATCGCAGCGTGAACACCACCAATATGTGACCACACATTTGTGTGTAAACAAAATGCGAAACCAAGTATTTTATTATTATTTAGGCTCAGATAAGAGAGCATTCGGGTATGAGGATATGGCCACCATGGCTGCAAGGTTTGCAACCTTGCCCCGCCAAGAGGCACATAATCAAAATTTTGATGAACCCGGTTAGAGATGCTCATATATGATCATCATGGCCTTTTAGAAGTATTATCGTTACCCAATGTGTATTAGGAGCACCAGAAAGCAACCGGAATGGCTGCAATAGCATCTATAAAGCGACTGCCCCGCCATAGAAGGTTGCAGATTGTCGTAATACGGAACTTGTGGTGAAATATCAAACGTAAGGCTTAGACAGGATAATAATCGAACCAGAGAACGCGTCTGGTATGGCTGCAACCACAAAAGGTTGTCGCGCCACGACGCAAACGATATCAGCTTTGTCGACGCCTTTTATAGTCACAAACAGATTCAAATTTGAATTTAATTAACCATGAAGTACCGGACCAAGTTAAAAACATTAGGAAAACTAATAACCCCGCTTCATATATTTCGTAACTCTTATCATCTTATATTAGGCAACGCATTTCGTGTAAACTTCATGTCTCATAGTTTTTTTTTAACAGTCACATAGACCTTTATTATAAGCATGACTGTTGACCCTTGTGACATTGATTTCTATTAGATTTTCAAAATATTCAATAGTCGCATAAGCCAGGAAAATAAGCTTAAACAAACACCCACTTAAAAATGATTAAACACCAACTAACCTCTTCCAAAAAGAAGAAGAACATCAAAGTTTGCAACTGAAGGATGAAATATTACTCTTGGGTATTTTTAAGTATTCAACGTACCAGGACGTTAAACCTATAAAAGAAAGATGAAAAAAAAGAGGATAGATGTTAGAACCAAAAACACAGGAACATATCATGGAAAGAAAGAAAATTAATTTAAGGCAAAAACATAATCTGAAAACTCCATCTTCACATTCAGCCCAAGCACCCCGACAGTCTGACTTGCAACTTGGCGGAAACTTTCACAATATTTTCTTTACTGGCCAACGAAATAAGACCTAACGCGGCCTGTATCATGCAAAATGCAAAAGTATAATGACAACCGAGTGTCACGTCAACCGTAGGAAAACAATGGCTATGCTAAATATAAGTATGCAAAAACATTATACTATCTACATGAGAAGAATCTGAGAATCCAACATTTCCTACACCATCTCCCGTACGCCTAAATCCGAAAGTAACAATTTCTAAGCAGAAACGACAACAACGATATTTGACGCAAAATGAAAGGTTAACCCGCCTGGCGGCAAATTTCATAAGCCGAGTTTTTTGGTGTTTATTTGTCGTTTGAGGATCTGCATTCAAAGGAGCTTCTCTTAATTCTGGAATTTGTGAAACAAAAATGAGTTTAGTTATATTCTGAAAAAGTAAAGTTTGTGTGATTCGATGCAGGTGAATCATACTTAAAAAGACAGCGTTTGTTTTAGTTCCAAATCTCAGATACACATCATACAACTTGATAAAAAGTTGTGGTAATAAATCAATTTTGTCATAGTTAATTTATTGAGATGTCTTGCTTGAATTCCTAGAATCCTAAACCTCCTGTCACTTATCCTAAACCTGTCGCTACTTTTATTCCTAAACCTTCACCTGCTATACATAACCCCAAAACCTTTGTTAGTTATGTTATTAGACCTTATGTTTTTAAACCTCCTTGTAGTTGTTACTAACCTTTAAACCAACCAGCACACGCCAATCCTAACACCCTTTATTCAGCAGTTTACGAAACCAAGGTACCTTTAATAATATGAATACCTATAAATTTGCAGATATTTATCTATGTAATAGACACATGTATGTACACAACATGTACCAATAGCCATGTAAGTTTACTTTTACCTTGATAACGACATGCAGGTCAAGTGGTTGACCCATTCCACGGCTTTTGGCCATAACACCTTACACGCGTAGGTCATCTTCATCCAGAATGGTTCTGTCACATGCCTTTCTGTTCTGATGGCTTGTTTCAGCATTCCCTTGCAGAACTCTACTTTCTCCAATGGAGTTAGGTTCACCTGCCTGTCAGCAACTATTGGTAAAATAAACAAAATAATTTAATGGATATAGATATATAAAAAGCTTAGCTTACATCATGAGCATTACGATATACTATTGGCCTGACTTTATCATGTACATGAGGCTCAGCTAAGCATGCAACCGAGTAAGGAGCATACATCCCATATGGCTGCCACCGCATGGGTTTCGCGCCAAAGTAAGGACAACCTCGGTTTTACTGACCCCATTTAAAATAAGCACAGCCACATACAATGGATACCATCCGAAACAATTTTTAGCTCACAATATGTGCTTTACCAAACCCATTCAGGAGGCGTACGTTTGGTACACAATTTTGCTCAATTTTTAGTGACAATAAAAAAACATTTATTTTATTGTTTTGAGGCTCAGATAAATAACAAATCGGGTATGTCGAAGATGAGGATACGGCACCATGGCTGCAAATTTTGCAAGTTTGCCCCGCCAAGATACCCGCTATCCAAAATCTAAGCGAACCCGCTTATGAACGTTCAAATCTTATCATCACAGCCTAGGACCATTATCTCGCTATACACACAGGTTCAAAATGATTGCTCTCTCTCAAGTGCAATTGCATTCTTTCAGCAGACAAAAGACGCCAACGCACATATGAGCCGACATCAACATTAGCTTTAGTTTTTCTGGTTTCATAAAATTAAATTAAAGCACGGTAATGACATGTGCTTTTTCAGCAAAAAGAAGACACCAAAGCAAATGAGAGTCGACGTCTTTCTTTTTACGTATAGATGCAAAAGTAGGAGCAACATTCAGGGGGGCGAATGAAGCGACTGCCCCGCCAATATAAGGCTGCAAAATGTCGTAATATAAAAGTTGGGGTGAAACATCAAACGTAAGGCTTAGACAGGCTAATAATCGAACCAAAAGGACGCGTCTGGCATGACTTCAACCCGTATCGGCCCAAATTAAATTTATACAATAATAGGGCCTGATTTGTATATGGTGTTTACCTCAAATCGAGGCATACACATAAGTAAGCAGACAAATTCACGTGGTAACGCGTATCCCCTAGAAACAGTGAAACCCCTCACATAACGAAATAAACAAATGTGCCCGCCTCTCATATGAACCTTAAAAGATCGCCCGCCAAGATCCGGTTTAGCATAGAAACCCGGCATGGCTGCAACCTTAAAAGGTCGCCCCGCCAAGATCCGGTTTATCATAGAAACCCGACATGGCTGCAACCGTAAAAGGTCACCCCGCCAAGATCCAGATTGTTTATCTTTCACCGCACAAAAAACAGCGGCCAATTAACTTTCTTGTTACGATCCCATTCCCATACTATAGGGTGTAACCCACCATGGCTTACAACCCGTAAACTAAATCAGTAAACTAAATCGAAACAAAAAACTAACGCATTCTATGGAAAACCATCACAGGCGCGTTGGTTCTTGAACAACCGGCTAAAAATCAGTAAACTAATGCATTGGTTGTAAAGTAATGCATTTCAAGAACCAACCCGTAAGTAAACTAATAAAGAATGCATTGGTTGTAAACTAATGCATTGCAAGAACCAACCCGCCAAAAATCAGTAAACTTACAACATCAGTAAACTAAACCGAAACAAAAAACTTACAACCCATAAGTAAAGAATGCCTTTCAAGAACCAACCCGCCAAAAATTAGGGTCTCCAGCAATCCAAAGAAACCATGCCAAACATCCGCTTGTGATCATTGTTTCCATGTGAGCTCATGTGTTCCATTAGCAATATCTGCTGAGAACAGGGACTATATGCCGCAGCGCCACCACCACCAACATGAGGCATCCAACCTCGTCACAAACCGACCCACATCACCGCACGCCGTCGAAGGCGGCAATGAAGTGACCGACGGTAACGAAGGGTCCCCATCACACATCATAGCCACTAAATCAAACAAAACCAGCAAAAAGGCCAGTAAAAGGTATGGTTTCTAGCAAAGCAACCAATCACACGACAATAGCATCAGATCAAACCAGATCATAGATAGAAAAAAGTAGCGTACCATTTGAGAATCAAGACTAAGTCAATGAATGAAATCACCCGCAAAAGGAAACACCCATCTAACCTCAGGGACGCCGCCTACCAACCATCAATGCCGCCTACCATAAATGGCGGCAACAAAGAAGTTGGTGGCAACGAACCCCATTATAAATGATGGTTTCCAGCAAAACCTCAAAAATGAGGGATTTGAACCAACCAGACGATAATAGATACCTTGTTAGATCAAACACAGATCCACATCAAACAGATCAACCATTAGATCCACATGAAACACACATCCACCAATAATTTTTAGATCAAACCAAAGATGATAACCAATGAGCAACTGTAGCTAACCTACAAATTATGCAAACCCAATAATTTCTGGTTGGTGGTATTGCCATATATATATGGTGAGTAACGAAAGGGCAATTTAAAAAGGGCAACACAATTAATTATACGATTCCTGTATCCACTACACAAAGGGGGAAATCTTGAAAGGCCAGATTAACACCAATTAAAGCAACAACTGGACCCCAATTTCACGAAAGGGCAGATTAAACCACCAACGGGGATCAATTAATGCATAGCGGGGTCAGTAAAATCAAATAACGGAAAGATGTAGGTGCTAGTGTGTGTTTTGGTTGTGAGAGGATTTTTTGGTTGTAAGAGAGGGAGATAGTATTATAAAAATGGGTTTGTGAGGAGAATCACTGCTCCTATGGATGCGTGATTCTCCTCCTTTATATAAAGGTTAATATTGATTAGGAGTGACTTTTTGAACAAAATTCAATTATATGTAGCGGTGGACGTAGAAAATTAAATAGTGAGAAGGAAAAAAAGAATTTTAAGTGATTGAGAGACTTAATTCGTATATTCAAAAAGAGACTTAATCACGAGATTGAGACAAGTGGCTGAATGAAATGCTGAGATGAAAAAGAAAAAATATGAAATACTAAACCCTGTGCATTCCACCAATCACAAGATGACATGTAAACTTAGGTCTATTTGTAAACCTTCTTATTAAGTCCATATATCAAAGTTTTTTTCTTTTTTTACAATAGCAAGGCAAAACATAAAATCCGAATAAATAACCAAGTATTGTAACTCAAAAATGAAATAATTCTAGGTTTTAATGTGATAAATATAAGTAGAAGCAATTTAAGTTTAGATGAAAATAACGTTTTAAAAAAACGTTCAAAATTAAAAAAGAGAATACACTATATTACACATGGTGACCTAAATTAAAAACACTAAATCTAAGGTGACGTTAAATGACGTTTTAGTCTCTTAAATTTAGTTCTCACTGATAAATTGAGATAGAATAAAATAACAGATCCTTTATTATAAGGTTTTATTTTAAAATTTAATTTTATATATTGTAATTATTAGATGGTATAATCTTTTTTTGTTTTATTTAATTTATGCAAATAACATACTTTTTTACATTAAAAAAGCATCTAGCTTATATTTTTTTTAATTTAAGTATTTCCGTTTAATATTTAACGATCATTCGTTAAACTTTTTACATTTCAAATTCACCGTCGCTACCACTCTATCAATGATCGTGTCCAATGATCGTGTCCACTATTCAGCAATTCTACCACCATTACGTATAATCATTTACTATAGTTTCTAAGTATTTGGTTTGAAAATCAAAATCTAAATCTAAAATAATTAGATGAATGTTACTAATTGAAGATACAATTAAATGACTATTTGAAACTCGAGAGTGAATTACAAGTTATTGTTTAGGGTTATTTTTACAAATGCCCCTAGACAAAAGGTGTGGGTATTAAATACCCTTCGTATTTTTTGTTTTCCAAATTAGACCAGGGCATCTGAGGCATCTTGTATCATAGAACGACACGTGTCTTTGGTAGGTGGTTGCTTTAGACATGTGGTGTATTTAATATGGAGACAACTTGTATTTTATACCCGAGGCATCCATATTAAAAAAATGTAAAAGTATAAAAAAGTCGAGGCAACTTAAGTATTTTATATAGAATACGGAGGCAACTTCCGTATAAAAGATCGAGGCAACGGTAATCGTGTTACTGTATAACCGAGGCAACTTATATAATAGAAAAAAAAACTCGACGATTATCACGAAGTGAACAACATTGCCTAGAAACACACACTATTATACACACATAAGAACAATGATTTCTCCATTCATCAAATCGAAGAATTTTAATTAAATCCAATCGATCGATAAATCCAATCCATTCGGGAATCCTTAATTATACACTCCTATACCAATCCAGTCGATCTGGGAACGATTGAATCGTTAATTAAATAAGGTTTCCACTTTTCCGGTAAGTAATTTCTTTCAATTAATTAGCACAGTGAAGTCTGGTGTTAATATTGTAGTTTTATTATAATTAATTTACTTTGTGACTATAATCGATTTACGATTTTAGGTTTGCATATATTACAATTGGTTAGTATAATTGATTCACGACTTCAGGGTTGTGATTATAATGATGTAGTTTTTGTATTCCAGCGACAATAGGTTTCCATATGTAAATTTATAAAACTACTAAATTAGTGTGTTAATTTCCTGGGTATGTCCAAAATTTTTGTATATACATACCATTGCATTACTTGACCAACTACCCCTGGTTGTTAACAACATTTGCGACATCATAGCTAAAAGGTTTTTGTTATTGTAGGTAATGGAAGGGAAATTAATAATTACTAGTAAACTGAAATACTTCAGTTTAATTAGATGCAAACTAAATGAAAAAAAGTCAGATGTTTAGACGTACGTGCTTTAGAAAGTGGTTGTGATCATCCTTAGATCACCACGACCAAGTGTTGATAGATTGGATGTTGCGTACACAACGTTATGTTGATGAAGCCATGTATTACTTCCAATAATATATAACCATCAAGGGCGTAGCCTTCATTTTGGGAGTCCTTAGTTTGCCATTGTTACTGGTTTTAGTTTTGAAAGATATAACCTGGGGTTATATAGTGAAGGGGATATTAACTTTGTTAAACGTGTTTCCCTACCAAAGCAGCTCAAACGATATCCAACTTAGACCTTTTGGTTGTGATAGAGGATGCGGAGATGTTTTCCATGTTAAGTAACAAAGATGATGTACGGGTATCCCTGTTGTTAATGTTACAAATGATATTTATGAGTATTTGTTAGTTGACTCAGTCGATGTTAGGCTGTTGCGGTTGGTGAAAGATTTTGAAGCGTGGGACCGCTTTCCATGGGGGGTATGTTTGGACGCATTTGTACGAGGAGTTAGTGAACGTAGTATCTACGCATCAATTGGACATCATAAGGGGTTTTATAATTTTTGTAATTATGTCCCTACGTATACGATATCTGGCTTTGTTTGGGCTTTCATGGTTAGTGTCGTTAACTTTTATTTTGGAAGCAATGTTTTAAGTTTGGTTAGTTGGTTTACATGTTACTTATTATGGATAGACTTGGATTCTCTAATGTTTTGGATATTACATATATTGGTGGTCTAAAGACGTGGGGTTGTTCCAAGAGCCTTATCGTGGTCAAGAAAGTGGCTGTTAAAGAAACCTGATTACACAGCTTTATTTGCCACAGTTAAGACAATGTTTATTTATTTATATCACACACATTATTTTTTGTTATATGGAAAAATATATGTAACATTTGTTGTTGTTGTAGGATGTGAATGTTAAAGTAGATCTTTTACCAACTATAGCAGAGAAACAAACAGAGTGGTATAAGGATTTTCGGAAGTTCTATAAAAAACACATCCCAAGGAGTCCGCCAAATAAGTTACCAAAGATGTACGACGAATACATATTGAATCTGATGTCGTTGCGTAAAGGCGGAATGTTAGAGGTTAGTGAATTGCCAAACTTTGGTGGCGTTGAAACAAGTGTCGTGGAAGAGTTAAATCTGAAGGATCATGTGATTAAGGATCTAAACACCCGTATATTTAAACTTGAAGTTCTAATAAAGGTCAGCTTTAATAAAGTATTCAAGGTCATGAAACTCATCACTAACACATGTATTGAAGGTTATGAAGGTTATAAATAATGGTGCAACTTAAATGAATGTAGGTTTTGGGAATAGAAAGAAGTAAACATGATAAAGTATGTTTACCATATACCTTATTTATATTGATTATAGTGTAGTTTCTTCATTATCAATAATTTCATTCTATGATGTCATCAGCATACATTGGAGATTCACGACGTATTATGGAATTGCCATCTAGAAGTTTTTGATCAGCTAAATAAAGTTTATCTTGCGTTGGTAGATCTGGCCAGTTATTGTAAGGCTAAGCGAAACGGTTGTCATTATACAGTTAACGAAGCTATTAATGTAAGTAATTAATTTTTTTTGTATATGCGTGTGTACAATCATATGGGAGGTGTATGTTTATTACATTTGATTATGATACAGGAAAGGTTTCTTCTTGAAGACAACAAAGTTATGGAACAAGTTTTCTTACGCAAGATATACGATGCGGTTAGGAAGCGTACTGAAAACGAACTTATGTTAAATATTGAGAAGGAAAAGAATAAAAGGCGGTTTGACCTCATGGTCTCTGGTCACTGGAAACCCGCTTTGTCAACTGATATCTCGCGAAAGTAATTATTTAGGAAGTGAGTACTCGAAGTATTATTGGAGTAACAGTTTTGTTAAACATGATAAGAAGAGAACTTTTGCTTACGTGGATGACGACTACATGACCCAATACTTGGATGAAGTGGAACCTTAGGTGGAGGTATTAATTCCGGTTCAATATTCCATGTTACCGTGTTTTATTTATTTAAGTTGGGATTAATTACATTATTATTTTGACTTGTTAGGATCTTTCACGGCCAACTCGCGCTACAGACAGAGTTAACTTAAGTGATGAGTTTGAGAAATTACTTAGTCGTCTAGGTCCAATTCATTGTCGGTTTTCGTGGTGCACATATGTCACAGTAGACCGTAGATTTTGGGGAAGCTTAGTCTGTTTAGACCCTCCAAGAAAAGGATGGATTATGGACGAGGTTACTTATATTTTAGCATACTCGAGTTATTGTATTTAAATGTTTTAAGATTGTGTTTAAAAATATTATTTTTTAACAGAATATAGAGTTATGGGTGAATTACATGTGGCATATGAGATCCGCTTCGGCTGATTGGGCAATGGATGGGGTTTACTTTGTGCAACTACTACTTTAAAACTCCATCCTGGATTGGTATGCTGATGGGAAAAAATATAAAGTTCTGTGGTACACAGTCGATAAGGTCATGTTTATACCCTTGGTGTTTGTTCAAGATATTATATTATGTTATAATTCTTTTTATTATGATGAAACCTTTAAAAACTTTTGTAGGTTTATATGCCAATAAATGAAACAGAGCAACATTGGTGTCTTGCGATGTTAGTTATAGAAACATGCCTGGTTACATTCTATGACAGTGGTTCTACGAACAAACCCGAGACCCGGGATTTTTATGTGAAACTTTGAGCTTGTTTAAAGGTAATAATACACAAACCTTAATCATTACAAGTCAGACACTAGTAGTAAGTATAGTTAGTATGTATTATTCTTGTTTGTATTTGTTAAGTGTGCGCGTAAAGTTAAATGTTAACCAACTATCTTTGTTAGGATTATGTGTAACAATAGAAAAATAGTACGGTATAACTAATGACTACATTTAATGTATGTTGTGGGTTAAAGTTGAATATGAGTCTATATAAGTGTTGTCTTGTTATAGATAGTATATCAAAACAACAAATAACAATTTATAATATTTTCAAAAGGTTCAATTATGTCAGACCATATCCCATTGAATATGCAAACATAAATAATGAATAAGTTACCTGTTAAGTCGTTACTACAATTTAGGAGTGTATCAAATACCTAGAAGGACACAATAGAGTCAGCCGATTTCATCAAGGCTTATCGTGTCCGTGAAACAGACTACAATTGTTTGCACATTAGATTTGTACAAGGTTTTTAGGGCTTCATGGGAGTCTTAGATTCAAAATTAGGTTACACTAACCTAAATTCAAATCTAAACCAATTAGATGTGACGGCCATTGGAAATTCTCAAGGCATTTGGTGTTTTTCTTTTGGTGGTGATATGATGGTTGTGATGATTAACCCGTGTATAAGGAAATCCTTTGGTATTGTTGTCCCATACTATATGGGCCAATTAGAGTCCATACGTGTTGATTTTGGGTTTGGATTCCATCCAACAATTTTAGACCCAACAATAGTGAAGATATCTTATCTTATGGGTTAGGTTCCTCGTATGTCTCAGTATTTAAACCAAGTACCAACAAATGGCACCAGATCTCAAGTGTATCCCGCGAGCCGCTTCGGTTGATAGATGTGGGACACACTGTTTCAGGGGCTTTTATTTACTGGGTTTGTCATGGATCGTTAATCGCTGTTGATGGTACAAATACGTATAATCATGTTATAGTTTCATTTGATATGGAAATTCACGCCTTCCATGTTATAGAAATCCCTCAAGACATGAGAAATCTTCTACCAAAAAGTTTTAATATATCACAGTTACGTGATTGTTTGATAATCTCAACGTATTTCCAACAAGAAGGAAACTGCTTTCTTACAAGCTGGAAATTAGAAGTAGATGGTTTGTCTGTCCGATCCTATAGAATGATTATACAATTTCCCATCGATAATGTTGTCAAGTTAGTAGGGTTTACGAACAATCATTGTCTGTTGTTGGATGTAGACGATTCTACAAACGATATGCCGTTACACTTTCTCCAAGCCTGTAACCTCACTTCGGGTGAATTTCAACATTTAGGGATTCACGGGGATGGGGGGTCTTTCTTGGTGGGTCCGTCCAAGGATTCACTGATTTTGTATCCTTATACAAATCATAGTGTTAATCTAATGCAACACTGAATAAAGCATGTATATTTTTATTAAGTAATGGGTTTTTTATGAAATCCTTTTGTTTTGCACCTTTTTTAGTATTATTGGCAATTTTATTTTATTTTCTCTTAAAAAGTTTATGTTGAACTGAACCAAAGCCCAATAAGTTGGTGTGATAGTTAATTTTTATCACTTCATGAATTGAAAATATGCAGAATTACCAAATATTTAATCTTGCCTCATAGGCATACTCTATGTTTTAGTGTAATATTTACACTAAGGGAACAACCTGCATAACCAGCCCATCCCTTTATTATGGCAAATGTGGCATAGATTTAGGTTTCTTATTTAAGTGTAACTACATACAAGGTCACCTAAACCTAAACTCTAAATAACATAATTCAATGAAAACTTTTACTCCGAATAGCAATATTGACAATGTTTGATCATATCCCCTTTGCTATCCAAATGGAGATTATGCTAGCACTCCCTATCAAGGCATTGTTACAGTGTAGAACCGTTAGTCACGAGTGGAAGGAGTTTATAGATTCTCAAAAGTTTAGTAAACTTTATGGTGTCCGTAGTAGTGCCACTATACATTATAATATAACTTATGATCAAGGCTTCATCAGTTTTATGATATCATTAGACGTTAACCTTGCATTTACCTCGTTAGTAACACAGCTTAATCATACCGTTTTGAAGCCAACCGCCATGTCCGAGGGTATAATGTGTTTCTCCCATGTCAATAATATGAGTATTGCGCTTTTGAATCCATCTTTAAAGAAGTCTGTCATTATTGGTGTTCCGTTTTCTAATTTTCAGCATCAAACAGAAAGATTGTCTTTCGGGTTTGGTGTTTGCAAAGACAATTTAGACCCTACCATTATCTCCTACCCAACTCACCAAAATGATCCACGTTATGTGTCTGTGTATACGTTGAGCAGAAATGTCTGGTGCAACGTTCCTGATTTGCCCCGTGAAAGTGTAAGAATTAAGAAAAGATATTGTCAGGCGGTATTGGGTAACTTTATCTATTGGGTATCTACTAACACATTTGTTGGGCCTCATTGTGGCATGGACATAAGCTTTGTCCTTGTATCTTTTGATATGAGTGTACACAGGTTTCATGTCATTAAGATTCCGCATGAACTTGCTACCTGACCCTGTCACTGTGTCCCAAATTGGTGATTTACTCATCCTTTCAGGGAATTATGTATTAGAGGATACTCGATTTCTAGATGCATGGGAATGTGGCGTTGATGGTATGAATGTCATCTCATTTGATATGAGGTTCGGGATTCACACATCTCATTCAGTTAAGATAGTTGGCTTCACAATAGGTGGTTTATAGTGGATGTGGACATTGCTGGTTTCCAGCTGCCTGGACATTCCCTACAAGTCTTCAACCAGGTTACTGAAGATTGGGATGACATTGGTATACACGCGAACGGAGGATCAACCATGATGGGAAGTTACCAAGAATCTCTAAACCTGCTAGGAAACTAGTTTATTAAGTCTATGTTTATGTTTTAGTTAGTAAACAACTTTTTACCGTTTGTCCATAACGGTTTCGGTATGTATTTTTTGGGTAGTATATGTACTATAACCTTAATGGTTTTTTACCATTCATTATTTTACGGTTACTAAATGCCTATCTATATGGATTAAAAGTGTTTGTTTTTTAGATTGTGATCCTTCGGTTTTAAATGTTATCAAGTTCATACGTGTGTGTTTTTAATATTATTGAAATTTTGACAGGAGAGATTACCGCATGTATTAGAACAAGCGTTGGTATTTGAAAAGAAGATAATAGTCAAATCTTCATACTTCATAACATTTAGGAACGAACCAAATGTTCCTAAACAATGTTGGAGTATTTGGCGACTGTGCTATTTGGGTATGTTTTTTCCTATACATATTGTCCCAAGGTATGGTCTTAGATGTTATAAATCCGATACATACTGTTTTGGCTTATCGTGAACGTATGACTTCTTTTTCTCAAACATTGTATTTCTACGGGGTCGTATTAGGGTTAGGACAATATTCAAAGTAGTGTCGAGCTCATCGTAGCCTGTAATGATACTAATAAGTCATGTTTCTATTTTTTGTTAAGAGAGCATAGATGCCTTGTATTGTAAATGGATGCCTTGACATTTGAGATAGTATTGATGGGGGAACTATTCCACCAGTATGTCATATACATCGCATCATCTTAAATAATGGTCGCCTTGGAATTTTAGTGAAAATAGTATTTGGACGCCTTGTGTAATTTAATACAAGTCATTTTCAACAAAAGGTTGATCACAATTAATATTGGTTGCCCTGGAAATAGTCATGGCTGCCCTTAATATTTAAGACTGATACAAGGGTTTTGATTGGGTTCTAAGTTCTCTCACAGTCCTCTCGAATTGATCTCGGCCTTAAGTGGAATGATTGTTCTTGGTTACTAAATAAAAGGGTTTGGTTTTCTAACCTACTAAATGTTAAATGATCTAAAATTTAAACTTAAATTTAGAAGTAATTGAATTAATAACTATTAATGAAACTTGAATTGAAATTAAAATTAAAGTTTAAAATTAAAATTAAAATTAAACTAAAGAAACAGTAGAAACAGAAACAGTAATACAGTAACTCTTAAGACTATTCAAAGAAAATTGATTCGGAAGTTCAACCTTTATTCGGAAGTTCAACCTTGATTCGGAACTTTACTCGGACCTTTCACTCGGAAGTTGATTCGGAAGATTCACCCGGAACTTTGGTTGATTCGGAAGTTTAGGTTCATGCGGAAGATTTAGGTTCATTCGGAACTTTTGAAAATTAAACTCATTCGGAACTTTGGTTCATGTGGAACTATTTTCGAAAGATTGGTTCATTCGGAAGTTTCACTTCATCCGGAACATTAGACTCATTCGGAACTTTTTATGAAACAACTCATTCGGAACTTTTCAATAAGACATTCATTCGGAAGATTTACACTCATTCGGAACTTCAGTTCATTCGGAACTTTCTATTCATCCGGAACTTTAGTTCGTTCGGAAGTTTTGATTCACTCGGAACTTTTTATGCAAAGACTCATTCGGAACTTTTAAAGGACATGTTCATCCGGAACTTTTGGTGTTCATCCGGAACTTTTGGTGTTCATCCGGAACCTGGGAACACAGACACAGTCGTTTTACCCGAAGAACAAGGAAAAAGATTTTGATCCAAAAATCACCAAGTTTTTCAACAAAAACTTAAATAAACTAAACACAAAGCATCTACTAACCATAAACTACAAATCCCATCAACAAAAACACAAATCCCAACAACTTTTAAAGATCAAATCAAGAAAATAAGAACTTAAGAACTTGAATAAAAAGATGATGATGAACAAGATGAAATGGAAAGATTAAACAAGAACTTGTATTGAATGATTAATGTTTTGACAAGATAAAACAAAGATTAAAATTACAAGATTAGAAATCAAAGATTAAAATCACCAATCACCCTAGTGGTGATGGTGATGATACGAACTAAAAGGGAGAAAAAAAGGGAGGAGAGAAAAACTAAAACTAACTGCCTAAAATGTGTGAGGGTGGTTTATATATAGGCTTTTCTTTTGGTTGGTGAGTGGGCTTTCTCCCGTTCTTCTTGTCTTCTCGTCTTTTCAGAAAAGTTGACGTTTTCGATTCTGATTCGGGATTTGTCGTCGATTAAATTCAACTCGTCTTTTAATTTCTTCGTTTAATAGACTTGAGTTTCTTCGACTTATGAAAATCTTCCATCTTTGGTCCTTTTCTTCGATAAATCTTCGAATAGGCCCAGTGACTTCAAATCTTTTGCATCTCTTGGACAATAGACTTTATCTTGAGTCATTTTCTTCAGTAAAACCCGTGCAATCCCATGTTTTCTTTAATATTCATCCGGTTGGCTCTGAAAACACAATAAACACAAAAACCACGCATAATTCCAAACAAATGATATTAAATACGTGTTTTGGTCTTGTTTTAGCCAGAATTAAGTGGTAAAAGGATGGGTGTTTACACACCTATCAAATCCCCTACACTTAACCATTGTCATGCCCTCATGCAATGCTTAGTGATAAAGCAATTTTACACTTTTCTCATAATCAATCAACCTTGGCCTTATTCAAATACTACTAATCAAAAATTTAAAGTACTAAAAGAAATTAAGCTTAAAAGGAAACTAAAGAATAGAAATAACTTGCAAATAAACCAATGACTTACATTAGGGCTTTGGTGCTGCGAAGATTGATCACCCTCAAGTTTCACGTTCCCCAAACTAAGCTTAAAAACGAGATCATTGTTATTATAAGTTAGTAAATCAAACACTTACACACATGGCTTAATTAAATGCTTAAACTCCCTTATTCCTATGTGTATCTCTTATATTTTATTTTTGTCTTAGAATGATCATGAAGATGCATTTTTGGACTTATTTCGATAGTTTATTTAGGCTAAAAGCAAAGTAGGACGATTTGATCAATAGTTAGCTAAAGGACAAAATCTCTTAAAACTGCTTCTCGGGATATCAAAAAGTTCATATCTTGGCATAACTCGGTTCACGATTTGAGACCTTTCTCGGGCCGATATTTGGCATGTACTTCATACTTCATATCTTGAGAGACGTGCTTGAGATAATGGTCTTCTCATCGTTCATAGAGTTTCTTCTCTTGGAGACTTTTGAGGGGTACTCCAACTTTGTTGACCACGACTTCATGATTATTTCTTCAATCTCTATTTGGGATTTTGAGATACAACGATCCGCCTCCTTTTCGGACTTGGATCTATTTATCCTCATACCTTGTTAAGGGTCTTTTCGGATAGACTTCTCCATGATCTTTACGGGAGTTGATTGTTTTTCGTCGTGAGTCTTGATCCTTCATATTGACTTTGGGAATAATGCTTTTCACATCTCCTTGGATCTTTAGCAATAAAATGGAATCCTCATGCCTTGTTAGGGCCTTTTCGGACTCGCCAATCTTCGCGCCCCGCTTCATAAGTTATGCCTTGGCTATGAACTCTTATCATTACCGAGCAACTTTTAAACGATCTTGGGCTAGAAGCTAAGTAACTTTTCAAATTGCACGACCTTACTTATTGCAGATAAATTATTAGCAAGTGATGGGAGAATAGGCAAATAATTACACCAAGTGAGCTTGTGCAAGAATACCGACTTATAATTGACTCTATCATTTCTCGTCCTCCACAATTTAAAATCTCAAGTAATGAGACTCGTGGACACTTAGCCTAATAAACCAATTAAGGTCTACATGGTTAAGGATACTAGCTAGAATAAATTTGGATAAGTCTATTCGGGTTAAGTCAAAATAAACGCAGCGGGCCTAATATGTCAAAGATTTCTAAACTAGCTACACCACTTTATTAAAATTTGACTTTATTGCGGAATATATACATATGAAAGCAACGATAAAAATTTTAAAAATTACGACTAAATGGCCAAAGTTAATAAAAATTTGAAAAATGTTGAAACATAGGATTTGTTGGTTAAATGAAGGCATTTTCATAGAAAAGTCCACTTAAAACTTAGATAGAAGTCCCCCCTACACTTAAGATAAACATTTTCCTCAATGTTTAAGCATGTGGGAAAAGTTTCCCCTACACTTATGACATTGTGCACGTTGGTTAACTCGAGTTAAGGAAGAGACGACTAAAGTGATCAATTTCAAATGTGAGTATGAAGAAAATTGAATCACGATAGTTGAGAGATAGAACCGGATTTCGGATAACACGGGAGCACGGTTCTTCAAAGTTTCCAAGAGTGCACTTATCCCTGTAATCACATCACCACACAAAGACAAACACGTATAGAAGTCCCCCTACACTTAAGAGGTTAAAACATAAAAGGATAGATACTCGGGCTGCCTCCCGAGGAGCGCTTGTTTTTGATAACCGAGTCACGAGCCTGACTCGACCCAAAATTAGTTCATGGGGAACGTGGTGAGGGATGGAATCACCTCCTGAGAGGTGTCCTCACCAAATTACAACTTCACTCGTTGGCCATTCACCTTAAAATTAGGTCCATTAGGTTGAGCGAGCTCGAGAGTACCATATGGAAAAATTTGGGCAATGGTGAATGGGCCGGACCAACGAGATTTGAGCTTTCCCGAGAAGATTTTCAACCGAGAGTTAAAAAGTAAGACTTTGTCTCCAACATGGAACTCTCGGTTCTTAATCTTAGAGTCGTGAATGAGCTTAGTCCTTTCCTTATAGATTAAAGAATTTTCATAAGCCTCATTACGGAGTTCATTGAGCTCATTGAGTTGGATCTTGCGTAGGTCACCGGCTTTGTTAATATCAAAATTGGCCCACTTCAAGGCCCAGTAAGCCTTGTGCTCCAACTCAATGGGGAGGTGGCACGCTTTCCCGTACACAAGACGATAAGGCGTACAGCCGATCGGGGTCTTGTAAGCAGTACGGAAAGCCCACAAAGCATCATCAAGTTTATCAGCCCAAGAGGCACGATGCTCTCCCACGGTCCTTTCAAGAATTCGCTTAAGTCCTCGGATGGATATTTCAGCTTGGCCATTAGTTTGTGGGTGGTAGGCTGTGGAAAGACGATGGTTTACACCATACTTAGCCATGACTCTAGCAAATTGGTCATTGCAGAAATGAGTCCCACGGTCACTAATAATGGCACAAGGCACACCAAATCTAGCGAAAAGAGCTTTCAAAAAGTTACAAACCACCCGTGCGTCATTAGTAGGTAAAGTTTTGGCTTCAACCCATTTGGAGACGTAGTCAACGGCAACAAGGATGTATTTGTTTCCTTTAGAAGATGGGAATGGCCCCATAAAGTCGATACCCCAAACATCAAAGATTTCACATTCTTGTATGAAATTTTGAGGCATCTCGTCTTTATGTGTGATCTTGCCTTGTTTTTGGCAAGCATCACATCGTTTAACCATCTCGTGAGCATCACGGTAGATGGTGGGCCAATAAAATCCCGAATCAAACACTTTTTTGGCGGTGTAGTTGGGACCAAAGTGACCACCGGTGGGTCCTTTGTGGCAAGCATTAAGGATTTCTGAAGCGGCCGGTCTATCAACACATCGTCGGATAATCAGGTCGGCACATTGTTTGAATAGGTAAGGGTCGTCCCAAAAGTAAGTCTTAATGTCGGTGAAGAACTTTTTCTTTTGTTGAGAAGTCAACCCTTCCTTGAGAATTCCACCCGCCAAGTAGTTTGCAAAGTCCGCAAACCACGGGGTTTCATCAGATTTCGAATTTATAGACATTAAGGTCTCCAAGGGAAAAGAATCATTGATTTATTTATTCGGATGATCCCCTTGGTAAGGATCCTCAAGTCTGCTGAGATGATCCGCGGCTAGGTTTTCTGCTCCTTTTTTATCGCGAATTTCGATTTTAAATTCCTGGAGCAGCAAAACCCAACGAAGAAGTCTTGGTTTGGAATCTTGCTTTGTCAACAAGTACTTCAACGCGGAATGATTGGTATACACGATTGTGGTGGAAAGGACAAGATAGGGGCGGAATTTTTCAAAGGCATAGACAACAGCTAAAAGCTCTTTTTCGGTTGTCGTGTAATGCAATTGAGCCCCAGTCATTGTCTTGCTAGCGTAATGGATCGGTTGGAAGTGTTTGTTCACTCTTTGTCCCAGAACCGCTCCAATAGCAAAATCACTAGCATCGCACATCAACTCAAAGGGCAGCTCCCAATTAGGGGTAACCAAGACAGGTGCCTTAGTTAGCTTATCCTTCAGCGAGTTGAAGGCGTCGAGACACTCTTTGGAAAAGATAAAAGGAGTATCTTTTTCCAAGAGGTGGGTCATCGGGCGAGCGATTTGAGAAAAATCTTTGATAAATCGACGGTAGAAGCCCGCATAACCCAGAAAACTTCTCACACCCTTCACGGTTGAAGGTGGAGGCAACTTGGCGATAACATCGACTTTAGCACAGTCTACTTCAAGACCGGCTTTGGAAATCTTGTGTCCCAGCACGATGCCTTCTTTTACCATAAAATGGCATTTTTCCCAATTCAGAACAAGGCGAGTGTCTTCGCACCTCTTTAGCATACGTTCCAAATTGGCAAGGCAAGAAGAGAAGGAATCCCCGAAGACCGAGAAATCATCCATGAAGACTTCCATGGTTTGTTCAACCATGTCATGGAAGATAGCTAACATGCACCTTTGGAAAGTCCCGGGCGCATTACATAAGCCAAAGGGCATTCTTTTGTAAGCAAATGTGCCATAGGGACAAGTGAATGTTGTCTTCTCTTGATCTTGGGGATCGATGGGTATTTGAAAATAACCCGAGAAACCATCAAGAAAGCAGTAATATTCATTACCGGCTAAACGTTCAAGCATTTGGTCCATAAAAGGTAGAGGGAAATGATCCTTTCTCGTGGCATCATTGAGTTTGCGGTAGTCTATACAAACTCTCCACCCAGTAACGAGACGAGTGGGAATCAACTCGTTGTGTTCATTGGGAACAACGGTTATTCCGCCCTTCTTGGTCACACAATGGATTGGACTAACCCATGGTGAATCCGAAATAGGGTAAATCATACCCGCATCAAGAAGTTTGATAACCTTTGTTTTGATGACTTCATGGATTTTTGGATTCACCCTTCGTTGGCTTTGAATTGTGGGCTTAAAGTCGTCCTCCATGAGAATTTTGTGTGTGCATAAGTGAGGATCGATTCCACGAATATCAGAAATCTTCCAAGCAATAGCCTTCTTATGATTTTTCAACACGGTGATAAGTCGGGCTTTTTCTTCTTCCTTTAAGTCCTTAGCAATGATGACTGGCGACTTCTTCTCTTCTTCAAGGAATACATACTCAAGATGGGGCGGCAACTCCTTAAGTTCTAAATCCGGAGGATTTTCGACGGGAGGCGTATTCGAAGTCGGAGTATCGATAGCAATGACCGTGGGAGATGGAGGAGAAGGATTGTCTTCGTTGAGAAGGTTGTCAAAGAAATTCATGTCTTCATCCCCATCGATAGGAGAATCATTAGTAGCTAAATTCACATCGCCCATGGTGTCTTCAAGATTGTTCCAAAATAAATCACTATCTCCAAATAGAGACAACGATGAATCAATAGAGGACACGGTCTCAACATTGAGAAGAGAGGTAGGAATACTTTTGCAAGCATCATTAAAGTGTTCTTCACAAGCCTCATCAAGAACGTCAATACAATTAACACTCTCATATGAATAAGGCTGCTTAGACAACTTTCCCATGTTGAAGACTACTTTATCGTCACCCACTCTCATGATAAGCTCACCGGCTTCAACATCGATGAGTGCGACCGGTCCTCAAGAATGGACGACCAACAATTAGTGGCACACGAGGGTCCATCTCGTTGTCGACGACAACAAAATCAGCAGGAAAGGTGAATTTGTCGACTCCTACAATGATGTCTTCGGCTATCCCCACTGGATAAGCAACCGTACGGTTGGCTAATTCCAAAGTCATTTTGGTGGGGACTAGCTCTGGGAGAGATAATTGCTTCTAAACGCTTAGAGGCATAAGATTAATACTGGCACCTAGATCGGCTAGGGCCATGCAATTCTCTACTCCTGGGAAATTGCAAGGGATAAGGAAACGACCCGGATCACCAAGCTTGGTTGGCAATTTCCTTAAGAGCACTGCAGAGCAGTTCTCATTAAGTTGGGTGTTGGCAATATCGAGGAGCTTTTCCTTGTCGCTCAGAAGATCTTTAAACATTTTCGCGTATTTGGGCATGTGAGCGAGAGCCTCAGCGAAGGAGATATTGAAATTCAGTTGTTTAAACATCTTAATAAAGTTAGAAACCTAAATATCGTCCTTGCTTTTGAGCTTCTCTTTCCTCAACCTAGATGGATAAGGTATATTGGAAGAAGAGGAAGGCTTTGGAAGAATAGGATCACTCACATCCTTGGGTGGAGGAGGGGTAGAAGGAAGAGGTGGAGAAATCGGGGAAGGAGAAGGATGAGGAATAGGAGCAGGCAACTCGTTCTCCTTAGTCACAACCACCGGTGGAGGTATAGGAAGCTCGGGTTCCTTGGTACCTTTACCACTTCGAGTAGTGATTGCTTTCATCTCCCCTCTTGGATTCGCAACGGTGTTACTCGGAAGAGTACCCGAAGAAGAGGGTTGATTACCTTGGAAGAAACTAGCCAGCATGTTCCTCAAGTCATTAGTTTGGCTATCCAACGTGTTTCTCATGTCGGCTCTCAAATCGTTTCCTTGCTTGACCAAGTCTGCTTTCAAGTTTCGCACTTCCTGTTGGAGATTTTCCACGATCACATCATTGGTCCTCATGTAGGTTGCAACCTCTTGGTATAATGCAGTGGTGGTTTGGTTGGGAGGAGCATTGTATGCGGGTGGTTGATAAGCAGGTTGTTGGTAAACTTGGTTGTTACGTTGAGGTGGTTGTTGCTGCTTGTGAGGAGGGATGTATGGTTGTCGAGGTTGTTGTTGTTGTTGAGGAGGGCGATTAAGGTTTTGTTGTTGGTTTGGGTTGGTAGGAGGAAAACCAGGTGGTGAAAGATAATTGTTGGAGCGGTAGCTAAGCAAATTACGGTCACCTTGAGGTCTTGCTTGATAAGCAGGTTGAGGATAGGTGCCATATGCTGCATTCACATTCTCAGCAGGGTAGTCTTGGGTGGCGGTACAAGTGGTGTAAGAGTGAGGACCACCGCATATCTCACAAGGTTGGCTGACAGCGTTGACTTGAGCGTTTTTCGCGTTGTTGTTGTTGCTGTTGCTGACGGTGTGGGTGACAAGCGATTCAAGAAGCGTAGTGATTTTGTCAAGTCGCTTGTCGCTGTCATTAGTGCTAGCACTAGCGACATTGGTCCGAACACTCTTAGTTTGCACACGAGACTTATTCTCAATGATGTCCCAAGCAGCATTGGAAGTCTTAGCCAAAAGATTACCCCCGAGGCACTGTTTAGTGAATCTTGGTCACTCATGTTTAAACCATTGTAAAAAGTATTAATTTGATGTACTTTGGTAAAACCATGTTGTGGGCATTTTCTTAAAAGATCTTTAAAACGATCCCAAGATTCACTGAACGACTCATCGTACTTTTGTTCAAAATTTATGATTTCATTCCGCAAAGCGGTAGTACGAGAGGGTAGGAAAAAGTAATTGATGAACTTAGTTTCCAAATCCGTCCACGAGAGAATACTCTGTGGCGGTTCCTTAGCAAGCCAATGTCGGGCTTGTCCCTCTAAAGAAAAGGGAAAAAGTTGTAATCTAATAACCTCTTGTGGAACACCATTGAATTTGACCGTGTTGGTGAGTTGCAAGAATCTCTTGATGTGGTCGTGTGGATCATCAATGGTTCGTCCCAAGAATGGTTGAGCGGAGACCATCTGGATAAAGCCTGATTTTAGCTCAAAGTTGTTGGCGGCAATTGGAGGTATGACAATTGAGTCCGTGTTGCCATCTACATGAGCTTGCAGCAATTCAATCATCGGGCGATTATCCGGAAGGGGCTCATTGTTGTTGTTATTGTTCATGTTGTTGAAAGGTGGGTTGTTGTTGTTATTATTGTTGTTTGGAGGTGGTACACCGGCCATGTCTAAGTGATCGAGAGGCTCGGGCTCTTGATAAGACGTGGATCGAGTGCGCATACACCTTCAAAAGAACGAACAAAGAAAAGCAAAACAAAAATATTTTTGGTTTTTATGTTTTTTTAATTTTTTTGTATTTTGAAAATTTTATATTTTTTAGGATCTTTTTGAAAAATTTTCTGAAAAAGTAACGTTCATGGGGAACGGATCCCAAAATCCAAGTTCTCACAAAAAACTTTTGATCTTAACAAGAAGAGCCGGCAGCGGCGCCATTTGATACATGCATTTTGTATCGGTTCTAAGTTCGGAATGATTGTTCTTGGTTACTAAATAAAAGGGTTTGGTTTTCTAACCTGCTAAATGTTAAATGATCTAAAATTTAAACTTAAATTTAGAAGTAATTGAATTAATAACTATTAATGAAACTTGAATTGAAATTAAAATTAAAGTTTAAAATTAAAATTAAAATTAAACTAAAGAAACAGTAGAAACAGAAACAGTAATACGGTAACTCTTAAGACTATTCAAAGAAAATTGATTCGGAAGTTCAACCTTGATTCGGAACTTTACTCAGACCTTTCACTCGGAAGTTGATTCGGAAGATTCACCCGGAACTTTGGTTGATTCGGAAGTTTAGGTTCATGCGGAAGATTTAGGTTCATTCGGAACTTTTGAAAATTAAACTCATTCGGAACTTTGGTTCATGTGGAACTATTTTCGAAAGATTGGTTCATTCGGAAGTTTCACTTCATCCGGAACATTAGACTCATTCGGAACTTTTTATGAAACAACTCATTCGGAACTTTTCAATAAGACATTCATTCGGAAGATTTACACTCATTCGGAACTTCAGTTCATTCGGAACTTTCTATTCATCCGGAACTTTAGTTCGTTCGGAAGTTTTGATTCACTCGGAACTTTTTATGCAAAGACTCATTCGGAACTTTTAAAGGACATGTTCATCCGGAACTTTTGGTGTTCATCCGGAACCTGGGAACACAGACACAGTCGTTTTACCCGAAGAACAAGGAAAAAGATTTTGATCCAAAAATCACCAAGTTTTTCAACAAAAACTTAAATAAACTAAACACAAAGCATCTACTAACCATAAACTACAAATCCCATCAACAAAAACACAAATCCCAACAACTTTTAAAGATCAAATCAAGAAAATAAGAACTTAAGAACTTGAATAAAAAGATGATGATGAACAAGATGAAATGGAAAGATTAAACAAGAACTTGTATTGAATGATTAATGTTTTGACAAGATAAAACAAAGATTAAAATTACAAGATTAGAAAATCAAAGATTAAAATCACCAATCACCCTAGTGGTGATGGTGATGATACGAACTAAAAGGGAGAAAAAAGGGGAGGAGAGAAAAACTAAAACTAACTGCCTAAAATGTGTGAGGGTGGTCTATATATAGGCTTTTCTTTTGGTTGGTGAGTGGGCTTTCTCCCGTTCTTCTTGTCTTCTCGTCTTTTCAGAAAAGTTGACGTTTTCGATTCTGATTCGGGATTTGTCGTCGATTAAATTCAACTCGTCTTTTAATTTCTTCGTTTAATAGACTTGAGTTTCTTCGACTTATGAAAATCTTCCATCTTTGGTCCTTTTCTTCGATAAATCTTCGAATAGGCCCAGTGACTTCAAATCTTTTGCATCTCTTGGACAATAGACTTTATCTTGTGTCCTTTTCTTCAGTAAAACCCGTGCAATCCCATGTTTTCTTTAATATTCATCCGGTTGGCTCTGAAAACACAATAAACACAAAAACCACGCATAATTCCAAACAAATGATATTAAATACGTGTTTTGGTCTTGTTTTAGCCAGAATTAAGTGGTAAAAGGATGGGTGTTTACACACCTATCAAAGACCTTAATTGTGTTAACCTACTGATGGTCGCCTTGGTATGTGTAACATTTACACTTGTGGATGCCTCAGTTTTGTATATATATACCCTAAGCCTTACTTCCATGCTTCATCAGTTCATCTTGCTATAGCAAGAAACATAAAACATTGGTTGATGTACAACAAACATTCCCGGAATTAATATTTCCAGAATTAATATTTTTAGAAACATGCTCGAGTACGTTCATTCTTCCAGGTTCAGTATCACATCCATTATCAGTTTTCAAGTGACCAGTTCCCGCAGTATTAAGAAAATAATCAATACTTGCTTTATACCACGGCTGCACCAACTCATCAATGGTGGGAGTCACACTGGCCACTGGGTCACACCATACCTCAAATAGTTCGTTGAAGTCATATTTTTCAATCTTTCGCACCTTGGACCAAGCTAAACCACAAAGGATAACTTCAGGATTCTTAACCCACCAACGATTACTATTTCGGTACATCTCCAACATAAATATCTAAATGGACATGCAATTAAAAGGGTTTATAAGATAAAGTCAAACTTTATATTAAATTATCATTATCAAATGGAATAATAATGAATATGATAATTTACGTTAATCGCCCAAACAAACCCATACAACACATATGTATGAGGTTTTTTCCTTACACGATTTCCTTTACCATTTAACAACCTCACATCGGAATCCTTAACATTACTTTCTAACAACTGCTTCTTCTTCAAATCCCTCTCACAATGCCTCGACACAACATATACGGTCCTATTATAAAATATGGTCCAAAAATACTCGCCCCATGGGTAACCATCTAACCATCTTAAGTCCTCTACAACCTCCAACAGTATATCAGGGACATTGAACCATGGCTCTCTACCAAAAAACACCATCGTTTTCATTAACAATAGACAAACTCTAATTGCATATTCATCAGAAAGAGCATCCCATACTTCTTGCTTACTTGTTAGTTCCAATAATTCATTTCCTAGTACCTTTTTTTCCAAGCTTTGTTAGGAAAAACATGGTCACAAAATTTACTAACTAACAAACCATTACAAATGTCTATTCTGTGCAATTTACCAAATCTAAAGCCAGTAATCAAACAAAACTCTTCACGCCCAAAATCAAACATATTGTCACCTATTTTAACTAATAGGGGGGTAGTCATCAGATATATTCTCATTACAACTGGTGCTGGAAAATATAACCAAATAGAAGATGGTCTGGATTAAATGCTGGAATATCCAACCATTTTCTGAAAACAGTGGATCTAAATAAATTATTACGGTCTAAATACCAGCCAATAGATTCTTTAACATATCAAAGGTTTGATGATTAGATCGGATCGTTACCTTAGCATCAAGGACTGTCACATCACTTGGCATGATTATTAGGGTAGAACAAATCCTTTTACACACTTTGTTAATATCGAGAAGATGATGCACAGAAGATGTTTGGAGGGTGGCGATTAGGGTTTATGTGTTCATGGGAAAGACGATGAATAGTATTTTTTTAGCGTTACATTTTACGAAGTTTGAGAAGGTATGTTGTTTTGAAATAGTCTTTGGTGGGATAAAATATACGAAGGTTGCCTCCAAATACACTCAATATACCAGTGGTTGCCTCGTAAAAATAATTATTTTTTTATTAGTGGTTGCCTCTTGTATATATACGAGGATGCCTTGGTTTTATATACATCACATGTTGGATTGTTCCACCTACCCAAGGACACGTGTTGCATTTCTAGATATGGATGTCTTGGTGCCTTGGATGCCAGGTTGCCTCGGGACATTTAAGGAAACTTGAAAGTTAAGGGGCAAGTGTCACCAACACCCTTAAGATAAGGGTATATTAAGAAATTTCCCAATTGTTTATCATATTCCTTTTGTGGATTTACACTTTTGTTTGGTAATGAAGTCAGAGTTACATGATCAAGTGATCAAGTAATTATGTTTAATGCGCAAACAATAACTCAAATCCGAACCAAATATATTGGTGTGTTTACTTTTCTCCAATCCTCATAGCTTAACTTTCCTTTGTCATGGATGCTTTATTACAAAATTTATGACATTTTTTTACTTGATTAAATATGTTAAAAGTAAGTAATAAAGGGGTGCTAAAAGTATTTTTTTTTTTTATCAATTTCTGCTAAAAAGAGTTACCAAAAATTATTTTATCAACTCCTACTCTTAAGAAAAAGAGTAAGTAATAGTGGGGAACACTAAAAATTTATTCTTACTCAAAAAGTGTAAACTTTCAATGACTCTTTTTTTAGTGGGCAAAAGAGTAAGTAAAAGTTGTAGGTTTCTTTTGGTTACTTTTATATTTATTGTGTTTTAGTAATAAAAAGTTATAATGGCTTAAATAATTATAAATCTTATTAGTAAGCAAAACTTTGAGTAAGTAAATGTCATTTATGTAGTGTTTGTAATTTTGTGTACTATGTAAGATGAGAAGCCGATATAGATTGTGTCAAACTCCTTCTAACGACAGTCTTGTTCATTTTGGTGGGGAAGATGATTGATGATGATGGTAGCGGGTGTGGATTTGAAATGTAACTTAATGGATGACGTTAACTATTTAACGAAAATATCTAAATTGGATAAAAAGATAAGGGGAGAATTTCATATATGTCCTTATTTTGACACAAAATTGTATATATATCCAACCTAATTTAAAATTTTCATATATATCCAATTTTAAACATAAAATTTTATATATGTCCAATTTTCTACTTCAAAATTCGTATATGTCCAAATACTCAATTTATATGTAATTAATTACATAAAAGACATATTAAATATTATTTAAACTTAAAATAACCATTATACACTTATTTCCTTTTTCTTATACTTATATTTCATATATTTTATATAAACAATGTCTCAAATTATTATATGCACACACATTGATGCAAACATATTTTATCAAAGTATTTAAAAATAAAAGAAAAAATCTAATTACAATTACTAAACAAACACAAAAGTTATATCATTCGATTAGTAGCAAAATAAAGCTTACTAACATATAATTAAAATGATAAAATAATCATAATAATACTATCATTGGATAATATACCAAAATAGAAGAGTGTGATCAAGATACTGATGGAACCAATCAATTTTGTTTGTAAAATTAAAGACAAAAGTAGTGTCGCGACTTGATAAAAATACTGATTGTTGGGTTATTATCTATTCTAAGGTTAGTTAGATTTGTTTTTATGGAATTTTAATGATTTGTCGTTTTGGTGATTAGATGTATATATTATTAGGTAGAGAAACACGGATATAATGTTAGTTTAGGTTTAAATGACAATTAATATGTATTTTAAGATTTTAGTTATATATAAATTAGGTATTTGGACATATATGAAATTTTAAGTTTTAAATTGGATATATATAAAAAATTTAAGTAAAGTTGGCTATATATGAAATTTTGCATTAAAATGAAGGATATATATAAAATCTTAAGTAAAATTGGATATATATATATATATATATATATATATATATATATATATATATATATATATATATATATATATATATATATATATATATATATATATATATATATATATATATATATATATATATATATATATATATATATATATATATAATTAGGATCAAATGAGAACTAATTAAAGTTCTAAAAATAAGAACCATTGAATAATTAATAGAATTAAAGGAAATGGGATTTAAATGCATGGTAATTAATACAAGAAATGAAAATTTAAAATATAACCTTCATTTTTTCTTTTGACCAAACATAAATGCTCTTTAATCTTTAGAATATTGTACTATGACGCATCGGTTATTTTCGAGATATTGTACCACGACGCATTAGTTATTTTCGAGATATTGTACCACGCACCATGAGTTATTTTCGATATATTGTACCACGACGAATCAGGTATTTTCGCGATATTGTACCACGTGCATCAGTTATTTTTTAGATTGTATCACGACGCATCAGTTATTTTCGAGATATTGTACCACAACGTATCAATTATTTTCGAGTTATTGAACTAATAGTTGGTGAAAAAAAGAAAGTACATTTAATGATCATAATTTCACTCATTAATTATCATTCTTATTTAATACAACTTAATAGATCCAACGGTGTAGATTGGTTCTCATTTTAATAATTTTAAAAAATCTCTCACATTAACCCTCCTCTATATATATATATATATATATATATATATATATATATATATATATATATATATATATATATATATATATATATATATATATATATATATATATATATATATATATATATATGAAATTTGGAATATATATGAAATTTTCCTAAAAATAAGTTAGGTACCTTTTTATGCAAGAACAAAAAATGTAATACTTTAATTAGAAATAACATTTAAGTTGAAATTTTTTTTTTCATTTGCCCATGTTTTTTGATGTATATAAAATGTTCAAAAGAAAAAAATTGCTATCAGGCCACCTTTGAGTTTGAGTGGTTTACTCTTTAAATTTTAAATCTATTGATTAGTTACTTCATCACGTTTTACACACAATATTCAATGTGTTCCTATCATAAAATTTCATCCAAGTGGATTGCCGATCATCCCACGTTTAAGTTAAGATTCTATAATATAAAAACAAATCAATGCACAACTTTTTTACTACTTATATAAGTTTTGGTCTAGTCTTAAATATGTGTACATTTCCATTGCAACCATATTTCTACGTGCACTCTAGTTCTTAGTAATCAGTTTAAATCAATGGACAACGACCGTAATCAACGACTGCTACCAGAAAGAGTTGTTGTTTGTGGTGGAGGGATTATTGGAGTGTGTACTGCTTACTTCTTAGCCAAGAAAGGCGCGATAGTAACACTTATTGAGCGATCGTCCATAGCAGGCGCCGCAACAGGAAAAGCTGGCGCATTCCTTGCACTTCACATGTGTGATGATGGGCCTCTCTCAACGTTAGCGCGTGCTAGTTTTAATCTCCATCGTTCACTAGCTGAAGAACTGAATGGACCACTATCCTATGGTTACTGTCCACTTACCACCCTTAAGGTCACTGTTGATGAATCGAAACCAGCGTCTGAGAGTCATATTCTTCCACCGTGGGTAGATGGCAGAGTTAAATCCGAGGAAATAATTGGTATGTCTGATATGAAAAGGTTAATCAGATTGTATATTATTACTAGATGAGTTTTACATGTTGGATGTCCAATTTACTTCATTATTTAAGAAAATGATAATGCTTAAAGCATATAACATGTGACATATGAATATGCATTTTTTTTATCTCGTCGTAATAACATTTGATAATGACGTAATAACATTTATTTATGTGTGTATTATAAACCGTTTTTCTACTAGTTTTTACATTAAGTCTTTTCATCACTAAAATCAGTCCTTAACTAAAAATGTTGGCTCACATATTAGTCATGTGTTTAATTTTTTTGCATTTTGCGGATAATAGTCTAATACTCTAATACATCGACTAAGCTGGAATTTTATTGTTCAATAGGTACAACAGATACAACGACACAAATCCACCCACAACTGTTCACGCGGGCTTTATTAGCCAAGGCAGTGGAAGTGTATGGGGTGGAGGTCGTAATGGGGAAAGTGGAGAGCGTAGCGGTGGAGGGAGATGGTGTGGTGGTGATGGTGGATGGTTACGGTGCTATCCGCGGAGATGCAGTGGTTTTGGCTCTTGGAGCATGGACTAGTAAGCTACCCGAAGTGTCATCTAAATTTAAGGTTCATGCTAAAAAGGTGCATAGTATAGTATTGGAACCAAAAGATGGTGATATAATAACACCTCACGGGATCTTTGCTACTTACTATCCGGGACAAGGAATGGGGCCGATAGATCCGGATTTTTTCCCGCGTCCAACAAGTATTCATCTATAAACTTTGAATAATTAAGTTAGAGTTGGAATTGCCTTTTTGTTATGTTTGGTCAAGTGCATAGTGATAAAATTGATGAATTGCAGGGGATGTGTATATATGTGGACCAGCTGTCGAAGTCGAGGTCCCAGATGGACCAGAGTTGGTTTTTCCTGATCACAAATCGATACAAGTGCTTAAAAAAGTGGCAGGTATTGTCTCGAGCTATCTTAAAGAAGAGAATGTGAAGGTGCAAAGTGAGCAAGCGGGCTTAATGCCTTGCACGGATGATGAACTGCCGATTATGGGTGAAGTTCCTGGGCTGAAGAATTGTTATGTGACTAGTGGACATGGTTATTGGGGCATTCTATTTGGTCCTGCTAGTGGCCTTGCTATGGCGGAGCTTGTGTTAGATGGTAACGCTGGCATTGTTGATCTTGGTTCCTTTAGTCCTACTAGATTTGTTGGCACCAAAATATAAGTTCTAATCTTTATGTTCCAACAATGTGTGTTATAATTTATAATTGTACGCAATCTTATCTATGTTATACTAAACCTCAATAATCTATAAACTGTATGGGGTATATTAGGTACAATTTTGTGTAGCCAATTGGCGCTATAAATTGTGTGTCCTTGAGTCATTTTTGCGGGTCCAGACAGAGTCCTTGTGTTGTCCCTGAGTTTTTTTTTTTTTTCTTTTAAATATTTATTGTAGCTAATTGGTGCTATCCACAAAATACATATCTTGATGATGTTGCTGGCAAAATTAGCTATTTGCAAAAATTTTACAATTTACAAACACACATCTTAGTAATCATTTATATATAGTAAATCAGTTACGTGTTAGATCTGGTTATTTCTTTCCTCAATTATGTAGATGTTGACAACGTTGTTAGTTAGTATCATGGAAGGTAATCTGAGTGAACATCAGCCACCCAAGCGAGTACTGGTTTGCGGTGGTGGAATAATCGGTGTTTGTACAGCGTACTATTTAGCAAAAAAAGGCGCTGTGGTAACTCTCGTTGAGAGATCATCCATTGCCTGTGCTGCATCAGGCAAAGCTGGCGGCTTCCTTGCACTTCACATGTGTGATGATGGACCCCTCTCGTCTTTAGCACGTACCAGCTTTGATCTCCATCGTTCACTAGCTGAAGAACTTGATGGATCACAATCCTATGGTTACCGTCCACTTACCGCTGTTAAAGTCAACATTGATGAATCTGAACAAATGTCTAATAATAGTAATGTACTTCCGCCTTGGGTAGACGGTGGAGTTAAACCCGGGGAAATAATTGGTATGGTTAGAAAATTATGCATTTAGTACATTTTGGTTGTCTTTTAATATCTTATCAATGATAAATATACTATACTGTACTGGAATTTTGTTATTCTACAGGTACAACAGAGACAACGGCGCAAGTTCACCCGCAGTTATTCACACGTGCTTTATTGGCGAAGGCAGTGGCGGAGTATGGTGTAAAAGTTGTGATTGGAAAAGTTGAGAGTGTGGCCGTGGAGGGAGATGGTGTGGTGGTGAATGTGGACAGTGGTGGTGTTATCGGTGGTGATGCGGTGGTTTTGGCTCTTGGACCGTGGACTAGTAAGCTGTCGGAGGTGTTAGATAAATTTAGGGTGTATGGTAAGAAGGTGCATAGCGTAGTATTGGAACCTAAAGATGCTGATGCGATTACTGCTCATGCGCTCTTTGGTACATACTATCCTGTCCAAGGAGCGGATCCAATTGACCCTGAAGTATATCCGCGCCCTACAGGTAATCCTACTATCAACATACTCAATTTGCAATCATTTTTCAAAATGATTTAAACCATGCCAATTAGTTATATTCATGTAATGTAGTGTGTTTATATAATTTATAACTTAGTGGAAAAAAAATCATGTATACTTTATAAGTTAGCATGTCCAAATTAAATGTATTAGTGATAATAGTGCATATCATTTCATACTAACAATGCATATGCGCCTGCAGGGGAGGTTTATATATGCGGACCATCTGTTGTAGCCGCGATCCCAGATGGACCAGAGCTGGTCTACCCTGATCCAGAATCCACGCAAGTACTTAAGAAAGTGGCAGGCATCGTGTCAAGCCATCTCAAAGAAGGCAATGCGAGGGTGACAACAGAGCAGGCTTGCTACATGCCTTGCACCGATGATGGATTACCAATCATCGGGGAAGTTCCTGGAATGAACAAATGTTATGTGGCTAGTGGACATGGTTGTTGGGGCATCTTATTTGGTCCAGCAACAGGTGCTGTTATGGCTGAACTTGTGTTGGATGGTCATGCTAGCATTGTCGACCTTAGTTGTTTCACTCCTACTAGATTTGCTACAAACAAGTATGACATCTAACTGTTATATTGTGATCTCTGAGCATATCGTAGTCATCATAATTCCTATAAAGTATTTGTGCCAGTTTATGATTCAGTTTCAGGCTAGTTAGTACTTGTAATAGTTCATAATAAAAAGATTTTGTAACATCACCAACAGTATATTAAAGAAGCAAGCAGGCAAGCAGCCACATAATCTTGCATTCTTACACACTGTAATATGTATCTATGGCCGGTCAGAAACAAAACATTGCATACTTATAAGTTATAAATATTGATGCCCCACAAAAAAATGCTCAGAAACAAACTTATGGATGATTTTGTTAGCCTTTCAAATTCGTAGTAGCAGTTAGCATCTGATAGGTTTGCATCCCAAGTTACCATTATTTTCAGTCCAAGTATCATTAAGTTGATTACTGCAACCGTGCAAGATACACAAAAGCGCTAGTATTTCGGTTATGAAAAACATAGAGAAAATATGATACCAAGAAGGTTAAAAATTTCGACATAAACTCAATGACCAATTACGGTGACAATATTAAATAGGTAAGCAAAGTGTGTGGTATTACAATTTAGGCTGAAAACGCCTCTTCAACCTGGCGTAACTCACTGCTATCATGACGTAGATCCAATCTTTGACAAAGCCTAAGAACCCGAAATATGCATATCTCCATGAGCTACTGATAAGTCAAGTGCCATAAACTCCCCAAAATCCTAGCACTAATCCAATGAAAAGACTAACGAAAAACCCACGAGTTATCAGCTTATCTTGATCTTTTGCATCATCAATTGTTTGTGAGTTTGGAGGTACTAAATCTCCTGGGCATGAATTAGGAAGTGGAGGGCCACAAAGTGCAAGATTCCCAGTATAGGATGATTCATTAAAACTCTGTAACTGAGTGCTCGTCGGTATCCTACCCGACAAGTTGTTGTTTGAAAGGTCCAGTACACCGAGATTGCTCAACTGTGAAAGGCTTGCAGGTATGCCACCAACCAGATGGTTTCTCGATAAATCAAGGAAATCCAACCATCTTAATCTTCCTATATCGTGTGGTATGTTCTGGCCTAAGTTGTTCCGTGAAAGATTTAAGGCAACCAGTCCTAAAAGATCGGTAATTTCACCAGGTATTTCTCCGACGAACGCATTGCTAGAAAGATCAAGGCTGGTTATTAGACCCAAGGTATTACTGTACTCATGTTTCGCCCCTTTCCATTCCAACAATGCTTTAAACAGATATTTCGGATGACTAATGGCAAGTCTTGTACGCTCCAACCCAGAGGCGTAATTCCCCAAAAACAAAACTTCAGTTTTCCTCAGAGTCATGGCTTCCAAGGAGCCGAGGCACCTAGGTATGGTTCCAGAGAAATTGTTGGAAGAGATGTCCAAGATCTGCATCTTTGAAAGCTCGCAGATGCTTGTAGGCATGCTACCATGGAACCGATTAGATGGTAAACTAAGCACACGCAACTGTGACAGGCTATTCCCTATCCAAGCAGGTATGCGACCCGATAAGTTATTTTCTCCAATATCAAGAAACTGCAGTCTGGCCCAATTCTTTAAGGATGAAGGAAGTTCTCCAGTTAGGCTATTGTTGCGCATGCTCAACATATCACTCGATAAGTATCCCATCGATATGGGTATTCTCCCAGAAAAATTATTATTTTCGAGGTTAAGATATAAGAGTCGCGTGAAGTTCATCCAGAAATCTGGAAGCTCACCTGATAACTGGTTATTTGAAAGATCAATATTGAATGTGTTTGTGAGATTCCTCAAGACGGAAATAGATCCCGAAAACATATTATTGTTTAGAACTAAATTTTGAGTGTTGGAAGGAAACAAAGGTAATGGTCCGGAAAATTTATTAAAGCTTAAATCAAAGAAAAGTTGATCCCCATACATTAAATCTGGCACACTGCCATACATCAAATCTGGCACACTGCCATCAATTTGATTAGATGAGAGATTCAGGTAACGAAGATTCGTCGTTAACTGCTTCCAGAACCAATCAGGGACTGAGTCGTCGATTCGAGCATAAGAAATATCGATTATAGATAAGTTCTTCTGATTCCTTAACCATGTTGGAAAAGCAGGACCTAACTTGCAAGACGATAGTGATATTACATCAAGCGAAAAAGTTGGAGACCATTCAGAACTGATTTCGAGAACTAAGGCGTTATATGACAGATCAAGGTAGATTAGATGAGAAAGGTTCTTTAGGTGTCTTTCAGAGATTGTACCATTAAAGAGATTTGATGAGGCCCCCAAGGATTGTATCTCTAAAAGTGGCATTATTCTTTCCGCTAATGTCCCTTCCAAACGATTATCCTCAAAATATAACTTCCTCAATGATGGAAGAGCAGAAAGATCAGGGAGCAATCCAGTTATCTGGTTATGCGCCAAGTCAAGGATAACGAGATCTGAGATGTGCTCAAATTTTTCTGGAATGAATCCCTGTATCTCATTCCGATCGAGATATAGCTCTCTTAAAGATGTGAATTTTGTGAAGTCAGGCAATAGACCACTAAATTTATTGAAACTCAACTTTAAAACCTGGATCGATTTCTCAGATGATGTCAAGAGGTTGAAAAAGTTGCTAAGATCTTCTTTGAGACTGTTCGAATCAAGATACAGCGAACGTAGATTGCTAAAGTTCCCAAAGGATGGTGGAATACCCCCTTCTAGACCAGTCTTCGCCAAACTCAAGTGCTGAAGATGTTTGAATACACCAAAAGCTTCAGGAATGGTACCATTCAACTCGTTATAAGAAAGGTCGATATTGGTAAGGCTACCACTAAAGTTGAATAACCAGGGGTATATTAAAGAGGGTGGAAGGTAGTTATTGGATATGTCTAGAACAGATAGAGAGTTCGAAATATTGGTGAATGGAAATAAAGAATTAGCAATTGTTTTCTGAAGACGACAACTTTTTAGCTGTAGTACGATAAGGGATGGAAGGCCGGCTATAGCATTACCTAACAGATTATTAGACTCGCTGAGGTCTAAGTAACTGAGGTCTAGGTACTCAAGTGAGGTAAGTTTATAGAACCACTCTGTGTTTCTCAACTTGAGGGTAGAAAGTGAGAGATCAAAAGTAAGTAAGTTAGAAAGATTGCCCAAATGAGGAGGGATATCGGATACCTCTAAAGCAATGCTGGAAAGGTTAAGGTAGCGAAGTTTTCTAAGGGAACCCATGAATTCAGGAATACGGGGGAACCTATTAAAACTGAGATCCAAGTGTTCCAACTCTTCCAATTCTAGCAGCGAATAGTTGATGTCACCACTAAATCCAACTCTCACAGGAAAAGGATCATATGCCCAGTAACCATGAAGATCAAGCATTATGACGTGATTAGTTCTGTTGCTGCAGCCTACACCTCTCCATAAGCAGCAATCCTGTGAGCTTGTCTGCCAAGAAGAAAATACGCCATAATCATCAACAAACCCATCTTTAAATTGAAGGAGTGCTTCTCGCTCCCTCTGAATGCACCTCAATTCAGCAGCCTCTCCTTGGGCTAAGACTGAAATAAGAGTAATGAAACATGTGCAAAGGACAAGTAAAGACATGGGGAGATGTTGCAATGAAATTTTTTTCTTCTCCTCGGTGAAATGATTAGAAATTTATATTCGAAACATCTGTCTGACTTTTTCGAACTCGTAACATTGCGGTCAAGTATTTATGACAGTTGTATTAGCCTTTCAGATGGATAATCATATCCGTGTGTTTTTTAATCGTCTAAGTAAATTGAAATGCCGGCATTCCATTAAAGATAACTGTAAAATTGAGGTGGCAACAGACTAAGTCACCTGGCTGCTGTGATTAAATTAAAGAAAAACCATGTTGACAAATACACAAAGATCTACCTAAAGATCACCCGAACTAAATAAAGATAACAAAAACTAATATCAACTAGGAATGATTCTTGTTTTCAATTGGTCATTATTCAAAGATGACGCAATGAGCTTTCTAAAGAATCAAGTACTACAGTAACTAGACCAATACAAAGCTTGCGATATTAATGTGTCAACTGTACCTTCGGAATCATAGATTATACAAAATAATACAGTAATCAATTTTCAGATTTATGATAGATATACAAAGATCTGAGTTGGTATCCAGGGAATGAAAGACTATGCTATGGTTAACTGCAAATCATTATTGGTTACAGAATCATGTTCAAGGAACTGAGTTTTCTATTGAACTCCTGGTCCCAGACTATGATATACCTTTGATTATTACATCAATGATTGATCGCAAGTTTAAATGCCACAACTTAATAACGCGGCAACACTTATTGAGAGACATAGAATATTAGCATGCACCACATCAAAGCTGACAGCTTCCCGGCACTTCACTTGTGCGACAGTGGTTTTTATAAAAACTACGAGTGTATAAAAGTTGGAGACAATATTTAAAGGCCAAGTTTTGTCGGTCTTTATTTAGATTTCTATGCGAGTTAAACTTACTAAAGGTATCTATGTTACTGAGACGGGTTACCCATGGGTATCCTGGGATAAAAGTTGCATCCTAGATAGTAGACACGGTTGCTGGGGTGTCCTATCTGGTCCTGCAACAAGTGCTGCTACGACTGAGCTAGTGACTTCTAAATAATGCCAACTATATATTGTGATTTGTGACCAATGAAGAACCTGTTTTTCCTTGGATTTTCAGATACTTGGTGCTGCTTTAAATTATTGAGCATACAAACAGTAAATTAAAGAAGCAAGAACCAACAAAAGCTTACATGTTTTATAAACACCACCGATAGTAGATTTAAAACGCAAGACGCAACAAAATCTTACATACCATGTATCCAAATTGGTTCAGCAATAAAAACACTGTCAAGCAGCGAGTCAATAAAGCAAAAGGAATGATATGATCTGATCTGTGTATTTGTATTGTCCCATGTCCATGTACCATCTTAAAGATCTGCTCTTCCTGGAAACCTGGGAAAGGGGATTACATCCCTGATGTTGTCAATTCCTGTTGCAAAAAGAATCATCCTCTCGAATCCCAGACCGAATCCACTATGCTTCACAGTCCCATAGCGACGCAAGTCCAGGTACCACTCATATGGCTCAAGTGGCAGCCCCATCTCAAGAATCCTGCATATCCATTGAATAAAATCATGATCTAATAAGCATTCATTTGACGTAATATTATCTCCATGAAAAATCCATCACAGGTCTCATGTTCATTAGGATGACCACTACCTTATCATTGTCTCCCTAAACATACGTGGCGAAAATGAGAACCACTTGGTGAATGAGTGAACCAGGTTTAGTTTTATCTCTAGGTAAATGGGTAAAGCAACAGACGCAAGCTAGAAATCGAATTACATGATGAAATCTTCATTTGATTCAAAAAAGTTAGTTTATTATTGCAATTATATAAGTTTTGAAATCATATATGGCAGTCACAAAATCATTTCGATCCCTCGCACTTGGCAAAATCTTGAAGTACCAGAGATTTTGTCTGGCAAACAAATCTAAGATTGATGAAAAATAATTAAGACAGGTGGTGTGTGTCACTCGTACCTTTCTTTGATGACTTCATAGTTCTCCTCCCTTTGGCTCCCACCGATAAGTTCACCCACCTATCAAAAAACACAGAAAATTAGTGTATAACAGTGTTGCGTAATGTACACAGTCTGCAATCAATACAACAACGACAACACCGGTACCCAATCCCGCCTGAGCAGGTAAGTAGATAAATTGAAAAAATAAATATCGAGATCCAGTCATGGGTCCAGTATAGCAAAGATATTGCACAGACGAGTACAACCGGATAACAGAATTCAATATAGCAAACGAAGAAATTGCCTCAAAACATTTCCTATAACTAGGAGTTTAGGGACAGAGTGCGTTTGCTAAATAAATAAAGTTTTTATAAAAATATACCAATAATATAAGGGCCTGAAAAATCATTAAAAGGTCAGAATCAGGCGAGTGATACTGGTTGAGAATTATATATCGCAAGTTTGAGTAAAATAGAACTTGACTGAATCGATTTAACTTAATTCAATCAAGAAGCTCCCTTGCTTATGCAACAAGTATATTCAACATTCATACTAGAATATATGTTTATCAAAGGATGAAATTTTTGCAAGTGTCAGAAAGAAAATGGATTGAAATCGGCAGAATAGTAGAACCATATGAAGATAAAAAAAAATCTGCTGAATAGGTCTGCAATACGATATCTTCAAAACAAAAATAGCTGTGAAAAGCAACCTTTAAGAAATTCAGGAGAAAAGCCTACCTTGGGGACAAGCACATCCATTGCAGCTACTGTTTTCTTGTCCTCGTTAAGCTTCATGTAAAATGCTTTGATCCCCTTAGGATAGTTGTATACAATCACAGGAGACTCGAACTTAATCTCTGTCAAGTATCTAAACAACGCAAAATGTAAAATTTAGTGATCACAGGGGATACAGGCGTACAGCAAATATATAAATGTGGTACCAAAGATATAAATTATACTTTTCATGTTCGGATGCAAGATCAACCCCCCATTCTACATGATTCTCAAACTTGTGGCCTTTGGCAACAACCTCCTCGAGAATTGTTACTGCTTCTGTGTACGAAAGACGCACAAAGTTGGTTGAAGCAACCATTTGTAGCCGCTTGATAGCATTTTTATCAAAGTTCTTAACCATAAATTCCATGTCTTCAAGACAGTTGTCGAGCAACCATTGACACAAAAACCTGACATATGCCTCTGCACACCTCATATCATCCTGCACAAGTGTTTAAATATGTATTCAGTAAGGTTAAGGCATCAGTGTGTGCTCAAAGAGAACAGATTTCATGATCAAGATCATGATATGCTTTGTGAAGATCTAAATGGTTTGCTACAAATAATGAGAATTAAAAAAAAAAACTGAAGCCATCAGTAATTATTCATTTTCCATATGTAACTGAAATCATCATCAACGTCCAAACAACAAAGTGTAGTGTAATCTCATACACTGTACCTCAATATCAGCAAATGCTATTTCCGGTTCAACCATCCAAAACTCCGCTAGATGTCGTGATGTGTGAGAGTGTTCAGCTCTAAAAGTAGGGCCGAAAGTGTAAACACTGCTGAGTGCACAAGCATACGTCTCAACTTGAAGTTGACCAGACACAGTGAGAAATGCCTGGCGAGCGAAGAAATCTTGACCGTAATCAATCTTCCCATCTTTCTTTGGAATACCTGGCTTCTGATGAAATCTCTCTTCAAGCTTCGAAAGGTTCTCTTTTGCTTTGTTGAGTTCAGCAACAGCAGCTGTTATTGCAGGTTTACCAGCTTTTTCAGATTTTAAGTTTGCAACTATTTCACCCTTCTCCTTTACAACATTCTTAGCCACATCCACATCTTCTTGTGATGGGGGAGGATTCTTGATCAACTCCTTTTCCAATTTCTCAGCATCGTTTATTAGAGTTGTCACCTGAAACATCTCACCAGCCCCTTCACAGTCACTTGTGGTGACGATTGGAGTATGCACGTAAAGAAACCCGTTATCATGGAAGAAGGTGTGAGTGGCATACGCCAATTCGTTGCGAATACGTGCAATAGCAGAAATCTGAAACAATAACAAATTAAAGTATGATCAGTAATCCCTCAACAAGAACTTACTGCATAATATATAGTCTTCTACAATTCAACCTCTACCAAACATGTTTTTAGAAACTAAAACAGGTAACTAGCAAGCAAATTAGTAACAATATTACATCAAATTCCAACTAAAAGAGTTGGTACTTACTAAAAAAATGATATAACTAATTACGCAACAATTCAAGTGTTCAAAAATTCTGACTGCTTTTATAATTCGAGAGATAAAAAATACCAAAAAGCCAGTTTAAGTTAAGTAGTAGGCAACTCCCAAAAAAAACAAGTAACTCCCAAATTACTAATCAAAAGGATGTTCAGGTTAGCTTATTTTTCTGCTTGAGTTTCTGCTTCTATTAGCTCACAAATAAGCACTACAGAGTACAGATACAGTGTTTAGATTTGCTTATTTTGTACAATGTCAAAAAAAAATCTACAGTAATTAGGTAAAGAACAACAAGAAAACTATATCTAGCAACAAAATCTACTTTTTGCCAGTATAATACCAACTAAGCAAAAGCACTTTGGATCATCCAGGGTTCCAAACACTCCAAACTGCTTACCGGTTTGAAAAGGTAAGCAATCCCAAACACAATCTCAGACAGCTTTTCACTTCAAATATAGCATATGGATTTGAATATTTGCAAACAATTAATATAACCAAAAATCCAGCTCATTAAAAACTGCTTAATTTTGTGCCTTGAAATAAACAGATAAGCAACAGCAGTTTGGCTATCCAAACACTTCAAACTAATTATCTGCTTTAGGTTTAGAAAAGGGAACTAAAAAAATGAAGCAATCCCAAACACCCTCAAATTAATAACCACCACAAAACTGCTTATTCACCTTAAAGTATGCAGATAATCTTTAGCAACTTGTTTCTTTCCAATAATATGAACTAGCTATCTACCATATCGGTAACACAATTAAAAAATATTCAATAAACAGCACCAACACATATAATAACTAAAATAACTGCTTACTTTGCACCTAAAACCCAAATAAGCAGAACCAGCTTAAAGTACCCAAACTCTCCAAATTTCTTCTTTACTTAAAAAAATCAATCCAAAACTGTTTATTCACACTCACTATCTGCTATATCAATTAAAACCACAACACAACACAACTCACCAAACATAAAAAACGATTCAAAATTATAAATTACAAAGTAACTCCTAATTGTGAACCCAAATAAGTACAACAACAACAATGATACCCAATCCCGCCAGAGCAAGGTATGGGGGAAGTGAGATGTAGACAGATCATGCCCCTACCCTTGAGCAAACCCGCGGGTAGGGAGACTGCTTCCAGGTAGACCTTGACCCCAAATAAGTGAATAAGCAAAAGCAGTTTGAATTACTTGGACCCTCCAAACTGCTTATTTACCTAAAAACAATCTCAAACATCGTCTACAATCAAGCCTCAATTATGCAAAAAAACCAAACTCATTTATAGGTATCAGCCACACACACTTAACTAATGTATCAAAACTCAACCAAACAGAAACGCACAATCGTATCAAAACCCAATAAAAATATATACACAATAAAAACAATAAATAGATTCGCATTTAACTAATACATAGTAAAAAACTTAATATCCAACAAACTTCACAAAAACAGTTCCCATGTACTAGTTGTAGCTGTTTCTTTATAAAAGCGTTTCGTACTGTAACTATAAAATGTGAGATGACATAAAGCTAAATGCTTCTTTTATTAGCGTTTTCAAATAGATACATTTAAACAAAATCCAAAAGCTCAACAAGCATTGCCAAACAAGCATTATTTCTAAATGCTAAAAGCTACACGTTACAAAAAAACTCGGCACTAATCAAAACTCGGTAAACAAATGAACATATATGACATCACAATATATTTACTAAACTAACGCTGTAAGAGCTTAAACCATAGGCCTAAATACAAACCTACAATATTCACCACACATTTTTTTTCACTCCTGATTACATCAGGTCAATTCCACGTGTCATTCCTACCCCTATAAATCATCTACACAATATCCAACTTATAGTATTAGTCCTAAGAGGAAAAGACACATAATCCGTCAAAAACTCAAGTATGCGCTTCATTTTTAGGGGTGTTTGTTTCGGCTTATATAGGTGGCTTATAGCTTTAAATGGTTTTGGGCTTATGTTTCGTAAGCATAATTTTTGTGGCTTATTTTAAAAAATTTCGGCTTACATAAGCTTATTATGTCATAATGAACTTATATCAGCCAAAAACTTTCAATAAACCACAAAAAGTAAAGTGAGCTTATGAAACGTAAGCCCAAAACCAAATAAGCCATAAGCCGGCATAAGCAAAAACAAACACCGCCTTTGCCACTAGTTAATGTATCAAGTCTACAACAACAACAACAACAATATCCAATCCCGCCAGACAGGGTATGGGGCTAATGTATCAAGTGATCAAGTCTCATTAAACAAAATCCAAAAGCTAAACATTGCTAAAACAGCATTGTATTCTAAATGCTAAAAGCTAAACACTCCAAAAAAAAAATCGCCCCTAATCAAAACAAAGTAAACAAATAAACATATATGACATCACAATATATTTACTAAACTAAAGCTGTAATTCGTCACACATTTTTCTCACTCCTCATTAAATCCAGATAACTTAACATGTATCCCCAACATATTATTCACCCCTAAGAATCATTTCTACTTTATTAACTTCACAATATGAAACTTATAGTTTTAGTCGTAGAACGAAAACAAACATAATATCTCCAAAACCCAAAAGTGAGCTTTGTTTTCACCACTCGTTTGTCTAATGTATCAAGTCTCATTAAACAAATAAACACAACTGTAACCAAACACAATACTAAAACATATAGGATAAACGCAATGAAATACCAAAACGCAAACTATTCCCCACAAAGTATTAGTCCTAACTCCTAACCAAAACTCATTAAACAAATAAACAATTATGACATCACATTATATTATAAAACTACAAAAGTAACGCAATAAGCGATTCGCACACCCTAAAAGAAAGAAAAAGAAAAATCCAACTCACAGTGTTAGTCCTAGGCCTCAAATGAACATAATCCCTCAAAAACTCAAGCGTAAGCTTCGTTTTCGGCAACGGATACTTCCCGGCGTCACATTTCCCAACTTCCAAAACCTTAACAACTCTCAGCTCAATACTCTGCTTCCCCTGCTTATCAGCAGGTGGCATCTGCAACACCCCTTCAACATGCAAACTAGTCCCAGTAGGAGTATAATCACTCAATTCCCCCACATCAGAATATATCATCAGCTGCAAGTTAGCTGAACATGACCCATCGTTTAGCTCTATAAAAGCAAAAGTACCCTTTCCTTGTTCCCGCCCTTTTTTGACCCAGCCGCCTACTTTTAGGGTTTGGCCTGCTAAGCCGGCGCCGCCGTCGGGGCGTGAGAGGATTGATTTGATTAGGACGCGTTGGGAGAAGGCGCATGGGGTGATTGTGTCTGTTAGGGTTAGGGTTGAGAGTGTTGGTGGTGGTGCGCCGTCGTTAGCCGCCATTGTTTAGGGTTATTGGTGAAATGAAGTGTGGAGTGTAAAAATGAAACCCTAGATTTTATGGAGGTTTGGGGGGTAATGTTTATGGTAAGATGTTGTTGTGTGTGTATTGGGTCCTTCGAGAATCGGTGGTTTGTTATTTTGGGGTGAATTATTGGATTATGAGGGTGTGATTAGTTGGAAAATATTTTCTTTTATTTTCTATTTTTTATTTTGTAGAAAAAGAGAAATAATTTTTGTATTCGTAAAATACTTGAAAATTTTGAAAATGTATTTAGTTAGAAAAGCATGTGTTTGTATTTTTTATTTTGCAAATCAAAAAAACATGCTCCGGTTAAAAGGGAAAACATGAAAAACAAATAAAAATTATTTTCTTATTTTGTGTATAAAATGGCAAAATAGAAATTTTGTGTTTTTTAAAGAAGTTTTTTGGAAAACGCTGATTTGAACGCAAATGTTTTCTATAAAACATTTTGCGGAAAACATGGTGTTTTCCCTCTATCTAAACGCAGCCTAAGTATTTTAACTCGAATATTGTTTTTTCTTAACAAATTAACGGAGTCTGAATTTATCGTAAAAAAACCCGAATAATGTAAAGTATTTTTTCAAAGAGGTTAGCGTAATCAATACAATGTTTTTTTCACTTATCAAGAGTTGAACTTAAGACGTCATCCAAGTATACCTTATTACTAATTTATTTTTACATGTTATATTTGTTAGTAAATGATTTTTAGGTTTAATATATGAAATATTCATTATATACTTGTCAGATATTTGTATATGCTCTTTTATTTTATTTTTAAACCGAGTTAATCCGATGATCGAATCGGTAATCGGATGACTCAAGCGGGTTGATTAGAGACCAGGTTTTCAATACATTGCTTTTTTAGTTTTCACTTGATAACAACCCTAATGTGTCTTTTTTATTTTACGCGCACACCGAAAGACTCGCGCACGCCACGCCCACGTAAACACACGCTTAGTCCAGTTAGATAAATAAAAAGAAGAAGGACAAAACGTCACTTTTTCAAAAGATTTAAACTTGCGTCAATGGGGTTGGTTGACCCCAAATGGCGGTGCCAATGGCGAAGACACGTCAGAGTGGCAGGTTGGTGGTGCTAGCGTACTGTGTGTTCCAATAACGATTATTGTATCGGAACATCTTTGATGTTCAGTTAATATATGTAAGAAGTCGAATGTTAAAAAAATGTTTTTGAAGTTTTCAATCCATATAAGAGGTGTTTTTTTCCACTTGGTGAGTGGACTCAAATCCTTATTTCATTTTATTAGAGTGGTTGGCAAAAACTTTTTTTCTTTCATTTAAATGATTTTTTTAGAACGGTAAATGTTAGTGGTTAGTGGGTCGAGTCGTGCAATGACATTCAAGCGGTAGAATGTCTTCTTTGAACCCTCGCCTAGTTATGTTAAACTCCTTATCCGCTTCGCCTGAAAGGCCCTTGGCATGTCTTGAATCCAAGACCTCCAGGAAACCTCCCCCAAGAAAACCACTTAGTGGAAACTTGGTGGCCAACCTCTCTAGTTAAATGATTAATATAAGAGAGGTGATTTGCACACTCTAGAAATTGGTTGGCACACTCAAAATGTTATGTGTTGATATTTTTACCCCTTAATATATGTGTTGAAATTTGCCTACTCCACTCATGTAAGGATGCAAATATTCACATACAAACATTTTAAGTGTGCTAATCAATTTATGATGTGAGCAAACCATCTCTTTTAATATAAGCATATTTTCAAAGGATAAAAGGTATAAAATACCAACGTACTTATTGAGATGTGCCGACTTTAAACACTTACTAATTAATCTCGTGACTTTATCATTTTACTTTCAAATTTGTTCCGACTACACCAATATAAGGCTAAAATGACTATATTACCCTTTTAAATGACTAATATACCCTTTTGTCTTTTTTCTATTTCACATTTACAGCTTTAGACTGATTATAGTTGGTTGGCATCCGGTCTTGACCGAAACTCTCATGGTTGGATAGACCTTAAACCTGACGACGAGATAGATGGCTGGATATACCTTTCTTTTTCTTTTTATGAATACGAGATCCCCAATCCTCTTATTTTTTTAACATTACCTAATACCTATCATCAATTACATCTTCATCATGAAAATTGAATATTCATTTACATCAAAAGTAAAGTGTTCAAATATTCTCATATGTAAATTAATTGTCTTTCAACATTAGAATAGTTATCTTCAAGTTGCTCCATACACCCACCTACCTTATACAGAATACCTCACCGATCTACCACCGATTAAAACACAACAAATCATGAATGGAGTTCAAGATCAATATAACCAAATCCTATCTCTTCACGTTAAACACTCTCGTCAAACAAAACGATCATTACACCGAAACCCGTATCACAAATATCATCACACAAACTCAAAACCCATCTTCCCCAACAACAAAAAAACGGGTCCTTACTTTAAGATTCGAGAGTTAAGAGGGTGCCCAAAAACACTACTCCTCACAAACCCAAATTCAAAATCACACGACTCAACAAAAAATAATCCACATAAAAACAATCGAGATAACAAACATGGGGGATTCCTTCTATTGGCCACAAGAAGGGTTTGAGTAAATTTGAAGATCATGTAGAAACTATAAGGGGGGTTGAATAGTTTCTTATTGATTTATCTCCTAATTAAAATTTCTTTCAATTAGGTTAGTGCCAAAACTATCTTTTACTTGAAAGCTAGTTGCATAATGATTAGGTTCAATTCTAATGCATTAACAATAAGTAATAAGTGTAATGATGTTGAATGCAAGTAATGAGTAAGGAAAGAAACAACCTAGTAGGAAGACACCAAGATTTATAGTGGTTCGGCAACGAGGCTCTATCCTCGTTCCTACTCCACTCCTTGAGTACACCTTACTCGAGATTTCCACTATATTCACAAGCTCCCTTCTTGGTGGAGAAAACCTTACAACGTCGCTTACATTATTTTTCGACACTAAGCTAAATGTCGAGACCTAATCTTAGCTAGGACCAATCTACACAACGTCGCCTATTTCACCATTTTATGACACAAGGCTAGATGTCGAGTTCTAATCCAAAGCTAGAACCAATCTTCACAACGTTGCCTACTTCACCATTTTCCGACACAAGGCTAGATGTTGAGTTCTATTCCAAAGCTAGAACCAATCTTCACGACTCTTCACTTTGAAGCTAAGTGATAACTTCACACAACACAACTACATATCACTTTATAGTTTAGTGAGAACTCACAAGACACAACCACATCACTTTATAGTTTAGTGAGAACTATCACAACTTATTACAACTCAACTAAACATATCCAAGTATACACATGTAGCTTGGATCTACACAACACAAATCCAAGCACACACATGTGCAAAGGATTTACACAACTCTAATCCAAGTATTCACAAATAGATTGGATGAACATAACTAGTCAAAGTATTCACAAATACATTGGATCTACACAAGACACAAATAAACAAATGATAAACATGACTAGATCTTTAAGAGAAGGTGATCTTTATCAATGCTCCATCTTTAATCACATCACAAGTGTGTGAGTGGTCTTCTCTTTGGATAAGGTAAAGAAGGAGATCAAGAGGATAATCATAAGTAAACATACTTAACACATTAAGTGATCATTTACAAATGACTAGGATTAGATAGGAGAAAGAAGGCTGAAAGAGATGTCCAAAAAGGGTTAATGAAAATGCAGATTTGATCCACTATTTATAGAAGACAAATGCCAACGGCTATCTGGGGGCGGTTCCTTAACTACCCAGGCGATTCCTTATCGATAGGGAACCGCGTAGGCACTTAAGGAACCGCGGAGAGTAGACTCCGCTCCTTTTTGTCTTTTAATGAATTTGAAATATCGGAGGCTGTTTAAACCTTTAAAAAAGGTATTCTTATGGCATTTGGAATATGCCATATTTAAATTTACATTTTCATTTTAATAAAATATTTTCCTAAAAATAAAGTTTATTAAAAATCTTTTGTTACATTTGACAAAAGTGAGTTTTAAGGCTAATCACTTTTATGATCACTAAGCATGATTAAGATATGTTAGTGTAATGATTATTACCTTGATGATAATGTTTGTTAGATAATTCATTTTATGATTGATGATAGTGTTTGTTAGATAATTCGTTTTATGATTGTGTTTGACAATAAATGTCTTTGTAATTTGTCGTGATCAAAACTAAGAAAGATTAATTAATACTAACAATGTTTTTTAGGCATTGCTTTGCATTAACAATCTCCCCCTTTTTTATTACGACAAACTATAAACTTATTTACGTAAAATACAAGTTTATTCGAATTATTAACGAGTTTATCACTATCATTTCTCCCCCTTTGTTGAAGCAAAAAGGTTAGCACAAGTCTTTGAAGAAGTAAAGAACCAGACTTTGCTAGTAGCTCCCCCTTGGTGCTTATTCCCCCTTGCTTGGGGCATCAAGTAAATGAGCTAAGGTGACATGCTACACAAAGATTAGAAGAAAGAAAAGAAACACCAATGTATGTATGTGCACTACCTACTAACTAACTTGAGAGGGAGAAGGAAAAGAAATCTCAAATTAGAAGCAAGCATTTGCTAAGTATGTCCAAAGAGTGTGTATTGAAAACATCATAGTTTAATTAGTGTAATAAAGGAAGAAAAGAAACATCCAAACCAATCAAAGATGATTAAAATGTCAACGAGTTAAAATTTAGAATTTATGGAATCACCCATAGATAATTGTAAGTTTTAACTATGATCAACTCTTTAACAAATGTGTGAAATAGAATTAGTGACAAAGATAACACGCATAACATTCATATTACACAAATATGAAATAAGATACAAGAGAAATATTCATACACACAATATGAATATTTAAAGCAAAAAATATGGAAAATAAACCACAAAGCATAAACTACTCTAATAGTGATAATCTTCCAAGATTGCTTAAGTTTTATTGACTCAAACAACTAAAGTACAAAATGTGCCTTAGTTGGAAAAGAAAGACGACAAAACATCATTCGAAGTTTTGTTAACGGGAACGAAAACTTTGAGAGGAGGTCGAGTGAGGAGGAATTCAAAGAAATTTAGCTTGTCATAGATATGACCAAGTTCAATTTGTTGAAAACGACAACAAGCACACGAGGAACCATGATGCAAAACAAAGTCGTTAGATGGGGGAGATCCATCAAAATTAGAGTTTGGTGGAGAGGGAGATAATGGATAAGAGACGTTTTCACAATGCCTAGTAAGATTAGGGAAAGAAGATAGGTAATTGAGTTGAGGAGAGTTGAAAGGTTTAGGTGGTGGTGGAAGAATTTCCTTTTCTCTAGTAATTGGATTTATTGAGTAAGTCTCATTCCAATATTGAACCGGAGAGAAAGAGGAATTCTTAGAGGATGTTGGAGAAGAAGAATCATGAGGATTCTTGTTCTTTTTTATCCAAACGGGTCGAATCGAGATTTTCGGTTTCTTTGAAAGCTTAGAAGAAGAAGCTTTAGGTTGAGAAGATTATGACAAAGAAATGTCAAGGTTAGGAAGGAAGAATTAGGTATTATGAGGGATGAAGAGAAGAACTCCCAAAAGAAAAGAATTTAAAGAAAATAGACAAGGGAAAGATTTGAAATGAAAATAAAATGTTTTAGGGAATGTTTAGCCAAATTGGGTAAACAAAGAATCTTAACCAAGACAGTGGTCAAAGAAGAAAGACCAAAAATAAGCTAAAAGTAGCTTTCCTGTACGCGGTTCCTTATGGGAGACCGCGGTTCCATATTGATATGGAGCCGCCTAAGGGCTAAGGATCCGCGTCCAGTGGACCAAAGACTAAGATTTTCAAAAGTTTTGGAGAAAAATAAGACTTTTTCAAAAAATTGTAAATCTTGGATTTTTACCTCTTTTTGCACTAGAGTATGCTAGGGTTGTATAAAAGCAACACATTCACAAAGAATGTCTTGGCAAAGGGTGACAAAATATTTAGATAACATTTTGATCCAATTTTAAGTCAAGTTCTTAGAGGTTGTGATAGATTTAGGTTCAATTTTAAGTAAATTGAAGTTGATTAATGTGATCACATAGGTTAAAACACATAAAACTAAATCTATAGATCATCCACATGAGAAAATCATGAGGGAAAAGAAAAGAAATACAAGAATTAAAATAACAACTAACTACTACAAAGTTAGCTAAAACTAGGTCTTGAATTCATAGTCCTCTTTGGCTTAACCTTCTTTAAAAATCATTTTATTTTGAAAACCATCATTCATCTCCTAGGAGGATGAGGATTAGCAAATAGGTTCAATAAGAAGCTTTGCAACTTAATGTGAGCCCCAATCATCTCCAACCTAAGGATATCAATGAGGTGAAAGTTGTTCAAGCAACAAGGACAATTAGTTCCATTGTACATGAAAAATTCAAACAAGTGTGGATCACCTAAGAAACGGGAAATGAAACACCCAAGAGTGGAGTGTTGGAGGGAGGAGAATGTGTAGAAGGCATGGTATCCAAGGGTGATATGGGTGAGATGGGTGAATTTGGTGGAATGAAAGGAAGAGGCTAAAAATAAAGGGAATTATTTGATGAGGTTGAGGTTGAGCATTCACATTTAAAGGAGTACTAGAAGTGAATGGTAAGGAAAACTCATTCATTCTTGATTGGAATGAAGAGGAGGTAGAATCATGTGAATGGTTAGTACCATGAGTTGTTTTTGTCTCCCATGAAGCAAGTGGTGGTGAAAGAGATGAAGAGATGAAAATATGTGAGACTTCACTTTTTGGTTTGTGAGAAGATGGAGAGACAAGTTTCGGAAACTTAAATTTCATCTTAAGGTTTCTTTTGGATGAGGAAGTTTTGGAGGAATTGGATGTTCTAGTGGATACCATGGTTGTGTGTTAAGGTTTAGAGAAGAGTTAAAGGATGAAGAACACAATCAACAAGAGAGGGTTTAAGAAGAGAAAAGGGATGATCCAAACTAGTAGTGGGTTAAAAGTGTTTTAACTGAACAATGAAATTAGGTAGCCTAGTTTAGGAAAGTGCAGGTTTTTGCAAAAAATTTATCAATGTTACACAGATCAAGGGAGAATAGTGTAAAGCAAAGATTCTTCTCGGAATATTTAGAGGCGGTTCCCTATAGAGAGGCGCGGTTCTTTATCGATAAGGAACCGCGGCCTAGATAAGGATCTGCCCCCAGTGGGATTGAAAAAGAGCACTTCCAGTAACTATAGCTAACCCAGATTTAATATAAATGTTTATCAAGCCAAAATAGACATAAGTCAATGTCTAGGAAGCTAACTAACACACAAGATGCATAGAGCCAAGCAAATCGAAAGATCGATAGCATGGATAATTATGATTAAAATACTAGAAAATCCAAACATAAAGTATTAGTTAATGAACACATAATATCCTAAAAATAAAAAGGAGAATAAGAATAACTTGTTCAATAATTCAAACATGTTTACAAACATGTTAACCAATCACGAGTGGGATATATAATTCATCTATGAGCATTTCCTCTTTGCCTTGATTCACTTCTTATTCGATCTTGAAGATGAAGATTCAGACAATTCTGATAGTCTGAATCAATGTCTAGAGAAGACAATTGAGAGATAGATGATGACAAGTCATAACAAGGATTGAGAGAGTTGTCTTGAGAGACATTTTCATCTTCATTTGAATCATGCATGGGCACAGAAGAGACATTCCCTTTAATAGGAAGCATAACTCGATCCACATAGTGAAATGATGAAGGATTAAGAGGTGGAAAGTCAATGTTGATCCCTTAAGTTGGATCTATATTCTGTTAAGAATTAGTATAATAGTTTGTAATCAAACTAAAACACTTTGAGCACTCTTACTAACACTAAATAAGTTATGCGGAATCTAACTTATAAAGCACAGAAGAACATAATTACTTTTAACTATTCGATTCTCTTATTAATCGACTTGAATGAGATACATGAAAGACATTGTACCTATGTTCCATTTATAGAGTAAGGAACCCTAGAAACCTTAGAATATTCAATAAAGATAACTACTATATCATAAACGGTATATTATCAATATTCTAACTATTTAAGTATATCACATAAGATATACTCTAACTATAACTATGACATATATTATACAAAGATATATTCGTCCTAATCATCATAGCAGTACTTACTTTATAAGTAGCAGTACTTACTATGTACCGCGTTAACACTAATGGTACTTATATAACACTAACAGTACTTGGAATATACTAACGGTACTTGACACTTAACAAATAATGCCCAACAATCCTCCCCTAAACAAGAAGTGATAACTTGTTGTCTTCTTGTTTCTCTTGTACTGGATATATTAAAAATACATGTCTTCAGTCTTTCGTTCATCCTTGGATTGAACTTGGTAATTTGTATTTGTATCCAACTGAATGTAGCCAAACACTTCAAATGTAGATCTTCTTCTGATAAGACAATCTTTAAACATCATGAGTATCATCTTTGTCTTCAAACTATGATCTTCTTGTGTCTTCTAAACATTCATTTATCTTTGTAGCATCAGTTATTGTCTTCTTGAGTTTAGTCCTTGAACTCTTAATCATGAACCTTTGTCTTGATTCGATGATGACAAAACCTTCTAAGTATTATTTTTAAATACGTCTTTGCCTACAACCTTCATACCTGAAATAAAACAGTTAACAACAAACACCAATCTTTATTGGCTTCATGATTTTTAGCAAATCACCAGCTATCAACGGATTTGATAAATTCTTTACCAGTTAGCCGTACACTCTGGAATAGCCAATACTTTATTCACAAAGAATAAGGTGTAATGAAAACCTTACAATTTTTGGTAAATTGTCAACCATCAACGGATTTGATGAAGTCTTTACCTAGTACCGTTTGTCTAGGACTAGCCAACTCTTTGTCTCGAAACAAGGTGAGTTAGAACCATATAGTTTTTAGCAAACTATCAGCTTTCAACGGATTTGATAAGTCTTTACCACAAACCGTTTGCTTATGGACTAGCCAGTTCTTATATGTGTTAGACATGGTGAACTGAGAACCATTTGTGAAGTGTGACTGTAAGTCAAACACTTAAGATTCTTTCTCAGCTTCTTCCTCATCTTTCAAATCCTTGATTTGTTGTTTAACCATTCTGATCAACTCCAAAGCATCAGCAGATTCTTCTGTAACTTCTAATTGTTGTTCTAACATCCTTTCCAACAATTTTCTTTTGAAAGGGTAAGTTTTCTCTTGCAGCATATAGTATGTAACATCATCTACATCCAAAATATGCAATCCACATGACCTGTAATATCTCCAGTAACTAGGAACCTGATTCTCTAATTCCTTCAACATTTCTTGATCATAATTGTGTGGCTCATACATAAAGAGAAATTCCTAGTATAATAGTGATACTTCAGTTTGACCTGCACTCCCTTCTTGAACTAACCTTGAAAGATCTTGAATATCTTGTCTGACAAGAATGTGAAGAATATCCTCCAAAAGTCTGAATACTCTTGTTGTGCCATCAGTTCTCTGAATTTCATGAGCTTCAAGTCCTTGATCTGTAGAGTAAATCCACTTAGCGATGGATGCTCTCTTTCCAAAAATCTCTGTATCAATACATTGATCTTTAAATTTCACAATCTTCAAGTACTTATTTAATCTCTCATCATCATCACTATCTCTGTTGTTGTTTTAGCTTTCTTAGCTTTCTTCTTTATCTTTGTTGACCTTTTCCTTTTAACACCCTTAGAAATTCTCTCAAGTTTTGTTTAACCCTCTTCCAAGTTTGTATGTACCGTCTCCTCAGTATGTACTGTTGTATGTACTGTTGACTGTGTATGTACTACTTGTACATTTTCAGTCTGAGCAATATCTTGAGTTTCAACTCCTGTATTCATTATTTGAGTAGTCTCTTCCTCCCTTGAACTTACCTTCCCCTTTCTATTCTTCCTCACATAAGTGGTCCGGATAGGTGGAGATGTATTTGTAGGTTCAGCAGTACTTGGCTCAATTCTAGGAGTACTACCAAATTGTCTTTGTTGTTACAGATGTCTCTTAAATTCCTCAACAGCTTTTCTATCTGTTTCAGATCCAATCTCAACAAAATTCAATTCAGTCCTCTTACTTTGCTCATACAAAGTCTTGATTTCTTCAAAATTCTTCTTGACCAACTGAATATGAGTAAATCCTTTAACTTTCTTAAGAAAGTTCATCATCTGATTTCTAATCTGCATAGTAGTTGGAGGCTTAATCTTTTCTTTCCTTCTCTTTTCAACAAAGAATCTTTGTTGCTCCTTTACTAGATCATCAATCAATTTTGATTTCTCTTCTTCATCATATGCATCTCTCTCTTCAGCTATCAATGAGTCTGCAGAAGCTCACTTGCATGTATTTCAGCTTGAATCCTATCATACTCTTGTATGTTCCATTCTTGCTGTATTCTTTTAGCTTCTAGCAAATCCTGCTTTGCTGCAAGTTCTTCCTACAATTCATTTTCATGAATTTGTGCTTGCATTCTATAAGCAAATTCCTCATCATGGTCTATTTGATTAAATCTGTACATGACTTTGTTTATATCATCATCTGAATCACTTTCATCTTCAGACTCTGATAATAATTGCTTCTTCCCCTTATCCTTTGGATCAATCTTAGGTAGCTTCTTCTTCAGCTTGGTAGCTTTTTCTTCATTAGCTTGTTGTTGAATGACTATACCTTTAGTAGGGTGTGAAGCTTGAACTTTCTTACCTTGAATTTGATCCTTTTTGGCAAGAACTTCTTGGTGTGTCTTTTTCTCTACTTCTGCTTATTTAGTATTCTCAACTAAATTCTTCTTTCTTAAATCAAGCAACAATTGGGCTAAAGTCTCATCTTCTCCAAAAGGAGTTTGACTTTCTAGTGAAGGATGATCACCAGCGGTACTTGCAATCGGCTTAGTTGGCTTAGCAGTACTTGGGTCTTCAACAATGTCAGCAGTACTTGCAGTCGACTTAGTTGGCTTAGCAGTACTTGGATCTTCAACAATGTTGACTTCATCAGTATTAGACACACTTGTTTCTTCAATCACTTGTGTATCCCCAGATATTGTTTCTTCCATAGAAGACATCATATCAACTTGCACCTCTTTAGTCTTGTCTGATTCATTGCTCATTCTTGATCTAGACAGTACTTGCAAAGTCTGTTTCCTTTGAAACCATACTTGTCTTTGTGGTGATGGAGTTGAATATACAGGAAACTGAATAGTAATTTCCTCCAACTTATCATAGAAAGCACTCCAATTAGCTTGAAGTGGTGATTGAGGTGGTGGTGCTGGCTGAGTTACCAAAATTTCTTCAACTTGTGGCTCCTCATGAGTAGGTTGTGGTTCTTCATGTTGAATCTCCATGTTTGAAGGTCCATCCACACCAGTCTCTAAACCAGTTCCATCTTCATAAGTACCCATGACATCTTCATCTAATTCAAAATTGATGTCATTTCTAGAGATCATTGTCTGATTATCAAAAGAAGGTGGTTGTCCTTCATAATTCCTCCCCTGTTTGGTTGCATTCATCTGCCTTTTCTTGTGGTTCCTGAATTTTTGCTTCTTGATTGCAGATTTCTGAATAGATCTATATTGCCTCATCCAAGGTGACACTTTGTTCCTTAACTTGAGTAGGCTAGCTTCCAATTCAGCAATTCTCTTGTCTTGAACAAGCTTTTCTTTCTGCAATACATGTACCTGTTGGGACAAACTTGTACACAAAGCAGTTAAATTTGCAACATCCACCACCTCTGGTGCTTGTGCTTGTGGTGAACCACTAGCAGCAATAGAAGCAGCAGGTGTGTGGATCATCTCATCAGTGTTTGGTGGAACACCAACATTGTTAGAAGAAGATTGTGAATCTTCTAGAGAATGGGAGCTCTGGTGAGAAGGAGTTTGCTGAGAAGCACTAGCATTGCTAGGTTCCCCACCTTCTTGATTGGCAGGTTGGGCTAACATATGAGCAAACAATGGTGTTACTGTTCCTGTAAAGGCATTGCCTTGTTTGGTCAAGAAAGAGAAAGTTCTCTTTGTGAATGAAGGAAGATCCCATGTATCAGTTAACTCTGGTAGGTTAGGTATTTGGTCACTAACTAAAGTCTGAATGAATCTAGGGTACATTAAAAACTTCTTAGTCCCTTCCAAATTCCTAGTCATGCCTTCAAAAATTAATTTTGAAAAATTAAAAATCCTGTTATTTGCTAGACAAATACCAGCTGATGCCAATGCAGCATGTATTTGATCAAAAGATGTACTTTTTGAACTTAAACAGTGAATAATAGCATGAAAAAGCAATTTCCATTGAGGTGAAAATAAAGCTTTAAATAAAGTAAGACTTTCCCGACCACCTCCATAGCCCATGACTGCAAGGCCATCATGAATCTCTGTATTATTAAGCATACTAAGTCCATTTTCGTCATTTAATCTCAAACTTGCTCGTAGCAGTACCTCAGTGACATATATATTTCTATGATTCACCCTAGCCTTAATGCAAGGTTGACCAAACCGAGTACCTAATACAGCAGTATCCCAAAATTGTTCAACAATGGGTATAGAGACAACTGGACTTACAGTGAGTGCAAAGCGAACATGACTTCGAGATAGGAAACCAAGCATCTCATGGAAACCAAGAGAGTCATCATTCGTAGCAAGATTCACAACCAAATTATGCTTAGAGATTACTTGTAAAGCAGCCATTAATATTTTTGATGATCGAAAGATTAGAGAGAAGGTTATAGAATTAAGAAATAAAAATTAAAGATTAGGTGAATCAATTGTGTAATTAGGGTAAGTATTTAAGTAAATAACAAACCCAAGCGCGAAGAAACCGCCAAATTTACAAAAGAGACCCTTAACGGCACAACGGACATGTAGCGGTACATGGAACATAAACGGTACTTAATTTTGTGCTAGCGGTACTTGGAGTGACAACGGTACCTCAAAATTTTGACCAGTTCATGCTTTCCACTAGATATGTAACCTCTTTTATCTTTTTCTATAAAACTGCAATAACATCAAAAACACAAAACATAGACTATACAATAAAAATTATAAAAATTGTACAGCCATTACCTCCCCTCAACATATGCAACATGTTATTGGTTGAGCATACCAATTTGTGTCACCAAGAATTCGAATATCTTTGCATCAAATGCCTTGGTCAACAAATCAACTACATTTTTGTCTATATGAATCTTCAAGACTTGAATAAGCTTTTTGTCATAAGCATCTCTTATAAAGTCATGTCTTATTTCAATATGCTTAGTCTTTGAGTGAAATACTGGATTCTTGACAATGCATATAGTACTTTCATTATCAATGTAAATCTTGGTGTTCATGAAGTTAAACCCATCGTCCACCAATTGATTTTGAATCCAAAGTACTTGTCCACAGCAATGAGCAGCAGCTATATATTCAGCTTCAGTTGTAGAAGTAGCAACAATGATTTGCTTCTTACACTGCCATGATATGAGTCTTCTGCCTAGGAATTGACAACCTCCTGTTGTAGATTTCCTATCATGATTTGCTCCAGCATAATCACTATCTGAGTAAGCTTTCAATTCAAAGGTGGAATCTCTAGGATACCATAATCCTAAATTGGGTTGACTTTTAAGATATTTAAAAATCTTCTTCACAGCATGTAGATGTGACACCTTTGGATGAACTTGGAACCTTGAACAGGCACACACAACAAACATTATATCTGGTCTTGAAGCAGTAAGATACATCAATGAACCAATCATTGACCTGTATAGATGAATGTCAACATCTTCTCCATGTTCATCTTTTGATAAAGATTTTTTGGCTTCAAAAGGTGTGCTTGTACTCCTTGTATCCATACATGAAAATTTCTTTAAGACTTCAGCAACATATTTATCTTGGCTAATAAATATTCCATCTTTTCTTTGTTTGACTTGCAGTCCCAAAAAGAAAGTTAGTTCTCCCATAGAACTCATTTGAAATCTTCCTTTCATCAAAGCTTCAAACTCTTCACACCATGTATTCTTGGTAGAACCAAAAATGATGTAATCAACATAAAATTGAACTAGAATGATGTCCTTGGCATTTTTCTTGATGAACAGAGTTTTGTCAATGGTTCCTCTCCTATATCCATGTTCTAGCAGAAAGTTGGATAAGGTTGCATACCAGGCTCTTGGAGCTTGATGCAGACCATAAAGTGCTTTGATAACCTTGTAGACTCTATTGGGGAATTTAGGATCTACAAAACCTGGAGGTTGTGAGACATATACCTCCTCTGAAATAGTACCATATAGAAAGGCACTTTTCACATCCATTTGATAGACTATAAATCCCATGTATGATGCAAAGGCCAAAAATAACCTAATGGCTTCTATCCTTGCCACTGGTGCAAAAACCTTATCATAGTCTATCCCTTCTTCCTGTCTATAGCCTTGAGCAACAAGTCTTGCCTTGTTCCTCACAACAACCCCTCTTTCATCCTTATTGTTCCTGAAGACCCATCTAGTACCAATTACTCTTTTACCCGAGAGAAGATCCACATGAATTTTTGTAGCTCAAATTGTGTTAATTCTTCTTGCATGGCATCTACCCAACTTTCTTCATCAAGAGCCTGAGAGATGTTTTTGGGCTCTACTTGAGATAAGAAACAGGCAAACAAACAATGCTGAGTATCTTTATGATTTGTTCTCTGCTGTTGTTTGACATAACTCACTAGTGCATGAGTTTCAATATTGGTTTGCAGTTGTCTTCTGGTTTGTACAGCTGATAGGTGTGTAAACACCCATCCTCTTACCACTTAAAACTGGCTAAAACAAGACCAAAACACGTATTTAATATCATTTGTTTGTAATTATGCGTGGTTTTTGTGTTTATTGTGTTTTCAGAGTCAACCGGATGATTATTGAAGAAAACATGGGATTGCACGGGGTTTATCAAGGGAAAAGACTAAAGTCGAAGTCTATTGTCCAAGAGATGCAAAAGATTTGAAGTCAATGGGCCTATTTGAAGATTTATCGAAGAAAAGGACCAAAGATGGAAGATTTACATATGCCGAAGAAACTCAAGTCTATTTAACGAAGAAATTAAAAGACGAGTTGAATTTAATCGTCGACAAATCCCGAATCAGAATCAAAAACGTCAACTTTTCTGAAAAGACGAGAAGACAAGAAGAAAGGGAGATAGCCCACTCACCAACCAACCATTAGGACTATAAAAGGATTTTTCCTTCACACAATTAGGGAGTTAGTTTATTTTTCCTTCCCAGTTTCTTTGGTTCGTAGCATCACCAACACCATTAGGGTGTTTGGTGATTTTTCATTTTTCCTTCAATCTTGTAAGTGTTTGATCATTACTATTGTTAACTTTTACATTAATCTTTCAATTCCAATCTTTCTATTCATCTTGTTCATCTCCTTTTCTATTCAAAGTTTTAAAAGTTCTTGTTTGATTAATTTTAACCTTGAGAAAGTTGTTGATTTAGTGTTTTTATTGTTGGGATTTATTACTTATGGTATTTAAATGATTGTTGGTTAATTTGGTAAAACCTTTTTGATTATCTAGTTTGATTTTGATTAAAAATCGTTCTCCCCTAACTGCTACTGTTCTTCATCGAGTTTTCCGAATAGCCCTCCTGTCTGACCTCTTATTCGGAATATTCCGAATAGGGGTCACTTTCCGCATAAGCAGTTCTATTTTTCCTTAATCCGGAATATTCCATATTTTCCGAATAGGGTCTTTTATTCCGAATAGAGACAATATTCCGAATAGCCCCCACTTTCCGCATAAGGATACATTATTCCGAATAGGAATTTATTCCGCGTAGGTAATTTATTTCGAATAGGACTTTACTTTCCGCATAGAGCCACATTCCGCATAGACTTAAATATTCCGAATAGAGTAGTTTTTCCGCATAGGACTTTTATTCCGAGTAAGGATTTGTTCCGCATAGGATCTTTTTCTGAATAGGGGATGTTATTCCGAGTAGGGTAATTTTTCAATTGCTGTTTTGTTTAGCTTCTCAATTCCAGTTTTGCTTTTTAGTTGTTCTACGCTTAAATCTTTCTTTACTTTACTCATTTCCCTGTTTAGAAGATTAGAAAACCAAAACCCGTTTTTGGACACCAAGAACAAAACCTTCCACTTTTAACTGAGATCAATTCGAGAGGATATCGAGAATTATTTTGAACCCTAGCAAAATGCTTGTATCAAATGGCGCCGCTGCCGGCTCTTCTCGTTAAGATCAAAAGTTTTTTGTGAGAACTTGGATTTTGGGATCCATTCCCCGTGAACGTTACTTTTTCATCAAAAATTTTCAAAAAAAATCCTAAAAAATATAAAATTTTCAAAAATACAAAAAAATTAAAAAACATAAAAACCAAAAATATTTTTGCTTTGTTTTTCTTTGTTCGTTCTTTTGCAGGTGTATGCGCACTCGATCCACGTCTTATCAAGAGCCCGAGCCTCTCGATAACCTAGACATGGCCGGTGTACACAACAACAACAACATACCACCTCCAAACAATAATAATAACAACAACAACCCACCTTTCAACAACATGAATAATAACAACAACAATGAGCCACTTCCGGATAATCGCCCGATGATTGAACTGCTGCAAGCTCATGTAGATGGCAACACTGATCCAATTGTTATACCTCCAATTGCCGCCAACAACTTTGAGCTAAAATCAGGCTTTATCCAGATGGTCTCCGCTCAACCATTCTTGGGACGTACCATTGATGATCCACACGACCACATCAAGAGATTCTTGCAACTCACTAACACGGTCAAGTTCAATGGTGTTCCACAAGAGGTTATCAGGTTACAACTTTTTCCCTTTTCTTTAGAGGGACAAGCCCGGCATTGGCTTGCTAAAGAACCGCCACAGAGTATTCTCTCGTGGACGGATTTGGAAACAAAGTTCATCAATTACTTTTTCCCACCCTCTCGTACTACCGCTTTGCGGAATGAAATCATAAATTTTGAACAAAAGTACGATGAGTCGTTCAGTGAATCTTGGGATCGTTTTAAAGATCTTTTAAGAAAATGCCCACAACATGGTTTTACCAAAGTACATCACCAAGATTCACTAAACAGTGCCTCGGGGGGTAATCTTTTGGCTAAGACTTCCAATGCTGCTTGGGATATCATTGAGAATAAATCTCGTGTGCAAACCAAGAGTGTTCGGACCAATGTCGCTAGTGCTAGCACTAGTGACAGCGACAAGCGATTGGACAAAATCACTACGCTTCTTGAATCGCTTGTTACCCACACCGTTAACAACACCAACAGCAGCAACGCTAAAAATGCTCAAGTTAACGCTGTCAGCCAACCTTGTGAGATATGCGGTGGTCCTCATTCTTACACCACTTGTACCGCTACCCAAGATTACCCTGCTGAGAATGTCAATGCAGCATATGGCACCTATCCTCAACCTGCTTATCAAGCTAGACCTCAAGGTGACCGTAATTTGCTTAGCTACCGCTCTAACAATTATCTTTCCCCACCCGGTTTTCCTCCAAACAACCCAAACCAACAACAAAACCTCAATCGCCCTCCTCAACAACAACAACAACCTCGACAACCATACATACCTCCTCACAAGCAACAACAACCACCTCAACGAAACAACCAAGTCTACCAGCCACCTGCTTATCAACCACCCGCATACAATGCTCCTCCCAACCAACCCACCGCTCTTCACCAAGAAGTGGAAACTTATATGAGGACTAACGATGTGATTGTGGGAAATCTTCAGAGAGAAGTGCTCAACCTGAAAGCAGACTTGGTCAAACAAGGGAACGATTTGAGAGCCGACATGAGAAATACGTTGGATAGCCAAACGAATGACTTGAAGAACATGATGGCTAGTTTCTTCCAAAGTAATCAACCCTCTTCCTCGGGTACTCTTCCGAGTAACACCGTTGCGAATCCAAGAGGGGAGATGAAAGCAATCACCACTCGAAGTGGCAAAGGTACCAAGGAACCCGAGCTTCCTATACCTCCACCGGTGGTTGTGACTAAGGAGAACGAGTCACCCGCTCCTATTCCTCATCCTTCTCCTTCCCCAATTTCTCCACCTCTTCCTTCTACCCCTCCTCCACCCAAGGATGTGAGTGATCTTATTCTTCCAAAGCCTTCCTCTTTTTCCAATATACCTTATCCATCTAGGTTGAGGAAAGAGAAGCAAAAGAGCAAGGATGATATTCAGGTTTCGAACTTCCTTAAAATGTTCAAACAACTGAATTTCAATATCTCCTTCGCTGAGGCTCTCGCTCACATGCCTAAATATGCAAAAATGTCTAAAGATCTTCTGAGCGACAAGGAAAAGCTCCTCGATATTTCCAACACCCAACTTAATGAGAATTGCTCTGCAGTGCTCTTAAGGAAATTGCCAACCAAGCTTGGTGATCCGGGTCGTTTTCTTATCCCTTGCAATTTCCCGGGAGTAGAGAATTGCATGGCCCTAGCCGATCTAGGTGCCAGTATTAATCTAATGCCTCTAAGTGTTTGGAAGCAATTATCTCTCCCAGAGCTAGTCCCCACCAAAATGACTTTGGAATTAGCAAACCGTACGGTTGCTTATCCAGTGGGGATAGCCGAAGACGTCATTGTAGGAGTCGACAAATTCACCTTTCCTGCTGATTTTGTTGTCGTCGACTACGAGATGGACCCTCGTGTGCCACTAATTGTTGTTCGTCCATTCTTGAGGATCGGTCGCACTCTCATTGATGTTGAAGCCGGTGAGCTTATCATGAGAGTGGATGACGATAAAGTAGTCTTCAACATGGGAAAGTTGTCTAAACAGCCTTATTCATATGAGAGTGTTAATTGTATTGACGTTCTTGATGAGGCTTGTGAAGAACACTTTAATGATGCTTGCAAAAGTATTCCTACCTCTCTTCCCAATGTTGAGACCGTGTCCTCTATTGATTCATCATTGTCTCTATTTGGAGATAGTGATTTATTTTGGAACAATCTTGAAGATACCATGGGAGATGTGAATTTAGCTACTAATGATTCTCCCACCGATGGGGATGAAGACATGAATTTCTTTGACAATCTTCTCACCGAAGACAATCCTTCGCCTTCATCTCCCACGGTCATTGCTATCGATACTCCGACTTTAAATACGCCTCCCGTCGAAAATCCTCCGGATTTAGAACTTAAGGAGTTGCCGCCCCATCTCGAGTATGTATTTCTTGAAGAAGAGAAGAAGTCGCCAGTCATCATCGCTAAGGACCTAAAAGAAGAAGAAAAAGCCTGACTTATCACCGTGTTGAAAGATCATAAGAAGGCTATTGCTTGGAAAATCTCGGATATTCGTAGAATTGATCCTCACTTCTGCACACACAAAATTCTCATGGAGGACGACTTTAAGCCCACAATTCAAAGCCAATAGGGTGAATCCAAAAATCCATGAAGTCATCAAAACAGAGGTTATCAAACTTCTTGATGCGGGTATGATTTACCCTATTTCGGATTCACCATGGGTTAGTCCAATCCATTGTGTGCCCAAGAAGGGCGGAATAACCGTTGTTCCCAATGAACACAACGAGTTGATTTCCACTCGTCTCGTTACTGGGTGGAGAGTTTGTATAGACTACCACAAACTCAATGATGCCACGAGAAAGGATCATTTCCCTCTACCTTTTATGGACCAAATGCTTGAACGTTTAGCAGGTAATGAATATTACTGCTTTCTTGATGGTTTCTCGGGTTACTTCCAAATACCCATCGATCCCCAAGATCAAGAGAAGACTACATTTACTTGTCCATATGGCACATTTGCTTACAAAAGAATGCCTTTTGGCTTATGTAATGCGCCCGGGACTTTCCAACGGTGCATGTTAGCTATCTTCCATGACATGGTTGAACAAACCATGGAAGTCTTCATGGATGATTTCTCGGTCTTCGGGGATTCCTTCTCTTCTTGCCTTGCCAATTTGGAACGTATGCTTAAGCGGTGCGAAGACACTCGCCTTGTTCTGAATTGGGAAAAATGCCATTTTATGGTAAAAGAAGGCATCGTGCTGGGACACAAAATTTCCAAAACCGGTCTTGAAGTAGACCGTGCTAAAGTCGATGTTATCGCCAAGTTGCCTCCACCTTCAACCGTGAAGGGTGTGAGAAGTTTTCTGGGTCATGCGGGCTTCTATCGTCGATTCATCAAAGATTTTTCTCAAATCGCTCGCCCGATGACCCACCTCTTGGAAAAAGATACTCCTTTTGTAACACCCCACTTAGATAAATGGACCGTTACGTGTATTTATGGCGTGTCATCAAAGCATGCAAGGCAATGTATTAAACATTAACTGACCAAACGGAAATACCGGAATCAAACATCGGTAGTCCAACAAGCCCAAAATATAAAGATTAAGTACAGAAAGGAAAAGGACGAAACAGTGTCCAAACAACCAAAGTAAAGTAACGTAATGTGTGCATAAAAATAAAGGAGTCTGGATATGTAACATTCTGCCTACTCAGACCACAATATTGTCCGCTTTGCCCGCAGGCTCACGGCTTTGCTTTGTGGCCCTCTTGTAAGTACTATCCGGCTGGTCACCCAACCCAGTACTACCCTGACATGAGCACGCTTAACTGTCAGTTCCTAAGAACCCCACTTGCAGTAGACCACAAAACGCGTTGTGTCATGAGAAGGCGAATGTTATCTTATGAACCATGGATCTCTCCTGGCCACAGCCGATGTGGGATTTGCCTAGGGTGTCACAATCACCCCCCTTCGGGACTCATCGTCCTCGATGAGGTTTGCCCCACCATCCCGAACGACTCAGGAGTGGCTCTGATACCACTTGTAACATTCTGCCTAATCAGACCACAATATTGTCCGCTTTGCCCGCAGGCTCACGGCTTTGCTTTGTGGCCCTCTTGTAAGTACTACCCGGCTGGTCACCCAACCCAGTACTACCCTGACATGAGCACGCTTAACTGCCAGTTCCTAAGAACCCCACTTGCAGTAGACCACAAAACGCGTTGTGTCATGAGAAGGAGAATGTTATCTTATGAACCATGGATCTCTCCTGGCCACAGCCGATGTGGGATTTGCCTAGGGTGTCACAGGATAGCTCCCATCCAAATGCACGTACTCTCTTAGAAGTCCTAAGATCGTCCCTGTGTACCTGCCGTTTGGAAACATGAAAGGAAACTACGGCTGAGCATAACGCTCAGTGGACGGATATAGCATGATAAGAATGTACTGAAAGGTAATGAAATAGAAGTCAACAATGAAGCTATAAGACTGATATGTAACATGTGGTATAACCTTGCATAAAATCTGTAAGACCTGGTTCATATATACTGATACTGAAATATAACTCTAAAATTCTGAAAATATGCATTTACTGTATTTTATTTGCCAGAGCTTATATAGGTCACGTGCTGTAACAACCGTGCATGAATAACTGGAGGGGTGACCTCGTCATGCTGTAGAGGGGTGACCTCTAAATAACTGTGCTGGGTGGAGGGATCAGCTCCAATGTGAAGGATGTAGAGCACACACCACATTCACCCTGATAACTTGTAACACATATAAGCCTAGGATGCATCCATACGCCCCACTAAAACATACATATAAAAATGGCCAAACTGAACATGAGTGGGACGATGCAGGATATCACTCTCTTGCATGTGAGTCACGACACCGGTGCCTCTAGTGCCGTGGTTACGGTACCTCCGTAACTAGTACATAAACTGGTCGTGCTTGTATATAACGCTCAGGCAATTCTATTTAGTTATTAACATGATTACTGATAAATTTAAACATATACTGGGGAAAACATTTGGCTGAAGATGGGAAATCCTTATCATGCATATGAAGGAAGTCCTTACTGAAAGGACGGAAAATCCGTACCTCTAGTCCAGTAACTGACTGAATGGAAGACTGAACGAATACTACTCGGGCTTCACGCGTGCTACATAAATAAAGGACGCGAATAAGTTAACAGTTATCCGTTATTAAATTTTACTGATCTTATTGGTTTCTTATTTATTTATTTCTGAAATTCCATACGCATATTAACGGCTAAATTCGGTCTTATAATAATTCATTGTAATGTATTAACGTTCTACTAATAGCTACGTACAAACGTATTTCTGACGATAAGTATTTCTATAATAAGTATCCCGCTAAAGATAAGAGTTCCTTAATTTAGAAAGTTCTTAAATTGTTTAATTCGTTTTCTAATAATATACCCTTTTAAATATTTAGGAATTTATTTAATTTAATACACTTGGAATATATATAAAATATTTATAAAACAATTTAATTTAAAAAGGTATAATATAAAAATATTTATTTTATTATTTATAAACATGTCCCGAGCCTACCGAGCCCATCTCGGTCGCACTAACCGAACCAACATAATATACAAAAATCTGTCCATAAGAATTAGCGACAGAATTTGTGTCACTAAAATTGTCGCTAATTCTGTCCTTATTAAAACTGCCTATAACTAACAGTTTTGCGACAGAAAGACTGTCGCTAAAACTGTCGCTAAAGCTGTTAAATATTTCTTGTCTTCTGTCCCCATTTCCCACCGATTATGCGCCCAGTTACCACTGCTAGGTCGCTATTTCCCACTGTTTATACTAGCCAAACGCACCCTTATTCCTTTTTAAAACAGCCCGGTGGTTTGGCAGCCCCTTTTTGGGTCGAACCAGGCCCTAGCCGCCCCTGTGTGGGTCACGGCTGGGCAGGGATGAGATCACCAAGACATGTGGTGTCTTGGTTCGCTGAAAACACAAGACCCGACCCCCCTTTTTGCTGCGGCTGTAAAAACCAAACACCCCTGATGGGTTTTGCTTACTGCCGACAACCACAAAGACCATCACCGAGACACTTGTAGTCTCGGCTGGGCCAACACAGAAACACACCGAGACCCTAATGGTCTCGGTTTGCGTGCAAACAACAAAACCCGACCACCACTACATTAATTACATGTTTAATTTATAAAAACATGTGTTCTTGATATTAACTTCCATAATTCGTGATTAATAAAAGAAAAGGAAAAGAGAGATTACCTTATTCAGAATGATTTACAAACATACGACTAAATCAAATGCAAGAAATCAAAATCTTTTCCCTTTGTGTTTTGTTCTAGCCGGCGGCAACCAAGCAAACCCCAAACCCTAGTTTTTTTTTTCTCGACTGATAGGAAAGAAAAGGGGGTTCCCGTTTGTTTGTATAGCCAAAATGGGATAGAGCCCAAGTCCTTTTAGTTTTAACAACCGGCCCTTCTATATATATATATATATATTTTTTTTTAAACTAATGTAATAATTACAATTGCATAATAGTATTTCTTGTAATATTTTCTTGTGATAATTTCTACGTGAATGTTTTAAATAAAAACCGCGTATTTATCTTTCTCTAATTTAAATACGGGTTTTACAATTCTTCCCCTCTAAAAGAAATAATTCGTCCCCGAATTAAAGATGCGGTCGTACTGGGTTTTACAATTCTTCCCCTCTAAAAGAATAATTCGTCCCCGAATTATAGGGTATTTAAGCTGACTGGTAAAAGCCGAAAATGATATAAGCTGGAAGACATAAAAGCCGAAAAGACATACCCGAATCAAAACTGAAAGTGAGGATAAGAAGTCCGTATAGACTCCTCTGTTTCCCAAGTGGCCTCCCGCTCGGTGTGGTTCCTCCACAGGATTTTAACGAAAGGAATGGTCTTCCTTCTCATAACTCGATCCTGACGATCTAAGACTGCTTGGGGTTCCTCAATATAAGATAAATCCTCCCGAATCTGATCGAGTGGATAATTTACTTTGTGAAGCTCGTGATAGTTGTACCCCCTGAGTAATGAGACATGAAACACGTTGTGGACGTGTGAAAGCTGAGGCGGTAACGCCAATCGATATGACACTTCACCAATACGTTCAAGGATTTTGAACGGTCCGATGTAACGAGGGCTAAGTTTACCTTTGAGGCCAAAACGTCTGACACCGCGTGCGGGTGATACTTTGAGGAACACACGATCTCCAGTCTGAAATGATAGATCTCTGCGATGCTTGTCGGCGTAACTCTTCTGGCGAGTACGCGCTTCTTGCAGCTTTGCCCTAGCGATGGCGACCTTTTCATTGGTCAGTTCTATCAGTTCAGGTCCTTCAATCAAACGTTCTCCCACCTGATCCCAACAAATAGGAGCACGGCATTTTCTGCCGTATAACATCTCGAATGGAGCACGCTTGATACTAGCATGCCAACTGTTGTTGTAAGCAAACTCGACCAAGCAAATATAGTCATCCCAGTGTCCTGTCCATTCTAATGCACAGGCGCGTAGCATGTCCTCTAAGGTCTGGATGGTACGCTCTGACTGACCGTCCGTCTGTGGATGGAAAGATGTGCTGAGCTTGAGCCTAGTTCCCCAAGCTTTATGCAAACCTCCCCAGAAATGAGAAGTGAAACGGGGATCCCTATCTGATATAATTTCCGAAGGTGTACCGTGTAATCGTACGATCTCCTCGGTGAATAGTTTCGCTAATTTACTGACTGCGAAATCTTTACGAATAGGAATGAAATGTGCTGACTTGGTCAAACGATCGACAACTACCCAGATTGCATCATGTCTCCGCTGAGTCTGTGGTAGTCCGGTGACAAAATCCATAGAGATCTTGTCCCATTTCCACATTGGAATATCTAATGGCTGGAGAAGACCACTGGAACGCTGGTGCTCTATCTTAACCTGCTGACAGGTTAAGCATTTAGACACAAATGTTGCGACATCCTGTTTCATACCGCTCCACCAGAAATGCTGCTTAAGATCGTGGTACATTTTGGTGGAACCCGGATGGATAGAGAACGGAGAGCTGTGAGCCTCAGTCATTAAGGCTTCTCTGAGAGCAGGGTCTTCTGGAACGCAGAGTTTGGTACCCTGCCATACGATACCATCGTCATCGATGTGAAATTCGGTCTGCCGGTCAATGTTCTGGATAATCGCCCAGATTTCACCATCATCCTTTTGGGCGTCTTTAATCCTAGAGAGTAAATCTGGTTCTACCCTCAAACTGGCCCAGTATCCCCTCTGTCCGCGTACTAAGAGCTCAATATCATACCGTTCTAAATCCCGAATAATTTCTTCCTGAACTTTGATGCCATTTATCATACCTGACTTTCTACTAAGGGCATCTGCTACTACATTTGCTTTGCCTGGGTGATACTGGATATTAGTGTCATAGTCTTTTAGCAGTTCTAACCATCGCCTCTGCCTCATGTTCAGCTCTCGCTGTGTAAATATATACTTGAGACTTTTGTGATCGGTGAAGATATCACACGACTCACCGTATAAATAATGCCTCCAGATTTTAAGGGCGAAAACGACTGCTGCGAGTTCTAGATCATGAGTAGGGTAATTTTTCTCATACGGCTTCAGTTGACGCGAAGCATAAGCAATGACTTTCCCATGCTGCATAAGAAAACAACCTAAGCCCTTTCCTGATGCGTCACTGTAAATCTGATAACCACCTGTACCGGATGGAAGAGTAAGTATCGGTGCTGAGATCAATCGATGCTTGAGTTCCTCAAAACTCTTTTCTCTCTCCTCGGTCCAAATAAACTTCTCACCTTTTCGCATAAGTTGGGTCAATGGTAACGCCAAACGTGAGAAGTTTTCCACAAACCTGCGGTAATAACCCGCCAACCTAAGAAAACTACGTATCTCTGTGACAGATGTCGGTCTTGGCCATTTGGTGATAGCCTCCACCTTTGCAGGATCCATAGTTATTCCTTCTGCGAAAACAATATGGCCTAGAAACGCCACTGTATTCAGCCAAAACTCGCACTTCGAAAATTTAGCGTATAGTTTTTCTCGTATGAGAATCTGCAAAACTGTACGGAGATGGTTCTCATGTTCCTCTTTGGATTTGGAGAAAATGAGGATATCATCGATGAATACGATCACAAACTTATCTAAAAATTCGTGGAAGACTCTGTTCATTAAGTCCATAAATACTGCGGGCGCATTCGTGAGACCGAATGGCATAACGACAAACTCGTAATGACCGTACCTCGTGCAAAAAGCAGTTTTAGATATATCCTGCTCTTTTACACGCAGCTGATGGTAGCCTGATCGTAGATCGATTTTTGAGAAGTGCTTGGCACCCTGAAGCTGATCGAATAGATCGTCAATACGAGGAAGTGGATAACGGTTACGAATAGTGAGCTTATTCAACTCGCGGTAGTCAATACACAAACGCATACTACCATCCTTCTTCTTGACAAACAAAACTGGAGCGCCCCATGGTGATACGCTGGGACGAATGAAACCCCTTTCGAGAAGTTCCTGAAGTTGATCCTTCAGTTCCTTAAGCTCTACAGGAGCCATACGGTAAGGAGCCTTAGATACTGGTTCTGCACCTGGAATGAGATCGATGCCAAATTCTACCTCTCGCATGGGAGGTAAACCTGGAAGTTCCTCGGGAAAGACATCTGGAAAGTCTGACACAACTGGCTGATCATGAATTGAAGGTGTCTCCGAAGTCGTGTCATGAACTGTAGCTAGGAAACCCTCACAACCATGATATAGTAAGGTACGAGCCTGTAAAGCTGAAATGATCTGAATATGTTTTCCTGGTAGGAAACCGTGGTGAATAAATTCTGGTGTCTGGACATCACCAAAGATAACCCGGTGAGCATGACAGTCTATGGTGGCATGATGAACCGACAACCAATCCATACCCAGAATAACATCGAATTCACACATATCTAAAGGAAGAGCACTGACTGGACGGATTTTATCATCAAACTCAAGAGGGAGATCCTTATACACCTGGGTAATGAGTACGGAGTCTCGCATGGGGGTAGATATACTAAGTGCATTGTCTAGTGGCGTAGGGGTCATGTTTATTCTAACAGCATATGAAGTAGATATAACCGAGTGAGTGGCGCTTGTATCGAAAAGCACGCATGCAGACTGTCCGTGTATAAACAAAATGCCAGTAATGGTACCTGCGGTCTTATTTGCTTGTTCACGGGTAGTAGTGTAGACACGACCAGTGGTTGGTGGTATCGGTGGTGGGGGAGGTAAAATCTGAGGAATCTGGCCTGAGGTACCGGCAGCATCCCCGCTCTTGCAATCCCTCTTCAAATGGCCCGGCTGACCACACTTGTAGCAATTACCCGAACCACGACGACAAGGTCCCGAGTGTTTCTTCCCACACGTGATGCAAGTGGGATATGTATACCCGGTGGAAGTAGCTCTGGTTTGCTGAGAACCTGATTTACGATGATATATACGTGTCACGATTCTGATAACTTAACTGAAATAAGGCTGACTGACTGAATTTTAAAATTACCAGAATTTGCCGGTCGGGCAACCTGTTGACCCCTGTTGTTTTGGTCACGCCCCTGTCCAGCATCTCTGATGGAATTTACAAATAAATTTAAGATCTGTTTTACACGATAGTTTAGTATTCTTGGAGCTTAAAGGCTCACCTGTAGCTGCCAGAGGAGTTGGAGCTGCCGCGGTAATTATCACCGCCGTTCCTCTTATCTGACCGATTACGGTCATATGACTGACCGTGGTTCCTGTAGTTCTGATGCGGAGTAGCCGATTGGGATCGGTCTCCTCCTCTGTGTCTGTAAGATTTTAATAACATATAAGTTGCCAAGCAATAATGGGCTAAATTGTTTAAGTCTGTTGGGTGAGATGTACCTCTTCTCCGGGCGCTCTACATTCTCGAGCTCGTCCCTCTCAAAAAGCATCTCGATGTCCCGAGCTGCATTAGCTACTTGTGACACATTAGTGAATGTGGCACTCATCAATCTATCTGCAGTCCTAGTGTGAAGAGCCCAGCGAAATTGCTTCACTTGCTCCTCTACGGTACCCGCAGCCTCCCCTAAGAATCCAGCCATCCTGAGGTATCGGTGCATGAACTCTATACTATTCTCGCTATTATTCTAACGAATAACGTGAAAGTCCCTCTTCATCTTAGCTTGCTCCGCATGCGGGAAAAACTGGTCATAGAACATCGTCTTGAAACGTGCCCAGGTCAATGCAAGCTCCCAAGCATCTCCCCCATTGGACAGTTTCTGAGACCTCCACCAATGTAGAGCAGGACCCTCCAGCTTGTAAACTGCAAGCCTAACTTTGAAAACATCACCACAGCCCATAGCTCCAAAAAATTTCTCTATATGGTAGATCCAGTCTTCTGCATCAGTTGGAGCTACAGTCTGCTCAAACAGTCGGGGCTTCTGCTTGTTGAACAGATCCAGCCAAGCGGGTAAAGTGGCAGGTGGTGGAGCAGGAGGGTTGTTATTCTGCTGGGGTCCATTTTGATATTCAGCTCGGATCTCATCACGAATTTGGGGCAACATGGCCTGTATAGCAGCCTGAACAGCAGCAGCAATGGCAGCTGCGTTAGGATCGTTCTCGGTTTCGCGTCTGGGTGGCATCTGAAATATAAGAGGATGAGTTGGTAAAACTGCTAAAATCTGGGGTAATATATCTGAATATGCTTAGTGTAATTCATGAAGGTATAGCTAACAAAACATGACATGAATACTGGTGAACGCCTAGGGTCAGTTCACAAAATGACAATTTCTGAAACATAAATCTAACATGAGTAAGGATGAACGCCTATGGTCAGTTCATCCATACAAAATTTAAGCGGGCAAGGGTGAACGCCTATGGTCAGTTCACCAAAACGAAATGTTCTTGAAAAGCACATGCGATTAAGTATGGCCAGTCCTGTACCAACCGTTTACTTAATTAAAATTTTGAAAATCCGACTGATAAAATTCATGAGTAGCATGGAAAATAACGACGCCAAAATACAAGAAGTTCTTGGTGACCACCCACTAGTCACATGTCAAGTTTTAGAGCCTATAGGTCGAACCTTGCGCTCTGATACCATAATTGTAACACCCCACTTAGATAAATGGACCGTTACGTGTATTTATGGCGTGTCATCAAAGCATGCAAGGCAATGTATTAAACATTAACTGACCAAACGGAAATACCGGAATCAAACATCGGTAGTCCAACAAGCCCAAAATATAAAGATTAAGTACAGAAAGGAAAAGGACGAAACAGTGTCCAAACAACCAAAGTAAAGTAACGTAATGTGTGCATAAAAATAAAGGAGTCTGGATAGCTCCCATCCAAATGCACGTACTCTCTTAGAAGTCCTAAGATCGTCCCTGTGTACCTGCCGTTTGGAAACATGAAAGGAAACTACGGCTGAGCATAACGCTTAGTGGACGGATATAGCATGATAAGAATGTACTGAAAGGTAATGAAATAGAAGTCAACAATGAAGCTATAAGACTGATATGTAACATGTGGTATAACCTTGCATAAAATCTGTAAGACCTGGTTCATATATACTGATACTGAAATATAACTCTAAAATTCTGAAAACATGCATTTACTGTATTTTATTTGCCAGAGCTTATATAGGTCACGTGCTGTAACAACCGTGCATGAATAACTGGAGGGGTGACCTCGTCATGCTATAGAGGGGTGACCTCTAAATAACTGTGCTGGGTGGAGGGATCAGCTCCAATGTGAAGGATGTAGAGCACACACCACATTCACCCTGATAACTTGTAACACATATAAGCCTAGGATGCATCCATACGCCCCACTAAAACATACATATAAAAATGGCCAAACTGATCATGAGTGGGACGATGCAGGATATCACTCTCCTGCATGTGAGTCACGACACCGGTGCCTCTAGTGCCGTGGTTACGGTACCTCCGTAACTAGTACATAAACTGGTCGTGCTTGTATATAACGCTCAGGCAATTCTATTTAGTTATTAACATGATTACTGATAAATTTAAACATATACTGGGGAAAACATTTGGCTGAAGATGGGAAATCCTAATCATGCATATGAAGGAAGTCCTTACTGAAAGGACGGAAAATCCGTACCTCTAGTCCAGTAACTGACTGAATGGAAGACTGAACGAATACTACTCGGGCTTCACGCGTGCTACATAAATAAAGGACGCGAATAAGTTAACAGTTATCCGTTATTAAATTTTACTGATCTTATTGGTTTCTTATTTATTTATTTCTGAAATTCCATACGCATATTAACGGCTAAATTCGGTCTTATAATAATTCATTGTAATGTATTAACGTTCTACTAATAGCTACGTACAAACGTATTTCTGACGATAAGTATTTCTATAATAAGTATCCCGCTAAAGATAAGAGTTCCTTAATTTAGAAAGTTCTTAAATTGTTTAATTCGTTTTCTAATAATATACCCTTTTAAATATTTAGGAATTTATTTAATTTAATACACTTGGAATATATAAAAAATATTTATAAAACAATTTAATTTAAAAAGGTATAATATAAAAATATTTATTTTATTATTTATAAACATGTCCCGAGCCTACCGAGCCCATCTCGGTCGCACTAACCGAACCAACATAATATACAAAAATCTGTCCATAAGAATTAGCGACAGAATTTGTGTCACTAAAATTGTCGCTAATTCTGTCCTTATTAAAACTGCCTATAACTAACAGTTTTGCGACAGAAAGACTGTCGCTAAAACTGTCGCTAAAGCTGTTAAATATTTCTTGTCTTTTGTCCCCATTTCCCACCGATTATGCGCCCAGTTACCACTGCTAGGTCGCTATTTCCCACTGTTTATACTAGCCAAACGCACCCTTATTCCTTTTTAAAACAGCCCGGTGGTTTGGCAGCCCCTTTTTGGGTCGAACCAGGCCCTAGCCGCCCCTGTGTGGGTCACGGCTGGGCAGGGATGAGATCACCAAGACATGTGGTGTCTTGGTTCGCTGAAAACACAAGACCCGACCCCCCTTTTTGCTGCGGCTGTAAAAACCAAACACCCCTGATGGGTTTTGCTTACTGCCGACAACCACAAAGACCATCACCGAGACACTTGTAGTCTCGGCTGGGCCAACACAGAAACACACCGAGACCCTAATGGTCTCGGTTTGCGTGCAAACAACAAAACCCGACCACCACTACATTAATTACATGTTTAATTTATAAAAACATGTGTTCTTGATATTAACTTCCATAATTCGTGATTAATAAAAGAAAAGGAAAAGAGAGATTACCTTATTCAGAATGATTTACAAACATACGACTAAATCAAATGCAAGAAATCAAAATCTTTTCCCTTTGTGTTTTGTTCTAGCCGGCGGCAACCAAGCAAACCCCAAACCCTAGTTTTTTTTTTTCTCGACTGATAGGAAAGAAAAGGGGGTTCCCGTTTGTTTGTATAGCCAAAATGGGATAGAGCCCAAGTCCTTTTAGTTTTAACAACCGGCCCTTATATATATATATATATATATATATATATATTTTTAAACTAATGTAATAATTACAATTGCATAATAGTATTTCTTGTAATATTTTCTTGTGATAATTTCTACGTGAATGTTTTAAATAAAAACCGCGTATTTATCTTTCTCTAATTTAAATACGGGTTTTACAATTCTTCCCCTCTAAAAGAAATAATTCGTCCCCGAATTAAAGATGCGGTCGTACTGGGTTTTACAATTCTTCCCCTCTAAAAGAAGAATTCGTCCCCGAATTATAGGGTATTTAAGCTGACTGGTAAAAGCCGAAAATGATATAAGCTGGAAGACATAAAAGCCGAAAAGACATACCCGAATCAAAACTGAAAGTGAGGATAAGAAGTCCGTATAGACTCCTCTGTTTCCCAAGTGGCCTCCCGCTCGGTATGGTTCCTCCACAGGATTTTAACGCAAGGAATGGTCTTCCTTCTCATAACTCGATCCTGACGATCTAAGACTGCTTGGGGTTCCTCAATATAAGATAAATCCTCCCGAATCTGATCGAGTGGATAATTTACTTTGTGAAGCTCGTGATAGTTGTACCCCCTGAGTAATGAGACATGAAACACGTTGTGGACGTGTGAAAGCTGAGGCGGTAACGCCAATCGATATGACACTTCACCAATACGTTCAAGGATTTTGAATGGTCCGATGTAACGAGGGCTAAGTTTGCCTTTGAGGCCAAAACGTCTGACACCGCGTGCGGGTGATACTTTGAGGAACACACGATCTCCAGTCTGAAATGATAGATCTCTGCGATGCTTGTCGGCGTAACTCTTCTGGCGAGTACGCGCTTCTTGCAGCTTTGCCCTAGCGATGGCGACCTTTTCATTGGTCAGTTCTATCAGTTCAGGTCCTTCAATCAAACGTTCTCCCACCTGATCCCAACAAATAGGAGCACGGCATTTTCTGCCGTATAACATCTCGAATGGAGCACGCTTGATACTAGCATGCCAACTGTTGTTGTAAGCAAACTCGACCAAGCAAATATAGTCATCCCAGTGTCCTGTCCATTCTAATGCACAGGCGCGTAGCATGTCCTCTAAGGTCTGGATGGTACGCTCTGACTGACCGTCCGTCTGTGGATGGAAAGCTGTGCTGAGCTTGAGCCTAGTTCCCCAAGCTTTATGCAAACCTCCCCAGAAATGAGAAGTGAAACGGGGATCCCTATCTGATATAATTTCCGAAGGTGTACCGTGTAATCGTACGATCTCCTCGGTGAATAGTTTCGCTAATTTACTGACTGCGAAATCTTTACGAATAGGAATGAAATGTGCTGACTTGGTCAAACGATCGACAACTACCCAGATTGCATCATGTCTCCGCTGAGTCTGTGGTAGTCCGGTGACAAAATCCATAGAGATCTTGTCCCATTTCCACATTGGAATATCTAATGGCTGGAGAAGACCACTGGAACGCTGGTGCTCTATCTTAACCTGCTGACAGGTTAAGCATTTAGACACAAATGTTGCGACATCCTGTTTCATACCGCTCCACCAGAAATGCTGCTTAAGATCGTGGTACATTTTGGTGGAACCCGGATGGATAGAGAACGGAGAGCTGTGAGCCTCAGTCATTAAGGCTTCTCTGAGAGCAGGGTCTTCTGGAACGCAGAGTTTGGTACCCTGCCATACGATACCATCGTCATCGATGTGAAATTCGGTCTGCCGGTCAATGTTCTGGATAATCGCCCAGATTTCACCATCATCCTTTTGGGCGTCTTTAATCCTAGAGAGTAAATCTGGTTCTACCCTCAAACTGGCCCAGTATCCCCTCTGTCCGCGTACTAAGAGCTCAATATCATACCGTTCTAAATCCCGAATAATTTCTTCCTGAACTTTGATGCCATTTATCATACCTGACTTTCTACTAAGGGCATCTGCTACTACATTTGCTTTGCCTGGGTGATACTGGATATTAGTGTCATAGTCTTTTAGCAGTTCTAACCATCGCCTCTGCCTCATGTTCAGCTCTCGCTGTGTAAATATATACTTGAGACTTTTGTGATCGGTGAAGATATCACACGACTCACCGTATAAATAATGCCTCCAGATTTTAAGGGCGAAAACGACTGCTGCGAGTTCTAGATCATGAGTAGGGTAATTTTTCTCATACGGCTTCAGTTGACGCGAAGCATAAGCAATGACTTTCCCATGCTGCATAAGAACACAACCTAAGCCCATTCCTGATGCGTCACTGTAAATCTGATAACCACCTGTACCGGATGGAAGAGTAAGTATCGGTGCTGAGATCAATCGATGCTTGAGTTCCTCAAAACTCTTTTCTCTCTCCTCGGTCCAAATAAACTTCTCACCTTTTCGCATAAGTTGGGTCAATGGTAACGCCAAACGTGAGAAGTTTTCCACAAACCTGCGGTAATAACCCGCCAACCTAAGAAAACTACGTATCTCTGTGACAGATGTCGGTCTTGGCCATTTGGTGATAGCCTCCACCTTTGCAGGATCCATAGTTATTCCTTCTGCGGAAACAATATGGCCTAGAAACGCCACTGTATTCAGCCAAAACTCGCACTTCGAAAATTTAGCGTATAGTTTTTCTCGTCTGAGAATCTGCAAAACTGTACGGAGATGGTTCTCATGTTCCTCTTTGGATTTGGAGAAAATGAGGATATCATCGATGAATACGATCACAAACTTATCTAAAAATTCGTGGAAGACTCTGTTCATTAAGTCCATAAATACTGCGGGCGCATTCGTGAGACCGAATGGCATAACGACAAACTCGTAATGACCGTACCTCGTGCAAAAAGCAGTTTTAGATATATCCTGCTCTTTTACTCGCAGCTGATTGTAGCCTGATCGTAGATGATTTTTGAGAAGTGCTTGGCACCCTGAAGCTGATCGAATAGATCGTCAATACGAGGAAGTGGATAACGGTTACGAATAGTGAGCTTATTCAACTCGCGGTAGTCAATACACAAACGCATACTACCATCCTTCTTCTTGACAAACAAAATTGGAGCGCCCCATGGTGATACGCTGGGACGAATGAAACCCCTTTCGAGAAGTTCCTGAAGTTGATCCTTCAGTTCCTTAAGCTCTACAGGAGCCATACGGTAAGGAGCCTTAGATACTGGTTCTGCACCTGGAATGAGATCGATGCCAAATTCTACCTCTCGCATGGGAGGTAAACCTGGAAGTTCCTCGGGAAAGACATCTGGAAAGTCTGACACAACTGGCTGATCATGAATTGAAGGTGTCTCCGAAGTCGTGTCATGAACTGTAGCTAGGAAACCCTCACAACCATGATATAGTAAGGTACGAGCCTGTAAAGCTGAAATGATCTGAATATGTTTTCCTGGTAGGAAACCGTGGTGAATAAATTCTGGTGTCTGGACATCACCAAAAATAACCCGGTGAGCATGACAGTCTATGGTGGCATGATGAACCGACAACCAATCCATACCCAGAATAACATCGAATTCACACATATCTAAAGGAAGAGCACTGACTGGACGGATTTTATCATCAAACTCAAGAGGGAGATCCTTATACACCTGGGTAATGAGTACGGAGTCTCGCATGGGGGTAGATATACTAAATGCATTGTCTAGTGGCGTAGGGGTCATGTTTATTCTAACAGCATATGAAGTAGATATAACCGAGTGAGTGGCGCTTGTATCGAAAAGTACGCATGCAGACTGTCCGTGTATAAACAAAATGCCAGTAATGGTACCTGCGGTCTTATTTGCTTGTTCACGGGTAGTAGTGTAGACACGACCAGTGGTTGGTGGTATCGGTGGTGGGGGAGGTAAAATCTGAGGAATCTGGCCTGAGGTACCGGCAGCATCCCCGCTCTTGCAATCCCTCTTCAAATGGCCCGGCTGACCACACTTGTAGCAATTACCCGAACCACGACGACAAGGTCCCGAGTGTTTCTTCCCACACGTGATGCAAGTGGGATATGTATACCCGGTGGAAGTAGCTCTGGTTTGCTGAGAACCTGATTTACGATGATATATACGTGTCACGATTCTGATAACTTAACTGAAATAAGGCTGACTGACTGAATTTTAAAATTACCAGAATTTGCCGGTCGGGCAACCTGTTGACCCCTGTTGTTTTGGTCACGCCCCTGTCCAGCATCTTTGATGGAATTTACAAATAAATTTAAGATCTGTTTTACACGATAGTTTAGTATTCTTGGAGCTTAAAGGCTCACCTGTAGCTGCCAGAGGAGTTGGAGCTGCCGCGGTAATTATCACCGCCGTTCCTCTTATCTGACCGATTACGGTCATATGACTGACCGTGGTTCCTGTAGTTCTGATGCGGAGTAGCCGATTGGGATCGGTCTCCTCCTCTGTGTCTGTAAGATTTTAATAACATATAAGTTGCCAAGCAATAATGGGCTAAATTGTTTAAGTCTGTTGGGTGAGATGTACCTCTTCTCTGGGCGCTCTACATTCTCGAGCTCGTCCCTCTCAAAAAGCATCTCGATGTCCCGAGCTGCATTAGCTACTTGTGACACATTAGTGAATGTGGCACTCATCAATCTATCTGCAGTCCTAGTGTGAAGAGCCCAGCGAAATTGCTTCACTTGCTCCTCTACGGTACCCGCAGCCTCCCCTAAGAATCCAGCCATCCTGAGGTATCGGTGCATGAACTCTATACTGTTCTCGCCATTATTCTAACGAATAACGTGAAAGTCCCTCTTCATCTTAGCTTGCTCCGCATGCAGGAAAAACTGGTCATAGAACATCGTCTTGAAACGTGCCCAGGTCAATGCAAGCTCCCAAGCATCTCCCCCATTGGACAGTTTCTGAGACCTCCACCAATGTAGAGCAGGACCCTCCAGCTTGTAAACTGCAAGCCTAACTTTGAAAACATCACCACAGCCCATAGCTCCAAAAAATTTCTCTATATGGTAGATCCAGTCTTCTGCATCAGTTGGAGCTACAGTATGCTCAAACAGTCGGGGCTTCTGCTTGTTGAACAGATCCAGCCAAGCGGGTAAAGTGGCAGGTGGTGGAGCAGGAGGGTTGTTATTCTGCTGGGGTCCATTTTGATATTCAGCTCGGATCTCATCACGAATTTGGGGTAACATGGCCTGTATAGCAGCCTGAACAGCAGCAGCAATGGCAGCTGCGTTAGGATCATTCTCGGTTTCGCGTCTGGGTGGCATCTGAAATATAAGAGGATGAGTTGGTAAAACTGCTAAAATCTGGGGTAATATATCTGAATATGCTTAGTGTAATTCATGAAGGTATAGCTAACAAAACATGACATGAATACTGGTGAACGCCTAGGGTCAGTTCACAAAATGACAATTTCTGAAACATAAATCTGACATGAGTAAGGATGAACGCCTATGGTCAGTTCATCCATACAAAATTTAAGCGGGCAAGGGTGAACGCCTATGGTCAGTTCACCAAAACGAAATGTTCTTGAAAAGCACATGCGATTAAGTATGGCCAGTCCTGTACCAACCGTTTACTTAATTAAAATTTTGAAAATCCGACTGATAAAATTCATGAGTAGCATGGAAAATAACGACGCCAAAATACAAGAAGTTCTTGGTGACCACCCACTAGTCACATGTCAAGTTTTAGAGCCTACAGGTCGAACCTTGCGCTCTGATACCATAATTGTAACACCCCACTTAGATAAATGGACCGTTACGTGTATTTATGGCGTGTCATCAAAGCATGCAAGGCAATGTATTAAACATTAACTGACCAAACGGAAATACCGGAATCAAACATCGGTAGTCCAACAAGCCCAAAATATAAAGATTAAGTACAGAAAGGAAAAGGACGAAACAGTGTCCAAACAACCAAAGTAAAGTAACGTAATGTGTGCATAAAAATAAAGGAGTCTGGATAGCTCCCATCCAAATGCACGTACTCTCTTAGAAGTCCTAAGATCGTCCCTGTGTACCTGCCGTTTGGAAACATGAAAGGAAACTACGGCTGAGCATAACGCTCAGTGGACGGATATAGCATGATAAGAATGTACTGAAAGGTAATGAAATAGAAGTCAACAATGAAGCTATAAGACTGATATGTAACATGTGGTATAACCTTGCATAAAATCTGTAAGACCTGGTTCATATATACTGATACTGAAATATAACTCTAAAATTCTGAAAACATGCATTTACTGTATTTTATTTGCCAGAGCTTATATAGGTCACGTGCTGTAACAACCGTGCATGAATAACTGGAGGGGTGACCTCGTCATGCTGTAGAGGGGTGACCTCTAAATAACTGTGCTAGGTGGAGGGATCAGCTCCAATGTGAAGGATGTAGAGCACACACCACATTCACCCTGATAACTTGTAACACATATAAGCCTAGGATGCATCCATACGCCCCACTAAAACATACATATAAAAATGGCCAAACTGAACATGAGTGGGACGATGCAGGATATCACTCTCTTGCATGTGAGTCACGACACCGGTGCCTCTAGTGCCGTGGTTACGGTACCTCCGTAACTAGTACATAAACTGGTCGTGCTTGTATATAACGCTCAGGCAATTCTATTTAGTTATTAACATGATTACTGATAAATTTAAACATATACTGGGGAAAACATTTGGCTGAAGATGGGAAATCCTTATCATGCATATGAAGGAAGTCCTTACTGAAAGGACGGAAAATCCGTACCTCTAGTCCAGTAACTGACTGAATGGAAGACTGAACGAATACTACTCGGGCTTCACGCGTGCTACATAAATAAAGGACGCGAATAAGTTAACAGTTATCCGTTATTAAATTTTACTGATCTTATTGGTTTCTTATTTATTTATTTCTGAAATTCCATACGCATATTAACGGCTAAATTCGGTCTTATAATAATTCATTGTAATGTATTAACGTTCTACTAATAGCTACGTACAAACGTATTTCTGACGATAAGTATTTCTATAATAAGTATCCCGCTAAAGATAAGAGTTCCTTAATTTAGAAAGTTCTTAAATTGTTTAATTCGTTTTCTAATAATATACCCTTTTAAATATTTAGGAATTTATTTAATTTAATACACTTGGAATATATATAAAATATTTATAAAACAATTTAATTTAAAAAGGTATAATATAAAAATATTTATTTTATTATTTATAAACATGTCCCGAGCCTACCGAGCCCATCTCGGTCGCACTAACCGAACCAACATAATATACAAAAATCTGTCCATAAGAATTAGCGACAGAATTTGTGTCACTAAAATTGTCGCTAATTCTGTCCTTATTAAAACTGCCTATAACTAACAGTTTTGCGACAGAAAGACTGTCGCTAAAACTGTCGCTAAAGCTGTTAAATATTTCTTGTCTTCTGTCCCCATTTCCCACCGATTATGCGCCCAGTTACCACTGCTAGGTTGCTATTTCCCACTGTTTATACTAGCCAAACGCACCCTTATTCCTTTTTAAAACAGCCCGGTGGTTTGGCAGCCCCTTTTTGGGTCGAACCAGGCCCTAGCCGCCCCTGTGTGGGTCACGGCTGGGCAGGGATGAGATCACAAAGACATGTGGTGTCTTGGTTCGCTGAAAACACAAGACCCGACCCCCCTTTTTGCTGCGGCTGTAAAAACCAAACACCCCTGATGGGTTTTGCTTACTGCCGACAACCACAAAGACCATCACCGAGACACTTGTAGTCTCGGCTGGGCTAACACAGAAACACACCGAGACCCTAATGGTCTCGGTTTGCGTGCAAACAACAAAACCCGACCACCACTACATTAATTACATGTTTAATTTATAAAAACATGTGTTCTTGATATTAAATTCCATAATTCGTGATTAATAAAAGAAAAGGAAAAGAGAGATTACCTTATTCAGAATGATTTACAAACATACGACTAAATCAAATGCAAGAAATCAAAATCTTTTCCCTTTGTGTTTTGTTCTAGCCGGCGGCAACCAAGCAAACCCCAAACCCTAGTTTTTTTTTTCTCGACTGATAGGAAAGAAAAGGGGGTTCCCGTTTGTTTGTATAGCCAAAATGGGCTAAAGCCCAAGTCCTTTTAGTTTTAACAACCGGCCCTTCTATATATATATATATATATTTTAAACTAATGTAATAATTACAATTGCATAATAGTATTTCTTGTAATATTTTCTTGTGATAATTTCTACGTGAATGTTTTAAATAAAAACCGCGTATTTATCTTTCTCTAATTTAAATACGGGTTTTACACCTTTTATCTTTTCTAAAGAGTGCCTTGAAGCCTTCAACTCGCTTAAGGATAAGCTAACTAAGGCACCCGTCTTGGTTACCCCTAATTGGGAGCTTCCCTTCGAGTTGATGTGCGATGCTAGTGATTTTGCTATTGGAGCGGTTCTGGGACAAAGAGTGAACAAACACTTCCAACCGATCCATTACGCTAGCAAGACAATGACTGGGGCTCAACTGCATTACACGACAACCGAAAAAGAGCTTTTAGCTGTTGTCTATGCCTTTGAAAAATTCCGCCCGTATCTTGTCCTTTCTACAACAATTGTATACACCGATCATTCCGTGCTGAAGTACTTGATGACAAAGCAAGATTCCAAACCAAGACTTCTTCGCTGGGTTTTGCTACTCCAGGAATTTAAAATCGAAATTCGCGATAAAAAAGGAGCAGAAAACCTAGCCGCGGATCATCTCAGCAGACTTGAGGATCCTTACCAAGGGGATCATCCAAATAAAGAAATCAATGATTCTTTTCTCTTGGAGACCTTAATGTCTATAAATTCGAATTCTGATGAAACCCCGTGGTTTGCGGACTTTGCAAACTACTTGGCGGGTGGAATTCTCAAGGAAGGGTTGACATCCCAACAAAAGAAAAAGTTCTTCACCGACATTAAGACTTACTTTTGGGACGACCCTTACCTATTCAAACAATGTGCCGACCTGATTATTCGCCGATGTGTTGATGGACCAACAGCTTCGGAAATCCTTGATGCTTGCCACAAAGGACCCACCGGTGGTCACTTTGGTCCCAACTACACCGCCAAAAAAGTGTTTGATTCGGGATTTTATTGGCCCTCCATATATCGTGATGCTCACAATATGGTTAAACGATGTGATGTTTGCCAAAAACAAGGCACGATCACACATAAAGACGAGATGCCTCAGAATTTCATTCAAGAGTGTGAAATCTTTGATGTTTGGGGTATCGACTTTATGGGGCCATTCCCTTCTTCTAAAGGAAACAAATACATCCTTGTAACCATTGACTACGTTTCAAAGTGGGTCGAAGCTAAAGCTTTACCTACTAATGACGCAAGGGTGGTTTGTAACTTTTTGAAAGCTCTTTTCGCTAGATTCGGTGTGCCTCGTGCCATTATTAGTGATCGTGGGACTCATTTCTGCAATGACCAATTTGCTAGAGTCATGGCTAAGTACGGTGTAAACCATCGTCTTTCCACAGCCTACCACCCACAAACTAATGGCCAGGCTGAAATATCCAACCGAGGACTGAAGCGAATTCTTGAAAGAACTGTGGGAGAGCATCGTGCCTCATGGGCTGATAAACTTGATGATGCTTTATGGGCTTTCCGTACTGCTTACAAGACCTCGATCGGCTGTACGCCTTATCATCTTGTGTACGGGAAAGCGTGCCACCTCCCCATTGAGTTGGAGCACAAGGCTTACTGGGCCTTGAAGTGGGCCAATTTTGATATCAACAAAGCCGGTGACCTACGCAAGATCCAACTCAATGAGCTGAATGAACTCCGTAATGAGGCTTATGAAAATTCTTTAATCTATAAGGAAAGGACTAAGCTCATTCACGACTCTAAGATCAAAAACCGAGAGTTCCATGTTGGAGACAAAGTCTTACTTTTTAACTCTCGGTTGAAAATCTTTTCGAGCAAGCTCAAATCTCGTTGGTCCGGCCCATTCACCATTGTCCAAATTTTTCCATATGGTACTCTCGAGCTCGCTCAACCTGATGGACCTAATTTTAAGGTGAATGGCCAACGAGTGAAGTTGTACTTTGGTGAGGACACCTCTCAGGAGGTGATTCCATCCCTCACCACGTTCCCCATGAACTAAATTTTGGGTCGAGTCAGGCTCGTGACTCGGTTATAAAAAACAAGCGCTCCTCGGGAGGCAACCCGAGTATCTATCATTTTCCGTTTAACCCCCTAAGTGTAGGGGAGCCTCTATAGGTTCTTTCTCTTTGTGTGGTGTTGTGATTACAGGGATGAATGCTCTCTTGGAAACTTTGAAGAACCGTGCTCCCGTGTTATCCGAAATCCGGTTCTATCTCTCAACTATCGTGATTCAATTTTCTTCATACTCACATTTGAAATTGATCACTTTAGTCGTCCCTTTCTTAACTTGAGTTAACCAACGTGCACAATGTCATAAGTGTAGGGGAGACTTTTCCCACATGCTTAAACATTGAGGACAATGTTTATCTTAAGTGTAGGGGGGACTTCTATCGAAGTTTTAAGTGGACTTTTCCATGAAAATGCCTTCATTTAACCGGAAAATCATATTTTTCACCATTTTTCAAATTTTTTATTAACTTTGGCCGTCTTAATTTTTATCGTTGCTTTCGTATGTATATATCTCGCAATAAAGTCAAATTTTAATAAAGTGGTGTAGCTAGTTTAGAAGTCTTTGACATATTAGGCCCGTTGCGTTTATTTTGACTCAACCCGAATAGACTTATCCAAGTTTATTCTAGCTAGTATCCTTAACCATGTAGACCTTAATTGGTTTATTAGGCTAAGTATCCACGAGTCTCATTACTTGAGATTTTAAATTGTGGAGAATGAGAAATGATAGAGTCAATTATAAGTCGGTATTCTTGCGCAAGCTCACTTGGTGTAATTATTTGCCTATTCTCCCATCACTTGCTAATAATTTATCTGCAATAAGTAAGGTCATACGATTTGAAAAGTTACTTAGCTTCTAGCCCAAGATCGTTTAAAAGTTGCTCGGTAATGATAAGAGTTCATAGCCAAGGCATAACTTATGAAGCGGGGCGCGAAGATTGGCGAGTCCGAAAAGGCCCTAACAAGGCATGAGGATTCCATTTTATTGCTAAAGATCCAAGGTGATGTGAAAAGCATTATTCCTAAAATCAATATGAAGGATCAAGACTCACGACGAAAAGCAATCAACTCCCATAAAGAACATGGAGAAGTCTATCTGAAAAGACCCTAACAAAGTATGAGGATAAATAGATCCAAGTCCAAAAAGGAGGCGGATCGTTGTATCTCAAAATCCCAATTAGAGATTGAAGAAATAATTATGAAGTCGTGGTCAACAAAGTTGGAGTACCCCTCAAAAGTCTCCAAGTGAAGAAACTCTATTATGATAAGAAGACCATTATCTCAAGAACGTCTCTCGAAGATATGAAGTATGAAGTACATGCCAAATATCGGCCCGAGAAAGGTCTCAAATCGTGAACCGAGTTATGCCAAGATATGAACTTTTTGATATCCCGAGAAGCAGTTTTAAGAGATTTTGTCCTTTAGCTAACTATTGATCAAATCGTCCTACTTTGCTTTCAGCCTAAATAAACTATCGAAATAAGTCGAAAAATGCATCTTCATGATCATTCTAAGACAAAAATAAAATATAAGAGATACACCTAGGAATAAGGGAGTTTAAGCATTTAATTAAGCCATGTGTGTAAGTGTTTGATTTGCTAACTTATAATAACAATGATCTCGTTTTTAAGCTTAGTTTGGGGAACGTGAAACTTGAGGGTGATAAATCTTCGCGGCACCAAAGCCCTAATGTAAGTCCTTGATTTCTTTACAAGTTATTTCCATCCTTTTGTTTATTTTAAAGTTTTAATTTCTCTTAGTATTTTAATTTTTATTTAGTAGTATTTGAATAAGGCCAAGGTTGATTGATTATGAGAAAAGTGTAAGTTTGCTTTATCACTAAGCATTGCATGAGGGCATGGCAATAGTTAAGTGTAGGGGATTTGATAGGTGTGTAAACACCCATCCTTTTACCACTTAAAACTGGCTAAAACAAGACCAAAACACATATTTAATATCATTTGTTTGGAATTATGCGTGGTTTTTGTGTTTATTGTGTTTTCAGAGTCAACCGGATGATTATTGAAGAAAACATGAGATTGCACGGGGTTTATCAAGGAAAAAGACTAAAGTCGAAGTCTATTGTCCAAGAGATGCAAAAGATTTGAAGTCAATGGGCCTATTTGAAGATTTATCGAAGAAAAGGACCAAAGATGGAAGATTTACATATGTCGAAGAAACTCAAGTCTATTTAACGAAGAAATTAAAAGACGAGTTGAATTTAATCGTCGACAAATCCCGAATCAGAATAAAAAACGTCAACTTTTCTGAAAAGACGAGAAGACAAGAAGAAAGGGAGATAGCCCACTCATCAACCAACCATTAGGACTATAAAAGGGTTTTTCCTTCACACAATTAGGGAGTTAGTTTATTTTTCCTTCCCAGTTTCTTTGGTTCGTAGCATCACCAACACCATTAGGGTGTTTGGTGATTTTTCATTTTTCCTTCAATCTTGTAAGTGTTTGATCATCACTATTGTTAACTTTTACATTAATCTTTCAATTCCAATCTTTCTATTCATCTTGTTCATCTCCTTTTCTATTCAAAGTTTTAAAAGTTCTTGTTTGATTAATTTTAACCTTGAGAAAGTTGTTGATTTAGTGTTTTTATTGTTGGGATTTATTACTTATGGTATTTAAATGATTGTTGGTTAATTTGGTAAAACCTTTTTGATTATCTAGTTTGATTTTGATTAAAAATCGTTCTCCCCTAACTGCTACTGTTCTTCATCGAGTTTTCCGAATAGCCCTCCTGTCTGACCTCTTATTCGGAATATTCCGAATAGGAGTCACTTTCCGCATAAGCAGTTCTATTTTTCCTTAATCCGGAATATTCCATATTTTCCGAATAGGGTCTTTTATTCCGAATAGAGACAATATTCCGAATAGCCCCCACTTTCCGCATAAGGATACATTATTCCGAATAGGAATTTATTCCGCGTAGGTAATTTATTCCGAATAGGACTTTACTTTCCGCATAGAGCCACATTCCGCATAGACTTAAATATTCCGAATAGAGTAGTTTTTCCGCATAGGACTTTTATTCCGAGTAAGGATTTGTTCCGCATAGGATCTTTTTCTGAATAGGGGATGTTATTCCGAGTAGGGTAATTTTTCAATTGCTGTTTTGTTTAGCTTCTCAATTCCAGTTTTGCTTTTTAATTGTTCTACGCTTAAATCTTTCTTTACTTTACTCATTTCCCTGTTTAGAAGATTAGAAAACCAAAACCCGTTTTTGGACACCAAGAACAAAACCTTCCACTTTTAACTGAGATCAATTCGAGAGGATATCGAGAATTATTTTGAACCCTAGCAAAATGCTTGTATCAACAGCAGATTTTGGATTACCAATAATCTGTGCAGTAGGATGGTTGTTGTTGACTTTATGAGTGGGAATAGAACTGACTGGAATTTCTGTTTCCAAATTGTTGAAATTAGTTATTGCACCCTGCTCATCATAGGAAGCTTTGGAGAAGATTCCTTCAGCTGGACTGGCATATAAGTCTTCATCGTCCAATGTTTGTAAAATCTCTTCTAGTGAGTCAACAGATTTGGCAGATTTTGACTTAGCAGTACTTGCAGATGAAGTACCGCTAGGTGTAGTATGTACTGTTGAGTGTTGTGACTCAAAAGACTTCTCCTGAATGCTTATTAGCAGATGTAGCATTCTTTTCTTGATCTTGAAGCCTCTGAAGCTCCTGGGAGGCTTGATCATCATTTTATGGCATGGTTTGCTTCTTGGGAGTTGCAGACATGGGAGTAACAATAGGCATGTTGGGCACATATACATGAACATCATCATCTGATGAAGAAACATCTTATTGAGTACCTAAATTAGTTGCACTTGACTCACTACATGCATTGTTAGTTTGACAATCCTTTTGCAAAGAGTAGTAATCAATGGAGTTAGTTAGATAATCTAAATCAAACATCCAAGCCTAACCTATTCCTGGAACATTGGTTTATTTTCTAAGAAATTGACATGAGCATTTTCTTCAACTTTCTTAGTTGCCAAATTGTAAACCCTATATGCTTTACTTTGCAATGAATATCCTACAAGATATCCTGGATCAAACTTTTCATCAAACTTTCCCAAATAATCAAGAGTATTTAGTATAGACACATGACACCCAAAAGGTTTTAAATGACTTATGTTAGGCTTTACATTAGTCAAGAGTTCATAAGGTGTTTTGTTTTGAGGCTTAGTTACTAGGACTCTATTTAACACATAACATGCAGTATTGATTGCTTCTGCCCAAAAGGTATTTGGCAAAAGTGAATCAGCCAGCATAGTTCTAGCAGCCTCAATTAATGTCATATTTTTCCTTTCAGCTACTTCATTTTGTTGTGGAGTTCTAGGATTACTAAATTGTCTCTTAATTCCTTTAGACCTACAGAATTCATCAAAATCAGCATTCTTAAATTCTGTTCCATTATCAGTCCTAATGATTAATACCTGTTTAGTGAACTGCTTTTCAACTAAAATGATAAAATCCTTTAGTAATTCACTTGTTTCACTTTTAAGGGCTAAAAAGAAAACCCAATTGAATCTACTATAATCATCAGTTATGACTAGACAAAAGGTCTTATGACTAATGCTTCTGATAGAAACTGTACCAAATAAATCCATATGCAAAAGTTGCAAAGGTTTTGTCACAGTGTTTACAGTCTTGGTCTTACAAGAGGCTCTATGTTGTTTACCTTTTTGACTAGCATCACATGTGAAATCATTTTGAAAAGATTTGTTAGGTAGACCTCTAACCAAATTCTTTTTCACCAATCTATTAAGATTCTTGAAATTCACATGGCCTAACCTTCTATGCCATAAATTTGACTCATCTAAAGAAGCCTTGGCTAGCAAACATGTAATACCACCTGTTGGAGTAATAGTATGAAGATTAAAGGTGTACATATTTTCTTGCCTGGGCACTTTAAGCAGTATTTGAGATTCCTTACGCATCTCAAAGTCTTTGGATAGCACCAAGCAGTATTTGTTTGTGAATAGCACCTTGTTCTTCTTATCACACATTTGTGATACAGAAAAGAGATTGAACTCATTCAATTCTTTTACAAATAAAACATCTTCAAATTCTAACTTTCCTGTGTTGATTTTCCCTTTGCCAGTGATTCTACCTTTGCTACCCCCAAAGGCTCTAAATTCTTCAAATTCAGCAAGAAAATCTTTGTTTCCTGTCATGTGTCTTGAGCATCCACTATCTACAATTCCTTTATCTTTTAATTCATCAATGAGATGCCCTGCACACAAATAAAACTCATTAGTTTTTAACAGGGATCCAAGCCACATTTGGCTCGGATCTTGTGGGACCTACACATTTAAGAGTTTGTACTAAAGCATTCCCAGTAATGCTACTTTTACTCTTATACTTCATGGTTTCATTTATGTAGTCAAAGTCATAGGGTGACTCTATGTGCTCTGACTTCTTTGACTTAAGTACTGCTTTAGCGGTACTTGCTTTAACACATGGTATATTTCTTTTAGGAACCCACATTTGCACTGGTTTGTTCTTATCCTTACTTCTAGGTGTTTTAACTTTTTCAAAAACTTTCTTAGAAGTCTTGAAGAACATTGGTTTTACAGACTTTAAACCAACAGTACTTGAGTTTGGTCTAGCAGTACTTGCAGGTCTAGACTTGCCGGTACTTGGTTTACCAGACTTTAAAGATACTAGTCCTTGTTTTAAGTACTGCCCTAGGAACAAAACTTTTGGTAGGATTATTTTTAACCTGTTTAACTATCCTTATGTGATCAAACTTAGGTTTGTCATCTTTAAGCTTCTGTTTCCTATAAATCTGTGCATTTTTCCCATTACTGTATTTCACGACCCTTTGTGTAGCTTTCTGTTTCACAATTTTATCTTCATGTAATGTACAGTCTTTGATAAAATGATTCAGACTACCACAAACATAACATCCTTTTCTTCTTAAAGAAGACCCAAAAGGTTGTTTTGACTTTACTTTTTCAAAACCTAGCCCACCCCTTTTGACTTTATTATGTTTTATATTGTTTTCCATTATCTTGCTAGGAGTTTTTACCTGCTTGGAAGCAGAACTAGTCTTAGATTCCTCAGAAACAAAGTTGTTCATTAAGGGTGGATAAACAATATTCTTGGTCACATTAGTATTTTCTTGGGACAGAGTACTAGAGTTTAAGACATTATTAATCTTAGGTTCTTCTAACTCTATACTAGTATCATTACAAGGGGGCATAAAAATTCCTGATAATGGTGGAGGAACTGCCTTCATTCCTTCAGCATATCTATCATTTTCAGGTGTATCATCTACCTTACTAGAACTATCAAAAATACCTTTTGATAAGTCCTTGTTAGTTAAGGTTATCCCAGGTTGGTCCTCAATATATCCTAGGCCTGTTTTATCATAATACCCCATTTGTAAATTAATCAATTTTCCCAATCCTTTAGAGGATTATTGCCAATGACTAATCACTTCCCTTTCATTACAAAGACTGGTTTTTAAAGCTTCATTTTATGTTGATATTTTTAACAGTTGTCTTTCAAGAGCTTTTATTTCCACATCTTTTTCCCTCATTTGAAGAGTCAAAATCCTTATTTTCTCTTCATAGTTTTGTTGAGCCTTTTTGTACAAAACTATATTTTCTTCTAATTTAACAACACCCTGTTTGAAAGCTTTTACTTCTACAGTGCATGTGTTAACCTTTTGATATTGTTCCTCTAGTTCTACTTTTATGCTATTAAATTTAAGAATACAATCTTTAGAACAAGGATGTACCTCAGTATCTTCATGTGAGAGAGCCATTAATCCAAGCTCTTCTTCTTCTTCTTCTTCTTCTGCCCAATTCACCACTCCATCTACAGTAACCAATGCTTTGGTTCCTTTTAGGACTCTTGTTGTTTCCTTTTGGAAAGCTTTCAGTTATTTTTGGACTGGTTCTATAGCTGTTCTTGGACTTCTGATTTCTAGTCTCAACTTTATCTCTAGAGTATTCTCTTGCAAAGTGTCCATTCCTTCCACAGTTATAGCATTCAACTTTGGACTTGTCATATCCTAATGGCTCATTAGGATCAACAATCATTTTTCTTCCAGTCTTCTTGAAGAACCTATTAGATCTTACTGGCACCATAACAGCTTGCCATTTAAGATCCATCTCTTCAACATCAGCATCATTTATTTGGAACAAGTAATTGAGAGTTAATCTTGGCCTGTTGTCTTGTCCAACAAAGAATGAGAAGGCATCATTGTCACTAAACAATGGTGAAGACCTTCCATGTGGATTTTGAGAGACTATTGGACTGCTTTCAATACTTTGTGGGTAAGTACTGCTTGTAAGTCCTCCAGCGGTATTTGTGAAGTATGTACCGCTGCTAAATCCACTAGCGGTATTTTGAAAGTAAGTACCGCTGTTCCCATATGACACAAAAGCCAAGTTAGACTTTGAAGTAGTTGTTGTCTTTACTTCAGTGCCTTTCACATCCATCTCATATGCTCTAAGATTGTTGTAGAGATGATCAAATGGAATTGTTTCCAAATCATCTCTTGTGATGAAGTGCATAGCCATTGCTTTCCACTCTGGTGGAACACTTCTTAAGAATTTTAGATTGGCTTTTTCATTAGGAATTACTTGTCCATAAACTGCTAACTGAATAAGCAACTTGCTGAACCTTCCATATCCACCATGTATCCCCTCTATACTGGTAATTGAGAAGTTATCAAATTCTTGCTTAAGAACAATCTTCTTAATTTTCTTAGATTTGTCATTGCCTCCAAATCTAAGTTTTATAGCATCCCACATAGCTTTGGCATCTTTATAATGATGAAAGCTTGGTAAAATGTCTTCATAAAGAGCCATAGCCAAAGCAGTTCTGGCTTTTCTTTCTCTGATCTCTGCTTGTACCTCCTTAGCAGTCACAGCAGGTAGAACATAGCATGTATTGTCTGGCAACCAGTGTAGCTTCTTTGGTGTATTCCCATTCTTGATAACTTGCCACACAGTGTGATATGTGTGATTCAAGTAATGTTCCATCTGCATAGCCCATGTCTCATAATTGTCACCTTTGAGAACTGGTAGTTTAACAGCAAACAGCGTATGAGAAGGTGTTGGTGTAGAGGTAGCTACAACATTCACGGCTTGAGCACCTTGTGCTGGTGCAGGATGCACAACTTGTGGTTGTCCCTGTGGCAGAACAGGATCAGGGTTCTGAACATCATCCAAGTGAGCATTATCACCATCTGGTTGAGACATTGAGATTTGGTATGTGTGGATTGTTTGGGGTTGTGTTCTTCTTTTTCAGAGTTTCTCAACAAGCTCTGATACCACTTGTTGATCCCCCTTTGGTTGGATTTATATTCTGTTAAGAATTAGTATAATAGTTTGTAATCAAACTAAAACACTTTGAGCGAATCTAACTTATAAAGCACAGAAGAACAGAATTACTTTTAACTATTCGATTCTCTTATTAATCGACTTGAATGAGGTACATGAAAGACATTGTACCTATGTTCCTTTAATAGAGTAAGGAACCCTAGAAACCTTAGAATATTCTATAAAGATAACTATATCACAGACGATATATTATCAATATTCTAACTATTTAGGTATATCACATAAGATATACTCTAACTATAACTATGACATATCTTATATAAAGATATATTCGTCCTAATCATCATAGCAGTACTTACTTTATAAGTAGCAGTACTTACTATGTACCGCGTTAACACTAACGGTACTTACATAACACTAACAGTACTTGGAATATACTAACGGTACTTGACACTTAACAAATAATTCCCAACAGTCAAGAAGAAGTCTCTTAATAAGTTGCGAGAGAATCATGGCATATGGAAGAGTAGAACGAGATCCACTGAGAACAAATCTTATTCTTCTAGCTATGAAAAATGCAAGGTTGTATGGAGTGGTGGTATCAACACAATACAACATATGTGCAAGAAAAGCGGGCACATGGTTGCGATTACCATCCAAGCACATTGCATTTTCCCTAATGATTTCGGCCCAAGGGATCATAAAATCACTAAGATCGCTAGTTAGTAATTCCCAAGGAGTGAGAGCACGAAATTCTCCTTCAAAATTAACAAGAATATGATGTTCACGAGGTTTAGCAATGGCACAAGAGATGGCTAAAGCCGAGGAATCTCGATCACATAATGCACATCAATAGGGGCTGATTCTAAGTGGTTTAAACCCCAAGCATCGGTGAACCTACATTGACCTTCGTATGGAACTCTGAGAATCTTACCAAATTCCTCAAGAGTGTATACAAAGGTTTTCCCCTTGATGGAAAATCTTATAGATAGACCATTGTTGATGCACATTAGTTTGTACGCGTTAAAGAACTCCATGAGGAAAGAAGGAAAGATTGGCTCATCTATATCAAGCAAACAATCAAAGCCAATGGTATTGAACATGAATCGAATGAAGTCAAGTCCAATAAAGTTAGAAGGAACAAGACTATGATAAGTGATTTGAGTAGAGCGAATTTGATTTAACAAAGAAAGATCAGGCATGTACCTTCTAGTAAGTAGGTGGTCATTTTAATATCCTGAAGTCATGACAGTACCTAAAAAATAACATACAAACATATTTCCCTAATTACTCATATGTTACATATAAACCAAAAATCAAAGAAAATGAGAATGTGTTTCATCAATCTCTTGACAAACCAAGGTTTAATCCTTATTATTCTCATATTCACAATGTACCAAGTTCATCATCAATAATGACACATTGACCATGTAAGATCAATAATGAACTTGAACATTGGTTTTTCAAAACAAGGTTTTTAGGTAAGCATTTAACAATGCCATTACCAACTTGTTCATGGGTTCATATCAATTCCATCAATCAACCAAAACTATTTAGTTGAATTCGGATTTGTTCTACAAGTGGGTTTTAGTGAAATCTCAGTGAATATGAACCTAAGGAATCATAGTAACAATACTATGTCAACTCTTATTCCTAGTAAGGTTCTAATTCAATGTCAATTTTAAAAAGCCCCAATTATGAATGTATGAACCCTAGAACAAATTATATGAAATTGAAAGAAATAACTTACAAATAAGTGATCTTGGATTAAGGATGAGTGAAACCCACAAATCGAAATCAATTGATCTTGAGTAATTGAAGGTTTTGAAAAAACAACAATGGTGGAAGACCGGGTATTTTCGTCGGCTGTATGTTGTGAAGGAGAGAGGTTTTGTTTGAAAAGGAATATTTTAATAAAACTAGCTCTTTAGCGAAGTTTCTGCCCGCGGTTCCTTATCGATAAGGAACCGCGCATTTGAACCGCGCGTGATAAGGAACCGCCTACAGTGGCCGGTTTTTATCAAAGAAAAACAAAGAATTTTTGAAAACCAAATTTTTTAAATTACTTAAAAATATATCTTAAACCTTTTAGGATATCATTGGACCACCACAACACTAGGTAATAATGCTTTATTGAAGGATTACGAGTTGAATCGAGATAGGAGAAGACCGAAACGGACAAACGACTACTCGTAGCAAAGAAGCAAAGGGGAGAGGAGTCAAGGGAAGTGAATCAAGACCAAGAACATTTCTCAAGAGACAAATGACATTCTTCAAATCAAGGAGACGAAGAGCTTGTGTCATATATAGTGGTTTAAGACGCTCCTTTCCGGCGAAAGTCTAAACGGCTTTGGTAATGAATTATACCAAGCAATTTTGATGCATAGAATAAGATCATTTTCAAGAGTAGTCTTATTCTGTTTCAAAATATGAGCAAAGTATAGATTCACTTTCTCTCCCACATGATCAGATAATTATTGCTAGGATTGACAATAACAATATCCTTGGAATATTTCAATTCCAAATGTGTAAAATCCACCTACAACTTAACGAAGTAGTTTGGTATCTCAAGGGATTCACCAATCATCCGAGAGATGAGCTTAATTGCACAAGTTACACATGATATTGGGCCTACTAACCGTAAGGGTGCAAACCATGTAAATCATGCTTGATACTTTAAGCTTCTACTAACTCACCCTACATCTCCTAGTGAGTCAAGTATCCAAGCAATGAAGGTTTGAGAGGGAAAAAGGAAAGAATCACAAACCACAAATAAATGTCAAGGCAAGGATGCCAAGAACAAGCATATAGTCAATTAATAATCAAAAGAATGATCAGTAGGGCGTGTGGAAGAACGAAAGCGTACATTGGCCACAAATTGCATTCCAAGCTTTCAAGGAACCAATGCAGAGTCCAACTATGACTAATAGTGACTACTAAGTCTTCAAGGACTAATATCACTCCTATCCATCTTGATATCATCATTCAATGATGTTGGAAATCAAAGAAGATGAGTCTTCTACAAGTGTAAGTAACTCAATCCACAATCAATTGAATGATTTATCTTCATGAGTACCTACACATAACAAGATGCAAACTAGTAGACACATTTTAAGATTAAATCTAAAATGCATTAGTACTACTAATCTAAATGAGATGCAATATTATCAATTTAAAAGGCTTATTTTCAACAAAAAATAGTTTTGACCAAAGAAAAAAACTTTAGTACAACTTAACCTTCTAATTTGAGGATACAATGAATCGATCCAAGTTTAAAGTACAATATACTTCAAAGATCTTGTGTCAGCATCGCTCTGACCAATTGTAGAAACTAGAAGGGGGGGGGGGGGGGTTGAATAGTTTCTTATTGATTTGTCTCCTAATTAAAATTTCTTTTAATTAGGTGAATACCAAAACTATCTTTTACTTGAAAGCTAGTCGCATAATGATTAGGTTCAATTCTAATGCATTAAAAATAAGTAATAAGTGTAATGATGTTGAATGCAAGTAATGAGTAAGGAAAGAAACAACCTAGTAGGAAGACACCAAGATTTATAGTGGTTCGGCAACGAGGCTCTATCCTCGTTCCTACTCCACTCCTCGCGTACACCTTACTCGAGATTTCCACTATATCCACAAGCTCCCTTCTTGGCGGAGAAAACCTTACAACGTCGCTTACATTATTTTCCGACACTAAGCTAAATTTTGAGACCTAATTTTAGCTAGTACCAATCTACACAACGTCGCCCATTTCACCATTTTACGACACAAGGCTAGATGTCGAGTACTAATCCAAAGCTCGAACCAATCTTCACAACGTTGCCTACTTCAACATTTTCCGACACAAGGCTAGATATCGAGTTCTAATCCAAAGCTAGAACCAATCTTCACGACTCTTCACTTTGAAGCTAAGTGATAACTTCACACAACACAACTACATATCACTTTATAGTTTAATGAGATCTCACAAGACACAACCACATCACTTTATAGTTTAGTGAGAACTATCACAACTTATTACAACTCAACTAAACATATCCAAGTACATACATGTAGCTTGGATCTACACAACACAAATCCAAGCACACACATGTGCAAAGGATTTACACAACTCTAATCCAAGTATTCACAAATAGCTTGGATGAACATAACTAGTCCAAGTATTCACAAATACATTGGATCTACACAAGACACAAATAAACATATGATGAACATGACTAAATCTTTAGAAGAAGGTGATCTTCATCAATGCTTCATCTTTAATCACATCACAAGTGTGTGAGTGATCTTCTCTTTGGACAAGGTAAAGAAGGAGATCAAGAGGATAATCATAAGTAAACATACTTAACACATTAAGTGATCATTTACAAATGACTAGGATTAGATAGGAGAAAGAAGGCTGAAAGAGATGTCTAAAAAGGGTTAATGAAAATGTAGATTTGATTCACTATTTATAGAAGACAAATGCCAACGGTTATCTAGGGGCGGTTCCTTAACTACCCAAGCGGTTTCTTATCATAAGGAACCGCGTAGGCACTTAAGGAACCGCGAAGAGTAGACTCTGCACCTTTTTGTCTTTTAGTGAATTTGAAATATTTGAGGCTGTTTAAACCTTTAAAAGATATTCTTATGGCATTTGGAATATACCATATTCAAATTTATATTTTTATTTTAATAAAACATTTTCTTAAAAATAAAGTTTATTAAAAATCTTTTGTTACATTTGACAAAAGTGAGTTTTAAGACTAATCACTTTTATGATCACTAAGCATGATTAAGTTATGTTAGTGTAATGATTATTACCTTGATGATAGTGTTTGTTAGATAATTTATTTTATGATTGTGTTTGAAAATAAATGTCTTTGTAATTTGTCGTGATCAAAACTAAGAAAGATTAATTAATACTAACAATGTTTTTAGGCATTGCTTTGCATTAATAGATCAGTTTTTTTAAGAAGTCGGTAATGGAATTAGTCAAGTTGCGATATTATGAAGATAGTTTGATGGTAATCTCAGTTTTGATATATAGAAAATGGTGGGTTTCGATGTGAGGATCTTCATATCATGAATTTTGTGGTAACCATGTCCGAAAATTAATGGAATAGGATGTATGGAAATGGCTAGGGATGGCAACGGGTCGGGTTTGGGTCGGGTTTTAAAGAACTTGTATCAGCACCCGTTTATAATATTTGAACCCGCATTCACCCCAATACCCGATGAGTACCCGATTAGTATTACCCATCGGGTTTTCGGATTTTATCCGCGGGTATCGGGTATCCACAATTAAATTTAGCCGGACATAATTGTACGTATAAAGTTAAGAAAAACCAATGAAAAACGATAACCCTAATATATTTTTAAGTTTTTAGAAGATAAAGAATACTAATTGAATATTATATCATGCAATTTAATGTATCGAATAAATCATTGTTGTTCTTTTAAAATTACAAAGATCGCAAAAATCTTAACGCATATAAAATGTAACTAATATGAGCATTTCACTTGTTTAACAATCTTCGTCTACTATTTAGCACAAGATTAAAACTTACATAAGATAGCCATAAAAGTGGGTACGGGTTTTGGTAAACGGGTACGTATACGGGTAAACGGGACAGGTATTACTATAACCCGAACCCGAACCAGAACCAGTACCCGTGAAAAATAGAAAATACCAACCTGAACCCGCATCCAAACCCGCCAACCCGAATCCGAACCCGACCCAATCGGTTCGGGTTTTCGTTTTTACCATCGGTTTTGGGTGCTTTTTCCATCACTAGAAATGACATTGCTGAAGGCAGTCACTACCATTCGCTCTTTTCCCAACTAGCCAATAAATGTAATTATGTAAAAAAAAACGAGGGTAATATAGTCATTTTAGCCTTATATTGGTGTAGTCGGAACAAATTTGAAAGTAAAATGGTAAAGTCACGAGGTTAATTAGTAAATGCTTAAAATCGACACATCTCAATAAGTGCGATGATATTTTATAGCTCTTACCTATTTTCAAACCATTTGGTAAACATTAAAGATCTTTCTAAATCATACACATATAGGTATCTGGTTAATCTTGTTAAAATGACAAATGGGAAGGCATAAATGTAGACAATACAAAAGGGTGCAATATCATATGCACCAATAGCGGAATCGAGTTTTATAGAATATATTATAGTAGTAGTATTTAGGACACGAAGTTTCACAAGGATTTTTTTATACATTGAGTTTAGTTTTGGTCTCATAGTGTTATCGCATCGAGTAAATTGAGAGGTGGCAAAATGAGATATATTGGTTCAATATGGGTTAAGCTGGTTAAATATTTTTGAAAATGAAGTTTAGTTAGGTCTCTTTTAATATTTTAGATGAGTCCAAATTGTTGAACAAACGCTTTCTTAAAATTATAAATGGTTTACTTGAGTCTTCTCATATTGTTAGCCTCAAAATATTGAGTCAAACAAGAATGTTCGGTCATAGGTTTATATTGTAACATTTATTAGAACGTTGTAATAGTTAGTTAAAATAGTCGTGACATTACGGGCTTGATGTCTAGCTTAAAAGGCCTTTTTTAAGGTACTAAGCATTTTATTCAAGCCCGACCCTTTAAACAAATATAGTCCATTAAGGCTACATCTAATCCCGACTATATAGAATGTTAGGAGAGGTTGGATCTTTCATTTTTCTTAATCTAATCTCACATAATTAATTGTCTCTCTCTCTACTTTCTATCTCTAGAAATCATCTATCTTTCTTCTTTAATTCAATTAATCAACCGTGGTGAAGTGATAAAATATGGGAATAACATTTGGTATCAATCGCCACAGGGTAGATTAGTGATTGGTTGTTGTTATTGATTTGATTCATGTGATTTGATCTAAAATCATCACGAATTGATTTTTTTTAGTGTTTTTTCGGGCTCTAAATCTTTATATAAATCACCTACATAGTTGTGGTAGGGATTTGAGTTAGTTATTGTGGTTAAAATCGCAGGTTTTTTGGTGTTTGGATCATCTTTCGGCTTAAAAATCGAGTTCGTGGGTTTGTTTCGAGAATCAGTGTATTTTGTCAGCCAACAAAACGAGTTTTGGAACAGGGTTTTAGAAGAATTACAAAGGTGAGTATTTGATAACGACCTAATTATACATATTCAACCTATCATTATAATGCCACTTTGTAGTATAAATAAGAGCTTCCGATACTTAATATATCGTGTTTTATATGCAGATATAAAGTTTGAAGGAGCAAAGTAAAGATATACAAAGAAGGGGCCTCAATATGCAAATAAGCCAAAGTTATTGAAAGAAGATTCTGGATCACCCAGAAGTGCGGCGCACAATTGACCCCAGACAGCACTATAAATTGAGGCCATTTCCACTCATTTAACACACACCTCTCTCTCAATACTCCATAGCTCGAGTATTTTAGCTCTCTTAGTAAATTTTCAGTATATCCACTTTTGGGAGATACTTGTAACGAGAGTATTCCACTCTTCGATTCTTGGAGGAACGATACAATCGTGACACTTGTGTACTCGTTTATTCAATCCAATCTAAGTATGATGTTCTCTTACTCTTTTCCAATTGTTACTTTGATTACTATGTTAGGCTAAGATATTTGTGACTATATGGGTATGTGACTATAATAAGTGATTATGCTATGATATGATCCTTTATAAATGATTTCAAGCTAATGTTGTAGAAACATTTTACCACCTAGTTCTACAAACCATATTTCATCAAAGTTGATTTGTTACGATAGTTTGGCGTTGAGAAACGCAAATTGTTATAATAAGTTTTCTAGAACTTGTCTATGGTCATGAATCTTTGGTTGGTGAGATCCGCTTAGAAACTTGATAAAATATTGAACTTGTTGGCAACTTTTTTTGAGCTTAGTCGCTTAAATAAACATAAGTCTTGAATCAACCCAAGTAAATTGTGTAAACGCCGTTTTGACGAAAAAAGATTATCACGCTTTACCTACATAAACATATCTCGATCATTATTATCATCATCACGAACTTATACGAGCTATCCCATATTAGTCATACTTGTTATTATTGATATTACTTCAACTATTTATTTCTTCAATTATTATCTTGATTACCAAAACGAAACTAAGTCTCAGTGAACGATCCTGGCTTACCACTACAAAGCTATATTACGAACGAAAGGGTATACTTGCCCGTGTTAGTCTTCTAGTCCCTTGTTTTGTCTAAACCTTGTAATATAAATTTAAGACTTGCAAACGAATATCAAGTTTTTGGCGCCGCTGCCGGGGACTTATAATCTTGTTTTGTAACCAAATTCGTATAATCCTTGAAGAAATTGAACCATTGCTACTCATTTTAAACCAAAAAATTTTATGCAGTACAAAAAAGTACGCCGCACAAACCAAAAAGTGCGCCGCACTTCCTCTAGCGAACCAAAGTGCGCCGCACAAACCCAAAAGTGCGCTGCACATTTTCACTAAAAACAGCAAATACCTTGTTGGATGCACACCCGTTCATCCAGAACACCAATATCACTGTTACCTGAACCTGAACGTACCCTGATAGGTGTATAAACACCCATCTTTTCTACCACTTAATTACAATAATAACCGGACCAAAACGTGTATTTTATGTCTTTTATGTCGGAATTATGCGTGGTTTGTGTTTTTGTTGTGATTTAGGACGAATAGGTGAAAAGTGGAGAAAACACGGGAATTCACGGGCATTTACGGACTTTTATTGAAGAAAAGGATGAAAGACGAAGTCAAGAAGTCAAAAGTGGATAAAGAACGGAAGTCCAAGACCAATTCTGAAGATTTATCGAAGAAAAAGTCAAAAGACGAAAGTTTACTTAAAGCCGAGGAACTCAAGTCTTATTTATCGAAGAATTAAAAGACGAGTCCAAAGAAATCCCGAGCCAAAAGTCATCACATTCCAAGATTAACAAAAAGATTAAGAAGGAAGGACTTGATGGTGCAATTAACAAGAAAGGAAGGAGAGAGGAAGCTTCCCCTAACCACTCCCTAATCACCTATATAAACCCTCATTTTCATTTCATTTAGCTTTGTTGACTAATAGTGACAATTAGTTCTTCCATGGTTGGTGGCTTGACAAACCATTCTTCCACTTTAATTTTATGCACCTTTATTTCTTGCACATTTAAATACCTGTTTTGCACTTTAATTATCTTTAATTTCAAGTAAGTGTTTCTTTAATTTCTTGCACCTTTACTTTATCTTGTTAATCTTCTTCTACCTTCCTTTGATTTACACGTTTTTATCTTGTTGATTTGTTTAAAGATTTGATTTTTATGCTTTTGATTGTTTTAAACCTTTTAATTTCATAGCTTATTTGATTTATTTTCAAGTTTACATAGTTTTTATAAAAGTTATTTTTATATAAAAGTTGTTTTTCTTAAAGTCTATCTTTTTCGTGTCTTAAAAGTTTTTAACTTTCAGTTTTATAGCTTGTTTTTACACGGTTTTAGCTAAGATTTTCGTCTAGTGCTTATTAGGATTATAGCTTATTTACGTAGCTTATTATTGGTTATTTCCCAAGTATTCCGATTGGGGTCCAATCGGAAAGGGGTTTTACATTCAGATTGGTTCAATCTGAAAAGGGATTCATTATTCCGATTGGAGGGTGTTTTGGTATTCCGATCAGAGCAGGTAAGTGAGTATTCCGATTGGTGTGCAAGTGACAACATTCCGATTGGATCTTCACTCCTCATTCCGATTGAGGTGCATGTTTGGTATTCCGATTGGAAATAGTGACAGGATTCAGATCAAAGGACCCGAGCATCATTCCGACCAGCATCCAGTTATATTCCGATCAGGTAAGTTGAACATTCCGATTGGAAGGTGTTGGTTATCCCGATTGGCGAGTGACAGTATTCCGATTGGGTTTCTATAGACATTCCGATTGTTTCCATCGGAATATATTCCGATTGGAGGGTATTTTTCTCTTATTTTGACTTGTTTAATTTTTAGCTTAAGTTTTTAATACTTGCTTAACTTTAATTTCCATCACGCTTTAATTAAGTTACTTTTCGTCACGTTTTTAAATATCACACCATTATTTTAATTAGATTTATTTTCTCGCACTTCATATGCTTGCCCTTTACTTTAACGACATTTACTTTTAAGTCTTGCACATTTAAATTTAAAAACAAACCAAAAAAATATTTGTTTCCACCAAAGATCAACTGAGTCACATAGAGAACTAAGATCAATTCGATTAGACAGGACTAGAACGATAATTCTTACTAGGTAAAAGCCAAAGTATTAAATGGCGCCGCTGCCGGCTCTTTTCGTAAAGATCAACAGTTTTCTGTGAGAGACACGTTGCTTTTTTGGGATCCGTTCACTTGTGAACGTTATTTTTCTTGCATAAAACATTCAAAAAATCATAAAAAATAAAAAATTCATAAAAACCATAAAAATTAAAAATTCCAAAAATCTAAAAAGATTTTATCTTTATTGTGTATATATATTGTCTTTGTGTTTGGTTTTGTTTTCTTTTGCATTTTCAGGTGTATGCGTACTAGATCTTCTAATTATCAAGAGCCCGAGCCTCAAGAAGATTTAGATATGGCAGGTGTTAACAACAACATTCCACCGAACCTGAATAATAACAATAACAACAATGCTCTTCCACAGCCCGATCTTCGGACCATGGAAGAACTTTGTCAACCAACAATGTTTGGACGAGGAGGACCGATTGCGCCGATGCAAATCAACGCTCCTGAGTTTTCGTTGAAGCACCACATGATTCAGCAAGTACAAACAAACCCATTTAGAGGATTGCCTGATGATGATGCCAACAAACACCTCGACAAGTTCATTACTATCACTCAGAGCATGAAGTTGGCTGGTGCCACAATGGATGAGCTTCGCCTACAACTCTTTCCACACACTCTATTACATCATGCCGAGAAATGGTTTGATCGTCTCCCGAAGAATTCTATTCATACTTGGGATGACATGACTCAACGCTTTTTGTCGCGCTACTTTCCACCATCCATGGTCACAAGCCTTCGCAATCAAATCAGCGGCTTCATGCAAGACCCTGATGAATCTCTTTTTGATGCTTGGGAGAGATATAATGTCTTGATCGATCGATGTCCAAACCACAACATGCTTCCGGTCACCTTGATCGATACTTTCTACAACGGATTGACTTTTCGAGATCGTGATACGATCAATGCAGCCGCCGGTGGCACATTCATGAAAAGGAGACCCGAGGAGTGTAGAGAGTTAATTGAGAACATGACTACTCACCACAAGAACTGGGATTCCTCTGCATCTTCTAGGAACAACCCGAGAGTCAATGTTTCCTCAACCTCAGCAAACCCTGAGATGACCGAACTCACCCGCATGATGACTGAAATGAGCAAAAGTATTACGCTTCTCGCTTCAAATCAACAACAACAACAAGTTAAAGCGGTTGCTAATCCTTGTGAAACATGTGGCGGTCCTCACTCATACACCGATTGTCCTTCGACACAAGGAAATCCGGAAAATGTGTATGCAGCTTACGGTAATTATTCACCGGAAAATTACCAAGCTAGACAACAAGGGGATAGAAATCTGCTGAGCTACCGTTCTAACAACTACCTTTCACCCGGTTTTTCTCCTCAAAACCAAAACCCCGCCAACAACTACACTAGAAGCAACCAAATCCCACCAAGAGCTTCTAATCCTTATCACCCACCCGCCCAACAAAACCCACCCAGTAATCCGGATGTTGAGGCCATCATGAGAACCCAAGGTGAGCAAATCAAGAATCTGCAGAGCCAAATTATCAATCTTAAAGGAGATATCACAAAGCAAGGAACTGAGATAAGATCCGAGCTTCGAAATGATATTCAATCCTCCTTCAGCAATCAAACCAATGATTTGAAGAATATGCTTGCTAGTTTCTTGCCAGCCGTTCAACCTTCTTCTTCAAGTTCTCTACCTTCAAACACCGTCACCAATCCGCGAGCCAATGTGAGTGCTATTACTACTCGTAGTGGAGTCACCATCGTAGGACCACCAATTCCACCCCCATCATCTACACCTCCTCCACCACCATGTATCCCTACTCCTCCTACACCTAGTCTTAGTGCACCATTACCGTCTCCGCCTCGACGTGATGAAGTCCCCACAAATGACCCTTCAACATCTCAACCTTTACCACCTACACCTGCACCTTCACCACCCAAACCCAATATTCCTTATCCCTCTCGCTTGGGCAAGAACAAAATGCTAAACAAGGAGGACGCTCAAGTGACTAGCTATATCAAGATGATTTCTCAAATGAACTTCAACATTAGCTTTCTTGAAGCACTTGTCCACATGCCGAAATTTGTCAAAGCATTCAAGGAATTGCTTAGCAAGAAGGAGAAGCTGATTGAACTCGCCAACACACGATTAAATGAAAACTGCTCTGCAGTCCTTCTTAGAGAACTTCCGAAAAAACTTGGAGATCCCGGTCGTTTTGTGTTGCCTTGCGTGTTCAACAAAACTGAAGAATTTACTGCCCTTGCTGATCTCGGGGCTAGTATTAATTTGATGCCATTGAGTGTTTGGAAAACACTATCATTGCCCGACCTCACTCCAACAAAGATGACTCTTGAACTTGCAAATCGCACTCTCGCTTACCCTGTTGGTATAGCCGAAGACGTGTTTATCAAAGTTGGCACATTTACTTTCCCGGTCGATTTTGTCGTAGTTGATTATGAAATGGACCCTCATATTCCTTTAATACTTGGTCGGCCATTCTTGAGAACCGGACGAGCTTTAGTTGATGTTGCCGAAGGTGAGTTAATCTTACGGGTAGGGGATGATTCAAAAGTTTTTAAAATGGGGAAGCTTACAGGCAAATCTTTTGGAGACCGAGAATCAGTGAATATGATTAATGTGCTCGATGACTTTACCGTCTACGACAATCCTCTATTCGACTCTTGCATCGATAATCCACTTTTTCATGATGATGTGGATGATTCTCTCCCTACTTTGGACGCTTCTCCCATTTATGATGCTCAACCGGTCTTCGATGCTTATGATGATAATGATTCTAGCTCAGATTCGGACGATTTTGATTGTACTTCTGAGTATCCCGAGCTGCCCACTTTCGATGATTTTGATGAGGCTGATACTCTATCGAGCGATTCTTCACATGATGAAGATCCTCCGCCATCACTCGATCCTACTTTGGACGATTATTCATTTGAGGAAGATTTCTCTGAATTTCTCAACACTTACTTCCCTCATGAGAGTGATGCTCCTCCTTATGACTTTGAAGATTATCGTCTTGATCCTACTTTGGATTTGAAGAGTATTTTGTCAAAGGAGAAGAAACCGGTCGACACCGAAATCCGTTGCACGTATGATTTGACACCTCTTTGTCCCACTTCTGAGGACGAGGTTGTGCTTCTTTGCGGATCTTCTTCCCACTCGGCTGAGCCTGAGTGCTATTTTCCCCTAAAGGAAAAGGTGTTCGACCCCGGTATTGAAGTCTTTAAGCCATCTCAGTATCCACCTGATGAAATAAAAGGAAATATTTTTGGAAATTTTGAAGACATGCTTGCTCCACTTCAACTTTGCTTCCACCGTGCTCCATCGCTGCTTAAGGGAACCTTGCCATTTCTCTTTTGGCTTGCCTTGTTCGCCTTAAGCTTGTTCTTATTGATGGATGAAAACTATGTCTTTGATCCTGGTGGATTTGTTTCATGCTACTTCCGTTGATGATCAAGGTCGAGTCAGGCTCACGACTCGGTTAACAAAAACCAAGCGCTTCTTGGGAGGCAACCCATGCATCTATCTTTTCGCTTTCTTTACCATAAGTGTAGGGGGGACCCTTTGGATTGCTATTTCCTCTCCTCACTTCTTAATCAGGGATTCGAGATTCAATGATCCACTCTTGATGATTCTTGACGACCCGTGATTCCATGTTCTACTTCTTCCCGGTTCTATCCTAAACTCTTTTCGATTCACTATTTTATATTTTCTCAATATTAAAATAGGAATCTCTTTAGTTGTCTTTTCCTTAGCAAAATTTAAACAACGTGCACAATGTCCTAAGTGTAGGGGAGTTTACTCCCACTTGCTTAAACATTGAGGACAATGTTTATCTTAAGTGTAGGGGGGACTTCTATCGAAGTTAAGTGGCCTTTTCCTTGTATTTGTCCTCATTTTAACCAGAAAATCAATTTTTCGACATTTTTCAAAATTTTTGATCTATTTTGGCCTATTAGTTGTTATCTTTGTATAGTTATTTTCTTTCTCTGCTAGAATAAATCTTTGAATAAGTGGTTTAATTTTCAAACGTTGTGAATCTTTTGACTCAATCTGAGTTTACTCTAGCTAGTATCCTTAACGTGTTTAAGTCAAGTTTTGCTAGGCTTTTATATAGGGAGCTATAAAAAGCGAAAGTCTTAACCCTCACGGGTTAAGAACAAGAACTTTTCGCAAGTTCCTATAATCGATCCTAGAGAGTCGTTTATCAAGGGAACTTTAAGATGCGATTTCTAAACTTGAAAGAGTCTAAGAATTTGCAAGATCTTATAGGCGACTCGAAAACCCAAAACTTTGATTTAATAGGCTAAGCATTCACGAGTCTCATTACTTGAGATTTTAAAATGTGAAGAACGAGAGATGATAGAGCCAATTATAAGTTCGGTATTCTTTCGTGAATTTATGTGAGTTAATTATAAGCCTATTCTCCCATCGCTTGCTAATAAATTTATCTGCTAATAAATAAGGTTGTACGATTTGAAAAATTACTTAGCTTCTAGCCCCAGATCGTTTAAAAGTTGCTCGGTAATGACGAGAGTTCATAGCCAAGGCATAACTTATGAAGCGGGGCGCGAAGATTGGCGAGTCCGAAAAGGCCCTAACAAGGCATGAGGGCTATGTTTTGTTGCTAAAGATCCAAAAGTGATGTGAAGAATCATTTATCGAAAATCATTATGAAGGATCGAGACACACGACGAAAAGCAAAAACTCCCAAAAAGTCATGGAGAAGTGTATCCGAAAAGACCCTAACAAGGTATGAGGATAAATAGATCCAAGTCAATAAAGGAGGCGGATCGTTGTATATCAAAATCCCAAAATAAAGATTGGAGAAAAATGAAGAAGTCGTGGTCCATATATGAAGAATCTCTCAAAAATTCCAAGTGAAGAAATTCCAATTATGAAGAGAAGGCCATTATTTCATGAACGTCTCTCAAGATTTGAAGTATGAAGTCGCTGCCAAACATCGGCCCGAGAAAGGTCTCAAATCGCGAACCAAGTTATGCCAAGATATGAACTTTTTGATATCCCGAGAAGCAGTTTTAAAAGATTTGGTCCTTTAGCTAACTATTGATTAAATCGTGCACTTTATTTTAAGACTTAATAATTATCGAAATAAGTCAAACAATGCATCTTCGTGATCATTCAAGACAAATAATAAAATATAAGAGATACCCATAGGAATAAGGGAGTCTAAGTGAATAATTGGCCCACATGAGTTCGTGTTAGTTTACTAACTTATAATAACAATGATCTCGTTTTTAAGCTTGGTTTGGAGAAAGTGAAAAGTTGAGGATGATGATTATTCATGACATTTTCAAAACCCAAGGTATGCTTTTAATTTCTTTGCTTTGCATTTTTATAATTTTTTATCTCTTTAATAAAGGCCAATGTGGATTGATTATGATGAAAAGTGTAAACATGCTTTGTAACTAATGCATTGCATGAGGACATTGCAATGGTCAAGTGTAGGGGATTTGATAGGTGTATAAACACCCATCTTTTCTACCACTTAATTACAATAATAACCGGACCAAAACGTGTATTTTATGTCTTTTATGTCGGAATTATGCGTGGTTTGTGTTTTTGTTGTGATTTAGGACGAATAGGTGAAAAGTGGAGAAAACACGGGAATTCACGGGCATTTACGGACTTTTATTGAAGAAAAGGATGAAAGACGAAGTCAAGAAGTCAAAAGTGGATAAAGAACGGAAGTTCAAGACCAATTCTGAAGATTTATCGAAGAAAAAGTCAAAAGACGAAAGTTTACTTAAAGCCGAGGAACTCAAGTCTTATTTATCGAAGAATTAAAAGACGAGTCCAAAGAAATCCCGAGCCAAAAGTCATCACATTCCAAGATTAACAAAAATATTAAGAAGGAAGGACTTGATGGTGCAATTAACAAGAAAGGAAGGAGAGAGGAAGCTTCCCCTAACCACTCCCTAATCACCTATATAAACCCTCATTTTCATTTCATTTAGCTTTGTTGACTAATAGTGACAATTAGTTCTTCCATGGTTGGTGGCTTGACAAACCATTCTTCCACTTTAATTTTATGCACCTTTATTTCTTGCACATTTAAATACATGTTTTGCACTTTAATTATCTTTAATTTCAAGTAAGTGTTTCTTTAATTTCTTGCACCTTTACTTTATCTTGTTAATCTTCTTCTACCTTCCTTTGATTTACACGTTTTTATCTTGTTGATTTGTTTAAAGATTTGATTTTTATGCTTTTGATTGTTTTAAACCTTTTAATTTCATAGCTTATTTGATTTATTTTCAAGTTTACATAGTTTTTATAAAAGTTATTTTTATATAAAAGTTGTTTTTCTTAAAGTCTATCTTTTTCGTGTCTTAAAAGTTTTTAACTTTCAGTTTTATAGCTTGTTTTTACACGGTTTTAGCTAAGATTTTTGTCTAGTGCTTATTAGAATTATAGCTTATTTACGTAGCTTATTATTGGTTATTTCCCAAGTATTCCGATTGGGGTCCAATCGGAAAGGGGTTTTACATTCAGATTGGTTCAATCTGAAAAGGGATTCATTATTCCGATTGGAGGGTGTTTTGGTATTCCGATCAGAGCAGGTAAGTGAGTATTCCGATTGGTGTGCAAGTGACAACATTCCGATTGGATCTTCACTCCTCATTCCGATTGAGGTGCATGTTTGGTATTCCGATTGGAAATAGTGACAGGATTCCGATCAAAGGACCCGAGCATCATTCCGACCAGCATCCAGTTATATTCCGATCAGGTAAGTTGAACATTCCGATTGGAAGGTGTTGGTTATCCCGATTGGCGAGTGACAGTATTCCGATTGGGTTTCTATAGACATTCCGATTGTTTCCATCGGAATATATTCCGATTGGAGGGTATTTTTCTCTTATTTTGACTTGTTTAATTTTTAGCTTAAGTTTTTAATACTTGCTTAACTTTAATTTCCATCACGCTTTAATTAAGTTACTTTTCGTCACGTTTTTAAATATCACACCATTATTTTAATTAGATTTATTTTCTCGCACTTCATATGCTTGCCCTTTACTTTAACGACATTTACTTTTAAGTCTTGCACATTTAAATTTAAAAACAAACCAAAAAAATATTTGTTTCCACCAAAGATCAACTGAGTCACATAGAGAACTAAGATCAATTCGATTAGACAGGACTAGAACGATAATTCTTACTAGGTAAAAGCCAAAGTATTATACCCTTAACCGAAGGCTACGCAGACTTCATCGCCGTGTACCTTTAGCTAGGAGACACGAGCAAACTCAACCTCACATAATCAACCAACCTTTTGACAATCTTTCACAAATCCTATTTCTCACCAAACTCATCAACCGTTATGATCCAATGTCTGACACCGGTGATGAACCAATGTGGTCAGCCGATAGAGTTATCGCACCAACTCCTGGCTCCGCAATCGTCTTACCTGAAATTGCAATCAAAGGGAACCGCTTAACCCTTGTCAAAAATAACTAATTTGATGGTCGAATCAAAACTGATCTTCACAAACACATCCACGAATTCAACGGAATTTGTAAAATGTTCAACTATGGAGAAGGACAAGCCGAAGTCGTCCAACTCATGATGTTTCCATCATCCCTTACTGGAGAAGCCAAGTCATGGCTCGACGAACTTAACGAAGGAACCATTCGAACATGGGAAGGTCTTAGAACTGCTTTCATTAGCCGATTCTTTCCTCTTGCCCTATTTGAAAAACTCCTCGGAGAAATCCGAAGCTTTTCTCAACAAGATCGAGAAACTCTCACTGACTCATGGTTAAGAATGAAAGAACTACTCAGAAACTGCCATGGTCGTGGACTTAAAAAAGAAGGAATAATCAAGATTTTCTATCATGGTCTTGACGATGCTACCCAAGATGCATTGAATGCCACAGCGGGCGGAATTTTCCTTTACAAAACCCCTAACCAAGCTTACCAATTATTGGATGACAAAGTCCTACTTAAGCTTGATTGGTCCAAAAATCACAAAAACAAAAACCCACGAAAAACCGTAGCTTTTGCCGAAGGAAGCAACAACCCAACCGATACCGAGAAAATTATGGCTCGAATAGATGCCATGTCTCTTAAAACTGAAGAGATAAAACACAAAACCTGTAAACACTGTGGAGGAACCCATCCTTCTAGTAAATGTGATGACGATGACACACCCATGACGAAGGAAGAAGAAGCCAACTTCATGAATACCTTTCGTCGAACTCGATTTTATAACGATTATCGTAATCGCGACCGCGATAATTGGAGATCAAATGATAAACCAAGTTATGATCGAGACGAAAAGAAACCTACTCAAACCGAAGACAAAACAACCTTGAAACCAAAATCGACAACTTTATAGAATCTCAAAGAAAAACCAACATTTTTGTTCGAGAAACATTCACTGACTTCAAAACCAAGTTCGAAACCACGACCAAAAACCACCAAGCTTCCATTTAAAACCTTGAAGCTAAATTTGATCGTTTGGCCGATAAACAATCGAATCGCGCTTCTGGTTCTTTACCAAGCAATACCAAACCAAATCCCAAGAACAACAACAAATATCAATCCCCACAAGCTCGTAACGAGCATGTGAATGCCGTATTCATGCGGAGATGTTTATCTTACGAATCACCTACCAAACCTACTCAAGTTGCACCAATCAAAATTCCATTCGATAGTGATAATGAGGATGAAGCCCAACCAACCCACACCAAACCAACTGAAAACCAACACCCAAGCCATATAAACCAAAAGTACCATATCCACAACGCTTACGCAAACAAAAGATGTAAGCTAAGTATGGTAAATTCTTCGACTTAATACAAGAAGTTCGAATTAACATGCCTTTAGTCGATGTTCTGGCTGGAATGCCAAATTATGGCAAATTTATCAAAGAACTTATCAAGAGCAAGTATAAGTTTGAAGAAGTTTCTTCAACTTTTCTAAATGATGAATGTTCTGCCATTGTCCAAAACAAAGTACCACAAAAACTGGGAGATCCTGGAAGTTTCCTAATCCCATGTACTTTCCCTCACTCGTACTCTTGCAACGCCTTGGCCGATCTTGGCGCAAGTATCAACCTCATGCCATACTCTTTGTATGCTAAACTCTCTAAAAATGTTTTAAAACCCACAAAAATGAGCGTTCGACTCGCGGGCCGTTCTTTTCAATACCCAATGGGGATAGCTGAAAACATGCTCATAGAAGTCGGAAAATTTGTTTTTCCTGTTGACTTTGTAATCTTAGAAATGGAAGAAGATAGCAAGGTACCACTTATCCTTGGTAGACCTTTATTACACACAGTTGATGATATAATTAGAGTAAAGCAAAAACAAATCAACCTTGGAGTTGGAGAAGATAGAATTTCTTTTTCTATCGACGAAGTAATGAAACACTCGTACTATAATGACGATACTTGTTTTAGTATCGATGTCATTGAAGAAATCGTTGAATCCGATTTCGACGCTCTTCTTGATGAAGAAAGCATTTTGCATTCTATCGAAGGAACCATCCTCGAAGAAGAACTTTTTGCTGAATTTGATGCCTTCATAGCCGACCATACCGATGATGAACCAATCGAAACAATCGAAGAAGAAATCGAAACCCCATTTGAGACCATAACTTTCGAAACTGATTTCAAAGTTAAGAAATCTGTCGACGAACCTCCTACAGATTTAGAACTTAAACCTCTTCCTGAACATCTAGAATATGCGTTTCTTCACGAAGAAAAATTACTCCCTGTAATTATTTCATCCCAACTTTCTAAAGAACACAAAGACGATCTAATTGACGTTCTCAAGAAACATAAACAAGCCTTTGCTTGGAAAACTTCTGACGTTCCTGGCATATGTCCATCGTTCTGCAAGCACAAAATCTAACTTTTGGATAACAAGAAACCAATTGTTGAAAAACAACGAAGATTAAATCCTAACATGAAAGATTTTGTTAAAAAAGAAATCCTTAAACTCTTAGGCTCTAGAATAATCTACCCAATCGTCGATAGCCCATGGGTTAGTCCTATTCATTGTGTACCTAAAAAGGGAGGTATCACTGTAGTAACTAATGAAAACAACGAATTAGTACCAACACGAACCATCACCGGATGGAGAGTTTGTATTGATTATCGAAAACTAAATGATGCAACCGCGAAAGATCATTTTCCTTTACCCTTTATGGATCAAATGTTAGAAAGACTCGCATGAAATGAATACTTTTGTTTCCTCGATGGTTTTTTTGGATACTTTCAAATCCCAATCGACCCTATGGATCAAGAGAAAACCACGTTTACTTGTCCATTTGGAACTTACGCTTATAGGCGCATGCCTTTTGGCCTATGCAATGCACCTGCTACTTTTTAGAGGTGTATGATTGCAATCTTTCACGATATGATTGAAGAATCAGTCGAAGTCTTCATGGACGATTTCTCCGTCTTTGGAAATTCTTTCGGCACATGTATAAACAATCTCGATAAAATGTTAGCACGATGCAAAGAAGCAAATCTTGTGCTAAACTGGGAAAAATGTCACTTTATGGTTAAAGAAGGAATTGTGCTAGGACACAAAGTGTCTGAAGCCGGCCTTGAAGTTGACAAATAAAAAATAGACGTGATCTCAAAACTCCCACCACCTACTAATGTTAAAGGCATTATAAGTTTTTTAGGTCATTCCGGTTTTTACCGACGATTTATCGAAGACTTTGCGAAAATCGCAAGACCTTTAACTCAACTTTTAGAGAAAGAAAGAACGTTCGATTTTAACGACGAATTTCTTTCAGCATTCAAAATACTTAAAGAAAAACTTACATGCACACCAATTATTACAAGCCCCAATTAGAACCTTCCATTTGTGCTTATGTGCGATGCAAGTGAACATGCCCTTGGAGTTGTCCTTGGAAAAAAAGATGGTAAACAATTTCATCCCATCTATTTTGCAAGTAGAACTCTTAACGCAGCCCAACAAAATTATACAATTACGGAAAAAGAACTCATGGTTGTAGTTTACGCGTTTGACAAATTTCGATCATACATCGTATTGTCAATAACAATAGTTTACACCGATCACTCAGCTTTAAAATACTTGTTCAAAAAGCAAGACGCCAAACCTCGTCTAATACGATGGATATTGCTTTTACAAGAATTTGATTTGGAAATTAAAGATAAAAAGGAACTAAAAATGTTGTTGCTGATCATTTATCTCGCATAGTGAATGATGATTCTAGCGATGATGAAATCGATGATTTTCCCGATGAGCATATAATGCAAGTAAGTACTAACAATACACCATGGTTCGCAGACTTTGCAAACTATTTGGCTGTAGGTATTTTACGAAAGGGAATGACGCATCAACAAAAGAAAAAAAATACTTTTGGGACGATCCTTACTTATTTAGAATCTGTTCCGATGGAACAATCCGACGTTGTATTTCCGGATTCGAATCTAGAAAAATTCTCGATGAATGTCACTACGGACCGACCAGAGGACATTACGCCGCGAACACCACCGCTAAAAAAGTGTTCGACGCTGGGTTTTATTGGCCAACAATTATTCGTGAAGCTCATACCTTAGTACGACTATGTGAAGCATGTCAAAGGACTGGAAATATTTCTAAAAGAGACGAAATGCCTCTAAACAACATCCAAGTCTGTGAAATCTTTGACGTGTGGGGTATCGACTTCATGGGACCATTTCCTAAACCTTACAAATGTGAATACATTTTAGTCGTAGTCGATTATGTATCGAAATGGGCCGAAGCTCAAGCTTTACACACAAACGATGCAAGAGTTGTTATCGCATTCTTAAAGAAATTATTCTGTCGCTTTGGAACTCCAAAAGCACTAATAAGCGACAGAGGAACTCATTTCTGTAACAAACTCATGGAAAATATTATGAAAAGATATGGAGTGAACCACCGATTTTCCACATCTTACCACCCTCAAACGAGTGGCCAAGTTGAAAACACTAATAGAGCTCTCAAACGTATACTTGAAAAGATCGTTCAAAACAACCCTGCTTGTTGGTCTAAAATATTAGAAGATGCTCTATGGGCCATTCGTACCGCATTCAAAACACCAACAGGAACCACACCGTAAAAACTGTTGTATGGAAAAACATGCCATCTACCAATAGAAATTGAACACCGTGCGTATTGGGCACTTAAAAACTGCAACCCGGATCTTATTGCAGCCGGAGAAAAACGTAACTTTCAACTTCACGAGTTAGATGAATTTCGACATAACGCTTATGAAAGTTCACGATTATATAAAGAACGAACCATAGTTTGGCATGATCGTAAGTTACGACAAAGAAAAGAATTCAAAAAAGGAGAAAAAGTACTTCTCTTTATCTCGAAATATAAATTCAAGCAATCTAAGCTTACTTCGAGATGGACTAGACCCTATCTAGTAAAACACCAATATCCATCCGGATATGTTGAATTATACGATAAAGACAATAACACCTTTATAGTCAATGGATATAGACTTAAGCTCTACCATGAAGAAGAACACTGTAATGAAATCAAAGGAGAAGAAATTCCTTTCTTCTTAAAATAGTACCATGATGAGAAGGCTTTTATACATGGTCTCATCGTTCTTTTTGGACTTAAAATGCATTAAATATCATCAAAATACCCAAATATATGCTTGTGTTTGTTGCTTGTGTATTTTAGGTACGGATATTGAGAAAATGACAAAAGATCACAAGAATCACGCAAAAACGAACACGGGAAACGAAGCCGCACGATGAACCAAGCCCTAGTGAAGAATTTTCCAAAGAAAACCCTTGAAGATTTGAAGAATATTGAAGATTGGTCCTCCAAGTTTGAAGAATTGACACTTTATACCCTTGTATCTTCATAATTACAAGTTTGGTCCCTGAAGTTTGTCAAAATTACAAAAAGGACCCTTAACTTTGAAGAATTGGCAAATTTAGTCCCTCATCAAATCTAAATTGTCAAATATGGTCCTCCAAGAAGTCAACCAACAAGTCAAAGCCTTGAAGTTTGAAAACATGGCAAATTCAGTCCTTGGAAAATGAAGAAATTGCATAAATGATCCTTGTTTCAAGATTACAAAAGATTGTGCCAAAATTGACAAGTACTTGAAAGATTTTTGCAAAGGAAAAAGAGTTTAAACGGATTTATTACAAAATGAATGAAACAAAAGAAATGGGGGGCCTAATGTGACCAGACAAGTAAACTTCTCTCCTCCACTCCCATCAAGACACGTCACCCACCCAACCTTTTCACCCAATCAGAAACTTCCATCCCTCCACGTCAACTTCCACCTTCTATGTTTAAAACTGATTTATTTAATCAGTTTAAATAATGGGGGTAAACACATATTTTAAACTTACTTAACCCCAAACGGATTAAACCTTTTCCTGCTAATCCCCTCATCACCATAAACCCTAAAATTCTATCTCTCTCAAATCAAAGGGGAAATTGCTAATTATTTCCAGATTGCTGATTAATGACAAGTTAATCACAACCCACATCCCAAAACCCATCACCTTCAACTCCTGGGTCCCCCACGTGGCTCCCCTGCTACTCCAAGACAAAGACAAACAGTCATCCAACGGCTCCAACTCATTTACTTGCTCCCAAAGGACCAGATATGCGTCTATGATCACTTGTACCTGCTGGCATAACACAAAACTCCAAGGAATTCACATGGGACGAATTCAAAATCAAGCATCTTCTTGGCATATTCCAGGAATCATCAAAGGGCACTTTTGGTAGTTCAGCATTAGGGTTTTTACTTTCTAGAATCTTCAATGTAGCCTATTTAAAGGCGTGTTAGGACTTAGTGTAGCTTGTTCTTTTTCTCTTGGTTTTTGTCACAAACTTGTAAATCCATATTTTATTTAGTGAAATAAAATTGGTGTTGGATTGTTGATGAGTAGCAAAAAGGACCACATTTAATCTTATGCACTTTACATTTTCAAGTCTTATTTTCAAATTTAAAATTTAGTTGGTTACCAAGTTTGTTAATCTTTTAGAAAAATTGTCCAAGGGTTTTAAGCTAAAACCATAAGCCTGATAATCCACTGATTATCAAGCTTATGTGAAGAGTAAAACTCTTGTTGATTTGGTTTGAAAGAAGTTTTTAAGAAAAAAGGTAAAAACTGAATATCCATATATTTGTGTTTTTCTCTTTGATTTTTCTTGAACAGGATTGAAGGTTGTTGTTGATTCAGTTCTGCATACACCCCAGTGTATAAGGAGGTGGTATTGCAACCACAAAGAACCCTGGATGTGGGGTTCTTAGGTAAAAAATACTTTTCCCTTTTAAAATTTCAGAACGTTATGTGATATAGTGATTTTGCATGAATCTGTTTAGAAAGTGTGTTAATATTGTTTGATTTGAGTTGTTTTATGATGATATGCATGTTAGATGCTGTTTTGATCAATTTGAATAGGGTTTAGAGTATGTTGATTTGAAAAAGTTGCATAAAAAGATTTTAAAAGGGTGTTTGGAAACAGGTTTAAGCAGGGTAAAAATCTTAATTTATGATTTAAAAAGGTGTTAGAGTAGTTGAAACAGGCTGTGATAGGTTACAAGTTGATTGGTAAGTAAGTTTGGAAAGTTTCAAAGCAAGTTGAGTGTTACATAAGTGAAACAAGAAGCTCAAATTGCATCACCACTTTTTTTTGCTTATTTGCTCTAAATTGTGCTTAAATCTTGTGAAATCTGTTTAGTGATAGGGATATATAGGAGTTGATTGTGTTTGTGCATCTGTTTGTGAAGTGGTATGCCAATTCTTGGACATTGAAAATCATAAGTGTGCAAGTTATAAGCTTAAATAGTCCACCAGTCCTAGTTTTTGTATCAGCAACATCTTTCTTGGCCTGTATGTGTTTGATTGTGTGAATTTGGTGATAAGTGTTGTTGTTTTCTGCTTATTGTGACTCCCTACACTCAGAAAGAGTGTAGGGGTGCCTTGTTTATCCAAAATCACCACAAACAAAACAAAACCAAGTCCTCTTGGTCTTTCACTTGTTCATTAGAAAGAACAGCAGACCTGGGCACATCTTGGCTCTTAGTTTGCTTAATCTTGGATAATTTTGGATTGGGATTATGTTTTTAAGCTATACTAGAGTCATTGTTTGAGTTTTTAAAAAAAAAAAAGAAAAAGAAAAGTTTTGCAAAAACGTCACCTGCACTGGACTCGAACCCTTGACCTGCAGCTCAGGAGTAAAGGGCCTTACCAATGATCTAGATGCGTTTTTCTGTTAACCTTTCAATTCATTAAGTATTTAAGGACAATTTGGTTTTAGCTTGTTTAAATAAGCCGTGGGCTTTTTAGCTTATTCTGGCTTATTTATTAAGCACTTTTGCTTCTTTCCATTTTTCCTAGGATATTTATAAGTTTTAGGACTTTTCTGTTTTAAAATTTCATTTTTCACATTATTTAATTAATTTCTAGGATTATTTTTAGTTTTAAATTTAAAAAGTCATTTAAAAATATTAAACCGTATAAAAAAATACAAAAAAATAGTTTTTAGGTTTTAATTCTTATTTTTGAGGTTTACATATCAAAAAGTTTTCAAAAACTTTAATTTTTAATTTTATTTAATTTTAGGGTTTTTAGACAACTTTAAAAATTAATATAAAATTAACTAAAAGGTTTTAGAAAATTTAATTTACATTTTCTTCTTAATTAGAATATTTAGGATTTTTGAGAATTTTTTAGAATTTATTTGAGAACTTTTAATTTTTTAGAATATTTTATTATTATTTTATTCATTAAAATTCAAAGTTTTATTTTTAACTTTTTTTCATTTTTCCTAGATTCTAGACATTAAAATAGGAACTTTGTCACTTTCCAATTAATTTTTAGGCTTTTCAATTAATTTTTAGAATTAATTTAAGATTTAATACATTTTAATAGTTTTTTAGTGTTTAAAAATAGTTTAATTTGGTTTTAAAATTTTAAAAAATAGTTTTTAGCTTAATTAGGTCTTTTTTGAGGTTTACAAACTATAAAATCTTGTTTAGGGCTTTTTGATAATTAAAATTGATTTTTAGGGCTTTAATTAGCATTAAAAAGTCATTATTTAATTAATTAAAAGGTTTTAGCAAGTTTGGATTTTTTGTAAACTCTTAGAATATTATTTGGGATTTTTAGTAATTTTTAGAAATTTTTAGGTTAAAATTTTAATTTTCGTCGTTTTTACGGTTTTACGTTTACGCCTTTTTCATCGTAGTTTAATTAGTTTTCGTAACCGTCTTTTCTTTCCTTTCTCATTTCTTTTCTTCTTGATCATAATCACAAACATCATATATCAATTCTTAACACAACGCACTTGCCTCCTCGAGAACGAACTCACCTAGGGTCATTCACACACGGTTTTCCTAAATCGTCGTGCACGCTTGCCCTATTTATTGCTCTCTTTTCCTAAAGGGTTGCAAAACTTCAACATCATTTTGGCGCCGCTGCCGGGGAGGCGTGTTGTGTTTTGGTTGAACCATTGTTGTTTTTATATATAGCCATAAAAGTATTTGTATTAATAGCACTCTATTAATACGTAGTATCGTTTTTCGATTTTTTTGTGAATATTATTACTATATTGTATACGTAGAACAATAAATTTACAAGTACTCCAAATACGTGAGCAATCACAACCTTGATTCGGGATTTCATCACTCGATCATTGTATTCGAATCTCAAACCAAAGAAAAAAGGCAAAAATAGATAAATACTTTCGTGAAGCTTGATTTTGATAATACAAACTATAAGGTGGGTATAAGGCGGATATTATAAAATATATCCTAAGGAAAAAGGCTCTTAAGTGCTTCGCGCCGCCTCGTTTCCCCGCTTGCTTGTGCGTATTTGATTTTGAGAGTGAATCGAGGGTTTTGCCGCCCAAAGTATTACTAAGTATCATATATATTTTCTTGGTTTCATTTGATTAAACCCTCTTGAACGATTTGGTGTTCCACCATCGTTCTAAAGTCATCGAAGGCGTTCACTTCACGTGTTCGTTTTCATTCCTTGAGGCTTCGTTAATCAAGAGATTTGATTAGTGAGGAGATTTGTAGATTTTGGTCTACTTAATACATTCCAAAAAATCCAAAAAAGTTAAAAACAATCAAAAACCACAAAAAAAAATTGAAAAAGTAAAAATACCAAAAAGAATCTTCTTTGCTCGCCTTCTCGTTGTACGTGACGTTTATGCAAACTCGCTCTAAAGCTAGACGTGCTCGTAAACGAAGAAACAAATCACTCACTCCTACTAGTGAGGACTCTCCTATTGACGAACCCATTGTAGTGAAAGAAGCACCCATGGCTAATCGAACTATGATGGAGTTGCTTCAAGCACCCACCGAGGGTATGGAGAAGCGATTGTGATTTCCGCTATCCTTGCGGAGAATTTTGAGGTTAAGACGGGTTTGTTGTCCATGATTCAAAACAACAAGTTTCGAGGGGACGAAAAGGACAACCCGCATAACCACATTCGCCAATTTAATCGTCTTACCGCCACGTGCAAGTTTAAGGACGTCTCAAACGACTCGATTAAGATGATGCTTTTTCCGTATTCCTTAGCGGGGCCCGCAAAAATTTGGTTAGAGAAAGAGCCACCCAATTCTATATTGACGTGGAAGGATCTCGTTTCAAAATTCGTGAACCAATTTTTTCCGCCCTCTAAGACTACGCACTTGAAAACCGAGATTTCAAAGTTTTCGCAAGAGTTTAATGAGAGTTTTTCAACGGCTTGGAATAGGTTTAAGGAAATGTTGCACGAATGTCCTCATCATGGTTTTTCCGACTTACATCAAATAGACACGTTTTACAATGGCTTGAACGATCATGAGCGTGATTATCTTAATGCCGCCGCGGGTGGTAATTTCTTGTGTAAGACGGTCGAGGAAGCATTGGTAATTATTGAGAATAGGTCTAAGGTGTATAGTCCTCGTAGCACGTCGAGTGTTCGTAAGGCTTCGTCTTCATCTTCACCTAGTTTGTCACACACCGTTGATGCTTGCCAAGTCGAGGCTAATTTGGAGAACAAAATTTTTGATATAGTGAAAGGCTTGTTAGTTGAGTTTAAAGTTGGTGAACAACCCGCTCCCGCTACGATTAAAGCGGTTGAGGTTTCTTGTATGTATTGTGGTGGAGCTCACGATTATTCCGAGTGCATTACCAACGGTGGTAACACTTCGAGTGCCTTCGCGGCCGCGGGAACTTATAACCAAAACGGTCAAGTTCCTCGCACTAATCAATTGACTCCACCGGGTTTTTCACCAAATCAAAATGCTAACAATTATCGAAACAATCAAGTTGGTTACCAAAGCAATCAAAGGAACAATTATAAGGGTAATAACAACTATGGGAATCAAGGGAGTAGTAGTAATAGCCAATTGCAAAATCAAAATCAAAACCGTAATTTTCAAAATGCAAGTCAAGGTCTTCAAAATAACAAAGAACTTCCATTAGACTTTTTGAATTACACTACTTTGAATGATAAGATTATGGAAAACATTCAAGAGCAAATGGCTAATCAAGCTAAGGAGACGGCTAAGAATGCAAAGGAGTTAGCTAATTTCATTAAGGAAAATCTAGCCATGAAAAATGAATTGAAAAATGATTTTGCTAACCAAATTTGAGGTCAAAACAACAAGATAGAGCAAAGTCATGCTAGGCTTGAACAAAGAATTGACCAAAAAGCCGCTATTCAAGATGTGAAGTTTAATAATTTTGATGCTAAGCTTAATGCAATTTTAGAAGCCGTAATGGTAAACAAAGCCTCTACTTCGGGTAGTTTGCCTAGTAACACCGTGTCAAACCCGAAGGGAGAGATGAAAGTGATTACCACACGTAGTGGTAAGGCACTTAAAGAACCGACTCCTCAACCAATTACTCCAACGGTGGAGGAAATTGAGGAAGAACCCGAGGTGGTGGTCGAAAAGGAGCATATTTCAAGCCCACAAAGTACCGCTCATGCCACGCCTACGGTTGACCCATCACCCATTTTGGAACCCGAGATTCCAAAGGCTATGCCTATGTCCCAACCCACACCACCCTTTCCTTACCCATCGAGACTTAGGAAGGAGAAACGACAAGAGCGCGACAACTATCAATTTGAGCTTTTTATGAAAATGTTTCGTGATTTGCACTTTAATGTGAGTTTCGCCGATGCCTTGGTCATGATGCCTCGATTTGCCGCTAACTTTAAGAGTATGTTGAACAACAAGGAAAAATTACACCAAATGTCTAGTTGTTCATCGGTTTATCTTAATCGCATACCTCAAAAAGTCGGTGATCCCGGTAAATTCTTGATCCCTTGTGCAATTCAAGATATGGAAGAATGCTATGCCTTGGCCGATCTTGGTGCTAGCATTAACTTGATGCCACTTGCAATCTACAAGTCGCTCAATCTTCCTAATCTTACTCCTTCACGAATGTCTATTGAGTTGGCCGACCATTCCACGATTCTTGCATGTGGATTGGCGGAAGACGTTTTTGTGAAAGTGGGGAAGTTCTACTATCCCGTAGACTTTATTGTTGTTGACATCCCCACGGATCCTCAAGTTCCTCTTATTTTAGGTCGTTCGTTTTTAGATACGTCTATGGCTTTGATTGATGTGCATGCTAGAAAGATCACCTTACGTTTCAACGACGAGGAACTTGTTATAAACGCTACTCAAAATTCTCAACTTTCTCATGTTTATTCCGTTGCTACCATAAACCTCGTTGACATGATCGACGTGGTTTGCGAGGAATTTTCACAAGAAGTTTTAGGGTTTGGTGATGAAGAAACTAGTGGCAATCCCACTATGTTAGATCCAATTCTTGATAATTCGACACCAACCTTCACTCCTTTCGAAGGTGGTGGTTTTACGTTGGAAGAATACGATGTTCCACGTACTTGTGACGAAGACCTCGACAACTATGAGGACTTCTCGATTATCAAGGATTTTCTCAACGATTTCCCATTTCCTCCACCCGAGGAGGTTATGAGTATCGAGCCCAAATCTTCACTTGAGGAACCACCTATCCTCGAGTTGAAAGATTTACCTCCTCACCTCGAGTATGTCTATTTGGAGGAGGACGACAAGTTGCCGGTTATTATTGCGAAGGAACTTTCGAATGATGAAAAAACCGCACTTGTCGATGTTCTTAAGGACCACAAAGGGGCGATTGCGTGGAAGTTATCCGACATTAAGGGGATCGATCCCAAATTTTGTACACACAAAATATTAATGGAGGAGGATTTCAAGCCAACAATCCAAAGTCAAAGAAGGGTAAACCCCAAAATTCACGATGTCATTAAAAAGGAGGTCCTTAAACTCCTTGACGCGGGAATGATTTACCCTATTTCCGATAGCCCTTGGGTGAGTCCTATTCATTGTGTCCCTAAAAAGGGAGGGATGACCGTTGTGCCAAACGATGCCAACGAGTTGATTCCCACAAGACTCGTGACCGGATGGAGAGTGTGCATTGACTATCGAAAGTTAAATGAAGCCACTCGAAAAGACCATTTTCCCTTGCCCTTCATGGACCAAATGTTGGAGCGTCTTGCGGGAAACGATTTCTATTGCTTTTTAGATGGTTTTTCCGGTTACTTCCAAATTCCCATCGATCCTCGTGATCAAGAAAAAACTACGTTTACGTGTCCATATGGAACGTTTGCTTATCGTAGAATGCCATTCGGACTTTGTAATGCACCGGGAACTTTTCAACGATGCATGATGGCTATTTTTCATGATATGATCGAGAAGACGATGGAAGTCTTCATGGATGACTTTTCCGTGTTTGGTGATTCCTTTACTTCGTGTTTGTCGAACCTTGAGAGAATGTTAAAACGTTGTGAGGAAACCAACCTTGTGCTCAATTGGGAAAAATGTCATTTTATGGTTAAAAGTGGAATCGTCTTAGGGCACAAGGTCTCGAAAGCGGGGATTGAGGTAGATCAAGCTAAGGTAGACGTCATCGCCAAATTACCTCATCCCAAAACCGTCAAGGGAGTTAGGAGTTTCTTAGGCCACGCGGGCTTTTATCGACGATTCATCAAGGATTTCTCAAAGATTTCTCGACCTATTACACATCTTCTTGAAAAAGAAGCACGTTTTGTCTTTGACGAAGATTGTGTACGAGCCTTTGAGATCCTTAAGAGGAAACTTACCGAAGCTCCCATTCTTGTTGCTCCCAATTGGAACCTCCCCTTTGAGCTTATGTGTGATGCTAGTGATTACGCTATAGGGGCCGTTTTGGGGCAACGTCATGATAAGCATTTCTTGCCTATTCACTATGCTAGCAAGACGATGACCGAGGCTCAACTTAAATACACTACAACGGAAAAGGAGTTCCTTGCCGTGGTGTATGCATTTGAGAAATTCCGACCTTATCTCGTCTTGACGAAATGCATAGTGTATACGGACCATTCGGCTATCAAGTATCTCATGGCTAAACAAGATGCAAAGCCGAGATTACTTCGTTGGATTCTCCTCCTTCAAGAATTTGATCACAAAATCATTGACAAAAAAGGAGCCGAGAATCTAGCGGCCGATCATCTCTCTCGTTTGGAAGATCCTCACCAAAGTGTTTACGAGCCTAAGGAAATCACTGAAACATTTCCGCTCGAGACACTTGGTGTAGTGAATTCCAAACTTGATTCTTCCACCCCATGGTTTGCGGATTTTGCAAATTACCATGCGGGTAACTTCATCATTAAGGGTATGACAACTCAAGAAAAACGAAAATTCTTTCGTGATGTCAAGTTCTATTTTTGGAACGACCCTTACTTGTTTCGAACGTGTGCGGATCAAATCATCCGCCGTTGTGTATTTGGCACCGAAGCTTCTAACATCCTTAGAGCTTGCCATGAGGGACCCACGGGTGGTCACCACGGTGCTAATCTCACGGCTAAAAAGGTGTTTGATGCCGGCTTCTTTTGGCCTACTATTTACCGAGATGCACAAAATCTTGTGAAGTCTTGTGATTCATGCCAACGACAAGGAAAAGCCTCACAAAAAGATGAAATGCCACAAAATATCATTCAAGTATGTGAGATCTTTGACGTTTGGGGCATAGACTTTATGGGGCCGTTCCCATCATCTCGTGGTAATAAGTACATCCTTGTTGCGGTTGACTACCTTTCTAAGTGGGTGGAGGCAAAGGCCTTGCCCACCAATGATGCTCGTGTGGTAGTTAAGTTCTTGAAAAGTTTGTTTGCTCGGTTTGGAACCCCTCGTGCTATCATAAGCGATCGTGGAACCCATTTTTGTAATGACCAATTTGAAAGGGTTCTAAGGAAATATGGGGTTACACATCGTCTTTCTACGGCTTATCACCCACAAACGAGTGGGCAAGTCGAGGTTTCAAACCGAGCATTGAAGAGGATCTTGGAGAGATCCGTGGGGGAAAACCGACAATCTTGGTCGGATAAGTTAGACGATGCTTTATGGGCCTTTAGGACCGCTCATAAGACGCCCATTGGGTGCACTCCCTATAAGCTTGTGTATGGAAAGAATTGTCATTTGCCTATCGAGTTAGAACACAAGGCTTATTGGGCCCTAAAGCATTGTAATGATGACATGGAGACCGCGGGAAAACACCGGAAAATGCAATTAAATGAATTGGATAAATTAAGAGATATTGCTTATGAAAATTCATTGATTTACAAAGAGAAAACTAAAAAGTTGCATGATTCAAAAATTAAAAACCGGGTTTTTAACATTGGGGATCAAGTTTTACTTTTTAATTCAAGATTGAAAATATTTTCCGGAAAATTGAAATCCCGTTGGTCCGGTCCATTCACCGTGACTCAAGTATTTCCGTATGGGACCATCGAGCTAGCTCAAGATGATGGTCCTAACTTCAAGGTGAATGGACATAGGTTGAAGCACTACTTTGGTGGGGAAGTTCCATCCTTGAACTACCTCGACCAAGTCACCTTCCCCAATGATAATTAGTATTGAGGGGATCGAGTCGAGCTCATGACTCGGTAATCAAAAACGAGGTGCCTCGTGGGGGAGTCCCATGCTTATCCTATGTACATATTATCGCTTTCTTAGTCTAATGTAGCTTACGTGTGGGGATTCGTGCCCTTCCAACCTTTGTTCCGTGGTTGTTTGTGCATTGTGGTTTTTAGATCATGATCTTCACGATTGGAGCCTCTCGTGTTCGTTTTATGGGAGCACTCGATCGTTTGCTTTGGAGACATTTCTCAATATCCATGATTTATCCTTTATTGTTCTAACCTTAGGTTTTTAGCACACTTCATAAACGGCTATTAATTTAATGGTTACACCCTTTCCATGCTAGATTAGGCATTCGACTACGTCTCTAGTATGGGGGTGTTTGCACCCCTAGACTCGAAACATTGAGGACAATGTTTAACTTTAGTATGGGGGGGTGAATAGATACTTGCCTTGCCAAACCTTCACGCTTTCCAAAGTTTATCGTTTTGTTTATCGTTTTGTTGCAAAATAAGGCTAAAAATGGCCAAATTTTAAAATTTTTCTCATGTTTTATAAGTGTTTGAAGACACGAATGTAGATTTTCCGATGGCGAGAATAAGAGTAATTTTTGACTCGACCGTGCGTGTTGAGCACTTAGCTTTGGTTCCTTAACTACACATTAGGCTAAGTCTCTTAAATGAGGACGAGAAATGATAGAGTTAATTATAAGTTACTATGCTAAACGTAGAATACTCGTATTCTTTCAAAAACTCATGTGTTCTCGTTGTTTGCTTGTTCTCCCTTCGCATGTAAATATTTTTTGCTTAATAAATATTGACTTAGCGGTTTAGTTAGGATTGTTGGGTTTCTAGTCTTTTCTAGTAGCTTCCGTGTAATTAAATTGGGAAGACATTAAGATATCGCCAGCGTCACGGTTTTGAAGTATTGGCAACCCGAATAATCGAAAGCTTCACCCAATAATAAGATTTCAAGTGCTCACCTAAATCAAGCAAACAATTTGAAGCCCCACAAGGCCTAAAATCTATGCAAAATTGAAAGTGAATCAAGCCTTAATCTTCGAAGCTTTAAAGATCCAAAATTCGCTTTAGCGTGAGGATATACGTCTTTGGCTAATAAAACCACCGATGAGGTGGATAATAAAAGGCAAGGCAAGACCGAAGTCATAATAAAAGCTTCATGGCGAAGTTGAATAAAAGATGGAGGTAAACCAAAGATAATAAGGCCCTTCCGTTAGGGGGCGTATAAAAGTCTTGGTAATAAGTCTCATGTTCAAAACCGTTATAAAACCGTGTTTATCGATTCTTCTTGTCAACTTAATTTTTAACATCGTTGTCTATTAGGAGGGGTTATTGATTTGATGGTCTTAGTTACACCGTTAGGACTCTATTTTTAGACCTAAATCTCTATTATCGCATAAGTCAAACGATGTATCCTCGTGAAACATTCAAGACAAGATAAAATATAAGAGATACAACTTAGGAATAATGGGAGGATAAGTACGTGATTAGGGCATATGAGTAGTGTTAGCATTACTAACTTATAATGACAATGATCTCGTTGCACGCTTAGCATGGAATTGAAGTGAAAATCGAGGACGATGAAATTATTTCTAACGAAGCATTCACGTGTTCTTATTCTATGAACCTAAACGTCCCATTTTGCGATGAAAATCATACATTATGTCTATAACGCAAGTAGTATTAATAGTAGTAGTGTAGCTAGTTTATCATTCCAATAAAGTGAATAAAATGAATTTTGGAGATGCTACAATACTTTATTCTAGCATTGCGTGAGGGCACGGCAATGGTTTAGTATGGGGGAGTGATGAGACGGCTTTTATACATGGTCTCATCGTTCTTTTTGGACTTAAAATGCATTAAATATCATCAAAATACCCAAATATATGCTTGTGTTTGTTGCTTGTGTATTTTAGGTACGGATATTGAGAAAATGACAAAAGATCACAAGAATCACGCAAAAACGAACACGGGAAACGAAGCCGCACGATGAACCAAGCCCTAGTGAAGAATTTTCCAAAGAAAACCCTTGAAGATTTGAAGAATATTGAAGATTGGTCCTCCAAGTTTGAAGAATTGACACTTTATACCCTTGTATCTTCATAATTACAAGTTTGGTCCCTAAAGTTTGTCAAAATTACAAAAAGGACCCTTAACTTTGAAGAATTGGCAAATTTAGTCCCTCATCAAATCTAAATTGTCAAATATGGTCCTCCAAGAAGTCAACCAACAAGTCAAAGCCTTGAAGTTTGAAAACATGGCAAATTCAGTCCTTGGAAAATGAAGAAATTGCATAAATGATCCTTGTTTCAAGATTACAAAAGATTGTGCCAAAATTGACAAGTACTTGAAAGATTTTTGCAAAGGAAAAAGAGTTTAAACGGATTTATTACAAAATGAATGAAACAAAAGAAATGGGGGGCCTAATGTGACCAGACAAGTAAACTTCTCTCCTCCACTCCCATCAAGACACGTCACCCACCCAACCTTTTCACCCAATCAGAAACTTCCATCCCTCCACGTCAACTTCCACCTTCTATGTTTAAAACTGATTTATTTAATCAGTTTAAATAATGGGGGTAAACACATATTTTAAACTTACTTAACCCCAAACGGATTAAACCTTTTCCTGCTAATCCCCTCATCACCATAAACCCTAAAATTCTATCTCTCTCAAATCAAAGGGGAAATTGCTAATTGTTTCCAAATTGCTGATTAATGACAAGTTAATCACAACCCACATCCCAAAACCCATCACCTTCAACTCCTGGGTCCCCCACGTGGCTCCCCTGCTACTCCAAGACAAAGACAAACAGTCATCCAACGGCTCCAACTCATTTACTTGCTCCCAAAGGACCAGATATGCGTCTATGATCACTTGTACCTGCTGGCATAACACAAAACTCCAAGGAATTCACATGGGACGAATTCAAAATCAAGCATCTTCTTGGCATATTCCAGGAATCATCAAAGGGCACTTTTGGTAGTTCAGCATTAGGGTTTTTACTTTCTAGAATCTTCAATGTAGCCTATTTAAAGGCGTGTTAGGACTTAGTGTAGCTTGTTCTTTTTCTCTCGGTTTTTGTCACAAACTTGTAAATCCATATTTTATTTAGTGAAATAAAATTGGTGTTGGATTGTTGATGAGTAGCAAAAAGGACCACATTTAATCTTATGCACTTTACATTTTCAAGTCTTATTTTCAAATTTAAAATTCAGTTGGTTACCAAGTTTGTTAATCTTTTAGAAAAATTGTCCAAGGGTTTTAAGCTAAAACCATAAGCCTGATAATCCACTGATTATCAAGCTTATGTGAAGAGTAAAACTCTTGTTGATTTGGTTTGAAAGAAGTTTTTAAGAAAAAAGGTAAAAACTGAATATCCATATATTTGTGTTTTTCTCTTTGATTTTTCTTGAACAGGATTGAAGGTTGTTGTTGATTCAGTTCTGCATACACCCCAGTGTATAAGGAGGTGGTATTGCAACCACAAAGAACCCTGGATGTGGGGTTCTTAGGTAAAAAATACTTTTCCCTTTTAAAGTTTCAGAAAGTTATGTGATATAGTGATTTTGCATGAATCTGTTTAGAAAGTGTGTTAATATTGTTTGATTTGAGTTGTTTTATGATGATATGCATGTTAGATGCTGTTTTGATCAATTTGAATAGGGTTTAGAGTATGTTGATTTGAAAAAGTTGCATAAAAAGATTTTAAAAGGGTGTTTGGAAACAGGTTTAAGCAGGGTAAAAATCTTAATTTATGATTTAAAAAGGTGTTAGAGTAGTTGAAACAGGCTGTGATAGGTTACAAGTTGATTGGTAAGTAAGTTTGGAAAGTTTCAAAGCAAGTTGAGTGTTACATAAGTGAAACAAGAAGCTCAAATTGCATCACCACTTTTTTTTGCTTATTTGCTCTAAATTGTGCTTAAATCTTGTGAAATCTGTTTAGTGATAGGGATATATAGGAGTTGATTGTGTTTGTGCATCTGTTTGTGAAGTGGTATGCCAATTCTTGGACTTTGAAAATCATAAGTGTGCAAGTTATAAGCTTAAATAGTCCACCAGTCCTAGTTTTTGTATCAGCAACATCTTTCTTGGCCTGTATGTGTTTGATTGTGTGAATTTGGTGATAAGTGTTGTTGTTTTCTGCTTATTGTGACTCCCTACACTCAGAAAGAGTGTAGGGGTGCCTTGTTTATCCAAAATCACCACAAACAAAACAAAACCAAGTCCTCTTGGTCTTTCACTTGTTCATCAGAAAGAACAGCAGACCTGGGCACATCTTGGCTCTTAGTTTGCTTAATCTTGGATAATTTTGGATTGGGATTATGTTTTTAAGCTATACTAGAGTCATTGTTTGAGTTTTAAAAAAAAAAAAAAAAAAAAAAGTTTTGCAAAAACGTCACCTGCACTGGACTCGAACCCTTGACCTGCAGCTCAGGAGTAAAGGGCCTTACCAATGATCTAGATGCGTTTTTCTGTTAACCTTTCAATTCATTAAGTATTTAAGGACAATTTGGTTTTAGCTTGTTTAAATAAGCCGTGGGCTTTTTAGCTTATTCTGGCTTATTTATTAAGCACTTTTGCTTCTTTCCATTTTTCCTAGGATATTTATAAGTTTTAGGACTTTTCTGTTTTAAAATTTCATTTTTCACATTATTTAATTAATTTCTAGGATTATTTTTAGTTTTAAATTTAAAAAGTCATTTAAAAATATTAAACAGTAATAAAAAATACAAAAAAATAGTTTTTAGGTTTTAATTCTTATTTTTGAGGTTTACATATCAAAAAGTTTTCAAAAACTTTAATTTTTAATTTTATTTAATTTTAGGGTTTTTAGACAACTTTAAAAATTAATATAAAATTAACTAAAAGGTTTTAGAAAATTTAATTTACATTTTCTTCTTAATTAGAATATTTAGGATTTTTGAGAATTTTTAGAATTTATTTGAGAACTTTTAATTTTTTAGAATATTTTATTATTATTTTATTCATTAAAATTCAAAGTTTTATTTTTAACTTTTTTTCATTTTTCCTAGATTCTAGACATTAAAATAGGAACTTTGTCACTTTCCAATTAATTTTTAGGCTTTTCAATTAATTTTTAGAATTAATTTAAGATTTAATACATTTTAATAGTTTTTTAGTGTTTAAAAATAGTTTAATTTGGTTTTAAAAATTTTAAAAATAGTTTTTAGCTTAATTAGGTCTTTTTTGAGGTTTACAAACTATAAAATCTTGTTTAGGGCTTTTTGATAATTAAAATTGATTTTTAGGGCTTTAATTAGCATTAAAAAGTCATTATTTAATTAATTAAAAGGTTTTAGCAAGTTTGGATTTTTTGTAAACTCTTAGAATATTATTTGGGATTTTTAGTAATTTTTAGAAATTTTTAGGTTAAAATTTTAATTTTCGTCGTTTTTACGGTTTTACGTTTACGCCTTTTTCATCGTAGTTTAATTAGTTTTCGTAACCGTCTTTTCTTTCCTTTCTCATTTCTTTTCTTCTTGATCATAATCACAAACATCATATATCAATTCTTAACACAACGCACTTGCCTCCTCGAGAACGAACTCACCTAGGGTCATTCACACACGGTTTTCCTAAATCGTCGTGCACGCTTGCCCTATTTATTGCTCTCTTTTCCTAAAGGGTTGCAAAACTTCAACATCAATCCAAGTAGTCGAGTCTGGCTGAAGACTCAAACTTAGCGCTATTCAGAAGGCGATCCGTATTTTATCCCCACATTTTAACTTAAGTGTGGAGGAGGACTTATAAATAAATAAAACCGTCCTTGTATATATTGCATGTGTTTTGTTTTGTTTTATAGCATGCAGGAAAATAGCAAATTGGAGCTCTAAGCTGGATTCATCTCTCGAAGTCCCGCAATTTTCTACTAAGCCCTGGGAAGTTCTCGTCTCCCTTTGCATTTTTCCTATTTTTAATATTTTATCAGTTATTACCTCGAGGACGATGTTCAACTTAAGTGCGGAGGAGGTGACAAATAGACAAAATGAAAATAATAATAATAATAATAATAAATTTCTCCACATGAAAATCTTTTTGAAAAATAATAAAAATATATATGTTTTGTAAATAAATAAGTTTTTAGCAAAGCAAAAATCTCATTGATTGACATTATAATTTAGCACAAAATCCATTACCCAAATATGTGAGAAAAACTTAGCCTTATATTTCTCTATTTTGTGTGAAAGCCGATAATCTAGTATGCTTTAGAATTTGTGCTTGATCATCATTTACTAAACCGTAGTGAGGTTAATTTATAGATATTTTTGAAAGGAAGCAAAATAAAATCACCCTTATATCATTTTAGTTAAGCTACACTGGCTTACTAAAATATGTGGCACTCGTATGCATATGTTATATTATCTATCGTGCCAATATACTTATATGTTATTCCTAACCACTTGTCAAGTTATAAAGTTTATGATGTTCTCTTAAAAAAATTAAAAAAATGTATGAAAAAGAAAGAAAAAATAGTCAAGTATTCTAGTATAGTTTGTTCTATGACTTTGACAAAGGCATACCTTTTTGATCCTACACCCACATCATTTATCACGTTTTGTTTCTTTGAAAATCTATCTGGTGCTCACGTCGCAACAGTTATGTTTATGTGTCATGTATAAACCTATGGTAGTTATCTATTTTATGTCCGAGCTAATTGAGTGTTACCTTACGTTTACCCTTTTGTGAGTGACATTTGTGTGAACTTAAAATCCAAACACTATCCACGTGAGGTGCTGAAATTATTTTGTCATTTGCTTTTACTATTCATAAAAGATAAATCATTTTCCTATCATAATTCACAAAACTTAAAAGCAATTTTAAAATTGAATTTGTTTTTTCGCTTTGATTGCTTGAGGGCAAGAAATAGCTAAGTGTGGAGGAATTTGATAACGACCTAATTATACATATTCAACCTATCATTATAATGCCACTTTTTAGTATAAACAAGAGCTTTCGATACTTAATATATTGTGTTTTATATGCAGATGTAAAGTTTGAAGGAGCAAAGTGAAGATATACAAAGAAGGGGCCTCAATATGCAAATAAGCCAAAGTTATTGAAAGAAGATTCTGGATCGCCCAGAAGTGCGACGCACAATTGACCCCAAACAACACTATAAATTGAGGCCATTTCCACTCATTTAACACACACCTCTCTCTCTCTCTCAATACTCCCTAGCTCGAATATTTTAGCTCTCTTAGTAAATTTTTAGTATTATCCACTTTTGGGAGATACTTGTAACGAGAGTATTCCACTCTTCGATTCTTGGAGGAACGATACAATCGTGACACTTGTGTACTAGTTTATTCAATCCAATCTAAGTATGATGTTCTCTTACTCTTTTCTAATTGTTACTTTGATTACTATGTTAGGCTAAGCTATTTGTGACTATATGGGTATGTGACTATAATAAGTGATGATGCTATGATATGATCCTTTATAAATAATTTCAAGCTAATGTTGTATAACCATTTTACCACCTAGTTCTACAAACCATATTTTATCTAAGTTGATTTGTTACGATAGTTTGGCGTTGAGAAATGCAAATTGTTATCATAAGTTTTCTAGAACTTGTCTATGGGCATGAATCTTTGGTTGGAGAGATCCGCTTAGAAACTTGATAAAGTATTGAACTTGTTGGCAACTTGTTTTGAGCTTAGTCGCTTAAATAAACATAAGTCTTGAATCAACCCAAGTAAATTGTGTAAACGCCGTTTTGATGAAAAAGGATTATCATGCTTTACCTAGATAAACATATCTCGATCATTATTATCATCATCACGAACTTATACGAGCTATCCCATATTTGTCATACTTGTTATTATTGATATTACTTCAACTATTTATTTCTTCAATTATTATCTTGATTACCAAAACGAAACTAAGTCTCAGCGAAACGATCCTTGCTTACCACTACAAAGATATATTACGAACGAAAGGGTATACTTGCCCGTGTTTGTCTTCTAGTCCCTTGTTTTGTCTAAACCTTGTAATATAAATTTAAGACTTTCAAACGAACATCAATATTTCCTTTATTCTGAAACTCAAGGTATTCCGAAACTCAAAGTAGTGCTTTATTCCGAAACTCAAAGGTTTAAAGTTTTCCGAAACTCAGGTATTTTTCCGAAACTGATTTTTTTCCCGAAACTCAATTATCCCGAATCTCGATTTTTGTGAAACTCGATTTATTGCGAAACTCGATTTTACCGAAATTGAGTATATCACTTTTCCCGAAACTCACAATTATACCGAAACTCATTTTTCCGAAACTCCTTTTTTCCCGAAATTCGAATTTTTTCGAAACTCAAAACATTTTTTCTCCGAAAGTCAATTTCTCTGAAACTGAAAATTGCCATTTTTTTCGAAAGTGAAAATTGGGTGTTTTTTTGTCTTGGAGAAATTTTTGGTTTTTTTCGAGAACATTTTTTAGGGGATTTTAACATCTTTTCTCGACCACAACCCAATCACACCATATCTACTTAAAATCCGAAGTCACTTCATCAACTAAGACACCATCATCATGGAAAAGAGCAATGAGTGTTCAGTTGTGACAACTCTTGAGATGGAACAATTACAACAACGGACACGCTTCTTGAGAGATAAATGCATGGAAAGTTTGAGAATACTTCAATCATCGTTTGAGAGCCTTTCAAAAGTTCTGCTAGACTTAGGTGAATCCACTGGAACGTTCATAAGAGCATGCACACAAGCCATGGAGAAACTTGCGACACAACTCACCAAAGAAAGATTTTTTGGGAGTGAATGCAAGATCACCTTCACTGAACTTAATACGACATTTGAAAATACTTTTGATTTAGAATTCCTCATGTCTTCGAGTACACAGCGATGCTTCATGAGACATCATGAAACTGCTCAAACTTTCAAAGACCTGATCCCAAGTAACATCAAATCCATTGGAACCTACGTCCACAGAACAATAATTCACGAACAAGAGATAGATAAAAGGTTCAATGCAAGTTGTGGTACAGTATCAGGTCATGTGAATGAAAGTTGCACATCACGGAACACAATGCATGGTACGCAGAATGATCATACCATACATGGGAAAGAAAGAAACAACATTGGCACTCAAGACATCTGTTCTTAGACTGTCATTAGCAATACACCTTCCTATGATAATGGTTCTGTCTTCGACACTGACCTATTGAAAGAGGTACACAATGATGAATATAATGTGTTCGCTAATGCTAATACGCATGAGCATTATGATCAAACTCAAACCTTTATTGACACATGTATGACGGAGAAGGTTGATAGCAATACCATACCTGATCCCTCAGACACGTGCAATAATGAGTCTGACAATGATTAACATGCAAATGAGTATGATGATGAGGAGCGTATTGCGCTTGCTAATTTAATTGCCACTTTACAAAAAGATGTCAAAGAAACTAGAAAGATTCAAAATCATTTAAAGAAGGCAAATGCTACGCTCACTCAAAATTTTGAAGAATGCAATGATGCTCTAATTAAATATAGTGAGACCATTGATAGATATAGAGCTCAGCTTCTTCAAAAGACCAATGAGATTGAGGGGTACAAAGGGTGCTTAATTAACGTCAAAAAGGCCGATTATCAACAGAAGTATAACGAAACTCTTCAGCTTTTAGAACAAGAGAAATGTAATCATCACACCTCTTTGAGTACTGAACGTCACAAAACATATCTTGCTACCACTAAAGTCAATGAGCTAACTCAAGTAAATGGTTTTCTTCAAGAGGATAAAACTAAACTTGTTAATGAAAAGAAAGCAGTGGTTGAAAAGTTGGAAAAGGATTTCAAAACTAGACAAGCGAAAGATATTGACAAAATGGTGGAACTTGAAACTCAAATTGATTTTTACAAGAAAATTATTTACAAAACTAATCAATCAATTCAAACCATGAGAATGTTGGCACCTCGTTCGTTCTTCAAGGGTAGACCTAGTCTTGCAAATCCTAAGTACCTTGAGCAAGCTCAATCTGAGAACCAGCACCTATATCTTGATGAGTCCCAATGGACCGATCTTGATTGCCTTGTCGTTAGGCCCGATAGTGAAGAGAAAAACGATTTGGAAGAAGAGAGTAGACCAAAAGTTAATAAAGAATTTGTTAAACCATATAATTATGCTTATGAAAACAGTATTTATGGTCTTTTGAAACTGCAAACACAAAAGTCCCGTGAGCAAATATTTTTCGAATGTGAACAAATAAGAATTAAATGGAGATAAGTTTTTGCCACTAAGAAAACTAATGTTTCAAAATTTATTGAGTACTTACCATATAAAGCTTCAATAATCAAGAGTAAGCAAGCACTTAGTTTTCTTAAACAAAACATTGAAAATTTCAAAAAGGTTGTTGATGACGACTGAAAAGAACGTGAACGTTTGAAAGGCAAAAAGGAAATTCCTCACGATATAACTGTGCATGTGAAAAGTATTTTGATTCCGCTTGCGGAACGAACGCAGAAATGTTTTGGAATTTGAAACATTAATTAAGCAAGAAATGTTTGACGATTTGAAATATGTGGAATCTTTTGAAAAAGAAGTTGACGATCATCAACCTGAAAGAGACGAGATTTCTACAACATATGATCTACTCTTACACGAATGTCTCTCCAAAGATATTTTGTGTGTTGCTCTTACATCTTGTGCAGATATAGACGAATATTCTGACGTGGCATGCAAATATCTTGATCAAGTCAAAGAGTGTGAAGGTCTTGAAACTGCGCTTTCGAAACACAAAGATAATGTTGATTGATATGGGTGATTTTACTCATATCATTTGTATCTAAAAACATACAATAAATGCATAAAACCAAAGAATATTGCCTTGTATATGTGTTTTTGTTGTTTAATGTGTGTAGGTACCGAAGTTCACGAAAACTGGCAAAATCGACACGGGTTTTGAAGAAAAGATCAAGGAAGTCAAAACCGAGTTCGTTTTTAGTGGATTTAAATTAATGAAGGTTATTTGGGCTTTGTGGATCTCACATTTGGTTAATGGGCCCAAAAGCCCATTTAAGGAGCAAGATATCTACTTTTTACCAAAAGCCTATTAAAAAGCCCAAATCCTTTACAATTAGAGAAGGATGGGAGTATTATTACATTTGGGTCCAAGCCCAATGTTTTTCACAATTATTTGAGACGTATGGAAAGTATTTGGATCACAAAAGCCCGTTAGGGTTTGAAAAGGGACGGTTAAACAAAGTTAAATTTATTTACACTTGTCTTGGTCAAACGTTTATTTAACTTTCATTTACACTCACCACACAACCTTTCGATAATAACAAAGTACTATCCATATCTCTCACCTCTCAAACCAAATAAACTAGACACCTTCCTTACCCTAAAAAAATCTAGGTTTGGGGCTTTTTAATCTAGAGCGTGTGTATACACACGCGCTAGTAATTAATTGCCAAGTATTTCGGAGCAAGAAGATGGAGGTATAATCAATGACGTGGCATTTTCCTCTTATATTATTGGCCTGAACACCTCACCCTCCCTCAACCCACCTGTAAGGAGTTGCCACATAAGCTTCAAAGAAGCACAACTAGCACACCTGATTGCCAAGTTGGCAATCCGTGTGCTAGTGTGCTATTTTTAGCCACAAGATCAAAGAAAGAGAGAGAATGATGTATTTGGACGGTCAAGATGAAGGGCTTCTTCAACAGTTTCCACCAGCAAGGCATGGGGGTTTGCCTATAAAAACCCCCATTTATTTTATAATTCCTATCCCATTTTTTATTTTAAAGTTATTATGATAAAATAGTTGTAGGATAATATTGTATTTTCTTTTCTCAGGTTTTGTAATCAGTTGTTTATTAATAAAAGTTATTTGGATTTGCATTAATTCCTGTTTTATTTTCTGTTAAACTCAATATTGCAATTTTATTCTTTAATCTATTTTAACATGATAGTGTTTATGTTATTTGATTTAAGCTAATTAATATAGCTTCTTTAAAATTGACTGTGAGCTTTTAGTTCCATTTAAATACATAGTTTTCATTTAATAAAATTAAATCATAAGTTTTACAAATTTATTTTATAAAGTTTAAAAATATAAATAGATAAGTCAAATTAAATTATATTTTATAATTTTTAGAAATTTAAATTGTTTTTATAAATTAGTTTTTTAAATAATTAGTTTTAATTAATTTAGATTTTAAATAAAAATTAGTTGTTAAATAGATTTTGTTAATTAAAAATAAAAGTTAATTTTTAAATAAACTGAATTAGTTTAATTTTTAAATAGTTAAATTTTAAATAGTTTAAATTTTAGATAATTGTCTTTTAGAATAATATTGGGGAACGATTCATGCACTTAGGTTTAAAAATTATAGGAGTAATTTTTAGATTAAAAACCGAAAACCAATTCAAATCGATTATCCAAATTAATACAAAACGTCTCAAATTCACAAGATCCTCGTGTACAACGAACTTGGATCGCTCACGTGTTTAATTGAATTCGTCTTTGGCCTATTTATGGATTATTACCTTTTCCTAAGGGTAATTTCCTAAATTTGCCCTATAACGAATCTAACTAAAATACACCGACATTCCACATCACATCATTGATCAAAAGGCTTTTGCGTTAATTCAACACCGATGTGATTTTCTTCAAAAACATTGTCATTCTCTTGAAATTGCTTTGCAAGCCAAAGTCGGAAAAGGACCAAATAATAATAACTTGCAAGAAAAACTTTCAGCATCGTGTCGAGAAATGAACGAAATGAGTATGCAAATTACATACTTGAAAGCTCAGTTGCAAGAAAAGGACATAGGGATAGAAGAGTTGAAGAAACTCGTTGCCAAAATGGGTGGAAAAACTGTGGAACCTAAAATTGTGAAACCTGTTGTTTGACAACCCAATGCCTACAAGGATCCAAAGCCATCTATCTTAGGAAAACCGACTCCTTTCTCCAATTCTTCTCTTGTAAAATCTAGGTTACCCCCTAAGTCTGGTGTGCAACCAAGTCTTCCAAAACCATCCATATCACCCTATGTTCCTCCATTTAGGAAGTGCACTTTTGTTAAAACCAACCATGTGAATGCACCTAACACTTCTAGGACTCCTCCAAAACGTGTGACATTCGCGTCCACAAAGGAATCTGTAGGGTCAAATGACTTACTTCATACCCACAACCTAGAGGATGCTAAGCAAAAAGGGAAGATTCAGAAAGACAACCCCATTTATTCAAAATCTAGTTCACCAAATCCCGCTAGAGTTCCACACATTCCTAATGGTATTCAACCAAAACAATCCCTCACCAACAATCTAGGAATTGGAAACCATCCATGAATAGTCGTGTTTCGAACACTACGCCTGAACGATTTAGAAAAACAATGAATACAAGTACTTTCGTGAATCCCAAATTCCATGTATGTCCCACTTGCAAAAAGGGCATTCACAATGGAAATCATGACTATTGCATTCTGCAATACCTCTATGAGGTCAAATCTCGTTCCTTTGAATCGAGATGGAATACAGAATTCCATAAGACAACAAGGAGATACAAACCCATCGCAAAGAAAAGCAATAACAACAAATCTGAAACGTGGATTAACAAAGGACATAGTTTCTCTAAAAAGAAGTCTTCTGCTGTGCAAGAGAAAACTACTCCTAAATCTAGCCTTCAGTGGAAACCAACAGCTAGGATCTTCAAGGATGTTGGTCTTAAGTGGATTCCAATAGAGAATAGTGATGAAACCTGCGCCAGCACTAATGCTACTTTTCTACACGCTGAAAAGGAATTTGTTACTCCTAATACTAGTATTTGTACAAACTCTTCTTCTGTGATTGCAGGTACCTCAGCGGATTCTGAACCCACTTCTTCCTCAACGGGTTTCAATTCTGTACATTCTATATCACCTTCTTTTGTTGTACAAAAATCTATTTTAGATTATTTTCGAAAAACTTGAAAAATGCAAAAATAAAATAAAATGTAAATTGCATTAGAAAAATAAAATAAAAAATTAAAAACTTTTCAAATACCAAAAATATTCTTCTCGACATGTTTTTCAGTATCGATAATATGGACGTACCTAGAAATGTCGCTCAATAATGACACGGGTGTGTACATAAAGCTCGAATGAAAGTTGTACATATTTTTTTAAAACATGTCATTTCTATTTTTATAAAGGAAAATGTCTATTTTAGACAATTTTTCAAACAACGGACAGAGCCATCTATCTTGGGTTGAGCTTGTCACACAACATTCAACGTTTTAAGCTCAACACAATGTCTTGTAATCACTTTCAGATTGCAACTCGGATCTATATTCACCGGGGGAGTGTACGCTTTAGTCCTCTTACCCTCAGCAAAAGAAGAGGAATCTTCTTAAACTTGAGTGGATTCGTCAAGACATTCAAAGTCTATGAACTCAAGTTTATGCTTTTAAAAATCCATTCTTTTAAAAAATTTGGAATTTTGAGATTTTTCAAAAAGAGTTGAACACAATTTTTTCAATAATTTTTCAATGATTATTCAAAATCTTTCAAAAAAAATTGTGTGTTCAACAACTCCTATCCTCAAAAGTTTAATGTGGATCATATCCTCGTAATGACAATTCAATTGGATCTATTTTTGAGGGGGAGCGTTCCAAATTCATGCTAAGTTTGACACATTTTTCTCGCGGAAGTTTTTTCAAGACTATTCTTCACAATATATTTTAATCAAATTTGGTATCTCTAATATCAAACGATTTTATATATTAGAGATAGGGGAGAAAATGTGATTAAAATGTGATCTAAGGACTCAAGCACTTATGGTTACGATAAAATACCCACAAAATCTTTAATTCACGACGTTATTGGTGTCAAAAGGGTGGTTAGGTTTAAGTCATATGATCCAACCAGAATCGGAGGGATCTTCCCAGGGACAATCCAATTGATTACTAGAAGTCCTTAGGAAAGATGGAGTAGAATGTGAATGTAGTTGAATGCCGACTAAGTACTGACGCTAGCACTGGAACAATCACAACAAGGTGCTAGTAATGATGTCTTGGTAAGCATTGAAGGGGTTGAAGAATGAAAAAGAAATGTAAGGATAAAGGGTGAAAAGAAAGAAGCCCTCCATACAACTCAGGCAGAAACGGGGTCAACACATCATGAAGACAACACATCATGGACCCAGTGATGTAATGCACAACCCTTACCCAGCTACTCAGGCTTCTCTCAAAAGAAGTTTGTTTCATTTTCACGGAGAACAACATGACTTCTGTTGGATTTCTCACTCCGAGATAGGTTATAATGAATAGGTGGCATCTGCTCCAGCCTCCGACCACTAAAAATGCACAAATCGAGTATAGAGCCAAGAGATCAATCAAATTTCATTAGGACACACGGATGAAGATCAAGAGAGTCCTACGCTATATCCTTGCGATATTGCTAGAACACTCAGAGTGATACTACTTAGTATTCACAATGATGAGTGGAAATACTTCCAGTGTTAACATCAAACAGCACTGCGGTAGGTCATGTGTAAGATTCTTTATGAGTTGAACATGTGTAAACTGAAAAGCAACAGTGGTTTGTTTATTTATTGATTCAAACTCGTTTCAAGTTTCTACGCAATATCTTTATGGTCTTGCCAGAACATTCAGAGTGATATTCATTAATATTTACAGTGATGAATGGAAATCCTTCTAACGTCAACATCAAACAGCGCTACGGTAGGTAACTTGCGAGATTTTTATGAATCAAGCTTGTGTCAACTGGAAAGCAACAACGGTAAGATTCTTCAAGAATCAAACTTGTTCCAGGATTTGAATTGACGACTTTAATCAAACGGATATTTATCCAATTGATTCACTCTTTATGTTCACAGTCTTACTTTGAGACGGTCGAGTAAAGAGAACGGCTGGTACAACCGCGAAATCCTGTCAAGGAGATTCTTAATTGAATCTACCTATCACAGGTACTGTAAAACCCGCCTTAAAAGTCCACGAACATTAATTATGTAACATCGCAGGTTTAATATAAACGTTGCGTAACTAATTATTCAGGGCATAAATAACAGTATTAATTCAAGTACTACACAATTATTATTATTCAGGAAATAAATAATCTATGACAGAATATATATCACGAGGATTAATATACGAATACATACGCAATGTTTTAAATCCACAAATAACAATTTCACGCAGTCTCTGTTTTAATTAAAAAGGTTACGTTATTAATTATTCAGAATAATAATCAATTATAAACTATCCAAGTATCACGTGAGTATTATAATTCAGGAAATATTATTATGTATTTCGTACGTATTGATTTTCAGTAAAATAAATAAACACTTGACGGGGAAATTATAACACGAACACATACGCGTATATTATAACACGTCGCGAAAATAAAAGAATATGTGATAGTAGGCTGCGTTTTTTAAAAAGAAAAGAAAGAAGTATAATTGGGCTTTGAGCCCACTTCTCTAGTAAACAAAAAAAAACGGGGTAAACCCCCACCCCTTGTCCAAACAGCAACAAAAAAAAAGATGTAGGGTTCCTGGAGTTTGGGTCGTCGCCAGTTTCAAGCAGAAAAAAAAGAAACAAAACTTCGTCTTGATCATGATACTGTTTTGGGTTTTCTCAATCAATCATTGGTAAAGTATTTTTCTTCCTTTTATTTCTTTTGATCTTCGAACTCGAAAAAAAAAATATAAATAAATCAAGAATGCACAGTTCTGATTTTTAAACATGTTAACTGATGGAGGTTCTTGAAATCACCAAAAACCGAGAGCCCATGGCTCTCGGTGTGTTGCTGTTTGACCCAGCCGAGACACAACAGGTCTCGGTGGTGTTCTGTTGCCCAACCACGAATCATACCCCAAATAGGAGTAAGGGGTGCGTGATGGTGTTTTGGTGGAATGACCAACCGAGACTTCAAGTCTCGGTGGTGGATTTCTATGACCAGCCGCAGCCAAAACACGAATAGGGGGTGTTTGGCTTGTAAACAGTGGGGAAAAGGAACAGTAAGGGGGGCGTTTGGGTTTATACTACAAACAGTGGGCAAATAATGCAAACGGTGGGAATATAGCACAGGGCGGTGGGTACTTTGGACACAACAGGGGGTACACATAACTAGCAGTGGGAAAACTGCATTGGCAGTGGGAAAATAAACAAAACAGTGGGAACCACGAATTAATTGAATTGGTAAATTATTTTATAAATGAGTTTTGTAAATAAATTAATTATACTGTCCAATTTTATTAATATAATTAATAAAATTAAATTAATTCTAGCTTTATCATTTTATCATATTAATAACTTATGACTTATAAATAATTTAATTTAAAGATATTAAATTGGAAATATTTCTAAATTAGGAAACTTTCTAATTATAACGAGTTACTATTTATAGTAATGCCAGATTATACATTATATAGTAATCAGAAATATAGAGTACATTAAATCAATAATATTTATGAACAGTCAGAATTTAGTAGATTATATACAAATAGTAATACAAGTTTAAATTAAATATAGCGAAAACAGTTAAGAGCAGTAAAATATATAACAGCAGTCAACTTATTTTCGCGTACGTTATTTATGTAGTAACCATGAAGTCGGATAGATCTTTCAGCTTTTAGTCTTATTTCATTACTGGACACGAGGTACGGATTTTCCGTTCTTCAGTATGGACTTTCCTTTCTATGCATGATTAGGATTCCCCGTCTTCAGCCAAATGTTTTCCCCAGTACATGTTTAAGCTTATCAGTAATCATGTTAATAACTAAATAAATTGCCTGAGCATTATATACAAGCATGACCAGTTTATGTACTAGTTACGGAGGTACCGTAACCACGGCACTAGAGGCACCAGTGTCGTGACTCACATGCAGGAGAGTGATATCCTGCATCGTCCCACTCATGTTCAGTTTGGCCATTTTTATATGTATGTTTAGTGGGGCGTATGGATGCATCCTAGGCTTATCAGTTTACAAGTTATTAGGGTGAAGGTGGTGTGTGCTCTACATCCTTCACATTGGAGCTGATCCCTCCACCCAGCACAGTATTTAGAGGTCACCCCTCTACAGCATGACGAGGTCACCCCTCCAGTTATTCATGCACCGTTGTTACAGCACATGACCTATATAAGCTCTGGCAATTAAAATACAGTAAATGCATGTTTTCAGATTTAACAGATAGCAGTTCAACTTTATTATTTATAAATCAGACTTTACAGATTATACACAGATTTCCGCTGCAACTTTACTTATCAGTCTTACAGCTCCAGTATTTCATCAATAGTTTCATTTCAGTAATTCCTTATCATGCTTTATATCCGTTCACTGAGCGTTATGCTCAGCGGTAGTTCCCTTTCATGTTCTAACGACAGGTACACCAGGACGCTCTTAGGATTTTGAGAGCAGGTGCATTTGGATGGAAGCTATCCACACTTACTTTATGTACTTACATTATTCTGCTTATTTGGACATTGTTTAGTCCTTTCCTTCAGTATTTTATTTTTCAAGTTTTGGGCTTATGTTTGGATTGCCGATGTTTGATTCCGGTATTTCCTTTAGGGTCAGTTAATGTTTTAGGACATTTAACTTATGCTTTGATGACACGCCATAAATACACGTAACGGTCCACTTATCCAAGTGGGTTGTTACAATTATGGTATCAGAGCTATAGGTTCGACCTGTAGGCTCTAAAACTTGACCTGTGACTAGTAGGTAGTCACCAGGAACTTCCCAGATTTTTGGCGTTGTTATCTTTCATGTTTCTCATGCAATTAACAGTCAGTTTTCTTCAGTTAACATTCAGTTTTCTTAAAGTTTTGACTAAATAAAAGGTTGGTACATGACCGGCCATATTTAGTCGCATGTGCTTTTCTACGAATTTTGTTTTGGTGAACCGACCCATAGGCGTTCACCTTTGCCCGTTCAGATTTTGTATTGGTAAACCGACCCATACGCGTTTACCCTTACTCATGACAGATTCATGTTTTTAGTCGAATGTTGTTTTGTGAATCGATCCATAGTTGGTCACCTTTATCATATCACGATATTTTATAAATTTTGACAAGTATGGACTGGACTACAGCCAACCATATTTAGTCTCGAATTGTAAATTCTATACCTGACAGTTCTCATGAAATTTTGACAAGTATGGATCGAACCAGAATCGCCCATACTTAGTCACATGTTTTCTTGTTAGAATTTTGTAGATTGAACCATAGCCATCCACACTAGTTGATGTTAAACCTCTGATGGTTATACTTTGGTTCCTATTAACAAATAAAGTTTCATGCTCTCACGTGAATATCGTTTTCATGATGATTAAGTTTCATGTCTCCTTACGAGGTTTATGTTTTCAGCAAAGTAATGATGTTTTCATGTTAAGATACACAAGAATTACAATAAAATCCAATTTCATGATAAATCACGTTCTGGTCTTCAGCAATCATGTCTTCATACTGAACATTGATGAAACTCTGTATAACCATACTTTCGAGCTCTCTATACAACCAACATTAAGTCCACGCAAAAATTATCAGCCTATCATGTTAATCGTTTCAGTTCAGTTTGCTAACTAGTTAAATCAATTTATTTCTTTTGATCATGTCAAATAATTGACATCAGTATTGATCATATCAACAAACTTCATATGTACTCCACGTACAGTGTCTCAGATATGCTTCATGTGCAGTATTCATTTTGTACTTCATGTACAGTAGTCCAGGTGTACTCCAGGTACCCTACTCCATGGATATTGCTAATCGATCCTCAATCATAGCGGCGTTTCCACTTGTCGATATTCTACCAGGTGCTCATGTTGTCGTGAATTGAAGATTTTACCAGATGCTGATCCTGCTAACACTTTGAAGACCTCACAAATGCGGATGCTGCTGATACTTTGGAGATTTCTCAAGATGCTGATGCCGTTTATAATATGAAGACTCTACAAACAAGGACGAAAAGCTATAAATTTGAAATTTTTGACAAGAATAAATTTCAACCATCAGACACTACCATTCCATTCCATACTTTTACCTTCTCAGCTAGGTGTCACACTTCACTTAGCTAACCTTTCATTCAGAAGAGTGGGAATCGGAACCAGCCAGCCACTCAGCAGAATAGTTACATTTATCACGGTCATGATAAAGACCGTCATAAATTGACAGACAAAGCAGTAGTGACAACCACCGTGATTAAAATTAATCAGCCAGTAACCATCGGAACTCCGGAACGGACGTGACCAAAATACAGAGGTCGGTGGTCTAATCTGTCCGCTAACCCTAGCAGTTACCATAAATTCTTAACCTTATTCAGACTCATCATTAAAATACATGTCCAGACAACAGTTAAGGCACAGGTCTCAAGTATCGTTTCGGAAGACATTTTCCAGGACACCAGTCATGGTACATGTCATACGAATATCTTTTCAAAGTACGAGTCAGAACTCATAACTCCGTATGTTTCTAAACCAGGCCCTCAATGATTCAGGGCACCCTCCAAGGGGGATACACTCGTCCTGTTATGCCACGCATAAAATCAGACCCTTACAATTCAGTTACCGCCACTAGAGTATTATTCAAGTTAGACACGCCGTATTCATTCTGTGAGGCTACAGACAAACACATTCAGTGAAATTCGCCATGTTACTACACGTATTCCTATGTCAGCTTTATCTTAAATAAGATATTTACCAACCTCTGAGCCAGAAAAGACTCCACATTATCACCCATATTTATAAAGGTTTTGCCTTCAGTTAAGACGAGATTTGTCTTACTAAATTCCAAATATAGTCATTCTGTTTTCTGCTCGAAAAATCAGTACAAATTGTTTTTGCCTTACAAACGTGTGACCTATCAGTCTATAGCTACGAAGACTTTCTAGCCACAAGTTATAATCCACTTCCGAAGTTCTTAAAATTTATGATCAGCGGATTTTCAACATTCCCAGAAGTAATTAAGAAGGTGTTCCAGAAATTCCTTCCTAACCACGAGACAGAATTTAACATCAAGCTTGTCTCAAGAATAGAACCTGTTTTCAAAACTCTTTATTCCAGGGCTTCAGCTATGTTAAAAGAGTTGCAGAAATTGCTGCAAGAATTATCGGAACGAGGCTTATTCGCCCTAGCGCACGACCAGGAGGTGTACCGTTTCTGTCTATCAGGAAGAAGGTCAGTAACAAGATATTATGTATCGACCACCGATATTTTGACAAGATCATCATTGTTAATCGATGTTCATTCCACGAATAGCAGGTTTATTTGATCTGCTATGACTTCTTATATATTGTCCAGAACAATTCATGATCATGTCACCCTTAGTGGTGAGAGATACATATTATAGTCACTCAAAAAGATTTTGAATTATACTTCTGAGCTCCCTAATGCTCCAGCTATAGTATTAAATTTATGAATAAATTTTTTTTATGACTTCGCAGACAAAATCTTCAGTATGTACTTTGATAACATTTTGATCTTCTAAATTCTAGAGAGGTACAAGATAACCATCTTCTCACAGTTGTATAGATTCTCCGATAGGAGAAAAATTATATACGCAACTTTCTAGATATGAATCCCATTAGAACAAGGTGACATTTCTGGACCACACTATTTCAGCAGAAAGGAAATTCAGACAATCCTGCGAAGGTGAAGGCCATCACCAGATGGTCACGACCGTCGCTGGTGAACAAAGTACAAAATTTCTAGAATTCAGTTGGCTACTACCGCAGAAATTGCTGAAAGATCTCATGATTAGCTTTCTATGGCTAAGCTTTCGCATAAAGGAGAGGACCTACACAAAAAATTTGTATTCCATAAGATCCTACGCTACGAGAGATCTATTTTACCCAGACTCAAAATTCTTTCATGACTAACCACTCAGATTCCACCAGAAGGTACCGAAATCCCAGGCAGAATTTTGATAGAAGCGGTATAACATAATTGATGCAACTATGTTCATATCTGGATGCCTGACATACCTCAGGTTCAAGATATGACACCGACATGCTACAGGAAATTCAGCAATAGGTCGTATGATTCCAAAGTATTCCATCAACAATCTTGTTAGATCGAAATTAGCGTTCGCGAATCGCGCTCACGTTCATGTTCACAATCACGTGTACGTTCACGTTTATTTTCATTTTCACATTTAAGTCTCATTCGCGGTATGATGCTGTTTCAGTTCATGTTTTGTGCTATCTCATTATTTAAGCTCACGTTTGCGTTGGTAACATTGTTCACCTTCAAGTTTGTGTGCCATTTCGCACTACACGTTTCATGGTTTATTACCGAATACGGATACAAAAAGCTTTAGAAACCAGACTCAAGTTAGCAGGGCTTCTCCATACCTAGGCAGACGTTTCACGTCTCAGGCCATATCGTTTGTCATTCTTTCCTCAGTCAGCATATGTTCATGATATGTCCTAGCATCACGTTCACAGTATGTTTCATGTATCATCGGACACAATATATTCCATGCTCATCATTCCTCATATAATCATGAACCACGTTCACAATTGCTCACGTAGTACGTTCACAATTGTTCACGTAGTTCGTCCATTTATACTTTCAGCAGCTTACCCAGAGATATAAATATTATCTTTTCTAGATATTTGTACGTACCGTTCCATGTATTCTTCATGCTATAGTTTATTCTTTCTATCAGATTCAGAGAATCCATCTTAAGTATGAAACCAGAAACCATTCAGCATCATCAGGACAAGGCCATCAGGACCAAATTTTTTTTTATGTTTAGACCTTTGAAGGAATCGTTTCGAGTGGGAAGCCATGAAACAAAGGAGTCCATCCGGACTTCTCATCCTTTTTCCTTTAATAAATCCAGTTAAGTCTTTTCAGTCATGTCACGTTCCATGTTCTTTTCAGCCATGTCACGTTACATGATCACTTCAGTCATGTCATGTTTATACCTATCAGCAGTATTATATCTTAATTCGAGGACGAATTTCTCCTTTTTAGAGGGGAAGAATTATAAAACACAACATAATTGTATCCTTAATTCGAGGACGAATTATTTTTTTTAGAGGGGAAGAATTGTAAAACCCGCCTTAAAAGTCCACGGACATTAATTATGTACAATCGCAGGTTTAATATAAACGTTGCGTAACTAATTATTCAGGGCATAAATAACAGTATTAATTCAAGTACTACGCAATTATTATTATTCAGGAAATAAATAATCTATGACAGAATATATATCACGAGGATTAATATACGAATACGTACGCAATGTTTTAAATCCACAAATAACAATTTCACGCAGTCTCTGTTTTAATTAAAAAGGTTACGTTATTAATTATTCAGAATAATAATTAATTATAAACTATCCAAGTATCACGTGAGTATTATAATTCAGGAAATATTATTCTGTATTTCGTACGTATTGATTTTCAGTAAAATAAATAAACACTTGACGGGGAAATTATAACACGAACACATACGTGTATATTATAACACTTCGCGAAAATAAAAGAATATGTGATAGTGGGCTGCGTTTTTTAAAAAGAAAAGAAAGAAGTATAATTGGGCTTTGAGCCCACTTCTCTAGTAAACAAAAAAAAACGGGGTAAACCCCCACCCCTTGTCCAAACAGCAACAAAAAAAAGACGTAGGGTTCCTGGAGTTTGGGTCGCCGCCAGTTTCAAGCAGAAAAAAAAGAAACAAAACTTCGTCTTGATCATGATATTGTTTTGGGTTTTCTCAATCAATCATTGGTAAAGTATTTTTCTTCCTTTTATTTCTTTTGATCTTCGAACTCGAAAAAAAAATATAAATAAATCAAGAATGCACAGTTCTGATTTTTAAACATGTTAACTGATGGAGGTTCTTGAAATCACCAAAAACCGAGAGCCCATGGCTCTCGGTGTGTTGCTGTTTGACCCAGCCGAGACACAATAGGTCTCGGTGGTGTTCTGTTGCCCAGCCACGAATCATACCCCAAATAGGAGTAAGGGGTGCGTGATGGTGTTTTGGTGGAATGACCAACCGAGACTTCAAGTCTCGGTGGTGGATTGCTATTACCAGCCGTAGCCAAAACACGAATAGGGGGTGTTTGGCTTGTAAACAGTGGGGAAAAGGAACAGTAAGGGGGGGGGGGGGGGCGTTTGGGTTTATACTACAAACAGTGGGCAAATAATGCAAACGGTGGGAATATAGCACAGGGCGGTGGGTACCTTGGACACAACAGGGGGTACACATAACTAGCAGTGGGAAAACTGCATTGGCAGTGGGAAAATAAACAAAACAGTGGGAACCACGAATTAATTGAATTGGTAAATTATTTTATAAATGAGTTTTATAAATAAATTAATTATACTGTCCAATTTTATTAATATAATTAATAAAATTAAATTAATTCTAGCTTTATCATTTTATCCTATTAAAAACTTATGACTTATAAATAATTTAATTTAAAGATATTAAATTGGAAATATTTCAAAATTAGGAAACTTTCTAATTATAACGAGTTACTATTTATAGTAATGCCAGATTATACATTATACAGTAATCAGAAATATAGAGTACATTAAATCAGTAATATTTATGAACAGTCAGAATTTAGTAGATTATATACAAATAGTAATACAAGTTTAAATTAAATACAACGAAAACAGTTAAGAGCAGTAAAATATATAACAGTAGTCAACTTATTTTCGCGTACGTTATTTATGTAGTAACCATGAAGTCGGATAGATCTTTCAGCTTTTAGTCTTATTTCATTATTGGACACGAGGTACGGATTTTCCGTTCTTCAGTATGGACTTCCTTTCTATGCATGATTAGGATTCCCCGTCTTCAGCCAAATGTTTTCCCCAGTACATGTTTAAGCTTATCAGTAATCATGTTAATAACTAAATAAATTGCCTGAGCATTATATACAAGCATGACCAGTTTATGTACTAGTTACGGAGGTACCGTAACCACGGCACTAGAGGCACCAGTGTCGTGACTCACATGCAGGAGAGTGATATCCTGCATCGTCCCACTCATGTTCAGTTTGGCCATTTTTATATGTATGTTTAGTGGGGCGTATGGATGCATCCTAGGCTTATCAGTTTACAAGTTATCAGGGTGAATGTGGTGTGTGCTCTACATCCTTCACATTGGAGCTGATCCCTCCACCCAGCAAAGTATTTAGAGGTCACCCCTCTACAGTTATTTAGAGGTCACCCCTCTACAGCATGACGAGGTCACCCCTTCAGTTATTCATGCACCGTTGTTACAGCACATGACCTATATAAGCTCTGGCAATTAAAATGCAGTAAATGCATGTTTTCAGATTTAACAGATAGCAGTTCAACTTTATTATTTATAGATCAGACTTTATAGATTATACACAGATTTCCGCTGCAAATTTACATATCAGTCTTACAGCTCCAGTATTTCATCAACCGTTTCATTTCAGTAATTCCTTATCATGCTTTATATCCGTTCACTGAGCGTTATGCTTAGCCGTAGTTCCCTTTCATGTTCTAACGGCAGGTACACCAGGACACTCTTAGGATTTTGAGAGCAGATGCATTTGGATGGAAGCTATCCAGACTTCTTACTTTATGTACTTACATTATTCTGCTTATTTAGACATTGTTTAGTCCTTTCCTTCAGTATTTTATTTTTCAAGTTTTGGGCTTATGTTTGGATTGCCGATGTTTGATTCTGGTATTTCCTTTAGGGTCAGTTAATGTTTTAGGACATTTACCTTATGCTTTGATGACACGCCATAAATACACGTAACGGTCCACTTATCCAAGTGGAAAGCAACAACGGTAAGATTCTTCAAGAATCAAACTTGTTCCAGGATTTGAATTGACGACTTTAATCAAACGGATATTTATCCAATTGATTCACTCTTTATGTTCACAATCTTACTTTGAGACGGTCGAGTAAAGAGAACGGCTGGTACAACCGCGAAATCCCGTCAAGGAGATTCTTAATTGAATCTACCTATCACAGGTACGATATTTAATATCGTATAACGGTCTTCACCGACCGGAGGTAAAACGCTACCAATTTAGGACAAATGTCAAAGCCATTCAGTCCACATCTATGCTTTGTCTCAAGAAGGTGGCGTTATAGTGTACTCAGCAAAGTCAACGATTCAAAACCACATACTCATGCCCAAAGACATTAAAGAATCAAGAAAGCTAATGACTTCCGCAACTCTGATGATCAAAATCTTCCTTATCAATTAATGTAGAGGAATGACCTCTCTTCAAAGGAGATTGTTAGCAAGCTTTCAAGATAGTGCAACGTATGAGCATGTGGATGAAGACACAAGACCGTAAGATGGCAAAGATAAGCCAAGGATAATTTGAAGATCTCAAGTTTAAAGACAAAGTCGAAAGACAACGACAAAGGCTCAAAGATCACAACATGAAGGAACAAGACTACTATTACACGTTCAAGACTCATTTATGACGAGATTCTTAATCTCCATTTATCTCCAAATATCGAAGAGGAACGACCTCACATTGGGGGAGATTGTTAGCCTCAAAATATTGAGTCAAACAAGAATGTTCGGTCATAGGTTTATATTGTAACATTTATTAGAACGGTGTTAATAAGTGTGAAAACACTTATCCTTTTACCACTTAATTATAATAATAACAAGACCAAAACGTGTATTTAATGTCGTAAAAGGCGGAATTATGCGTGGTTTGTGTTTTTATTGTGTTTTAGGACAAAAATATGAAAAAGGAAAAAAAACACGGGCTTTCACAGGCTTTTATCGAAGAAAAACACAAAAGACGAAGTCAAAAGATCAAAAGTGCAAGAAGAATGGAAGTCAAAGGCCTATTCTGAAGATTTATCGAAGAAAAAGTCTAAAGACGGAAGTTTAACAAAGTCGAAGAACCAAGTCTACTAAAAGAAGAAAATTAGAAGACGAGTTCATTTATCATTCGACTAATCCCGAGACAAAGTTGAGAAAGACGAGTTAATTAAAAAGACGAGAAGACAAGAGAAAAGAAGGAAGAAACAACACACCCCTCCTCCTATAAATACCCTCCTAATGGTTCATTAGGAGGAGTTAGTTGTTAGTTTTCATTTTTTAAGTTTTTAGTAGGTAATTATGAGTTACTTTCTCTCTCTAACTTTTCTTTAAAGTTTATTAATCTTTCATCTTTATCTTGTAATTTGAATCTTAATCTTCAATTTAATCAAGATTTTTAGTTAATTCTCATTCTACCTTTCTTAATCATAATCTATTGTTTTGTCTCTTTAATCATGTAGTTGATTAAATCTTGTTGATGGATTAATTGATTTACTTACTAGATTGTGCTTTTTGATTTGGTGTTCTTAATGTTTTAGCTTATTGCACTTTTTGATTAATTAGTATTTAGTTTGTTTTTAATTAAGTTGATTTGGTAGATTAATAGTTTTAATTAAAGTTGATTTTAAATATTTTTATTATTTTGTGTTTTTATAGTTTATAGATTGTGGCTTATTTGCTTTTTCTTAAAATCATTTTAGTTAAAGTTTTAGTTAAGTGCTTATTGTGATTTTGCTTATTTTGTGTTAATCCGGGTTTTAAAACCCTATTATTCCGAATAGGCTCTGAAATCAGTGATTCCGGATTGTCTTCATGTCAGTTATTCCGGATAAGGTTCAATACACCTTATTCCGGATTGTATGCTGGTTCTGTATTCCGAATAGCAGCCAAACCTTCATTCCGAATAGTAAGAGTTAAACAGTATTCCGGATAAGCAAGATTGTTTATTCCGGATTGGAGTTTCTTCTAGATTCCGGATAAGGGAAATCTTCCGTTATTCCGAATTAGGTGCTTTAGACGTATACTAGGTATTCCGGATTAGTTAGCCAAGTTGGATTTCGGATTGCATAGGAACAACTCATTCCGGATAGCTTCAAAATTGGATTCCGGATTGTTCATAAAATTTGGATTTCGGATTAGCTGCTGATTAGTATTCCGGATTGTTAGTGTTTTGTGTATTCCGGATAACGTGTGTTAGCCAAATTCCGGATTGTTTCTAATTTTAACATTCTGGATTGAGTATAGAATTCATTATCCCGGATTGTGAGGAAGTTGTGGATTCCGAATTGTGTAAAGTATACACATTCCATATTAGGTCAATTTTTGGTATTCCGACTTATGTTTGGTTTTAGTTTCCTGTTCTATTATCAAACCTTTATTTTTCCCGCCAATTTTTCTTAAGTTTATTTTCAAAGTGTTTTATCTTATTTAATTTCAAGTTTAATTTTTAATAAAGTTTTAACTTTCAACATTTACTTTTTATAAAGTTTTAATCTTTCGTCAATTGTTTTAAAAGTCTTAATTTTTACTTTAATCTTTTCAAGTTTTCAACTTTATATTAAAATAGATAATCACCCTTTTGTTATTTTTACTAAGTTCTACTGTGCAACATTCATTCTGGATAAGCACTCAAGGTTAGACATCCTTCCTTTATTTTTATGTTTAGTAGCTTTAACGTTTATCGACTTAGATAATCAAAATCTCCCCCTTTTAGTGACCAAAGACGACAATTCCACTTTAAACCGTGATCAATTCGATTAGACACCAAGAACGAACGAGTACACATATGCAATAGTTGTCATATTAAAATGGCGCCGCTGCCGGCTCTTTTCGTAAAGATTAACGGGTTTTAGTGAGAAAAATTGGATTTTGGGATCCGTTCTTTTGGGAACGTTATTTTCAAGCATAAAAAATTTCAAAAATATAAAATTTTCAAAAATCCAAAAAAAAAGATAAAAAATCAAAAATATTTTTGCATTTTTAGTGTATGCGTACTCGATCTTCGTCTTATCTTGAGCCCGAGACTCGTAGAGACCTAGATATGGCCGGTGTACATAATAATAACAACCCACCTCACCCCGTTGTGAATAATAACAGCCATGACCCTCAACCCAACCTTCGTACGATAGAGGAGCTATGCCAACCGACTATGAATGAACGTGGAGGACCGATTGCGCCAATGCAAATCACGGCTCCCGAATTTTCGTTGAAGCATCACATGATCCAACAAGTTCAAAATGCTTGCCTATTTCGCGGATTACCGGATGATGATGCCAACAAACACCTAGATAAATTCATAACCGTCACTCAAAGCATGAAATTGCCCGGTGTTTCCATGGATTTTCTTCGCCTTCACCTTTTTCCACACACTTTATCCCACCATGCCGAAAAATGATTTGATCGTCTTCTGAAAAACTCAATTCTTACATGGGACGAGATGACTCAAAATTTTTTGTCAAGATATTTTCCACCATCCATGGTAACTCGTCTTCGTAATCAAATCAGTGGTTTAACTCAAGAACCCGATGAGTCTCTTTTCGATGCTTGGGAACGTTATAATGTCTTGATCGATCGTTGTCCTAACCATAATATGCTCCCTGTCACTCTAATTGATACTTTCTACGATGGTTTAACTTTTCGTGATCGTGATACGATTAATGCTGCCGCCGGTGGTACGTTTATGAAAAGAAGACCCGAGGAGTGTAGAGAACTTATAGAGAACATGACCACTCATCACAAAAATTGAGATTCATCCGCATCTTCAAGAAATAATCTGAGGGTAAATGTTTCTTCTACTTCATCAAACCCCGAGATAGCCGAACTCACCCAACTCACCCGTCAACTAGCCGAGATGAACAAAAATTTCTTAACCATGGCTACGAACCAATTTAACAAGTTAAAACTGTAGCACTTTCTTGTGAGACTTGCGGCGGTCCTCACCGATTTTCCTTCTACTCATGACAATCCGGAAAACGTGTATGCGGCTAACGGTAACTTTTCCACGGGAGGCTATCAAGCACGTCCTCAAGGTGACCACAATTTGCTAAGTTATCGTTCAAACAATTTTCTCTCACCGCCCGGTTTTCCTCCTCAAAACCAAAAAACCTCAATCGCAACAATCAAAACCAACCTCGAGCTCCTAATCAATATCAAACCCAAATAAGTCCATATCCACCTCAAGGTAATAATCAAGTTTACCAACCTCCCACCTATCAACCACCCGCTTACCAAGCTCCCCCTCCCAACCAACCCATGGAATTTAATCACGAGTTTGAAAATTACATGAGGACTAATGACGCGCTGGTGAAGAATCTTCAGAGTCAAATTATTAACTTGAAAGGTAACATGGCGAAACAAGGGAATGATCTTCGAGCCGAGCTTAGGAATGACATGCGAAACTCTTTAAGCAGTCAAACAAATGACTTAAGGGATATGATGCTAGTTTCTTCCCAAGTAATCAACCCTCTGATTCGGGTTCTCTTCCGAGTAACACCATTGCTAATCCAAGAGGGGAGATGAAAGCAATCACCACCTGAAGTGGAAAAGGCTACAAGGAACCCGATATTCCTAAACCTACTCCGGTGATTGTGACAAAGGATAACGAGAAACCTTCACCAATTCCTCCACCTTTTACTTCTACCCCTCCCCTACCCAAGGATGTGAGTGAGAATTCCATTCCAAAGCCTTCATCTCAACCCAACATACCTTATCCTACAAGGTTGAGGAAAGAGAAGTTAAAGAACAAGGATGATATTCACGTTTTAAACTTTCTTAAAATGTTTAAACAATTGAATTTCAACATCTCCTTTGCCGAGGCGCTCGCTCACATGCCTAAATATGCTAAAATGTTCAAAGATCTTCTAAGTGATAAGGAAAAACTTCTTGATATTGCTCAAACCCAACTTAATGAGAATTGCTCCGCGGTTCTTTTAAGGGAATTACCAACCATACTTGGTGATCCGGGACGCTTTCTCATTCCTTGCAATTTTCCCGGGTAGAGAATTGTATGGCCCTAGCCGATCTAGCTGCTAGTATCAACTTAATGCCATTAAGAGTTTGGAAACAATAATCTCTACCGAGCTAGTCCCCACACGAATTACATTGGAGTTAGCTAACCGTACGGTTGCTTATCCGGTGGGGATAGTTGAAGATGTCTTCGTCGTTGTCGACAAATTCACCTTTCCGACAGATTTTGTTGTCCTTGACTACGAGATGGATCCCCGTGTTCCATTAATCGTTGGACGTCCATTCTTGAGGACCGGTCACACTCTTATTGATGTAGCCGCGGGTGAATTAATCATGAGAGTTGGTGACGACAAAATCGTCTTCAACATGGGTAAACTTTCTAAGCAACCTTATGAACACGAGAGCGTTAATTTCATTGACGTACTTGATGAGGCTTGTGAAGAACATTTCAAAGACGCTTGTAAAAGTGGTTTTTCTTCTCTACCCATTTTTGAGACCGTTGCCTCTATTGCTCCATCATTGACTCCATTTGGAGAAAGTGACTTTCTTTTGAAAGAATTTGAAGCCAGTTTAGGGGATGTGGACTTAAAATATGACGATTCTTCCACCGATTAGGAAGAAGACATTCGTACCATTGAGAAACTTCTCAATGAGGACCATATTTCTCCACCTTCTCCTAAGGAAGTTACAAACGATGATCCGAATTTGAATAAGCCTTCCATTGACAATCCTCCGGATTTAGAGCTTAAGGATTTACCATCTCATCTCAAATACATTTTCCTAGAAGACAATAAGAAGTTACCCGTCATCATTGCAAAGGACTTAAAAGAGGATGAGAAATCTCGAATTATCGATGTGCACAAAAATCATAAGAAAGCAATTGCTTGGAAAATTTCCGATATCCGCGAAATTGATCCTAACTTTTGCACTCATAAAATTCTCATAGAAGATGACTTTAAACCCGCAATCCAAAGCCAAAGAAGGGTTAATCCAAAAATTCATGACGTCATCAAGAAAGAAGTTATCAAACTTCTTGATGCCGGAATGATTTACCCTATTTTGGATTCACCATGGGTTAGTCCCGTCCATTGTGTGCCTAAGAAAGGCGGAATAACCGTTGTTTCCAATGAAAACAACGAGTTGATTCCTACTCGACTTGTCACGGGTTGGCGAGTTTGCATTGACTATCACAAGCTCAATGATGCCACTCGTAAGGATCATTTTCCTCTTACTTTCATGGATCAAATGCTCGAGCGTTTAGCGGGTAACGACTACTATTGCTTCTTAGACGGTTTCTTCGGCTATTTTCAAATTCCCATCGATCCAAAAGACCAAGAAAAAACCACATTCACTTGTCCTTATGGAACATTTGCTTACAAAAGAATGCCTTTCGGATTACGCAATGCTCCTGGGACTTTCTAAAGGTGTATGATGGCTATATTCCATGACATGTTTGAAGAAACTATGGAAGTATTTATGGACGATTTCTCGGTCTATGGTGATTCTTTCTCTTCTTGCCTTGCCATTTTAGAACGTATGCTTAAACGGTGCGAAGACACTCGTCTCGTTCATAATTGGGAAAAATGCCATTTCATTGTAAAAGAAGTCATTGTTCTAGGTCACAAAATTTCAAAAGCCGGTATCGAAGTCGACCGTGCTAAAGTTGACGTCATTTCTAAGTTGCCTCCACCTACCACCGTCAAAGGAGTTAGAAGTTTTTTAGGTCATGCGGGATTTTATCGTCGTTTCATCCAAGATTTCTCTAAGATAGCTCGACTAATGACTCACCTCTTAGAAAAGGATGCTCTTTTCATCTTTTCTCAAGAATGTCTCGATTCTTTCGAACACCTTAAAGGTAAATTAACTAAGGCACCGGTCTTAGTCTCTACAAATTGGGAGTTACCTTTCGAGCTCATGTGCGATGCTAGTGATTTCGCGGTAGGAGCGGTTTTAGGTCAACGAGTGAACAAACACTTCCAACCAATCCATTATGCTAGCATGACAACGACGGGGGCTTAATTGCATTATACCACTACCGAAAAAGAGCTTTTAGCTGTAGTGTATGCTTTTGAGAAATTCCGCCCCTATCTTGTGCTTTCCACCACCATCGTTTACACCGACCATTCCGCCTTGAAATACTTGTTGACCAAGCAAGATGCTAAACCGAGACTCCTTCGTTGGGTTTTGCTCCTACAAGAATTTAAAATCGAAATTCGTGATAAAAAGGGAGCGGAAAACCTAGCCGCGGATCATCTTAGTAGACTCGAGGATCCTTATCAAGGGGAACTTCCAAATCAAGAGATTAATGAATCTTTTCCCCTTGAGGCCTTAATGTCTATTAACTCCAATCTTGACGATACCCCATGGTTTGCGGACATTGCAAACTATTTAGCGGGTGGTGTTCTTATGGAAGGGTTAACGTCCCAACAAAAGAAAAAATTCTTTAAGGATATTAAACACTATTATTGGGACGACCCTTACCTTTTCAAGCAATGGGCGAATCTTGTCGTTCGTAGGTGTGTTGATGGGCCGACAACTTTACTAATCCTTGAAGCTTGCCACAAAGGACCCACCGGTGGTCACTTTGGTCCTAACTATACCGTGAAGAAAGTTTTTGATTCCGGATTTTATTGGCCCACCATTTATCATAACGCTAATGAAATGGCTAAGCATTGTGATGCTTGTCAAAGACAAGGCAAGATCACACATAAAAGATGAGATGCCTCAAAATTTCATCCAAGAATGTGAAATCTTTGACGTATGGGGCATCGACTTTATGGGGCCATTTCCATCATCCAAAGGGAACAAGTACATCATCGTAGTCGTTGACTACGTATCAAAATGGGTTGAAGCAAAGGATTTACCTACTAACGATGCGAGGGTGGTTGTGAACTTTTTGAAACAATTATTTGCTTGATTCGGTGTTCCTCGTGCTATCATTAGTGATCGCGGGACTCATTTTTGCAATGATCAATTTGCTCGAGTCATGGCTAAGTATGGTGTCAATCACCGTCTTTACACCGCGTATCATCCACAAACTAATGGTCAAGCCGAGATCTCTAACCGTGGACTTAAACGAATCTTAGAGTGTACCGTGGGAGGGCATCATGCCTCATGGGCCGATAAGTTAGATGATTCTTTGTGGGCTTTGCGTACCGCATGTAAGACACCTATTGGTTGCACTCCATATCGTCTTGTGTACGGAAAGGCATGCCACCTCCCCATTGAGTTGGAGCATAAGGCTTATTGGGCCTTAAAATGGGCTAATTTTGATATCAACAAAGCCGGTGATCTTAGGAAAATCCAACTCAATGAACTTAATGAACTGAGGAATGAGGCTTATGAGAATTCATTGATCTACAAGAAGAAAACCAAGCTCATTCATGATTCTAGGATTAAGAACCGAGAGCTTCACATAGGTGATCAAGTTTTACTCTTTAACTCTAGGTTGAAAATCTTTTCGGGCAAGCTTAAATCTCGTTGGTCCGGTCCATTCACCGTTGCCAAAATATTCCCTTATGGCACCATTGAGTTATCTCAACCAAATGGGTCAAACTTTAAGGTGAATAGCCAACGTGTTAAGTTGTACTTTGGTGACGAAATATCTCATGAGATGATTCCATACCTCACCACGTTTCCCTTGAATTAATTCTGGGTCGAGTCAGGCTCGTGACTCGGTTAACAAAAACAAACGCTTCTCGGGAGGCAACCCGATGATCTATCCTTTTACCCGTTTTTCATAATAAGTGTAGGGGGAGCTACATAGGTGTTTGTTGTCTTGTTTCTTATGATGTGCAGGGATTAAAGCTTTCAAAGAGCACTTTTGATGATATTTTACGACCCGTGATCCCGTGTACCCGTCTTCCCGGTTCTATCCTAAACTTTTGTGATTCAATATTTCATATCTTATATGTTGACATTGAAATCACTATAGTCGTCTCTTCCTTAGCAAGATTTAAAAAAAGTGCACAATGTACTAAGTGTATGGGACTTTACTCCCACATGCTTAAACATTGAGGACAATGTTTATATCAAGTGTAGGGGGACTTCTATCAAAGTTAAGTGGGCATTTCCATTAATTTGTCCTCATTTTAACCGGAATATTTAAATTTTTCGACATTTTTCAAAATTTTTGATCTATTTTGGCCTAGTAGTATTTTTCATTTATTTCTTTTATGTTCTTTCCTTTTGTTATCGCATCGTATGTATATATTTCATTTCAAAATAAAGTCAAAAGAGAAAAATAAAGTTAAATAAAATGGTTTTAATGAGTTTATATATCTTTGATATATTAGGCCCGTCATGAATCTTTTTACTCAACCCGAGTTTAGTTACCTAAGTTTACTCTAGCTAGTATCCTTAACATGTTTAAGTCAAGTTTTGCTAGGCTTTTATATAGGGAACTTTAAAACGCGAAAGTCTTAACTCTCACGGGTTCAGAACAAGAACTTTTCGCAAGTTCTTATAATTGATCCTAGAAAGTCGTTTATCAAGGGAACTTTAAAATGCGAATTCTAAACTTGAAAAAGTCTAAGAAGTTGCAAGATCCTATAGATGACTTGAAAACCCGAAACTTCGATTTAATTGGCTAAGCATCCACGAGTCTCATTCCTTGAGATTTTAAAATTGTGGAGAACGAGAGATGATAGAGTCAATTATAAGTTTGGTATTCTTTCATGAATTTATGTGAGTTAATTATGAGCTTTTTCTCCTATTGCTTGTTAATAAATATAATTGCAATAAGTAAGGTTGTATGATTTGAAAAGTTACTTATCTTCTATCACAAGATCGTTTAAAAGTTGCTCGGTATTAATTAGAGTTCATAGCCAAGGCATAACTTATAAGCGGGATGCGAAGATTGGTGAGTCCGAAAAGGACCTAACAAGGCATGAGGGCTACATTTTATTGCTAAAGATCCAAAGTGATGTGAAGAATCATTTATCAAAAATCAATATGAAGGATCGAGACACACGACGAAAAGCAAATACTCCCCTAAAGATCATGGAGAAGTCTATCCGAAAAGACCCTAGCAAGCTATGAGGATGAATAGATCCAAGTCCTAAAAGGAGGCGGATCGTTGTATATCAAAATCCAAAATAAAGATTGGAGAAAAATGAAGAAGTCGTGGTCCAAGTTTGAAGAATCTCTCAAAAACTTCAAGTGAAGAAATTCCTATTATGAAGAGAAGACCATTATTTCAAGAACGTCTCTCAAGATTCGAAGTATGAAGTTAATGCCAAATATCAGTCCGAGAAAGGTCTCAAATCGTGAAGCGAGTTATGCCAAGATATGAACTTTAGGAGGTTTCGAGAAGCAGTTTTAAAAGATTTGTCCTTTAGCTAACTATTGGTTAAATCGTCCTACTTTATTTTCAGCCTTAATAAACTATCAAAATAAGTCAACAATACATCCTCGTGATCATTCAAGACAACAATTAAATATAAGAGATACACCTAGGAATAAGGGAGTCTAAGCGAATAATTGAGCCACATGAGTGCGTGTTAGCTTACTAACTTATAATAACAATGATCTCGTTTTTAAGCTTGGTGTGGGGAACGTGAAACTTGAGGGTGACAAACATTCATGACAACCAAAGCCCTAATATAAGTCTTCGATCTCTTTACTTGTTCTTCCTTCAAGTATTTTTTACTTTTCTATTTTTATTTAGTTTCATTATTGTCTAGTATTTAATAAAGGCCAAGGTGGGTTAATTATGATGAAAAATGTAAATCGTGCTTTGAAATTAATGCATTGCATGAGGGCATTGCAATGGTCAAGTGTAGGGGATTTAATAAGTGTGAAAACACTTATCATTTTACCACTTAATTATAATAATAACAAGACCAAAACGTGTATCTAATATCGTAAAAGGCGGAATTATACGTGGTTTGTGTTTTTATTGTGTTTTAGGACAAAAATATGAAAAAGGAAGAAAACACGGGCTTTCACAGGCTTTTATCAAAGAAAAATACAAAGACGAAGTCAAAATATCAAAAGTGCAAGAAGAACGAAAGTCAAAGGCCTATTTTGAAGATTTATCGAAGAAAAAGTCTAAGGACACAAAGTCGAAGAACCTAATCTACTAAAAGAAGAAAATTAGAAGACGAGTTCATTTTATCATTCGACTAATCCCGAGACAAAGTCGAGAAAGACAAGTTAATTAAAAAGACGAGAAGACAAGAGAAAAGAAGGAAGAAACAACACACCCCCTCCTCCTATAATTACCCTCCTAGTGGTTCATTAGGAGGAGTTAGTTGTTAGTTTTCATTTTTTAAGTTTTTAGTAGGTAATTAGGAGTTACTTTCTCTCTCTAGCTTTTCTTTCAAGTTTATTAATCTTTCTGTTGGGAATCTAAACTTGTTATATTCCCTGATCATTGATTTAAACATAATTAGGCTGTTAGATAGTCCCTTGCCTGTGCCTAGGAGGCAGGCAAGTTTCGCAAGACTCACAGAGATCCAAGTCTCTGTGAGCAACCTTAGAGGAGTCCATGTCAGAGACATTGTCAGGGAAGTCGAAGATTACCTGAAGAGATACTCATTAGCTGTGATGGATAACAGCCAAGATGTATCAGGGACTCTGACGGGTTGAGAGTTAACAGGGGTGGCAATACCCTGATAACTCTCAGCACACTTTGGACATGCCATTTGTGTGTTCGAGACTATGAAGAATAAGGAAACTGTTTTTGACAACTGTTCCTTAAAGCATAATGGAAGACTACCAAGAATAGAAGGACATCATGTGACTGATGTGGGAACTTGTAAAAGCTTGTGTAGTCGCCATCAAGTACTGTTTAAGTCAAACTCGTAACACTATAAATAGGATGTGTATCCATGCATTAATGTTTAACACTTTGAGATATTAAGAACATTATTGCATATAACTTAGTGAATCAAACAGCTACGACTGTATTCATAAGTTAGGGTTTATTGTTGTTCAAAGTGTGCACAACACATTGTCATCAAACTGTGTTATCCATAACACTTGTAATTCTTTATTATACAATAATAAGATTACGTTTGAAAAGTAATACCTTGTGTTGGTTAAGTTAAGATTAGGGTTTCTTGCATTGATTAGGGACTTTCAATTGGTATCAGAGCGGTGTTTGATATTAAAACCTTCAAGAAACATCGTTCTCAGTTTTATAATCAAGATCCACCATGCCGGAAACTTCTAACCCACCACAATCACCTTCCACAAACCCATCTTCACCAAGACTTAACCCTCCTGCCAATGACGATGATCTACCCCAACTTCTTGACTCAAGAGGTGGATCACACGTTACAAGTGTACCAGTCTTTGATGAAGAAGATTTTGCCAGTTGGAAGAGTCAATTTCTTGTATATCTTGATGGGCTTGAACCTTTTCTTTTAGAAATTTTAGAAAATGGTCCATATATTCCCATGGCGCTTACATCCACTGAAGAAAACCCTCTTCCCAAACCTCTCAAACAATGGACTCCAGCTGATAGGAAATTGGCAAACCAAGATAAACGTCTCAAAAGCATCATAATTTCCTGCCTTCCCAAGCATATCATGAAGTCTGTCATTCAGTGTCCCACAGCTAAACAAATGTGGACAGACCTCATTCTTGGCCATGAAGGACCCTCTGAAACAAGAGAGACAAAGATTCAGGCACTCAGACTTCAGTTTAATGCCTTTAAGTCACTTGAAGGTGAAAAGGTTCAGCAAACCTATACTAGGCTGAAGATTCTTCTAAATGACATGGCTATGAATGATGTCACTATTGGTCAAGCTGAGATCAATGCTACTTTTGTCAACAGCCTTCCAAGAAAGTGGCTGAGCATGAATCAGACTCAGAGAGCTAACAACTCAATCAAAAATGATACCCTTGCTCAGCTCTATGGTAAGTACAATTATGAAGAAGGGCTGATTGATACTATCTACAAATTAGAGACTGAAAGATTTGTAGTCCAAGGAGCATCTTCCAAAGCATTGATCTCTGCAACACATCCTCATGACAGCGATTCTGATATTGAAGAAGATACCCGTAGCAGCCAAGAGTTCTTGTCAGACCTCAATGCAGAGTTCCATGAAAGAGCGTTGCTAGCCAACCAAAGAAGATACTACAAAAGATCTGGAAGAGTAGGAGCAGCTAGTAAACCAACTGACATGTCAAAAGAAACGTGTTTTGCCTGTGGAAAGCTTGGACATTATCAAAAAGACTGTCCTTCTACCAAGACATCCTCACCCTCTTATCCATCATCTTCATCCAAACCCTACAAGTTCAAACAACATAACAACTCATCTCAATCCAATTCTTCAGACACTGAGAAGAAAGATTACAAAAATAAGTACAAGGCACTTAAAGCTGAGTTAGAACAAATGAACTTGAAGATTGAAGCTCCGTCCAAAAAGAAAGGTGGTGAGAAAAAGACAGAGAAAGGGTTGGTTGCTGAAACCTATGATTGGAATGATGAGCCACTGACTTCAGATGAAGAAGACACCACAAGAGTCAGGGCTTTTATGGCGATAGCTGAGGATGAACCAGCTGTTGGAAAAGGTGATGCTAGATCAGGACAATGGGTTGACATCATAATGAAAAAGAAATATCTCAAGGAATCGGTATGGTATCTAGATAGTGGCTGTTCTAGACACATGACAGGGATTCAACAATACCTGCACAGATACTCAAAGGAGCCAGGTCCTAAAGTGGTGTTTGGAGATAACTCTTCAGGTGACACAGAAGGATATGGCTCAGTGAACTGCAATGGGATTACATTTACCAGGGTTGCATATGTGAATGGTCTTAAACACAATCTTATTAGCATCAGCCAATTGTGTGATGCTGACTATAAGGTTTTGTTTACTAAGACTCAGGGAACCATATTCAACAAAAACAATGATGTTGTGCTGATTGCACCTAGAAGGAGAGATGTTTATGTCATCAACATGGCTGTGTGCTCTGAAGACAGCTCAAATTGTTTTCTTGCCAAAGCCTCTGAAAGTGTCAATTGGCTGTGGCACAAAAGACTGTCTCATCTCAACTTCAAGAACATCAATAAGATAGCCACTCAAAACTTGGTTGCTGGTCTACCTTCAGTAATGTTTTCTAAAGACAAAACTTGTTCTGCCTGTGTCAAAGGAAAGCATCACAGGTCTTCATTCAAGACTAGGCAATCATTCTCTATTGACAAGTGCTTACATCTCCTTCACATGGATTTGTTTGGACCTGTCAAACCTCAAACCATTAATCACAACAAATACACCTTGGTCATAGTTGATGAATTTTCAAGATACACATGGGTGTTCTTCCTCAGAAGGAAAAGTGATGCAGCTGAAACCATCATGTCCTTCATCAGACAGGTTGAAAATATGAATGATGTTAGAGTCAAAGCTCTAAAAAGTGATAATGGTACAGAATTCAAGAATCATCAACTTGAATCTTTTTGTGATGAAAAAGGGATTTCTCAGAACTTCTCTTCAGCTGGCACCCCTCAACAAAATGGTGTGGCTGAAAGAAGAAACAGGACTTTGATTGAAGCAGCAAGAACTATGTTAAATGGTGCAGCCTTACCAAAGCAATTTTGGGGAGAAGCTTTTCACACTGCCTGCTACACTCAAAACAGATCAATCATTGTCAAAAGACATGGTAAAACCTCCTATGAAGTCTTCATAAAAAGATCTCCAGACGTCAGCTATTTTCATGTGTTTGGGTGTCCTGTTTTATTTATAACTACAGGGATAAACTTGGAAAGTTTGATGAAAAAGTTGATGATGGTTTCTTTTTGGGATACTCTCCAACAGCCAAAGCCTTCAGAGTATTCAACATCAGAAGACAAGAAGTAGAAGAAACATTCCATGTTAGATTCAATGAAGATGATGAAGTCATACAGAGAACAGGAACAGAGGGTGATGAAATAGATTTTAATGAAAATATTTCTTTCCCAAGTGATGAGTTCACAGAACCCAGACCTACCAGTCATCATCACTCCAACACTCTCACTCCTTATGTCCCTGCCTTTGACCCTCTGTCTACTCACAACATAGAAGTTCCTACCTCTCAGGAACTTGATGAAGAAGAACCTCAAATTTCTGATGGTCCTTCTCATGATATTGATGACTCACCAATTCTTCAAATCCCTGAAGATTCTCCTGCTGATAATGAAATAGCTTCCCTTGATATGGCTGAAGAAGACTCTGACACTAAAGTAGTCTTTGAAGAAAGCCCTCCTAGTCAGCAGGATGAGACTCAAATTGTACCAACTGTGCCCTCAAGTACTCTTGTTCTTGAATCCCCAGCTCCTCAAAATAAGTGGTCAAGAGATCAACACATTCTTCTTGTCAATATTATTGGGGAACCAAATGCAGGGGTCACAACCAGACAGCGAATCTAAGACTCAGAGTCAGCCTCAGCCAATGAATGTCTCTTTGCTGAATTTCTCTCACAAATTGAACCCAAAAGAGTTGCTGAGGCTCTGGTAGAAGAAGGATGGGTAGCTGCTATGCAAGAAGAAATCAATCAGTTCAAAAGGAACAAAGTATGGACACTAGTGCCAGCTCCACCTGGAAAGAATATCACAGGCACTAGATGGATCTATAGAAATAAGATGGATGAGATTGGGAACATCATCAGGAACAAGGCCAGACTGGTAGCACAGGGGTTCTCTCAAACTGAAGGAATTGATTATGATGAAACTTTTGCACCTGTTGCTAGACTTGAAGCCATCAGAATCTTCCTTGCTTATGCTGCCTATATGAACATCACTGTGTATCAGATGGATGTTAAGAGTGCCTTCCTCAATGGTGATTTGGCTGAGGAAGTGTATGTTGCACAACCTGAAGGATTTGAGAACAGCGAGTTTCCCAACCATGTGTACAGACTTCACAAGGCAATGTATGGTCTGAAACAAGCTCCAAGAGCATGGTATGAAACTCTTTTAAATTTCTTAACTGAAAATAAATTTGTCAGGGGTTCTATTGATAAAACACTCTTTACCTTCAAGGACAAGAGTGATTTCATCATTGTGCAGATTTATGTGGATGATATCATCTTTAGGTCAACTAATGTCAATCTTAGTAAACGTTTTGCTAAATTAATGACCAAGAAATATGAGATGAGTATGATGGGTGAATTAACTTACTTTTTGGGCTTTCAAATTAAACAATGTCCTAAGGGAATTTCAATTTGTCAAGAAAAGTATGTTAAGGATTTGCTTAAAAAATATGACTTAGCTGATTGTGCATCAGTGAAATGCCCCATGCTTCCACCCAACAACTTGGGCCCTGATGAGTCAGGGGTCTCTGTCAATGAGACTTTATATAGAGGCATGATTGGGTCACTCATGTATCTAACAGCTAGTCGACCAGATATCCAATTCTCCACATGTCTCTGTGCAAGGTACCAAGCTAACCCAAAAGAATCCCATCTAGTGGCTGTTAAGAGAATTTTCAGGTATCTCAAAGGAACACCATCCCTAGGTCTATGGTATCCAAAGGAATCAGGCTTTGATCTCAAGGCCTATTCAGATTCAGATTATGTTGGATGCTGTATTGACAGGAAAAGCACTTCAGGCAGCTGTCAAATCCTAGGAGGAAAATTGGTTGGATGGAGTGCTAAGAAGCAAAACTCTGTGGCTATGTCTTCAGCTGAAGCAGAATATGTCGCTGCAGCCAGCTGTTGTGCTCAGGTGCTCTGGATGAAAAGTCAATTGGCTGACTATGAAATCTTGTATGACAAAGTACCAATCTTTTGTGACAACACCAGCGCCATTGCCATATCCAACAACCCTGTTCTTCACTCTCGTACCAAACACATTGATATCAGGTATCATTTTATCAGGGATCATATAATGAAGGGAGATATTGAGCTGCATTTTGTTCCCACAGAGCTGCAACTAGCTGATATATTTACAAAGCCTTTGGCTGAACCTTCGTTCAACAGGCTAGTTGCTGAGCTAGGGATGCTCAATATCTCAAAGCCTGTGGCTTGATATTAAATGTGTTCATTAAATGATTGATTCTATATTAAATGTTTTTCACATGAAACTAGGTAGTTACTTTCCAAGTAAATGCAAAAAACATTCTTAAATATTTAATCATTTATTTTTCGGATAACGAGGAGACAAACTTTTTGAAAGGTTAAGGGGACCCACTTGAGCAGTCATTTTTGCACCTTGCATTTAATACGGTTGAATAACTGTTCACTTAAGTTTGAATATATATTGTCTCCTTTCTCTTCTCACCCACCACCATTCTAAAATCTACTTCTCTCTCTAAGTTCTTATCTCTCTTAACCATCCGCCATTTTCCTTCACCTTCAACCTCAAATCCATGGCGTTTTCAGTTCCCAAAGCTTCAAATGTTAACTTCGAGATCAACGAGAGCGTCCTCGCCTCCAACAACGCCATTGGATGGATTAAGGCACCAAACAGCACCTATTCAGATCTAGTAAATTTCATGCAGAATTGTGACCTAAATGAAGCCTTCACCAAAACCCCATCCACCTTTTACCAAGAATACCTTAGGGAATTCTGGTATTCTACTGAAGTGGTAGAAGACACCATAACATTTAGCCTTTCATGCAATGAACACCCTTTTGCCTTCTCCCTTAAAGACTTTTCAAGTGTGGCTGGATTAAAGCATGGAGATGAATGCCTGAAGGTAGTTGACAAAAAGGCTGTCAAGGAAGCCCTGGCCACACTCAACCCTTGCCATGATGTTAACCCTGCACTTACACCTGCTGAAGTACTCGCCAAATCCCCTCTGAAGATTAAGTACTTCACTCCTATGTGGCGTGTCCTCTTCACCCACATTGTTAAGTCCCTGGGAGGAATGCAGGGATCACAGGATCAGATGTCTTTCAACCATCAGGCTAGTGCTTATGGATTAATCTGGGGAGCTGATGTTGACGTTGGAAGCATTCTCTTCTCAAACCTGGTAGAACAGTTGAAGGGAAGGAATCAGGTCAGGGAAAAGAATATCTGTTATGTGCGCTTCCTGTCCCTGATCTTTGAAAGTCTGCTGGGAGATAACTACCACAACAAGGCCTTGACTGCTCTTAAGCCCTATCGCATCACAGGCGCCATCTACAAGGAAATAGGTGCTGAAGATGTCCCTGTCACCGCCCATATGCTGAATGTGGCCAACCAAGTACCAAACGCTGAGAAGCCCTTGCTCCCTTCCTCTGAGAAGGTGAATACTTCTAGTGTTGCTGGCAAGTCTATGTCTTTGACCTCTGGGCAGCACACTACTAAGTCCAAGGCTTCATCTGGCCAACAGCCTAAGAAGAAGAAAATCCCCTCTTCTTCCCACTCCAAAGCTGTTACTAAGGCCAAGGGAAAGAAGACTGACACCTCATCTGGTCCAGATACTCTTGTGGATTCGGATTCTTTGGCTGACAAACAACAGGCATCTAGTGTCTCAAAGTCAGCTGAGACGACAGGAAACCAGCCTGATCAAGCTGATATCACACAGGTAATCAGTGTACATTTTTAGAGGTTCACAAGCAGCCACTCTCATTTGTCTGTAGGAGAGAGTGGTGAAGTTAGGGTAATCCTCGACCCATAGAAGTCTGTCTATACACTTAGAATTAAGACTTCTGTACACCCTGTCTTTGCACCAGGGAATGATTCATTTGTGTTTATAAAGCACCCCGATGACCCTGCACCCTCTAGACAGTATTCAGGCTAACAACAACCTGAATACACTAATGTCTCAACCTTGATCAGCTATACTTCACACAGCCTCTTGGTTCCCTCCTTAAAAGAGTCCCAAAGGATTTATCCTTTCAGGGGGAGCTGAATCATCACCCTCAGCTTTCCTAGGGGCAGCGTAACAGGCGACCTACAACCACATATGTTTCACTCTTAAAAGAGTCCCAAAGGTTTTAACCTTTGGGGGGGCTGAATAATCACACTCAGCTTTCCTAGGGGCAGCGACTGGCGATCCATAAACAACATATGTTTCACAATCAAAAGAGTCCCAAAGGTTTTTACCTTTTGGGGGGGCAGAATAATCACACTCAGCTTTCCTAGGGGCAGCGAATGGCGATCATTAACCTTATTTTTCACACTTAAAAGAATCCCAAGGATTTATCCTTTGGAGTGGCTGAGTAATCACCCTCAGCCTCTCTGGGACAGCGAAATGACGACCATTCCCCTTATATTTTTCCCTGTTACTAATTACAACAAATTTGCAGGCTGAAATTGTACAACCAGTCATCGAGTCTCAGGTACAACAAGAAAAGGAGGCTGATACAATGACTCAGGACAAACCAAATGATGAAGAGCCTGTGTTAAATGCTGATGAAGAAATGCTCTCATTAGAAGATTATGTCTCTGATTTTGAGCCCATGCCTGACGATGAATTCCCTGAAGGAATGTTCGATGAAGAGGATGAAGAAGATGAGGAAGACCAACTGTCGGTCTCTCCTCCTAAAGAAATAGCTGTGTCTACACCAGCTGGTGACAAGACTTCTCCTCCCAAGGATGTTGTTGTCACTCCCAACTCTGCTACATCCACGACAACAGTTTTCCAATCTCCAGCTTATGATCCAACAGTAGAATTTCTCTTGTTTGATCATCCTGCCCAGACCAATTTTGACTTATTACCAAGGGGGGATGACTATGCTCAGCAAAGCCTCAATATCAAAAATCTTCAGCCTGTTCATCATCAATAAGATATTGAGCGCTTATCAAGGAAGCTGGATGTGATTAAGTCTGAAATGCACAACTTCACTGTGACATTTCTAGGCATCATCAAAAAGGCTGTGACTGAGGCTGTCACTGAGCCAATACAGGATGGTGCAAGAAGAGGTGTAGCCCAGGGACTCGGTCATCTTTCAACAAGAATAAAGGATGCCATTGACTCAGCTGTCCCTGCTATGTTCCATGAACATGAACTCACCATACACAGGCACTTTAATGTTGTTCGCTCCAGGCAATACAACCATGCTAACTTCATTGTCAGGCGTGTTCAGGCAAATACTAATGCAAATGCCAACCTCCTGCTAAAGATTGCCAGGGCTTCAAGAAAAAGACAACATGCTATGGCTGCCTCTGTGGAGCAGATTGCAAGACGTTTTCAAGCACGTTCATCCAAACATCTGCGAAGTAAGGATAAACGTGAGGGGGAGAAGAACACAAAACTCAGCCTTGCATCTGCTGAACAAGGCTCATCATCAGCTAACCCCACCATCACACCTGTTCCTCTCCAAGTCATCACACTTACTATAATACCTGATGACGAGGATAATACTCAGGGGGAGCAACAAACTCAAGATGGAGCTGACTCATCAAAGTCTCTGGTTTTGGTTAACACCAGTAAGCCTGAGGATGATGATGAGCCAGCTGCCAATAAATTAAAATTCACTGTTAGCTCTCTCCCCAAAGCTATTCAAACTCAGGCTCAGACAGCGTTTATCAAAAGAGCTGATGTTTTGAAAAACATAAGTGTGGAGTCCTCTGTCTCGAAGAAAGGAAAAGAGATGGTTTTGGTTGACACTGATACCAAACTGAAGAAGTTAGCTGCGATGCTAGAGACAGGAGGATCCACCACAGACCTTTCCCAATTCTCAACCTTTACACCTTCCGATGAGATTCCTCTGACCCCTAAAGAAATAGAGCAACAGGCTGAAGAATTCAAAAGATTAAATGAACTCAAGACAGCCAAAGAATTAAATGAAGCTACTCTGAGGAAGATGACACCACCTGAAAGGGAAAAACAAAAACAAAGGTTGAGGGAAATGGAAGTAAAATACGCTGAGGCTTTAAAGAAAGTCAAAGCTGACTATGATGCCTGCGTGAACAACAGATATGCTTCTGGCAAGATAACCAAGTTCAAATACACCATTCATAAATCCACAAACACCCCACAGATGATCTTATGGAGGGAAAACCAACAGAGAAATATGGATGTGTTTGACAACTTCAGGTTAAAGACACTTGGGTTATCAGAATGGTTCGAACTTGAAGCCTTAGCTGCCAAGAAGTCTGGACAGGCTAATTTTCTTCTGCTTAAAACTCTGAAGGCCAAGTTTAACTGGATCAAGGAAACAGCAGCCAAACTTAAGATTGATCCCCCACCACAGCTTTTTGAACAAGAACCCCCAAAGACAGGCAACAAAAGGAGAAGGATTTCACAAATTGTTAATGAAACTTTTGTTACTGAAGATGTTCAAGTGGATGGCATGTACAGGGATCTGATCCTCCCAAATGGTATTGTTGGCCCTGTTGATGGTCAGACATACACAGAGCCTGAAAGAGGAATGGCATTCATGAACAAGGCTTGCCAGTATGCTTTTCAAAGGGAAGATGAGCTGTGCTTAGCTTCAACTATTCAGCTACTCTGTCACAAGAAGTGTCTCAAGATCAACATAGAGTATTCCAAGAAGTTTTCAAAGACTTTGCAGGATGAAATTGATAACAGATTAGACTTGGCTGAAGCTGAAGAAAGAATCAAAAATGATGACTATTGAAGATGTTCACAGCCCTTTTACCTTCATCTTTTATTTTACCTATGTAATGCACTTGTAATTTTCTTTAAGTTTTAATAAAATCATGAGGTATGTTTGTTTAGATCTGTTATGTGTAAGAAGAAGCTGTTAAACTCACTTACCTTAACTTAGTTAGATCTAGCATTATTTATGTTTAAATAGGGGGAGATTGTTGGGAATCTAAACTTGTTAGATTCCCTGATCATTGATTTAAACATAATTAGGCTGTTAGATAGTCCCTTGCCTGTGCCTAGGAGGCAGGCAAGTTTCGCAAGACTCACAAAGATCCAAGTCTCTGTGAGCAACCTTAGAGGAGTCCATGTCAGAGACATTGTCAGGGAAGTCGAAGATTACTTGAAGACATACTCATTGGCTGTGATGGATAACAGTCAAGATGTATCAGGGACTCTGAGGGGTTGAGAGTTAACAGGGGTGGCAATACCCTGATAACTCTCAGCACACTTTGGACATGCCATTTGTGTGTTCGAGACTATGAAGAATAAGGAAACTGTTTTTGACAACTGTTCCTTAAAGCATAATGGAAGACTACCAAGAATAGAAGGACATCATGTGACTGATGTGGGAACTTGTAAAAGCTTGTGTAGTCGCCATCAAGTACTGTTTAAGTCAAACTCGTAACACTATAAATAGGATGTGTATCCATGCATTAATGTTTAACACTTTGAGATATTAAGAACATTATTGCATATAACTCAGTGAATCAAACAGCTACGACTGTATTCATAAGTTAGGGGTTATTGTTGTTCAAAGTGTGCACAACACATTGTCATCAAACTGTGTTATCCATAACACTTGTAATTCTTTATTATACAATAATAAGATTACGTTTGAAAAGTAATACCTTGTGTTGATTAAGTTAAGATTAGGGTTTCTTGCATTGATTAGGGACTTTCACTTTCATCTTAGTCTTGTAATTTGAATCTTAATCTTCAATTTAATCAAGCTTTTTCGTTAATTCTCATTCTACCTTTCTTAATCATAATCTATTGTTTTGTCTCTTTAATCATGTAGTTGATTTAATCTTGTTGATGGATTGATTGATTTACTTATTAGATTGTGCTTTTTGATTTGGTGTTCTTGATGTTTTAGCTTATTGCACTTTTTGTTTAATTAGTATTTCGTTTGTTTTTAATTAAGTTGATTTGGTAGATTAACAGTTTTAATTAAAGTTGATTTTAAATATTTTTATTATTTTGTGTTTTTATAGTTTTAAAATTGTGGCTTATTTGCTTTTTCTTAAAATCATTTTAGTTAAAGTTTTAGTTAAGTGCTTATTGTGATTTTGCTTATTTTGTGTTAATCCGGGTTTTAAAACCCTGTTACTCCAAATAGGCTCTGAAATCAGTGATTCCGGATTGTCTTCATGTCAGTTATTCCGGATAAGGTTCAATACACCTTATTCCGGATTGTATGCTGGTTATGTATTCCGAATAGCTGCCAAACCTTCATTCCGAATAGTAAGAGTTAAACAGTATTCCGGATAAGCAAGATTGTTTATTCCGGATTGGAGTTTCTTCTAGATTCCGGATAAGGGAAATCTTCCGTTATTCCGGATTAGGTGCTTTAGACGTATTCCGGATAAGAACCAAACTAGGTATTCTGGATTAGTTAGCCAAGTTGGATTCCGGATTGCATAGGAACAACTCATTCCGGATAGCTTCAAAATTGGATTCCGGATTGTTTATGGAATTTGGATTCCGGATTAGCTGCTGATTAGTATTCCGGATTGTTAGTGTTTTGTGTATTCCTGATAACGTGTGTTAGCCAAATTCCGGATTGTTTCTAATTTTAACATTCCGGATTGAGTATAGAATTCATTATCCCGGATTGTGAGGAAGTTGTGGATTCCGGATTGTGTAAAGTATACACATTCCGGATTAGGTCAATTTTTGGTATTCCGACTTATGTTTGGTTTTAGTTTCCTGTTCTATTTTCAAACCTTTATTTTTCCCGCCAATTTTTCTTAAGTTTAGAGTAAAGTGCAAAAATCATCCCTGTGGTTTGTCAAAAGTTTGAATTACATCCCTCGTTAATACTTCGCGCAACATACATCATTGTGGTTGTAAAATAGTACATCATACATCCCTGAGGACGGATGGTGCAAATATTTTTCCGTTAAGGGTTAAAAGTGTTTGTTATCTTAGGGGTATTTTAGTCCTTTTACAACCTAGGGATGATTTTTGCACCAAACTTTTCAAAAAAAAAAATTTCAAAAAAATTTCGAATTTTTTTAAAAAAAAGTTTCGAAAAATGTTTTCTTTTTTCGAAAAATGTTTTTTTTAATGTTTTTTTTTAAGTTTCGAAAATATATTTGAAAAAAGTTTTTTTCAAAAAAAATCAATTTATTTTTTAAAAAGTTTTGAAAAATGTTTTGTTTAATGTTTTGAAAAATGTTTTATTTTTTAAATGTTTGCTTTTTTAAAATAAGTTTCAAAAAAATTTGAAATTTTTTTTTTCAAAAAGTTTCAATTTTTTTTTTAAATTTTCGAAAAAAGTTTTTTTCTCAAAAGTTTTTTTTAAAAAAAGTTTTTTAAAAAAAGCTTTTTTTAAAAAAAGTTTTTTTTTCGAAAAACATTTTAAAAAATAACTTTTATAAAAAAACTTTTGCAATTTTTTTTTTCGAAGATTAAAAAAAAAGTTTTTTAGAAAAGCTTTTTTTTAAAAAAGTTTTTTTTTCGAAAAACATTTAAAAAAAAACTTTTGAAAAAAAAACATTTTTCGAAAATTTAAAAAAAAAATTTGAATTTTTTCGAAAATTTTTTTTTTCATATTTTTTTAAACTTATTTTAAAAAAGAAAACATTTTAAAAATAAAACATTTTTCGAAACATTAAAAAAAACATTTTTCGAAACTTTTATAAAAAAAGTTAATTTTTTTTGAAAAAAAGTTTTTTCAAATATTTTTTCGAAACTTAAAAAAAACATTTTTCGAAAAAAGAAAACATTTTTCGAAACTTTTTTTAAAAAAATTTGGAATTTTTTTGAAATTTTTTTTTGGAAATTTTTTTTTTGAAAAGTTAAGTGCAAAAATCATCCCTAGGTTGTAAAAAGACTAAAACACCCCTAAGATAACAAACATTTTTAACCCTTAACGGAAAAATATTTGCATCATCCGTCCTCAGGGATGTATGGTGTACTATTTTACAACCATAATGATGTATATTGCGCGAAGTATTAACGAGGGATGTAATTCAAACTTTTGACAAACCACAGGGATGATTTTTGCACTTTACTCTTAAGTTTATTTTCAAAGTGTTTTATCTTAGTTAATTTCAAGTTTAATTTTTAATAAAGTTTTAACTTTCAACATTTACTTTTTATAAAGTTTTAATCTTTCGTCAATTGTTTTAAAAGTCTTAATTTTTACTTTAATCTTTTCAAGTTTTCAACTTTATATTAAAATAGATAATCACCCTTTCGTTATTTTTACTAAGTTCTACTGTGCAGCATTCATTCTGGATAAGCACTCAAGGTTAGACATCCTTCCTTTATTTTTATGTTTAATAGCTTTAACGTTTATAGACTTAGATAATCAAAACTCCCCCTTTTAGTGACCAAAGACGACAATTCCACTTTAAACCGTGATCAATTCGATTAGACATCGAGGACGAACGAGTACACATATGAAAAAGTTGTCATATTAGTTGTAATAGTTAGTTAAAATAGTCGTGATATTACGGGTTTGATAGCTAGCTTAAAAGGCCTCTTTTACGGTACTAAGCATTTTATTCAAGCCCGACCCATTAAACAAATATAGTCCATTAAGGCTACATGTAAGCCCAACTATATATACCTCTCCTAGCATGTTAGGAGAGGTTGGATCTTTCATTTTTCTTAATCTAATTTCACATACTTAATCATCTCTCTCTACTTTCTCTCTCTAGAAATAATCTATTTCTTCTTTAATTCAATTAATCAACCATGGTGAAGTGATAAAATATGGGAAAACACATATATTTACATGGGTCTAAATATGTCCCCCTTAATATCACTAATGGGTCTTGATGGTTTTTTCAGGTTTTTCACATGTTTGTCAGTTTTTCACACAATTGTCAAATTTTCACGTTTTTGTTAGTTTCTTCATGTTTTTGTCGAGTTTATCACGTTTTTGTCAGGTTTTTCACTGTTCTTTGTTTTTTTTCACGGTTTTGTTATACTTTCACGTTTTTACCAGTTTTTTTACGTTTGCATCAAAAATAAAAAAAAACAGCAAAAGCTGACAAAATGGTGAAAACCAAAAAACAACAAAAACATGACAAACTGACAAAAGTGTGAAAAGAACTAACAACAACGGGAAAAATTGACAAAAACGGGAAAAACTGAGAAAATCATGAAGAAATTGACAAAAACGTGAAAAAACTTATAAAATCGTGAAAATTGACAAAAGCGTGTGAAAAAACTGACAAAGGCGTGAAAAAAACTAACAAAACCGTGAAAAAACTAACAAAAGCGTAAAAAACCGACAAATCGTGAAAAACTGTTAAAAGCGTGAAAAATCTAACAAAAACGTGAAAATACTGACGAAACCGTGAAAAAACTGAAAAAAGCGTGAAAAAACTGACAAAACCGTGAAAAACTGACAAAACCGTGAAAGAATTGACAGAACTGTGAAAGAAGTACTGACAAAACCGTGAAAATATTGACAAAACCATGAAAGAACGTGAAAAACTAACAAAATCGTGAAAAAACGTGGAAAATTGACAAAATCGTAAAAAACTGAGAATATCGTGAAAAACATGAAAATTTGACAAACGAGTGAGAAAACTGATAAAAAGTGAAAAAAGTGAAAAAAAAACGTTAAAAAACCGTGAAAAAACCGGTGAAGACGTAAAAAACGTGAGAAAATGACGAAAGCGAACGATAACGTAAAAAACCCAAACTCCTCCTAGAAACCTATCTAAACCAAAAAAAACCCCAACCTCTTCCTAAAGACTCATCTAAACTCAAACCCATCTAGACTTAAACCCATCTAGAGCCATCCTCCTATAAGACCCGTTTAGACCCATGACCCAAACCGAACCAACCATTTTGGCACCTTTATGTATTGCCCACCATTTAGTATATAAATAAATTTATGATTTTTTTGTGTTGTAAATGTTTGTACCAGAACATTGTAACGTTGTACTACTTAAAATTTTAAAGAGATGGTGCAATCTCTTTTATAAGTAGTACAGATTTATGTGTTGTTAAAAAAGGTAGTACAAATTAACGTAACGGTGCCGTGTTTATCAGTTTCGGTGGGTCATCTCCGGTTCGTCTTCTAACGGTTTTTATTGGCTAGTTGAACCGACTATAACTCCGGTTCCGAGTTGAACCTCATCATTTTAGGTAGACAATATGTACGATTTTGTAGATATATATTCTTTTAATTGTTGTACAATTTGAATATATAATAGTATTTTTAAGTAATGGGATGTATTAATTGTTTTTAAGTGAGTATTAATTATTATGTAGAATTAGTTTCTAATTATGTTTATATATTTGTAAATTATGCATATAGTGTTGTAAGTTGATTTTTCAACATTTCTAAAAGTAAAAAGTATTTTCTTTTAATATATAATACAGATTAGTTGTAAAACCCGCATGCTTTTACCATGAATAGTACCCTTATAATCGTACGTACATGATTAGAACTTTCCTTATTTAGCACGTTTACGTTTCACGAATAGGAATACAAGTATTACGTACGTGTTATTACACGATAAGTATTTAATACGTATTAAGACACGATAATTATTATCAACAATAATTAAATCACGAACATGAAAACCATGAACGTAAATAATCACGAACCTATTATTATGTATTTACGTATGTTTATTACGATTACGTATAAATATATTTTACGACACGAACGATTAATAAATAAATCACGTAAACACGACACGAGAACACATAAATAAATAGAACACGGAAAAACAACGGGTTTCCCCTTGTGGTCCCCTCATAGCCGCGGCATAGAACAAGAAATGAGCCAAGCCCACCTTAAATTTAACTAAAAGGAAAAGAAGGAAGTATATTTTCATAATACAGAATATTAGAAAATCACAAAAACCCTGCTCCTTCTTTCTCCTTTGGCCGCCGCATATACAACACCAGGAAGGGATGTTTGGTTGATTTTGGTTGATCCAATTCTTGTTAGACCGTTCGTGTTATTAATTTCCTTGTTATCCACGAATCGGTAATTCCTTAAACCTTTTATTTTTAATTATTTATTAGATCTAAGAACACGCGAATCATGGGTTTATTAAAACTATTAATTAAACATGTTAATCAATTAGATCTAATCATGGGGTATTAAAAACATGGGGTTTTAAGGGGTGTTTGGTTCGGCCGACGGGTAGAACCGAGAGCCAAGCTCTCGGTGGTTGTGTGATCACCACCAACCGAGACCACAAGGTCTCGGTTTGGTTTGGGTGTCTCGGCCGCAAGAAACCAAGGGACCCCGACGCATGTCAGGGTTGGCCTTAGTGGTCATGGGGGTCTCGGCTGAAAAACAAGAAGCACCACCGGCTTAATCCGGTGGCGGTTTGACCTAAACCGTGGCGACCGGTCAAGCCGGTTCGCCACAAGTAAGGGTTTATTGGTCCGGTTCAAGGGGTTTCACGGACCGGTTCATGATATGTTTAGATTTAAAACACGGGTTCGGTTCATGATTTATTTTACAAGTTAATTATTTTTTTTATAAGTTAAATAATTACAAGATTTAATTAAATTAATTTAACATGTTATGTAATTAATTTAATTTAGACATGACTTAGGTTAATTATTATTAATAATAATACATGATTTTAACCCAAGTATTTTATGATTTAATGTTAGACTAAAGTAATTAATTATTAAAACATGGCATATAATTAATTAATTTCCATGACTTAGGTTATATTAATAATGAATATTTATACATGTTTTAACCTAATTATTATTTACCCTTTTATTTGATTAAATCATGTTATATTTAATTAAATCTTATAACCTATAGTTTATTTAATCTACATGTAATAATTAATAAACTATACTAATATCACATGACTTAGAATATTAATCAGTAAAACTTAAGCTTATATTATTAGCTTAATAATCCAACTTATTTCTAATTATGGAAACTTTCTATTTTTAGAAACTTATTTATTTAAGGCAGCTATTCTATTTTCAGAAACTTTCTATTTTTAGAAACTTTCTATTTTTGGAGACCTGCTACTTTTAGAAAGTTACTTATTATTAAACAACAAGTATAATAATACAAGAAATACAAGTAATACTTAATCAGAATAGATAGAATACATGATAAACACAACATAACGATAAAATCAGTAAAACATGACATGAACATATAAAACAAGTTAAGACATAATATAAAACCAGTTACGTACTCAGTAATCGGAATACGTATACACGTATATTATTTATGTAGCGTTAGTGATATCGAAGTAGGACTCTCTTCCGTTCGTCTTCTTCGTTCACTGGACACAAGGTACGGATTCTCCGTCCTTTCAGTATGGACATTCTTTTCCTTATTAGGATTCCCCGTATGCAGCCAACTGTTTCCCAGTATATGTTTTATATGTTTTGATTGCTTATGTTTAAATAAATGCCTAAAGCCATATACATGCATGACCAGTTTCACCTAGTTATGGAGGTACCATAACCATAACACTGGAGGCACCAGTGTTATGACTTCACCACGGCGGAGTGATAGCTCGTGGCGTCCCTTCAGCTTTTGGCCATATTATTATTATCATGCGGGGCGTATGGGTGCATCATAGGTTACATGGTTTTACAAATTATTCAGGTGAATGTGGTGTGTGCCTTGCATCCTTCACAAGGAGTTGATCCCTCCTACCCACACTTATATTAATTAGAGGCATCCCCTCTAATTGCATGACGAGGTCACCCCTCCAAGTATTCATGCACGTTGATATTTCATGACCTATATTGGCTAATGGTAAACATGTTAAACAGTTTTTATAAGATAAACATAAGGCTTTTCAAACTATAAAATCAGTTTTACTAAGTTATACCAGGTTTTCCAGGACTTAGACATTTACGCTGCTATATGTTGTATATGGTTATGTTATTAATTCTATGCTTGTATATCCGTGCACTGAGTGTTATGTTCAGCCGTTTTCCTTTCATGTTCCCAAAACGGCAGGTACTCAGGGACGCTCGTGGACTTTAAGCGTACGCGCATATGGATTGGAAGCTTCCTCGCCTTCATTACTTTATGCATTTCTTCATACTTTTGATACTCATTTCTATGGACATTGTTTAGTCCTTTTCATTTACAGTACTTCTGTTTGTGTGTGATGAGCTTTACTTTGGGGTACCGATGTTTGTTTTCGGTATTTCCTTTTATGGTCATGTAATGTTTAATACATTTATCCTTGTATGCTTTGATGACACGCCATAATCACGTGTGACATTCCATTTACCAAAATGGGGTGTTACATTAGTTATTGTTTAGACTGTGTTTTCAAGATTGATTGAGTGAAGAAAATGAAAAAATGTGAAACAAAATACAACGAGTTGTATTTTTGAGTTTTACTTAAAAAAAGTATAGTATTATTTTTTTAATTTTGAAAGTAAATTTTTCTTTTTAAATCTCATGAACGTTGTGTTAACGTCTTAGAAGCCGAAATATATGACTTCTACCAATAAAGGTACTCATCAATATCCGAGTGTGGAATGATGCTCGCCGAGCATAGATAGAATCCTCATTTAGACATTGTTTGGAGCTATATATATTCCATTGATAGTATGGAACTCAAAGGATATAAAAACTGACTCTATTCAACACTGCCAATCAGAATGCTAATCCCACTATCCCAAATGCAAAACCATATACTCATGCCCAAAGACATTCAACAATCAAGAAAGCTAAAGACTTCCGCAACTCTGATGATCAAAATCTTCCTTATCAATTAATGTAGAGGAATGACCTCTCTTCAAAGGAGATTGTTAGCAAGCTTTCAAGATAGTGCAACGTATGAGCATGTGGATGAAGACACAAGATCGCAAGATGACAAAGACAAGCCAAGGATAATGTGAAGATCTCAAGTTTAAAGACAAAGTCGAAAGACAACGGCAAAGGCTCAAACATCACAACATGAAGGAACAAGACTACTATTACACGTTCAAGACTCATTTATGACGAGATTCTTAATCTCCATTGATCTCCAAATATCAAAGAGGAATGACCTCACATTGGGGGAGATTGTTAGCCTCAACATATTGAGTCAAACAAGAATGTTCGGTCATAGGTTTATATTGTAACATTTATTAGAACGTTGTAATAGTTAGTTAAAATAGTCGTGACATTACGGGCTTGATGTCTAGCTTAAAAGGTCTCTTTTAAGGTACTAAGCATTTTATTCAAGCACGGCCCATTAAACAAATATAGTCCATTAAGGTTACATGTAAGCCCGACTATATATACCTCTCGTAGCATGTTAGGAGAGGTTGGACCTTTCATTTTTCTTAATCTAATCTCACATAGTTAATCATCTCTCTCTCTACTTTCTCTCTCTAGAAATCATCTATCTTTCTTCTTGAATTCAATTAATCAACCATGGTGAAGTGATAAAATATGGGAACAACACATATATTTACATGGTTCTAAATGTGTCTCCCTTAATATCACTAATGGGTCATGATGGGATCAAAAATATTTTTTTCAGGTTTTTCATAGGTTTGTCAGTTTTTAACACAATTGTCAATTTTTCACGTTTTTGTTAGTTTCTTCACGTTTTGTCGGGTTTATCACGTTTTTGTCAAGTTTTTCACTGTTCTTTGTTTTTTTCACGGTTTTATTATACTTTCACGTTTTTTACCAGTTTTTTCACGTTTGCATCAAAAATAAAAAAACAGCAAAAACGTGAAAAAAAACTGACAAAATGGTGAAAAACCAAAAAACAACAAAAACATGACAAACTGACAAAAGTGTGAAAAGAACTAACAACAACGGGAAAAAATTGACAAAAACGTGAAAAACTGAGAAAATCATGAAGAAAATGACAAAAACGTGAAAAACTGACAAAATCGTGAAAAATTGACAAAAGCGTGTGAAAAAACCAACAAAGGCGTGAAAAAATAACAAAATCGTGAAAAAACTGACAAAAGCGTAAAAAACCGACAAATCGTGAAAAACTGTTAAAAGCGTGAAAAATCTAACAAAAACGTGAAAATACTGACAAAACCGTGAAAAAACTGACAAACCCATGAAAGAATTGACAGAACTGTGAAAGAAGTACTGACAAAACCGTGAAAATATTGACAAAACCATGAAAGAACGTGAAAAACTAACAAAATCGTGAAAAACGTGGAAAATTGACAAAATCGTAAAAAACTGAGAATATCGTGAAAAACGTGAAAATTTGGCAAACGAGTGAGAAAAGTGATAAAAACGTGAAAAAACTGAAGAAAAAAAAACCGTTAAAAACCCGAAAAACCGTGAAAAAACCGGTGAAGACGTAAAAAACGTGAAAAAATGACGAAAACGAACGATAACGTAAAAAACCCAAACTCCTCCTAGAAAGCTATCTAAGCCAAAAAAACCCAACCTCCTCTTTTATAAGTAGTACATATTTATGTGTTGTTAAAAAAGGTAGTACAAATTAATTTAACGGTGTCGTTTTTATCAGTTTCGGTGGGTAATCTCCGGTTCGTCTTCTAACGGTTTTTATTGGCTAGTTGAACCGACTATGACTCCGGTTCCGATTTGAACCTCATCATTTTAGGTAGACAATATGTACGATTTTGTAGATATATATGCTTTTAATTGTTGTACAATGTGAATATATAATAGTATTTTTAAGTAATGAGATGTATTAATTGTTTTTAAGTGAGTATATGTAGAATTAGTTTCTAATTATGTTTATATATTTGTAAATTATGCATATAGTGTTGTAAGTTGATTTTTCAACATTTCTAAAAGTAAAAAGTATTTTCTTTTAATATATAACTAGACGATTACCCGTGCATAACAACGGAATTACCTAAAGACATATAATTAATGATATGCTAATTGATTCGATGGTCGAACTCGTGACGTAATAATTGCCTAGCGATAGATAGCTAATGATTTATTAATTGACCCGATGGTCTAATTGGTAACCCGGTGACTCGTCCGGGTTGAACCGGTAGGCGAGCACGTTCCCATTGACTCGATCGGGTTGACTCGGTGGTCGAATCCGTGTCTCGGTGGTTGAACCCGTGACCCGGTGACTCGATAGGATTGACCCGGTTGTCGAACCCGTTACCCGGTGACTCGATCGGGTTAACCGGATGGTCGAACCCGTGACTCGAAAAGATTGGCCCGATGGCCGAACCCGTTACCAGGTGACTCAATCGGGTTGGTCCGATGGTCGATCCGTGACCCGATGACTCGACCGGGTTGACCTGTTGGTGGAACCCGTGACCAAGTTACTCGACCGAATTAATCCGGTTGTGAAACTCGTGACCCGGTAACTTATGCAATTGTTTATGGTTTAATTTTTCAACATTTTCTATTTTATCCAACTTATGTGCATTTAATTTTTCAACAATTCCATAATTAATATCCAACTTCTATGCATTTAAATTTTCAACAATTCTATAATTAAGTCATTTTTCAATATTCAAGGTTTTAGGGTTTTTCCTTTATAAGTAGTAGAGATAGAGAGCTGGATTAGTTATTGTTTAGACTGTGTTTTCAAGATTGATTGAATGAAGAAAATGAAAAAACGTGAAACAAAATACAGTGAGTTGTATTTTTGAGTTTTACTTAAAAAAAGTATAGTATTATATTTTTTAATTTTGAAAGTAAATTGTTTCTTTTCAAATCTCATGAACGCTGTGTTAACGTCTTAGAAGCCGAAATATATGACTTCTACCAATAAAGTACTCATCCATATCCGAGTGTGGAATGATGCTCGCCGAGCATGGGTAGAATCCTGATTTAGACATTGTTTGGAGCTATATATATTCCATTGACAGTGTGGAACTGAAAGGATATAGAAACTGACTCTATTCAACAGTCAACACTGCCAATCAGAATGCTAATCCCACTATCCCAAATGCAAATTAAAGTGTTCACTACTGATCTATCAGTAGATAAGACGGCGAAAAGATATTAGGTAGTACTTATTATGGCCACTTGACCAGCATACCATATTCATCAAAAGGTAGTGATCATATCAACATTTCAACTTATTGTTTTGTGCTCTGCAGCTGATTGCATAAGAAGTGTGTTTATCAATGAAAACTTTTTGTTGATAGATGTTGCGAAAGCTCACCGATGCCAAAACCTCACCCGTGGTGGAACATTGTGAAACCAAATATTGGGCTTGTTTAATCGTTCTCGGGTAACTTTCTTAACACCCAGAGACACAGTACCTAATAAAATGAAGTGTTCAAGAGAGAACTTTGTACAGCAGGACGATCAAGACTGTTGAGATACTTTGACATGAAGGTTGAAATATAATGCCTCTAGAGCAATAAACCAATACAGCAACAGACAGTTTATTTAAAAAATATGAACAACCATAATGTGCCTCCTAGGTCAAAACACAACTAAAAACATTTATATTGCACTTAAACACCATGAATTGACAATTACAAGCAAATATAAGTAGCAATTCATATGGACAATTACAATAAAATGCATAGCTGCTGCAAAAGACTTTTGAATAAGCAGCAAACCAGCAAATACACATCGATCATCTTTCTTTTTGTGATCATTTGCACCTCTATGTCAACTAGTTTGGTCGGACTTAAATATGAGATATTCGTAATAATCGGCTTTCAAAATAGAAAAGATACTCGTAAGTCGTAATAGTCAATAAAAACAATAGGTGACAAACAGGTTACAGGCTTCGTTGGCAAAATGAATAACCTGTAACAATCTTTTAACAAGGGTTGGATACTTGGAATGTGGTTGAGCTGCGGTCACTTTTTTAAAAACCTGTGAAGAATAAACAAGTACTAAACAGGATTATGAGAAAGTATATAATTCCAGATGTTCTGATCTATGCTATTAAAGCAAATATATCTCAAGACCTTTTAAGCATTTAAATATACCCAGTTTTCAACCCGTTCTACCAGATTACCGTTCGGCTAAAATTTTAAGCTTTTCATGTCAAAATCAATGACATCTCCCCAAATCAAAACACTTTTCCCAAAAAAATGAGTCAAGAATTCCATCTTTATTAACAAACAATATGGTAATAATCTTCAAATGTTCATTAAAGCAGATTCTAGTGAACCGACCGAAGAAAGAGGATGGACTGACTACAAGAAAGTACCAAATTTATATTCTGACATGCAATAATCATCTATAAAATACCTAAAATAAGCACCATTGTCTAAAGAAGAAACCTTGAACAAGTATAACTTTTGATCAATTCTTGGCCCTGACAGAATTGTTTTCCTTGATCCTTGATCGGTTATCTAGCTTTACAAAGCGTTTGAGGTCTTCATAAGGAAGAGATTCAATGCTTTTCCTTCTAAGCTCACTCAGTGCCGGCTTTTTGTCAAGTAGGTGAGAAAGCCACTCGGGATATTCTGAATCTGCCAGTATTTTTGGGTCTGCTCCCTCTTTAAGGAAATTTGCTCCAACAACTGTGGTGGACTTTACCTCTCTAGTCAAAATCGATTGTTTTGGAGCATCAGCGGCCCCTCCACCTTTCTTTTTGGCTTTACCTCCAGCAGCAAATGTTCTACAAGTTCCTAACTGATTAGCGACAGGAATGGTTCTCAATGATTTGATGCAGTTCATTGCCATGACTGTTGCCTGCAATATATTGAGATTACGAATGAATTTTACTGGAAATTACGAGTAGGAGCATATGTGTTACAATACTGATATAGAAATGAAGTTCATATTATAAAACCCCAAGCTGGAACTCCAAAACCCTAGTACTAGTACCAAGATGTGATTGTTTATCTCCAACATGTCAATGGAAAACAGACAACTAGAAGGTAATGGGTCAAGGAGCTCGAAGGTTGCCCACGGTCTATCTGATTTCATACAGTCTCCTAAAATCGACTTATTAAAAAATTTAGTATATATTTATTGTTTTCAACATATATAACACATTAATAATACAGACAAGAGACAAACAGTTTACAGGTTGATAAAACCAGTTTTGACCCGTTACTGAGCCGCCCATCTATCCAATTCTACTGTACCGTATTGCTTAGATATAATTCACGCGGCACACCAGGAACAGACATGTCATATATCTGGGCCCTTTCTTCCACCCAAAAAGGGGAACGAGGCTTTCGCCAGACTAGCATATTCTTTTAACAAGTGTATAACCGGAATGGAAATGACCCCTGTTACACAACTACTACTATGTTTCTCTAATGGACCAATAATATAGTGTCTTCGGTCAAACACACCCGAGAACAGGGTAACGGGACAATTGAGCTGGCAAAACCTAGATATACATATCTAGAGACTTAAAAAGTTGCAAGATGTTTGTTATAGCTTAAGCTTATTTTCGTTAAGCTCATTTCTCATAAGCCCAAATGTTCGGCTTATTTTTTCTTATGAGCTTAGTTCCTAAGTTAACTTCAAAATAAGGTCATAAGTTTTAAAATGAGCTGGAAATATGAGCTTAGGCTGAAGGGAATGGTGGGGAAATCCCACTCGTGAGTCCAAGGTGGCACAAACCCACACGTGGGTTGCCATAAAACTCACACAATCCCACCACAAACCCACGCGTGGGTTGGAGAATCAATGCAAAAAAAAAAAAACTCACAAGGGTTACTTTCTCACCGTTCACTCCTCCCAATTTTACCCCAAAACCATTTTCCTTATCATTTTTTCACACTCATATTCTTCCTCACAACTTATATTCATCTTCTTCCTCAAACACAAATTCATCTTATTTCACTTCTCCAATAGCGCCTGTACTATGGACACCCGAGGAAGAAATAGCGTTGTGTCGTTCTTGGGGCTTTGTTGCTGAAAACTCCGTGTCAAGTAACCGAACAAATAGTCGTAGTTTTTGGGGCTTGGTTTTGCAAAGGCTGGAGGGTCGTTTAGATGATCCAAGGAAACAAACATACGATAACATAAACCGGAAATGGAAGTCCCTAATGTGTGTCGTGCGTAGGTTTGTTTGATGTTACAACAACGCAAGGCGTACACGGGTAATTGGAGCAATTGACGAGGATGTAACAAATAACGCCCTCCGTGAATATGAAGCTGAGTATAGGTGCCGGTTTCAGTATCTTCATTGTTGGGAGGTTTTGGAAACTTATCCGCGGTTTCTTCCTTCTTCTTAAATTATCCGTGTATCGTTTTTATGTGTTGTTTTTAATATCCTTGTAATGTTTTTAATTACCCAATGTATTGTTTACGTTTTTAAAAGTTTTTGTTTTTAATTCATCCGAGTATCGGTTTTATTTACCCGCGTGTATCGTTTTTAATTAAATGTATGAATAAATTAAATAAAAGTGATGGTGGAAAGATGAGGTGGAGGTGGGTTTTTTTTTCCTTAGTAACCTTGAAAGGTGAGTTTTTGGTGGGTTAGTGAGAGGAGTGAGAAAGCTTAGGTGGCGCTGAGGTGACGGTGGGTTTTTGTGGTGACACTCCCTTTAGCCTTATGAAACCTAAAGCAGAACCAAATAAGCCTGGAGAGTGGCACCTCCAAACTATGTTGCACCGAAACGGGAACGACACGGGGATACGAGAACGATACGGGAGCGGGAAACGGAAAAAATAAAAAAATAAAGATACGGGATCGGCATGGATACGGCAATAAAAATATATATAAAAATAAAATATATTAAAGAAAATTCAAAATAAATATTTATTAATACGTCATATATAGGTCATGTAATAATTTATGATATCTATTTTTCTCTATAAAAAACTTCGATTTCAATGCATCATCACCTTAATAACCACAGAGGATCTTTTTTCTAAAAGCAATACTCTGTAATAGTTATATATATAACGACGGATATACATAACTTTTTTTTGTTGACAAAAGTGACCCACAAATAACATCTATATACGCACATTAATTTGTTATTTAATTATAGGATAGTTTAATTTTACTTATTAATATGTCTATTTCATAACTAATTTAATATATTATCTACAAACTTTTAGGTGCATACTTCCCCATCCCAACCTCCATTTTCCACCACACTTTCTGTGAAGACCATATCACCTCCATTTTCCGATATATAAAATTGTTAACAGTTCACTTCATTTTGACTCTTTCATTGTTTGTCCTCAAAAGGGCAGAGGGCACTTGGATAGTTTTGCTAGGGGCATTCAACTTTTCCCTACAAATCTGATCATTTTTTCCTACAAATCTATGTTCTGTGAGAGCTTCATCGGGGGCATCTCCCCCCACTACTCACCATGTGGCTCCGCCAAATTATGAAAAAATCTCAAATATTCGAAGCTGAAACGTTTCAGATTCGGTCAACAAACGATCCCATGATTTGGGAATCGGTCAAGATTCGATCCCCTGCCGATTCGCCGGCGCTCCCGCTCCCCAACCGCTCCCAAACGGGTACGCCACCCTTACAGGCGATTCCGTGCATCATAGCCTCCAAATCCCACCACCTCAGCTTTCTCACTCCTCTCACTAACTCACCTAAAACTCACCTTTCAAGGTTACTAAGGAAAAAAAAAACCCAACTCCACCTCACATTTCCACTATCACTTTTATTTAATTTATTCATACATTTAATTAAAAACGATACACACGGGTAAATGAAACGATACACGGATGAATTAAAAACAAAAATTTTTATTAAAAACTTAAACAATACACGGGTAAATAAAAACATTACAAGGATATTAAAAACAACACACAGATAAATAAAAACGATACAAGGGTAAATTTAAGAAGGAAAAAACCGCGGCTAAGTTTTCAAAACCTCCCAATAATGAAGATGCTTAAACCGGCACATATGTTGAGCTTCATAGTCACGAAGGGCGTTATTCATTACATCCTCGTCAGTTGCTCCAATTACCCGTGTACGATTTGTGTTGCGGTAACATTGAACAAACTTACGCACGGTCAGCATTAGGGACTTCCATTTCCCGTTTATGCTATCGTATGTTTGTTTCCTTGGATCATCTAAATGACCCTCCATCATTTGCAAAACCTCGACCCAAAAACTACGAGAATTTGTTGTGTTACATGGCACGACGTTTTCAGCAACAAAGTTCCAAGCGCGACACAACGCTATTTCTTCCTCGGGTGTCCATAGTACCGGCGCAGTTGGAGAAGTGAGAAGTGAAAGAAGATGAATTATGAGTTTGAGGAAGAAGATGTGAAAAAAAATAGAAGTAAAACGAGGATTTTATAGGAAAAAAAAGGGAGAAAAGTAATTAATTCGATGGGATAACAATGAGTGGGTACAGTTATTGTGTAAATCGAGTAGTGAGAAACCTACCGTTGGTGGGTTTTATTTGCCTGGAAATCTTAACCCACGCGTGGGGTTCAAGTGGCTTTTTGGTGAGGTTAATGGCAATCCGGGGTGGGTTTTGCCATGTAGATGCTACAGGTGGGTTTTTTGCACCATTCCCCCAGCCTAAGCTCACAAGTCGGTAAAACAAACACTCCCTTACTTGTTTAAGCTTATATGAGGGTGTATGAGCTTATATGATTTCGACTTATACTTAATAAGCTCGGATTTTCTGGCTTATTTCAAGACATATGAGCTTATATAACCTTAATATGACATAACATGCTTATATAAGCACACAAATCTCAAAATAAGCTGAAAAGTTGGAGTTTGAATATAAGCCGAAATCAAATAAGCTCGTAAGCCCGTATATAAGATTACAGAAACAAAACTAGCTAAGGGTTAAGCAGATATAAGAAAAGCGCTTACACTGAGCCGCCTTTAACGAGTTGATTAAATTAATATAATTTCACATAGCAAATTCAATCAGTTATAAATTACGAACTATATGCAACATATATATAAGCACATAAAAAGTAAATATTAAATTAAAAAAAAAAAACTGGGAATAATTCCTTTTAATGGAGTATCTTTAGTTAGTAAAAAGATGGAGAAAAAAAGGAAGCGGGTCAATTTAATAGGATAAAGATATAATTACCACAGATCTGCAAGGATGATGATATTAACGAGATCGAGAGATAAGCGATAGATGAAATGAGTATGAAGCTTCTAGGGTTTATTGTTGTTGTTTCAGGTCCTTTCTTTGGTTTGGGTTTCTTTGTTTTTTTGGGATGGGTCGGGTTTGGGTTTTCATTACCGACTGGACTGATTTAGAACGGAGCGTAAACGAGCCTCGTAAGTTACTCGTGACTGACTTGACTTGTAAACTATTTAAAATCGAGTCGATTTAAACAACTCGGGCTCGAGCTACTCGAATATATTTTTGAGTCGAGTTCGAGTTTTTATATATTTGGTTCGTGAAGCTCGCGAGTCTTATCGAACTCCAGTTAAATTACATTTTTGCTCTTTTATAGTCATAAATCTAGCTGAGCCGAGCTTTGTTTTCCTGAGTCTTTAAAGTTCCACCATAGAATGCAAATATAATCGACCTCGAATCCAGTTTCGAGCTCGGGTTTTATGTGATGAGTCGAGCTCAAGTTCGAGTTTTAGTATTCGAGTCGAGCTCGCTGGCATTACTTGGCTCGACTCGACTTGTTTACGGTAGAAAGCAGTAAGTATTAGCGGAAAGAAAAATCAACAGATGTCTATTTTAATATTTAGAAAAACATGTATCAATCACCTCAAAACACTTTCAGCTTTTATTATCAATGATTCAAAACCAAAAACAGAATAATAAAAAGAAAAGCTACCAGTGCTACTCACGTGTAGCTCTATTATCTACATGATAATAGTTTTACAAGCAAACAACAAATGGAAAAGATTTAACAAGTTTCTGAGATCAAGATTCTAGAGAGAGTAGTTGTGTGTTTGTTAAACACATAGTTGTGAATAAGGCGATGATAACAAAGAGATACGCTCCCCTCAATATATGAAAGAGAGGTGGGCTTGATGTAGCCGTTGTACATGGGCTTGGTCAATCATGGGCTTGAGTCCAGTCAAACAAGAATGCAACTCCCGTCTTTAGGCCCTCACTTCACAACCGGCATGTACCATGGGTCCAATCAACATAACCGAAAGAAAGAAAAAGACACAATAAGTCCTTCTGGTTACAAAGGGTTAGCAGATTAGGTCCAACAATTTAACACCCCCCCTTAATCGGATAACCCATACAAATTTATCATTCCAAGTTTGTTAACAAACTTTTGGTGCAGTCCAATGTCCAACCCTTTAGTTAGGACATCTGCAATTTGATTTGCAGAGTCCACTTTGACAGTTTTAACAACACCATTTAAAATCATTTCTCTCACAAAATGAAGGTCAAGTTCAAGATGTTTAGTCCTCTCATGAAACACAGGGTTGGCAGCTATTTTAATAGCTGAATTACCATCACAGTCAAGATCCACATGTAAAAGGTTATGACATTTCAAATCACCCAAAATTTTTAGGATCCAAATCACCTCACTAGTGACTGAAGCCATAGCCATATACTCTACTTCAGCAGAAGATTTAGAGAGAGTATGCTGCTACTTACTTTTCCAAGAAACTAAATTACCATTCACAAAAACACAATAACCAGTAACAGACCTCCTAGTGACAATACACTTAGCCCAATCTACATCAGAATAAGCTTTAAGAGACATACCAGAATTCTTGACCACATGAATACCAAGGCCTGGAGACCCCTTCAAGTATCTTAAAATTCTAAAGGAAGTTTTAAGATGAGACTTCAAGGGAGAGTGCATAAACTGACTTAAACAATGTACATCATATGAAATGCCAGGCCTAGTATTGGTTAAGTAAATAAGTTTCCCCATAAGTTTCTGGTAGTCAACAATGTTGTCCAGCAAAGGGTCAATCTCTGAAGCTTCATTGGAAATGGAAAGCTTAGAGGCAAGAGGGGTCTTACATGGTTTGCAGGCAAGCATACTATATTCAGACAAAAGGTCCAAAACATACTTTCTTTGGTTCAAACAGATCCCATAATTAGTATTGATAACTTCAATTCCCAAAAAATATTGCAAGTTTCCCAAGTCTTTGATTTTGAATTTGCCTTTCAAAAATATTTTGAAGTTATCAATTTCAGTTTTATTATTACCAGTAACAATGATGTCATCCACATAAACAAGAACATCAATAAACAATTTATCATCAGACTTAGTGTAAAGAGAGTAGTCAGATTTGCTTCGAACAAATCCATTTTCCACAAGCACAGAAGTAAGTTTAGAATTCCACTGCCTTGGAGATTGTTTGAGTCCATAAATGGACTTTTTCAATCTACAAACCAGATTTTTATTTCCAGTATAGAAACCTTGAGGAGGTTTCATGAAGACAGTTTCATCCAACTCATCATACAAAAAGGCATTGTTGATAAATAGGCCAAGACTGGTTAACAGCTAAGTTGATCAAGCATCTAACAGTCACCATTTTCACAACAGGGGAAAAGGTCTCTTCATAATCAATCCCCTCTTTTTGGCCACAACCCATAGCAACAAGTCTAGCTTTGTACCTTTCTATTTCACCACTAGATTTAAACTTAAGTTTCTAAACCCATTTAGAATTTAGAGCAGTTCTACCAGCAGGTAACTCAACTAAGTCCCAAGTATCATTCTCAAATAAGGCAGCAAATTCTAAGTTCATAGCATCAACCCAATGTGGGCTTTGAGAGGCTTCAAAGAAATTCCTAGGCTCAGTATTTCTATTCTATTGAGTAACAAAAGATAAGACATCCCCTTTAAGTTTGGAATAACCAACAAACTTTTCAATCCCATATTTGACTTTTGAGTTAACTACAAAATCATTGTAGTTTTTAGGAAAAACAGAAGGTCTATAGGACCTTCTCAAGTTTTGGTCATCCTGAGCTTGAGTATTAGATGTATTATCCAAGTCCTCTCCCATGTTTTGTCCATGGAATGAAGGGCTTGGATTTAAATCCAAGGTTCCTTCAGATATATTATTATCATCAAGTGTGGCATCATTTGTCCTATTTAGACTGGCATCTATGGTATCACTGCCTGATGCAGTGTTTCCATTGTCACCTAGACTAATGGGTGGGCTGCTAGCACTTGGTGACTATAAGTCACCATTATGCCTATTTGTTACTCTCTCATCATCATTAGGAAGCTCAGGGTTATCCAGGTTAAAAAAGGTCAAAACTTTATCACTTTGAAAAACATCACATTCTTTGTTATTAGTTTTCTTGTTCAGAACAACATCCTTAAAAGGAAATATAGATTTAAAAAAACTTAACATCTCTGGAAAAAAAAATTTGATGCCTGTCAAGACTGTAAAGTTTATAACCTTTTTGAGAACTGGAAAAATCCATCATAACACATTTTTCAGACCTACTGGTGAATTTATCATGACTATTTAAAATAGTAGCAAAACAAAGACACCCAAAAGTCCTAATATGAGAGAGACTAGGGGATGACTTATAAATCATCTCATAAGGAGATCTACGATTTAGCACAGAAGATGGTAATTTGTTAATAAGATAAGTAGCAGTTAGAATACATTCAGACCAAAATCTCAATGGTATTCCCCCCTGAAACATAAGGCATCTGGCAACATTTAAAAGATGCTTATGTTTCCTTTCAACCACCCCATTTTATTGTGGGGTGTAAGCACATGAGGTTTGGTGTACAATTCCCTTTTCATGACAAAACTTTTGAAAGTTATGATTTAAAAACTCAGTTCCATTGTCACTTCTAAAAATTTTGATGTTACTTTTGAACTGATTTTGTAAGAGATTGTAAAAAATATTAATGGAAGAACCAACTTCATCTATGCTTTTTATTAAGTACACCCAAACAACTCTTGTGTAATCATCCACAATAGTAAGAAAATATCTATGACCAGTGTGACTGGTCACCCTATAAGGACCCCACAAATCTAAATGAACAATGTCACCAAGCATTTTAGTCTTATGTTCACTTAAAGGAAATGGTTCTCTAGTTTGTTTAGCCCTTTGACATATTTCACAAAAGTCATTTTGATCAGAGTTATCAATGTTCAAGTAATTTTTAAGAACATTCAGAGCAGGGTCAGCAGGGTGACCCAATCTTAAGTGCCAATCATGTTTAGACAGAGAACAAGTAACCACATTAGAATGATTCACAAACTTGGTACCTTCAACATCTAAATAGTAAAGACCACCACATTGCCTACCAATCCCTAAAACAGTTTTGAGATTCAAATCCCGATTCGTAAAAAAACACAAACACAACCAAAATCTTATTGTCCTTAGCAAGTTTATGAACAGATATCAAAGTAACACAATAATCTGGAATAACAAGAACATCAAACAAAAGCAATTCATTGGAAAGTTTAAGGTTGCCAATTTTAGAAATGATGGCTTCAGTCTCATTGGGATGAGCCACTTTTATATTTAGGTGTGAAATGTCAAACACATTATCCAATTAAGAATCATTATTAGTCATATGTTGATTTTCCCCATAATCAACAACCTTCCCATTGTATCCAAGTTTAGATTTGATGTTGGTGTTAGAACATAAAATTTTCTAAAGTTTTCATTAAAAATATTGATATTATTGAAGTAAGTACCTGCCATATTGGCATGAATCTCCTTTCTAGAAACACTAGAAGTACCCATATTGTCTTTAATGAGAGAGATCAAGGTGGTCAGTTGTTCATCAGTAAATCCAGATGAAAAGGATGTGCCCACATAATTGTTAGACACATTCATCCCCTTAAAGTTCTACCCCCCCCCCTTTTTCTTCCCAAAGTCATTAGGATATCCAATGATCTTAAAACATCTATCAATTGTATAACCATTATAACCACAATTCTCACAGACAACTTCAGCATTAGAATTAACATAAGGTCTAAAGACACTATTGTTTGGTGTGTTAGGTCTAAATCCAGTGGTGCTTGAGTTGGGTCTAAAATTGCCATTGTTGCCATGAGTGGGTCTGAAGTTACCATTATTAGTATTCTGAGTTCTTTGAACATTGTTTCTAGCAGGCCCATTAGAAAGAAAAGCAGATGTCCGAGTCCTCTGGGAGGATCCCGTAAGAGTTCCAGATGCAACTCTGTGAGACTCCTCACTAGAGATAATAGCATAGGCACCCTTGACATCTGGCAAAGTCTCCATAGAGAGAATAGAACTCCTAATACTCATATACGAATCATCAAGACCCATCAAAAATTGCGTAAGTTTCAACAATTGATTATGTTTCTTAAAATAACCAGCAGCAGAGCACAAACAATTAGGTAATTCAATCATAGCATCATACTATTTCCAATAGGCATTAAGTTTATGATAGTAATCAGACAAATTAGACCCATTCTGCTTAAGTGTGTTGATTTTATGATGAAGATTAAAAATCACAGAACCATCAACGTTATGATAAGTTTCTTTAAGCTCATTCCAAACATGTTTAGCCTTCTTAGAAAAAATTGACCAAGGAACAATTCCTCAGAAATAGAGTTTAAAATCCACGCAAGTACAACAACATTCACCCTATCCCACTGTTTTCCCAAAATCTCATTAGTTTTGGACCTTCTACAAGATCCATCAATAAAATCAATTTTGTTTTTACCTTCCAAAGCAAGTAACATAGCATTAGCCCAAACTTGATAACTTTCAGTCCCTTTTAGTTTAATAGTGACAACAGTCAACACACCAGTATCATTAGGGTGAAAATGCAAAGGGTCACTTAAGTCAAGCTTACTAATAAGTGTAACTGGATCAGTCACACTTAGAGTATCATCATCACCATGTGCAGACTCCTCATGATTAGACACGGTGAAGGGTCAAAAGGTCAAAAAAAGAACTCACTAAACTGCAAACAAAGTTCCCAGGCTTCCAAACCACTCAAGGGTGGCATGTCAAGGACAATCAGTGAGTGAGGATCCAAATAAATAGGTAAAAAAGAGTAAAGTACTACCAACCCAACAATGAAGCAAAAAAAGACACAAATAAGCAAATAACAAGTAAAGAGATAGTAGAGAGGTGTTACAGTGCTCCCAAAAAAAGCTCAATCGAACTGTCACACCTAGATTCACTTAGTCTAGGGGTAACAGAACCTCCAAGTCACAAACCCTATTTTTCCTTAAAGGGTAAATAGGAAAAATGACCAAAGAATAACGAACCAGCAACAGAGACACAAGTCCCACTTAAGAAATCACCACCAATCAAGAACACTTTTAAAAGAAATGAAACCCTAATTTTTTCTCAAGGAAAATTAGGGAAAATCACTTCAATCGAAAGACAATACCACAAATCGTCCAAAAAAGTAACCAAATGATATGTAACACTAGATCTCAGAAACCCTAATTTTTCAAAATAAAAATTGAGGCATCAAAACTTTGAATCTATAAGTAATATTAACAGATCCAGCTATCTCAATAGCAGATCTACTCAAAAAAGTATGTATCGTAAAAAACCCCCAAAAAATGTTTGAAACCCTAAAAAATTTTCATCGATTTTCAAGAACCAGGCTCTGATACCATGTAGAAAAACATGTATCAATCACCTCAAAACACTTTCAACTTTTATTATCAATGATTCAAAACCAAAAACAGAATAACAAAAATAAAAGCTACCAGTGCTACTCACGTGTAGCTCTATTATCTACATGATAATAGTTTTTGTAAAACCCGCATGCTTTTACCATGAATAGTACCCTTAAGATCGTACGTACTAGAATTAAACTTTCTTGATATAGCATGATTACGATTACGTGTTAGGAGTTTTCGTATTACGTACGTGTTAGAACACGATAACTATTTACTATACACAAGCACGTAATAATTATTTGACGATAATTAATCACGAACATGCGATCATGAAATCATGAACGTAATTAAAACACGAACTATTATTAATTACGTATATATATTTATTACGAGCGTAATTAAATATATTAGATCACGGTAGTTACGTAACGAGAACACTTAAAACACGAACACAAATAATCACAAACGTGTAACTTAACAACGAGACACGGAAAAAGGTACGGGTACCCCAAGTGGGGCCCCTACCCGCGGCTACAAGACAAATGGGCCAAGCCCATTTGTCAAATTTACTAAAAGAGAAAAAGGGGATTTTCACTACTCATAAAAATTTTACAGAAGATTTTTTTAGAAAAACCTAAAAACCCTCCTCCCTTGTCTCCTTTGTGCCGCCACCCTACAACCACCACAAGAGGTGGTTTGTGATCTTGGATCTTGGAATTTTAGTGATTGATCGTGTTGGTTCTTCGTCCTTTTGATCCACGAATTCGGTAAATCCTTTTTAAACCTTTTCTTTTGATTTAATCTTTTTATAAATCAAGAACATGTGATGTTTTTACAAAAACCTAATAATTAAACATGGATCTAACATGATTTGGTGTTAAATAAAATCAAAAGGGTGTTTTAAGGGGTGTTTGTTTTGGCCGCAGGCTGCACCGAACCCGAAGGGGTCTCGGTTTGGCCAAGCCGACCACCACCAAGACCATACGGTCTTGGTTGGTGCGTGTGGGTCCCACGGCAGCAGTAAAACACGGGGTACCCCGAGTTGGTTCGGGGTACGGTGTCGATTTCATGTCCGGTTCATTGTTTTTAGTTTGAATCCGGTTCATGGTGTATGTTTAGTTTTTTTTTTATGTTTATGATCTTATGTTAAAATTAAATTAATAAAATGATATGATTAATTTAATAACATGACTTAGGTTATTTTAATTATTATAATCATGAAATTAATTAACCTAAGTATTTGTATATTTAAGACTTATAATTAATTAATTATTTTAAAACCATGGATATAATTAATTAATTAACATGACTTAGGTTATATTATTAAGATATAATAATACATATTTTAACCTAAGTATTTAACTTATTTAATTAAAAACATGTTATATACTTTAATTAAATATTTTAACCTATAGTTTAATTTAATTACATGAAATAATTATTAAACTATACATTATATCATATGACTTAGAAATAATCATGAAAACACTTAGGCTTATATACTTAGCTTATTTAACCAGCTTATTTCTAATTATGGAAACTTTCTATTTTTAGAAACTTAATTAAATAAGGCAGCTAATCTATTTATGGAAACCTTCAATTTTTAGAAACTCATTTATTTCAGGCAGCTAATCTATTTATGGAAACTTATTTAATTAAGGCAGCTGATCTATTTATGGAAACTTTCTATTTTTAGAAACTTATCTATTTTAATCAGTAATTCTATCATGGAAACTTTCTATTTTTGGAAAATTTCTATTTTTGGTAACTTTCTATTTTTGGAAACTTTTTATTTTTGGAAACTTTCTATTTTTGGAAAATTTCTCTTTTAGGAAACCTGCTATTTTTGGAAAGTTACTTTTTATTTCACAGTAAGTATAATAACACAGGAAATACCAGAAATACTTAATCAGATTAAGCAGAATATAGGATAAACACAGTGTAAGGCTTAAAAACAGTAAAACATGGTAAGAACACATAAAATAAGCTAAGACATGACATAAAACCAGCTACGTATTTAGTAAGCAGATACTTATTCATGTATGTATTTATGTAGCACTAGTGATTCAGAAGTAGGATTCCTCTCTGTTCATCTTCGTCGTTCACTGGACATAAGGTACGCATTCCCGTCCTTTCAGTATGGACATTCTTTCCTTATTAGGATTCCCCGTATGCAGCCAACTGTTTTTCCGTAGTATAAGTTACGTGTTGCTTATGTTTAATTAAGATTACCTATAGCCATATACATGCATGACCAGTTTCACCTAGTTATGGAGGTACCATAACCATAACATTAGAGGCACTGATGTTATGACTTCACCACGGCGGAGTGATTGCTCGTGGCGTCCCTTCAGCTTTTGGCCATTTATTTATATTTATCATGTGGGCGTATGGGTGCATCCTAGTTACATGTTTTTATTCAGGATTTCATGGTGAATGTGGTGTGTGCCTTGCATCCTTCACAAGGAGCTGATCCCTCCTACCCAAAAACTAGTATATTAAATTAGAGGCAGCCCCTCTAATTTGCATGATGAGGTCACCCCTCCAAGTATTCATGCACGGTGGATTTTCATGACCTATATTGGCTAATGGTAAAATATGACAAACAGTTTTTATAAGATAAACATAAGACTTTCAAACTATTTAACCAGTTTATTTAAGACTTAATCAGGTTACTCAGGACTTAGTTTTTCTTCCGCTGTTATATGTTATATGCTTATCCTATTCATGCTTTATCGTACATCCGTGCACTGAGTGTATTGCTCAACCGTTTTCCTTTTCTATGTTCCCAAAACGGCAGGTACTCAGGGACGCTCGTAGACACTAAGAGTACGTGCATATGGACTGGAAGCTGTCTAGCCTTCTTTACTTTATGCATTTCCTTTCTTATGATATTTATGCTTTGGACATTGTTTAGTCCTTTCCTTTATTATACTATGTTTGTGTGTGATGAGCTTTACTCTTGGATTACCGATGTTTGATTCCGGTATTTCCCTTTTATGGTCAAGTAATGTGTAGACATTTTTCCTTGTATGCTTTGATGACACGTCATAATGTCTGTGATATTTCCATTTCCAAAATGGGGTGTTACAATTATGGTATCAGAGCCAAGGCTTCGACCTATAGGCTCTCAAATATGACCTGTGATTAGTGGGTAGTCACTACGGTCTTCCTAGAACTGACAGTTGTTTTCATGCATTCATCATTTTAAGCATACATATACATGTCATTGTTGCAGGGTTTTTGACTAAGTAATGGTTGGTACAGGACTGGCCCTATTTAGTCGCATGTGTTTTATCGAAACTTTTAGATTTGGGACCTACCCATAGGTGTCCCCTCGCTATGTCTTTTGTTTTGGGTGAACTGACCAGAGGCGTTCACTCTCGAGCATACAAAAGTTTTCATAAAACTGCATCATGCATTCATACACAAAATTTTCTTGCATAAATTTTTTCTCGTGAAATTTTAGTATATTTTTTTTCATGTATATATATAGATTTTATGTTTTGATCTGTTTAATCATATGTTTTATGTAATACTGTCAGATGGTTCTCACACGCGAACAAGAGCAGCTCAATGCTGCAATTCAGGCTGCCATGCAAGCCTTGCTTCCTCAACTGAGGAATAACATCAGGGCTGAAGTTCAAGCTGCCAACAATCAGTAGCATAATCAGCCACCTCCTCCTCCTCCTCCAGTGACATTAGTAGTATGGATGGAAAGATTCAACAAGCTCCGCCCTCGAGCTTTTGAGAAGACAGATAGCCCCAGCGATGCTGAAAGCTGGTTGGCACACATCGAGAAGATTTTCAACGCTATGGGCTGTGACCCCGCATACAAGGCGAGGTTGGCATGCTATCGGTTTGAAGGCGATGTACTCAACTGGTGGTTAGCATTGATGCAATCTGAAGGTGGTGACGAATGGGTTGCTGGTTTGACTTGGGCTCAGTTCAAGGATAGGGTGATGGAGCAGTTCTTTCCCAAGGCTGAGCAGGACAAGCTCAAGAGAGAGTACCATAGGATCCGATAGAGAGCTGGGGAGAATAGCAACGAGTTTATGCAGCGCTTTCTTCGCTTGGCTGGTTTCCTTGGTGCGGCAGCAGGTACTCCTGAAGAGCAGGCACATCACTTTAGATGGGCTCTTCGCACATCGGTCGCAAACAATCTGGTGTGTGCTACGTTCAACACTGTAGCACAAGTGGCCGATGCAACACGAAAACTGGAGATGCTGCAGGAGAGAGATGAGTTCGGGGAAGCTGAAAGACCCGACAAGAGGTAAACATTCGTGTTCAAGCGGTGACCAATCCGTATACTTTCCATATATGTCAATTATTCATCTCTTAAATGTATCTTCCAGGCAGAAAACTGGGGACCGGTCTCAGCCGGCTACTCAGCAGCAACCTCATCAGCCCAAAGGAAACGGTCAGACTAACGACCGTTCTGCTACGGATAGGAGTGGCGGTAATGATAATTACTGTAACAATGATGGACACTCCAACAGCAGCATGTCCTAATACTTACGCATTTCCTTATGTTTTCATGTTATAACTCATATTCTGACACTTTAGCAAACTTCTACCAGGAACCATGGAAACGGTAAGGACCAGAACCAGAGAGGTTCGCAGCCTAGCCGTCCAGCTATCACTGGTATTCAATCTTACGATTATCCGCGTTGTCCTTTGTACCCAATTATCATGACTTATGTAAAATGTTTTATCAGGTTCTCAGCCAGCCAGAGCACCTGCTGGAGGATACACTCATCCTCTTTGCTCTACTTGCCACCGTAGGCACCCAGGACCATGTCGCCGTAATACTGATGCGTGCTTTAAGTGTGGTCTTCCTGGCCATATTATGAAGGATTGCCGTAAGGGCGAGATGGAAGGTACATCGGGACATGCTGATACCAAGCCGCCTCCTACTGCCGGGCGTGTCTACACGACATCTCGAGACCAGGCCAACAAGTGTACAGGTACCATCACTGGAATCTTGTATTTGTATGGTCAAGCTGCATGTGTTCTTTTCGATACGGGTGCTACTCACTCGGTTATTTCTACTGCATATGCTAAGAACATTAGGATGCCTCCCTTGCCACTAGAAAATAGGCTTACTATTTCCACGCCTTTGAGGGACTCTGTATTAATCACCCATGTATACAAGAGTCTTCCCCTATAATTTGATGATAAGGTTCGACCTGTCGACGCACTTCCGCTGGACATGAATGACTTCGACATGATTTTGGGCATGGATTGGCTATCCAAGTATCATGCTACCATAGACTGCCATTCATATCGAGTTATCTTTGGTGATGTTAATGCACCAGAGTACATTCATAATGGGTTCATACCCGGACGGTCTGTACAAGTCATATCCACCCTGCAAGCGCGTGCACTACTGTCACATGGCTGCGAGGGTTATCTAGCTACGGTTCATGACATGGATGTTGAATCTCCATTGATTCAGGATCAATCTATAGTGTCGGAATTCCAAGATGTGTTTCCAGCAGAACTTCCGGGCATACCACCTGCACGAGAAGTGGAATTCAATATCGAGCTGGTTCCAGGAGCTGAACCAATCTCCAAGGCTCCTTATCGCATGGCTCCCATAGAGCTGAAGGAGCTGAAGGATCAACTGCAAGAACTTCTTGAACGAGGTTTCATTTGATCGAGCGCATCTCCATGAGGCGCACCAGTCTTGTTTGTTAAGAAGAAGGACGGCAGTATGCGTCTTTGCATAGACTATCGCGAGCTCAACAAGATTACCATTCGGAATAGGTATCCACTGCCACGCATTGACGATCTGTTTGACCAACTCCAAGGGGCCAAACACTTCTCCAAGATTGATCTTAGGTCAGGCTATCATCAGCTACGGGTCAAGGAGCAGGACATCGCTAAGACTGCCTTTCGTACCCGTTATGGCCACTACGAGTTTGTAGTTATGCCATTTGGCCTGACAAATTCTCCAGCAGTGTTCATGGATTTGATGAACAGAATCTTCCATGAATTTCTGGACAAGTTCGTCATTGTCTTCATCGATGACATCCTGATTTTCTCAAAGTCCAAGGAGGAACACGAAGACCATCTTCGTACAGTGCTACAGATTCTTCGCCAGAAGCAGCTGTATGATAAATTCTCCAAGTGTGAGTTCTGGTTAGACAAGGTGGCATTCTTAGGTCACATTGTATCAGCAGAAGGAATCACTATGGATCCGGCGAAGGTTGAGGCCATTACTAAGTGGCCAAGGCCGACATCAGCGACGGAAGTCCGCAGTTTCTTAGGCTTAGATGGCTATTACCGTAGGTTCGTGGAGAACTTTTCCCGCCTAGCACTACCATTGACCAAACTGATGCGGAAAGGGGAGAAATTCGTCTGGACTGAAGATCGAGAGAAGAGCTTTGAAGACCTGAAGCAGAAGCTAGTATCTGGACCTTTTCTTACTCTACCATCTGGTACGGGTGGATTTCGAATCTACAACGATGCATCGGGGAAGGGACTTGGCTGTGTTCTCATGCAACATGGGAAAGTGATCGCGTACGCTTCACGGCAGCTTAAGCCTTAAGAAGAAAATTACCCCACGCACGACCTGGAACTTGATGCAGTCGTGTTTGCATTGAAGATATGGAGGCACTACTTATATGGAGAATCATGTGACATTTTCACGGACCACAAGAGCTTGAAGTATATCTTCACTCAACGTGAATTGAACATGAGGCAGAGGAGATGGTTAGAGCTGTTGAAGGATTATGACATTAATCTACAGTATCATCCCAGAAAGGCAAATGTAGTAGCAGATGCTCTTAGCAGGAAGTCCGGAATGATCAACGACATTAAAATCGAAGAGGAAATCATCAGAGACTTGGAGCGACTAGACATCGAGATCATGGTACGTGGACAGCACGGTTACTGGGCTAATCTTATAGTGGAACCCGAGTTGCTATCTAAGATCAAGGAAGCTCAGAAGGATGACGGAGAAATCTGGGCGATAGTACAGAATTTGGAGAAGCAGACAAAATTCAGAGTAGATGCAGATGGTATCGTATGGCAGGGCACGAGACTTTGTGTTCCTGATGACCAAGAACTCCGGGAAGCTTTGTTAGCTGAAGCTCATAGCTCCCCATTCTCTATACATCCTGGTTCGACTAAGATGTACCATGACATCAAGCAGTACTTTTGGTGGAGTGGTATGAAACAGGATGTGGCCACTTATGTCTCCAAATGTCTTACCTGCCAGCAGGTTAAGATCGAGCATCAGCGATCTGGCGGTCTCCTTCAACCGTTAGATATCCCAGAGTGGAAGTGGGACAAAATCACCATGGATTTTGTTACCGGTCTTCCGCCTACCAAAAGGAAGCATGATGTAATTTGGGTTATCGTTGATCGACTTACCAAATCAGCTCATTTCTTACCGATCCGCAAGGAAGATCCGGTAAGTAAACTCGCAGATACGTACACACGAGAGATCATGAGACTCCACGGTGCACCATCCAGCATCATCTCAGACAGAGATCCTCGATTCACTTCACGCTTTTGGAAAAGTCTGCAGAAAGCTTGGGGTACACAACTTAAGCTTAGCACGGCTTTTCATCCTCAAACGGACGGACAGTCGGAGCGAACCATTCAGACATTGGAAGATATGTTGAGATCATGTGCGTTGGAATGGACGGGTGATTGGGACGAATACATCTGTTTGGTAGAGTTTGCATACAACAACAGTTGGCACGCAAGCATCAAGAGTGCTCCATTTGAGATGTTGTATGGCAGAAAGTGTCGCGCCCCAATCTACTGGGATCAGGTTGGCGAGCGAACACTTGAAGGACCGAAAATCATAGAGATGACCAATGAGAAGATCGCAGTAGCTAAGCAGAAAATTCAGTAGGCACGGTCACGTCAGAAGAGTTACGCCGATAAGCATCGTAGGGATATACACTTTAACGTAGGTGATCACGTCTTCCTTAAGGTTTCGCCGGCACGTGGTGTTAGACGCTTTGGGATTAAAGGGAAACTCAGTCCTCGTTTCATTGGACCGTTTGATATCATTGAACGAGTCGGTGAAGTATCTTACCGATTGGCGTTACCTCCGCAGCTTTCGCATGTGCACAATGTGTTTCATGTGTCCTTACTCAGAGGGTACCAGTATCATCCCCTTCACATGGTTCAGTATCCACTGGAACAGATACGTGAAGATCTCACTTTTATAGAAGAACCCGAACGAGTTCTTGACAGACAAGAACGAGTCATGAGAAAGAAGACGATTCCGTTCGTCAAAATTCTATGGAGGGATCATACTGAGCGGGAAGCCACTTGGGAAACAGAGGAGTCTATCCGGGCTTCTTACCCTCATTTCATATTTTGAATTCGGGTATGTTCTTCTTTTCCAGTTTACTTTATCTATAATTGGAGGACAAATTATTCTTTTTAGGGGGGAAGAGTTGTAAAACCCGCATGCTTTTACCATGAATAGTACCCTTAAGATCGTACATACTAGAATTAAACTTTCCTGATATAGCATGATTACGATTACGTGTTAGGAGTTTACGTATTACGTACGTGTTAGAACACGATAAGTATTTACTATACACAAGCACGTAATAATTATTTGACGATAATTAATCACGAACATGCGATCATGAAATCATGAACGTAATTAAAACACGAACTATTATTAATTACGTATATATATTTATTATGAGCGTAATTAAATATATTAGATCACGGTAGTTACGTAACGAGAACACTTAAAACACGAACACAAATAATCACAAACGTGTAACTTAACAACGAGACACGGAAAAGGGTACGGGTACCCCAAGTGGGGCCCCTACCCGCGGCTACAAGGGCAAATGGGCCAAGCCCATTTGTCAAATTTACTAAAAGAGAAAAAGGGGATTTTCACTACTCATAAAATTTTACAGAAGATTTTTTTAGAAAAACCTAAAAACCCTCCTCCCTTGTCTCCTTTGTGCCGCCACCCTACAACCACCACAAGAGGTGGTTTGTGATCTTGGATCTTGGAATTTTAGTGATTGATCGTGTTGGTTCTTCGTCCTTTTGATCCACGAATTCGGTAAATCCTTTTTAAACCTTTTCTTTTGATTTAATCTTTTTATAAATCAAGAACATGTGATGTTTTTACAAAAACCTAATAATTAAACATGGATCTAACATGATTTGGTGTTAAATAAAATCAAAAGGGTGTTTTAAGGGGTGTTTGTTTTGGCCGCAGGCTGCACCGAACCCGAAGGGGTCTCGGTTTGGCCAAGCCGACCACCACCAAGACCATACGGTCTTGGTTGGTACGTGTGGGTCCCACGGCAGCAGTAAAACACGGGGTGCCCCGAGTTGGTTCGGGGTACGGTGTCGATTTCATGTCCGGTTCATTGTTTTTAGTTTGGATCCGGTTCATGGTGTATGTTTAGTTTTTTTTTTATGTTTATGATCTTATGTTAAAATTAAATTAATAAAATGATATGATTAATTTAATAACATGACTTAGGTTATTTTAATTATTATAATCATGAAATTAATTAACCTAAGTATTTGTATATTTAAGACTTATAATTAATTAATTATTTTAAAACCATGGATATAATTAATTAATTAACATGACTTAGGTTATATTATTAAGATATAATAATACATATTTTAACCTAAGTATTTAACTTATTTAATTAAAAACATGTTACACTTTAATTAAATATTTTAACCTATAGTTTAATTTAATTACATGAAATAATTATTAAACTATACATTATATCATATGACTTAGAAATAATCATGAAAACACTTAGGCTTATATACTTAGCTTATTTAACCAGCTTATTTCTAATTATGGAAACTTTCTATTTTTAGAAACTTAATTAAATAAGGCAGCTAATCTATTTATGGAAACCTTCTATTTTTAGAAACTCATTTTTTTCAGGCAGCTAATCTATTTATGGAAACTTATTTAATTAAGGCAGCTGATCTATTTATGGAAACTTTCTATTTTTCGAAACTTATCTATTTTAAGCAGTAATTCTATTTTTAGAAACTTTCTATTTTTGGAAACTTTCTATTTTTGGAAACTTTCTATTTTTGGAAACTTTCTATTTTTGGAAACTTTCTATTTTAGGAAACCTGCTATTTTTAGAAAGTTACTTATTATTTCACAGTAAGTATAATAACACAGGTAATACCAGAAATACTTAATCAGATTAAGCAGAATATAGGATAAACACAGTGTAAGGCTTAAAAACAGTAAAACATGATAAGAAAACATAAAATAAGCTAAGACATGACATAAAACCAACTACGTATTTAGTAAGCAGATACTTATTCATGTATGTATTTATGTAGCACTAGTGATTCAGAAGTAGGATTCCTCTCTGTTCATCTTCGTCGTTCACTGGACATAAGGTACGGATTCCCGTCCTTTCAATATGGACATTCTTTCCTTATTAGGATTCCCCGTATGCAGCCAATTGTTTTTCTGTAGTATAAGTTACGTGTTTGATTGCTTATGTTTAATTAAGATTACCTATAGCCATATACATGCATGACCAGTTTCACCTAGTTATGGAGGTACCATAACCATAACATTAGAGGCACTGATGTTATGACTTCACCACGGCGGAGTGATTGCTCGTGGCGTCCCTTCAGCTTTTGGCCATTTATTTATATTTATCATGTGGGGCGTATGGGTGCATCCTAGTTACATGTTTTTATTCAGGATTTCATGGTGAATGTGGTGTGTGCCTTGCATCCTTCACAAGGAGTTGATCCCTCCTACCCAAAAACCAGTATATTAAATTAGAGGCAGCCCCTCTAATTTGCATGATGAGGTCACCCCTCCAAGTATTCATGCACGGTGGATTTTCATGACCTATATTGGCTAATGGTAAAACATGACAAACAATTTTTATAAGATAAACATAAGACTTTCAAACTATTTAACCAGTTTATTTAAGACTTAATCAGGTTACTCGGGACTAATTTTTTCTTCCGCTGTTATATGTTATATGCTTATCCTATTCATGCTTTATCGTACATCCGTGCACTGAGCGTATTGCTTAGCCGTTTTCCTTTTCTATGTTCCCAAAACGGCAGGTACTCAGGGACGCTCGTAGATACTAAGAGTACGTGCATATGGACTGAAAGCTGTCCAGCCTTCTTTACTTTATGCATTTTCTTTCTTATGATATTTATGCTTTGGACATTGTTTAGTCCTTTCCTTTATTATACTATGTTTGTGTGTGATGAGCTTTACTCTTGGATTACCGATGTTTGATTCCGGTATTTCCCTTTTATGGTCAAGTAATGTGTAGACATTTTTCCTTGTATGCTTTGATGACACGCCATAATGTCTGTGATATTTCCATTTCCAAAATGGGGTGTTACTGTTTTACAAGCAAACAACAAATGTAAAAGATTTAACAAGTTTCTAAGATCAAGATTCTAGAGAGAGTAGTTGTGTGTTTGTTAAACACATAGTTGTGAATAAGGCAATGATAACAAAGAGATACGCTCCCCTCAATATATGAAAGAGAGGTGGGCTTGATTTAGCCGTTGTACATGGGCTTGGTCAATCATGGGCTTGAGTCCAGTCAAACAAGAATGCAACTCCCATCTTTAGTCCCTCACTTCACAACTGACATGTACCATGAGTCCAATCAACATAACTGAAAGAAAAAAAAAGACACAATAAGTCCTTCTGGTTACAAAGGGTTAGCAGATTAGGTCCAACAATTTAACATAATAAAACGTACATTATTGCTAATTAATAGAAAAGCGATTTTTTGGGCTTCGTTATGTTGCAAGCAATGAAGAAGACAGGTGATGATATTTGTTTATATATATATTTTTTTTAGTTTTTTCAATTAAACCATATTATTATAATGTAAATACTATTGGTTTTTAAGTGTGTTTTTTACACCATTAGTCTATGAGTTACTGAATTAAACTAAATTTTATGTATTATTTATTTTTGTAAATTAAATTTTTATGTTAATTTAATATATTATTTTAGTTTAAGTAATTAAAAAAAGTGGTGGACCATTAAATTAAATTATCATAAATCATAAATTTTAATGTTAAGTGATGAGAGCCATTTTTATGATTTATGATAATTCTAATGTTATGAGAAGAAAAATTAACATAACATGCATTTTTCTTTAACAACACACGATGATTCAAGACCGTACCCTATACCCGCGATGAAAACATACATGAAAGTTTTGACACTTCTTTTAAAGCTATTAATGCAAGTCGAGGTTTGACGCTACTTTCACTTCAGTTGCATATCATAATTTCATTGCAAACCTTACTTGACATTTTGTAGGACAAAAAACCATTGTAAACTTACATCTATTGCTAATTTCTTATTATCAAGGTTGCAGAAACTGCTAGACGCCAGTCAGACGGTTGATCACCTTTGAGGCAGAATTCATTTAGACGAATTGAAATTTTATGCATATAAAAGTTATAAATAATACGTATAACATAACAAAATATTTCTAATTTTTAATAATTCAAAGTTCACATAATTTGAAGTTGCAAAATAGAAAAATAAGCATAACAATTTAAGAAATTAAAACTTCAAAGGTGACATAGAACTCAGTTGGTTTTAATTTCATACGAAAAACCCATTACTTTATGTTAACAATCATTGGTTTATCTTTGATTTTAAGATGTTTTGTTAAAATAAATATAAGCATTATATATTAGAAAAAAATCATTAATTTTTTATAAAAAAATATCGATTTTTTGTTGATTTTCGTTGACTTTTTAACCGTCTAGCACCTCCTAAGCGGATATTTAACCGCCTTTTGACTTTCTCGCCTACCCATAAATCGACACGAAGTATGACCACCCAGCACCTAGACGGCCGCCTAACCCGTTTTTTACAACACTGCTTATTACTACTGTTACTTTCATCAATTTGTACCTTACATTTTGCAAAAATAAAATAAAATACGTTAAAATGTACAATCATAACATAGTAACAAATTTTAAGATAATTTTTCTCAAGTAAATAACTTTTTCTTTTACCAAAGGTTTTCGATTTATTGTTATGAGAGTTCTCCACCAATTTAAAAGTTGTACATTTAAGTCTCGTTGAATGCATTTATGAGATAGATGACGTAAAAATAAAATAAAAAGTATGGTAAATGTACAATCATAACATAGTAACAAATATTAGTATAGTTTTTGTTTAGTAAAAAATTATCGTTCTAAAGAAAATAAAAATAAAATTTGTTTTTTTGTCAAAAATTGAAATAGTAATTGAAATTGTAGGCTACAATTTGGGCCCAAACCAATCCAAGAAACGAGTCCTTGTATCGGCCTTTGTGGTATATTATTTTGATTTTTATAACCGTTGGGGCCCAATAACTCACACTCATTTTGAATTACACATATATAGATCCCCGCTTCAACAGTTCAACGTCACATTTCATTTCAAACCATCAAAGGGAGCGTTACCGTTAAGTAACACCAAATCCATCCAAACGCTCCTCAAATACCAAAAACATCAAAAAAATTCCTCAAAATCAAATGGCGACTAACATCGGAATGATGGACTCTGCTTACTTCGTCGGCCGATCTGAGATCTTATCATGGATCAACTCTACTCTCCATCTCAATCTCGCCAAAGTCGAAGAGGTACCCAATTTTCAAACCCTAGATTCATTTTATTTAATTGTTTTTATTATATTAATTAATATGATTTGAATGGATTTGATTTGGTATAGGCGTGTTCGGGGGCGGTTCACTGTCAGCTTATGGATGCGGCGCATCCGGGGATGGTACCGATGCATAAGGTTAATTTTGATGCTAAGACGGAGTATGATATGATTCAGAATTATAAGGTTCTTCAGGATGTATTCAACAAACTCAAAATCACCAAGGTTATTTTCCTCTTTTTATTCGGTTTATCTTGTTATGATTAATTGTTCGTTTAATGGTTTATAATTCGGTTGGCTAATATATGTGTTTGGATTTAAACTGATTGGTGACTGATTTATGTTGCAGCACATTGAGGTGAGCAAGCTAGTGAAAGGAAGGCCGTTGGATAATCTCGAGTTTATGCAATGGATGAAGCGATACTGTGATTCTGTTAGCGGTGCTGGTCATCACACGTAAGTTATCACTGATTCCAACCTCTAGCTGTTAGACGAAATTACTACTTCTCTTTTGGTTTAGGTAGCATAGATTGAATTTACAGTATTGTTTGTTTTAGTTGTGTTCATTTTCGGCTTCAATTATGCGTTTCGTATGTGATGTTTGTCTGAGATTGGAAAAAAGTGGCGTGTATATGTTACCTTATAATGGGTAAATGTATTGTATTTTCATTCTATAATGATGGGATTCAACTTGGTTTTTGGGCGATTAGTTTGGCGTGATAAATGATGTACAGTATTAGTTTGGTGTGAAAATGGTTTTGAAGTAATAGCACAAAAAAAACATCATTTTAATGTCTTATAGCTCTAGAACAGAATCATAATGAGTTTACAATTATAATAAAAATGGACAATCATGACTTCATGTCACGATAGTTGGTCCAAAAGTACATCCAAAGTCCAAACATCAATGTTAGTGAATTCGATTAATTAAAGGGCAGACATGATATATTTGTAGTAGTTTGGTATAATTCAGCACCTAACATACCACTTAAAGCTATTACTCCGTATTTAACTTCTACCATTTCCTATTACAGTTATAATCCTACTGAAAGAAGAGAGGCTTGCAAAGGTGGAAAAGACACAAACAAGAAATCCACACAAACACAGTCCACAAGGGGCTCCACAAATGCACCCAAAACCCACTCATCCCGAAGAAGCGATGCACCTCCTGTCCATTCAACTGGTCCACCAGTCAAGACTGCTAAGCCCTCTTCAACTACAAATGTCTCTGTATATGATCAACAGGTACCAATATACACAAATTGTTATCTAGTGCCAAGATATACTCACAACAAGCAGCTTAAATTTATAAATTAATAAAATGTTATTCTTATGCAGATAACTGAGTTGAAGCTTACAATGGACAGCCTCGAGAAAGAGAGAGACTTTTACTTTGCAAAACTGAGGGATATCGAAATCCTGTGCCAGTCTCCCATCATCTCAAACTTACCCGTATTTTCCCTCCCCTGAAATAATTAGCAAAGTTTTTTGTAAACTTCAGCTGGTATAAATATTTAGTGTCTGTTATTGACTTATTTTCTGATTGTAGATCATTGATGCCATTAAGAGGATCTTGTATGCTGCTGAAGAGGATCCATCAATAGTGGAAGAAGCTCAAGCAATGTTACTTAATCAAGAGAAACAGTTGAACCCAAGATCTGAAGATGTGGAGGAATACAGGACTCAAAAGAGGAAAAGTTTCATTAATCTCGATGTTGATGTAGCTGCAAGCGCTACATTGTCTCCAAGGCAAAGGGTGTCTGATGCTTCTGATGTCCACTGCAGTGGGTCACCTCTTATGACATACTGATAGTGATCGTCTACTTTTATATTGCTATCTAGTTTACTATCTGTAATGCAAACTTATCTTGCATATTTGATTGTTTAGTATTTTGATACACCTTGTTTAGTGACAAGTCGTTGGAGATGGCCTTTTTCCAATTATTGTCAAATTGAATGATTTTAATTTTTAAATGATGGAAATTAAAGGGTATGCGTGTGCCTGTTGTGACAGTTTACAGATTCTTTTGTCTACGAATTCGACCATCTAAAATTTTCTTTTTATGACGACTATGATTGAATCAATTACAATTTGTCAAAATCATAGAGTTAACTTTTAAACAGCTTACATAGTCATTTTCATTTTACTGTACTCTTTAAGGCGGAAGAAAGTATGAAATAAAAACTGTAGTTGATCAGGAAATACAAAAATAGGAACATATAGTGCAAGTTGCCGATACAAACACAAAGTAGTTTTTTTCTTTATGAAGGGGCCAAACACAAAGTAGTTTTTTTCTTTATGAAGGGGCCAAACACAAAGTAGTTAGAACAAGAAAATATGTAAGAGAACGAACTGCAAGAAATGCTGAATAGAGACAGAAGGGTGTTTGGGATTTCTTGTTATTTCTGCTTATGTTTGGATTATGCGGTTTTACATAAACAGTTGAGAAATTAGTGTTTGGTTACTTATGTTACAAAAATATTCAACTAGACAGAAATAAAAGATAACTTTCATAAACAGTTGAGACTAGATTACAGTTTATGTTGGCGACGGGTTAGCTAATAGGTTCGAGTATAAACAGATGCATTCTTAAGATATGTCAGGATGGATGGGGTTTCAAACTCCTTTCATACTGCTTTGTAAAACAAACGAGCGTGGAATTAGCCGATTGGTATGTTCCATGATATGAATCCTCTTTTAGACTTTTGAAAGGTGCTGCGATTTACGTAAAGTATGTGCAATTAGGTTCATACGATGAATGCAAGGGGAAGACCATTATACTGATCGGCTAAATGCATCTGATGATAGGTATCTTAAAAAAGAATGGGAAAATTCTTTCAGGATTAAAGAAATACAAGGTATGATTTTTCTTAAAACCATTTTATACTTCCAATTTGGAACGGCCATTGTTACTTCTGTTTACAATTCGTGTATATCAGGTTTGTCTAGAAACTATATACGCGAACACCAACTGCTGCAGTTGTTGGACCAAGGAAAACTTTGGCATGATATAACAACCAGGTTCGTAAGTAACAGTGCGCGCGAGCCTATCGGAGATGGCAACTCAGCAGGTGAAAATCAATTTACACATTTGATTTCGTTTGGGATTATTTGTTTCTGCTTATATTCAACTTTGTAAATATAAGCTTATAAGCAAAATTACAAATAATAAAATACGGATTTATGAAACATAAATTGAGTGAAATAAGCTCATTAGCAAAAAAATAAATACAGTTCTGCGCACAACGAAGGTATATACTTCTTTTACCTTCTTTACTTTTGGGGTTCTATACGTTTTAGACATTAGCAATTTCTAGAAATTCGGTAAGTTAGCTTTCACGCCCCACTGTATTAATTGTCATAAAGATGCTTCGTTCTTATTTTTTAGGAGACACATTTGTCCCAACAGAAACATGAGAAGACTCGAGTCAAGCGATGTGATAAAAGAACATACATATTGTGTTGATGGAGGTGACAACAGCTTCTTCCAAACTATTGTATTTGTTGTAAGTTTACAGTTAAGTTCCTTTTTCTAGACATTCTCTCACCTGCTTTTTTTGGTGATAGTACTACGTGATCACGTTTTACCAACAGCAAAGATGCATAACATTTGTGCCGTACAGATGTGCACAGACGGCGTATGACCAAGCATTCACGCATCCCTGCCATTGAGAGTCGCCTATCGAGTTCTACGTGCAACAAAGGTATAGAGTTTTTTGCGTTGTTTCCTTCTGGGGATGTCTGCATTTTAGACTTAACAATTTCACTGAAGTTCCTTTATTAGTTTTCTCTGCCCACTGAATTATTTTTCATAAAGATGCTTCGTTCTTTTTCTCGATTGTCCACAATAACCACCTATCAGCGAAGCTTCTTTTTCCAACGCTGGGAAACAAAAGAGATTATCACATCACACTTTACCAAACACAGATACGAAAGACATTCGGCCTAATAGAAATGTCAGCAGAAGACGCTTGGTAATGAACCACTCAAGCATCCTCTTAAATCAAGTTCAACACACATCGAAGGTAAACACTTCTTTTATGCTGTTTAGTTCCAAGCAGTTAAATAAAAGAATTGAGCTTAGAGGGCTGGGAACCGTCGCGCCGTGGGGTGCCAAACCCACGGCGCCGATGGCGTGATGACTCCCCGGTGGCACAAAAGCCACGGCGTGTAGCCCCGGCGCCGACGCACTCACGGGGCGTGGGTGGTGAATTTTAAAAAAAAAAAAAATTTATTTTTATTTTTTTTAAACATAACGGCTAGTTTTGGAAAAAAAACTTTTTTTTTTGTTTTAAATGCCATAACGGCTAGTTTTTTAAAAAAAAAAAAAAAAAAAAAATTTTTTTTTTTAAATTAATTGCCTCAAACGGCTAGTTTTTTTTAAAAAAAAAAAAAAAAAATTTTTCAACTATGACACCTCCAATATGGATCCCGAAACGGTCGCGTTTATAAACTTTAAAAAAGAAGAAATCAAGGCTCGTCTACGCGCAAAAATGCCGAATACCAATCAATACCGCGACGTTGAAGATTCCGAAGACTCCTCCAACTAGTAGTTTTTTTTCGTAATTTTTTCGTATTTTTTTTTTTTTTTATTTATTCGAAGTTGTATTTTTCTATTTTTTTAGGATTGTAATATTTATTTTTATTTATGAAATGAATTAATTTAGTTTGAAAATGTGATGAAAAAAAAAAAAGTGGGACCCACAAAGGGGAGTCACTTGGAGTGATGACTCCCCTGTTTTTTCTGAGTGAGTGAGTGAGTGGGTTTCGCTGACGTGGCACCCCAAAAACCCCTCACTTGGGGTGATGACTCCTAGTCCTCTTATTACCTCAAAACAGAAAACTACAGAACTAATGTTCCAACCCAGTTTTGTATAACCAGAAATACACTTCAGTGTTCCAAAAATAAATACTACTGATTTAGTGTTAGTATCACTGGGTTTTTTTTTGCAGCTGCTGATTTCGTTAGCCGAGTGAACCTCCTTTATGACACCATTGCTGAGTTATGCACGTCATCAATAATTCCGACAATAACACAATGTTTTGGAACGAATCTTACACCACCCATTGGCTATGTAAAAATCCCTCAAAGTATCAGAATTCTATCAATACAACCTCTATGGAAATATTTTCAGTTTTATCTCATTTGTTCTTTGGCGCCTTTATTATTGTCGTATGATGTTCATGTACAATAATCATGAAATCGACAAATAATTTACATCCAACACAGATACCCCGCTGCAAAGTGCGGGCATAAAACCCCCCATATATACAAAATTTAAGGGTAAAAGCTATATAATATCATCGTACTTATTAAAATGTATTGACTTTAAACACTTACAATTTAATCGCTAGACATTATCAATGAACTTTCAAATTAATAATAAACTTTAACAATATTACTCCAAATGACTATATTACCCTTGTCTTGTTTAAGATAATTACATATTACCACCTTCACTCTTCCTCTCACCTGTTTAATCCTTTTTCATCAACATCCTTATAAAAATTATCCATCATCTCTCTTTTTGTCTCTCATACCCACCACTAGAAAAACACAAAGATTTCAGGAGGAGCCTTTCTCACTCTTAGTTCTCGTGTGAACACAAAGATTTTGGTAAAAAAACAGCAGAGTATAAATACCATAGCACGTGCTTGGTACATTCTATCACAAATCAAAATAATTTTTAGCAAGTGTTGTGACCCACCATTGAATTCAGTTGGCCCTTTTGATCTCGAGTAATGTTTGACTATTTCATTATCGTATGTATCAATTGAATAAAGGTATTCATATTTAACAGAATGATATGATTGCTTGTGATCTCATTGAGAGTTAAAGATTTGATAATGATATCAGGTACTGATGATGGTCTTGTTCTTTACTCCAATTCAAAAACAAAATTAAAAAAAAATAACTTTAAGAAATTAGTGACTAGATCTTAGCATCACACTATTTCTAGCATCTTAAAACATTGAGTGACGATGGCCATTAGCAGAAATACAACAAGATATACAAACAGAAAAGGGTCACCGAAGATCTATGAATATATTTATAAGATAAGGATTGTGAAATACAAAACACTATAAAAACAAAGATTACCAATAAATAGATGATCGTAAATGTAAAAAAGCGTAAAAATTAATTAAGAGAGTACAAGTTCATCATATCCAATTTGATTCCTATACGTAGTTTATACAGTACCAAACACATGAATCGATGTTTTAAATCATTCTGTTATTTCATTGTAGGGCAAGGTTATTAAGACCCTTCCATTTTTACAAGCTATAACCCTCTACTTTTTTTATTTTTTTTATTTTTTTTATTTTTTTTTTAATTTTTATAATTTAGTATTTGTTATAAAACTGTGAAACTGAAAGTGCGGAAAAAAAATAATAAGTTTTTGTGACTCAAAAAAATTAAACAGACAAAAAACGCGGAACAGGAACTGATAAAAACTGTGTCTGGCTGAAGCAGGAGGGGACAAAAGGAATATTTTGTACTTTTTGTGTACTATTTAGTGGGGTAGGAGGGTATATATAGTAGCACCCTTCATTGTATATTGTTGCCAAACAATAGAATCTGAGTTTTTTTTTTTTTTTTATGTGAAATAAATATTAAAGAATACAATATAGTCATTTGAGGATAATATTAGTAAGGTCTACAATCAATTTAAAAGTTCATTGGTAATGTCTAACGATTAAATTGTAAGTGTTTAAAGTCGATACACTTTGATAAATACGATGATATTATATACTAGCTTTTACCCAAATTTAAAACCTAAGTTTATCGGAGTTCGCCCCACATTTAGCTAACTTGTGTACCTAATTAAATTTCATTTAAAAGGCACAAGCAGCCTAATGTAAGCCAAACAGGTCAACTGCTACAAACATTTACATAGTGTCGCAAAAGCCTCACCAGCTCGTGCTTTCATAGGTGTTCTTCGATAGATTAACCAATTAGTCAAAGTCACCAAAGATTTTTTGCATTGTTTAATATATAGCAAAAGTTTCCCATATGCTAAGCACTACCTACGTTTAAGACTTTATTTACAAACTCAACACCAATTATTAATTTGTTAGATTTAACATAACATTTATTTGATAAAAAAAATTATATAAACATCATAACATATGCGGAAGCGATTCAGGATCATATAATTATAGAGAAATGATAGACTCATAAAAATTTTACAAAATAAATTCCACAAAATAAGTTGTCATGGTTATCATTGATCATAAGAAAAAAATTATTTGAAAAGTAAGAAAGAGAGTACCACTCCTTAACATGCCACATCATTTTGTGAATTTTATTTTATAAAAGTTTTGTGGTTCTAGCATACCTCATAATTATAACATGCACATAATTAATTGAACATAAAATAAACGGGAGCAGTGGCGGAGCTAGAAATTGTTTTTTAGGAGGGCCGAAACCCATGTTGCATGGGGACAGATACGAAAATGTGGGCTGGAACGGATACGGGAACGGGGACGAAAACGGATACTTAGAAACATCAATATTCCAAAATTCAAGAAACAAGTACGGTCAGAAACGTTTCGTATTTATAATATTTTATATATATTTATTAAAATAAATAAATAAACATCAAACACGTCAAAATTTATTTTTTAATAAAGCATTAAAATATTTTTGTAGTTTAAGAAAAAATATACATATACATATTTTTAGAACCATAAATATTTATATAGTTGAAAAAGAAATGTACATATATGTGTTATACTGTACTTAAAAATTAGATGTATTTCATTATGTTAATGGGCCATAAACTATAAGGATTGAGCTTACTAGATAATTAGGTTATACAATCATCATAACAGCCATTTTATAAAATTAAACACCTTTCTGCACTTCATCTTCTTCTCTCAAAAACACATACATAAGTACAATTTACAGCTCGACACATATCATAATCATACATTCATAGTTTATATCATTTCCGTTTATTGAAAGGTCCTCATCTTTTTCGGTCTGATGGGAATTGTGTAGGTTGGGCTTAAAGTTATAGGAGGGCCAACCGGTTTTTTTTTCTTTTTTACACATGATATATGAAAAATAGTATACTAGCGGGCTTCATCTTAGGAGGGTCAGGACCCTTCCTGGTCCATTAGTGGCTCCGCCCTTGAACGGGAGTTTACCTTGCAATGCTTCCAATAACTAGAACACAATCACCAATCCAAGATCAACCTAACAAAGGTTGAATCTATGTTCCTATACACACGTCTCAGACAAGCTACTTGACAAGCTAGGTCTACACGAGCAGAACCGTGTCGTAGAAGTGGAAACTTCAAACCAAACAACCCAAGAGTAGGGCTCGACCGAATAAGGCTATAGGAAGGCTTAGACTTGAGTGTTTCTCACAATGAATGAATGAAAACCAATACCTAGAGCCTTTTATTTATAGTGTCAAGGTAGCTTAGGTTTTAGACTAGAACTAATTATAGAGAATATATTCTAGTCTAAAAACCAAGACCAAAACACATATATTCCTCATATAGGGGCCGGCCATATGTTGCTCCCAAAATAACTTTGGGACACAATCTTTAGTTACCACTTTTACATTTAACGTCCGTTAGAAATTTTCCATCAAATACTTAACGGTCGTTAATTACAGTTTTAACACTCGTCAACTAATTAACTATATTTAAATAAAACATAATTAATTAATTAAATAACTCTAAATGTTTGTGTGCAATCCCATAGTCTCGAGTTCGATCCTAACACACGACTATTTAAATACGTCCATAAACTAACAGCTCCCACTTGACTATTTCATAAATATCGTGATCACATCGATTAACGTCTAACTACACGTCGATGCCTCTAGTACGATCTCGAGTAAGGTATCCTGGACAAAACCTTTTAATGATTAAACATCATTATTATTATCCTTTTGTTTCTTAATACACGTTTAATAAGGATATGGATCTCAGTCATTCCTTAATTAACAAAATGCTTTCTTGTTCGTTGATTATTAAAGATTACCAAATATATATTTGGGTGCGGCTACACATACATCTTTAATTAATCCCACGAGGGCCCCAACTGTATTAAAATTCCAACAAAATATTGAAGGGAACAAAATCCCATTTTGACTACAAGCAAAACTCATGAATTTTGCAACACCCCTGAAATCAAATCCGTATAACCACCAGTTACGTATAGCGTTAGATTGATTCACAGAAATGCACTAGATCCTCAACGTTTCCTGGTATCTCAGGTCAAAGGATAACTATTTATGATATACTTAATGACAAAGATCCATAAAGTAATACCACATTAGTTGGGATAAGTCCTATATCTCGAATCGTCGAATATCATCTAAATTTGGTATGTAATCACATCAAGTATTCTTTCAAGAACTACTCCCACCAAACTCTAGATTTGTCTTAATTTAATAATATTCCCATATTATTAATCGACAACGGACAATTTAGAATAAATTAATATTCATGGATATAAACATGCAAATATAGGATACATAATTAACTAATAGAAATAAACGTAACCCAAACTTTATTTCATCAAGGTAATAATGTTTAACACCCCTTATCCAAATACTAAATCACAGATTTACATGAAGTCACTAGCTAACATAAGTCCTATTCCCTTAGCATGCTCGGTGACTTTCCTACCAGACGATGCTTTAGTGAAAGGATCAACTAAGTTACTATCTGTGTGAACTTTCAACAAATTAATTTCACTGGCAGCAACTTGCTCTCGAACATAGTGAAATATCCTCAGAAAATGTCTGGCGCCTTTCATGACTCCAGGTTCATTGGCGAATATGATTGCGGCAAAGTTGTCGCAATACATATCAGTAGGATTCTTTATTGAAGGCATCACTCCCAGATCATCAATAAATTTCCTAATCCAAACAACCTCCATTGCGGCTTCTGAGGCAGCTACATACTCGGCCTGGGCAGCATGCATAGCTATTGTTGACTACTTACGGCTCTTCCAGTCTACAGCTCCTCCATTGACGACAAAGACATAACCAGTCTGGGACTTCGTATCATCTTTATCACATTACCAAGAAGCATCACAGAAACCTGTAACATTCAGTTCTGTGTCTGGTTTACCCCCATAAACAAGAAACATGTCTTTCATATTCCTTAAATACTTAAGAATGTGTTTAACATCAGCCCAGTGGAGCTTACCAGGTTTCTGCTGATAACGACTGACTAAGTTCTGAGAAAACGTCACATCGGGCCTTGTGTATCTTACAGCATGCATGATAGATCCTACAACCGAAGCATAAGGAACTCTTGCCATGTATTCCTCCTCTTCAGGAGTTGATGCATCTTTCTCATGACTTAAACCATGATCAACTATTATAGGTTGATAACCTTTCTTGGAGTTGTGCATGTTGTACCTTTTTAATATCTTGTCAAGATATGCACTTTGACTAAGTCCAATCAACAGTCTTTTCCTATCACGATAGATCTTAATAACCAATATGTATACAGCTTCTCCTAGATCTTTCATAGAAAAACATTTACCAAGATAATCCTTAACAACTTTAAGACTTGGTATATGACTTCCTATTATTAATATGTCATCAACATATAAGACCAAGAAAACTACATTACTCCCACTAGCTTTGCGATATACACATGGCTCATCACGATTCTGAACAAATCCAAACTTCTTGATTTCTTCATCGAATCGTTTATTCCATTGTCGTGATGCTTGCTTCAGACCATAAATAGATCATTAAAGTTTACACACATGATTTGGATATTCAGGATCAACATACCCTTCAGGTTGCTCCATATAGATGTCCTCATCTAAGCGACCATTCAAGAAGGAAGTTTTAACATCCATTTGCCATATCCCATAGTCATAGTACGCGACTATAGCTATGACAATCCTAATCACTCTAATGTCGGCTACCGGCGAGAAGGTCTCGTCGTAATCAACACCATGCGTTTGAGTGCAGCCCTTGGCCACCAAACGAGCTTTGTAGGATTGTATCTTTCCATCCATGTCAGTTTTCAACTTATAAATCCACTTACTTTTCACTACTTTAGCACCAGGAGGTGGATCCACTTTCTTCCAAACTTCGTTGACATCCATGGAGTGCATTTCCTCATCTTTCCACTTTTTGCTCTTAGGATCAAGCATAGCAGATTTATAATTAGCAGGTTCACCGAAGTCACCTGATTCATTATCTTCAACCTCTATGTTTAGACTTAGACGGTTGGGTGCTTGAATAGTCATTTCAGACCTTCGGATAGGAACTAATTCCGGTGGAGGACCCAGACTTTCTGGCTCTACGGGAATTTCGCTAGTAATTTCAGAAGGTGATGTATCTTCATGATCATCTTCCAGATCATAGTTCCTCTCACCGAATTCTTGAGATACAAATTCTCTTTTAAGAAAATTTCCATATCTTGCAACAATAACTTTGTTTTCAAGTGGGAAGTAAAAGTAGTAACCCATAGTTTCCTTAGGGTATCCTACGAAGATACACTTCACAGATCTTTGATGGAGTTTATCAGCTGAGTCACGTTTCACGTACGCCTCACAACCCCAGACCTTAAGATAAGACATATTAGGCTTCTTGCCATGCCATATTTCATATGGTGTCTTACTTACCTTCTTTGTGGGAACCATATTAAGAATACGAATCGCATATTCTAAGGCATAGTCCCAAAAGGATAATGGTAGAGTAGTAAGATTAAACATGCATCGCACCATATCCAATAATGTACGATTTCTCCTTTCAGATACACCATTTTGTTGTGGAGTATAAGGAGAAGTAAGATTATGGATAATTCCACTCTTAGCAAGGTAATCTTTAAACTCTTGACTTAAGTATTCGCCACCTCGATTGGATCGAAGAGCTTTAATCTTCTTTCCAGTTTGCAACTCTACTTCAGCTTTAAACACTTTGAATGTTTCAAACACCTCAGATTTATGCTTAAGTAAATAAACAAAACCATATCGGCTGAAATCATCCGTGAATGTTAAGAAGTAGCTAGCACCTCTCTTTGACACATGTCTAAGTGGTCCACACACATCCATATGTATAAGACCAAGTAGATCCGTAGCCCTTTCTATGTTAGCATTAAAAGGTTTCCTTTTCATTTTCCAAGAAATACAAGATTCGCATTTATCCAATGATTCATCATTGAAACTATCCAAAAGTCCTTCTTTCGAAAGCTTTTTCATGCGAGTCTTCCCAATATGGGCAAGTCTGCAATGCCAAAGATAAGAAGAATCCAAGTCTAACTTTCTCTTCTTATTGATGCTAAAATTAGAATTATTATTATCATTGGTGACATGATCATTCATATCAATTTCAAACACACCATTCACAGCAATAACACTAAAATAGAAAATGCCATTCAAAGAAACACAAATTCCATTATTAGAAACAGTATGGTGAAAACCAAGGTCTATTAAACAAGAAACGGAAACTATACCTCTAACAATAGAAGGTGCATAATGACATTTATTCATACTCAGTACTAAACCCAAAGGTAAAACTAGCTTAAATGTTCCTATGGCTTCAACCGCTACTTGTGCGCCATTGCCCACTTGCAGAAATTGATCACCATAAGATAGCTTCCTTTCAATATTAAATCCCTGCATGGTATTATAAATGTTAATACCACATCCCGTATCATATACCCACGAATTAGATTTGTATGATAGATTAAATATTTCAATCACAAGTAAGTTACCTGAAGTTGATGCACCAGGCTCAAACTTCTTCTTACTTGTACGCAAATCCTCGAGGTAAAGAGGGCAGTTCCTCTTCCAATGTCCATCAGCATAACAGTAGTGGCAATCTTTATCCTTTTGAGAATCATCCTTCTTCTTTGGAAGATGCTTCTTAGGTTTGTTCTGATAAGTCACAACTTGTTTGCCCTTATCAGGTTTTCCTTTGCCTTTATTTTGCTTATTCGATTGTGGTTTTGGCTTAGCAACCCTACCCTTTTGTATTGCAAGTACTTGAGGCGTAGGTGCATGTGCAGGTGCTTTGTCCTTCAAACCCTTTTCATAGTCAATGAGCATTGCGTGCAAATTACTCAATGTCTTCCCCTCGCAATGCAGGTTGAAGTTTCTGACAAACTCATTAAAGTCCTTGTTAAGGGACCTATTGATCAAGTTGATCGACATTGCATCGTCATAGGGTTTCCCTAGCACATAAAGCTGATCCAGCATCACTTTCATTTTCAAGTAGTGTGCACTAACGGGTTGTCCTGCTTGATGTTTACAGCTGTGCAGTTCGTCTACAACATCGTAGAGCTCAACAGCTAGTGTATTTTCAAACATATTGCGGAGCTCATCAAGCATGTCCATTGTAGTATAGTACTCGAATTGTTGCTTGAGAGAAGCATTCATTCCGCTAAGCATGATGCAGGCTACATCTAAGTACCTTTTGTAATCAGCTTTAAAAAGAGCTTGGTCCTCTTCGGAAGCATCTTCAGCAGGCATGTGAGGAAAAGGCTGGTACAACAATTTAATAGTATCAGTCACCCTCAAGACAATCCTTAGGGGCGATACCAATCATTGAAGTTCGGGCCAGTCAGTTTCTCGCCTTCAAAGAAAGTTTTGAGGGCAGAAGACACATGTTGAGAGTTGCAAGAATGAGCCATTTCTACAGAAAAGTTCATGTATTAGTATTTTCGATAATCAATACTTTCAAGAAAATAAAATTACCCAAGTTAATAAATTAACCATAGTATTTTCCTTGAATTACTAGTACCCATGGTGACATAAATTTACTACATCAGTTGATCTGCTAGTAATAAATGTATTCAACATGGCAACTTGTTGAACAATTTAATTGACAAACTCATTTTGTACTTCTAGTATTTTAAAGGACTTACATTGCAAATTTAATAACATTGCATTGTAAACATGTTTAGTCCCTTTCTAATGCCTTGAGTTTCTAGATCTAACTAACTAACTCAATTAAGTCTTCTAATATATTGAACGTAAAACTTGCGATCGAGATCTCACTCATATGAATAGTTTTCTTTCCATCACAATCTTAATCCAAGGCTCTCACTTGACTAAAATTCCAACTTCAAGTGTTCTCAATTAGATGGCATTCAACTTAAATTGTGGGTATTATTTTGATGTGTCAAATCAAAAGTTTATGTATGGAAAAGCATGCATACAACTCCATAGCATAAGTTTTATAAAAGTTTTTATAGACATTTTCTTGAAGATTAAATGACCACATTAAAGAATTATAGAGTGCTATATTATTTGTTCAATAACCATTATTCGTCGACGCCATTCTATAATCATTTGGGGAGCGAGGGCACTTTAATTCGTAAACCCATCACACTCAGCCAAGATGAAATCTTGAGATGGAAAACTCTACGAATAAGGATACTAACTTATAATTAAAGCACTAGATACATTCAATAATAGGTCTCATTTAAACTTCTTAACAAATCTTTTAGTTTTATATAGTTATTTAGTCAAATTTATATTTTTGGCAAATATACCCATTGTTTATAACATTTTAGACAAAAAAAGTTAAACACATGGCATATATCAAAAATATATTACACAATAAATAATTATTAAGCACAAATATACAAAATATATGCGCTAAAAATAAATCACATTGCCACATGCATTTAGTTAGGTAATAAAATCTTTTTAAATCTAGGGTTTTTAATAGAATATTACGTCTTCCCTAATTAAAGATTTTATGATCTCATTCAAAAATAAGAAGATATGCCAAATATTCGTAACATTTACCACATGGCAAGTTTGATCCATGACAACATGCATGTAAATCATGGATCCACATAATCACTTAAAAAACAAGTAAAAATTATAATTTTATCCATATAATCACTTAAAACAAGTAAAGATTATTATGTAGGATCGTTACCCGAATAATTAACTACATGATCTAACATTTAATCAAGTAATTAAATCCTAAGATCTAACATGATAAATATAGGGTTTACAAGAAAATCTTTTCTTTATTTAGCAATAACACAAAAATCGTGTGATTCAAGCAAAAAAAGTGTAAACCCTAAATCTCATGTTTTAACAATACAATATTAAGATCATAGGTGTTCAATATTTATTGCAATGTTAAAACGGCTCGTGATTCCACTGTTCATTTGTTAGATCTAACATAATATTTATTTGATAAACAAAACCATATAAACATCATAGCACATGCGGAAGTGATTCAGGATCATATAATCATAACATGCACATAAAATAAACGGAAATTTACCTTGCAATGCTTCCAATAACTAGAACACAATCACCAATCCAAGATCAACTTAACAAAGGTTGAATCTATGTTCCTGTACACACGTCTCAGACAAGCTACTTGACAAGCTAGGTCTACACGAGCAGAACCGTGTCGTAGAAGTGGAAAATTCAAACCGAACAACCCAAGAGTGGGGCTCGGCCGAATAAGGCTATGGCAAGGCTTAGGCTTGAGTTTTTCTCACAATGAATGAATAAAAACCAATACCTAGAGCCTTGTATTTATAGTGTCAAGGTAGCTTAGGTTTTAGGCTAGAACTAATTATAGAGAATATATTCTAGTCTAAAAACCAAGACCAAAACACATGTATTCCTCATATAGGGGCCGACCATATGTTGTTCCCAAAATAACTTTGGGACACAATCTTTAGTTACCACTTTTACATTTAACGTCCGTTAGTCATTTTCCATTAAATACTTAACGGTCCTTAATCACAGTTTTAACACTCGTCAACTAATTAACTATATTTAAATAAAACATAATTAATTAATTAAATACCTCTAAGCGTTTGTGTGTAATCCCATAGTCTCGAGTTCGATCCTAACACACGACTATTTAAATACGTCCATAAACTAACACCAATTTCCCAATATGGAAGATACATGTAAGGAAGCAACTTGCATAATTTGGTAAGAGATGATGATATATAGGTATGTTCGCATTCAATTACGCATATAGATAAGACGAGGAACCTCTTTGCAAGAAGAAGCAGTAGACCCTATAAAATTGATATCATAATTTCATATATATATATATATATATATATATATATATATATATATATATATATATATATATGTTGTCCCAAACCACCTATTTTGAAAGAAAGAAAAAACTCAAGCAAGAAAAGCTGATGAACATATGAACACCCAATTGATGAAAGACCTCAATTCCACATTAACATTAAGAATGAAAAAAAGTTTAAGGATAAGCTCCTCTCAAATAGACAATGATAACAAATCAAAAGTCAAATGAAATATAATGAAGGAAACGACCGTTCTTCATAATTCCAATACTTGTTAAAAGCCATCAAGTAACATGCATAATAAGTCAAGTTATCATTCCCCACTAGATAAGATACTACTCCATATTATTATTTCTAGATCTAAATGCGGATAGAGATTAACAATAGAAAAGTTCTTACTAATTCAAGTGTTTGTTGAAAGAAAAGGATGATTTATGAGCTTTCAAAGTTTGATGATGGATCACCATTGCGACTTGAGGTAGAGCTAGTAGATACATGCTCAGTTCAGTGACAGTCACATCGATTGCTGCCGGTAAAGCATGTTGGTGATTTTAGTGTCATCAACTATTTTAGTTAATCGGGACTTACTAGAGATCAATGAGATTTCATATTCGGCTCTAACGCGAGTTAGGGGAAGTGCGGAGTGCACACTCGTTGAGCTAATATGTTATCACCCACGACGAAAATGCAGTGGTCAAGGGGCAGTGCCCCTTGCTGGGGTCCCGTTGCCAGGTCAGCTGGCGGGGGTCGAGGGGGGGGGGGGACGTGTCACACCCCACCATGGCGGAATATAAGGTACGACGTATGAATATCATCACAACAATAGCGTGTCTATAGAGATAACTAAATGAAATGGAAATATCATAAATGGGTGACACAATGTCATGACAATATCACAAATAATGCAGGCGTCTAGGTAAGTAGGTAACAGGTATACCCCTTACCAAAGACATACAATACACACATCAACATATAGGTGTCCACAATGTATCACTTATTCAAACATAAAATAAAGGCTAAGAGGAATAGGGGTTCCTCCAAATGCAATCCTAAGCCTTCCAGCTAGCCACTCCTATTCTCACGCTTAACCACATTCTCACCTAAAAGAGACACTAACACTAGTATAAAAAATGGTATCCGTCACACTAAAAAAGAGTGACCGTAGGCATACAGTCACACGCGGTTTTTTAGGCTTTGTGACCAAAGGTCCCGCGACCGTAGGTACCTTTTGGTCACAAGTTCGTCTTAGTGACCTTAGCTATCAAAAATGATTGACCAATACTCGAAAATGTGTGACAAACTAGGTACAATATTTGGTGTTTTAGTGAATATGTGTGATGGTAAACACTCTATGGTTACACGAGTTTTGTTTAAGAGTGACTATTGTTTATAAGTTTGTCACATGAATATACGATATGTGTGACATTTAGTATGTGATTAGTGTATTTTGTGTGACTATATGCATCCAATAGTCACATGAATTGTATGTTTGTGTGACCTTTTATGATATGTAGTCACATAAGTTATGCTAATGGTACTGAGTTTGTCACATACAATTAACCAAAGAGTTACCAATAGTAGAAATAAGTGTGACTGTATGCTTTGTCAAGTCAAGCCAATTGTGTTTTGTGTGACTATATGCATCCAATAGTCACATGAATTGTATGTTTGTGTGACCTTTTGTAACATGTAGTCACACAAAACATGCTAATGGCACTAAGTTTGTCACATACAATTAACCAAAGAGTTACCAATAGTAGAAATAAGTGTGACTGTGTGCTTTGTCAAGTCAAGCAAATTGTATTTTATGTGACTATATGCATCCAATAGTCACATGAATTGTATGTTTGTGTGACCTTTTATAACATGTAGTCACACAAATCATGCTAATGGCACTAAGTTTGTCACATAGAATTAACGAAAGAGTTACCAATAGTAGAAATAAGTGTGACTGTATGCTTTGTCAAGTCAAGCAAATTGTATTTTATGTGACTATATGCATCCAATAGTCACATGAATTGTATGTTTGTGTTACCTTTTATGACATGTAGTCACACAAATTATGATAATGGCTCTGAGTTTGTCACATACAATTAACCAAAGAGTTACCAATAGTAGTAATAAGTGTGACTGTATGCTTTGTCAAGTCAAGCCAATTGTATTTTGTGTGGCTATATGCATCTAATAGTCACATGAATTGTATGTTTGTGTTACCTTTTATGACATGTAGTCACACAAATCATGCTAATGGTACTGAGTTTGTCACATATAATTAACCAAAGAGTTACCAATAGTAGTAATAAGTGTGACTATATGCTTTGTCAAGTCAAGCAAATTTTATTTTGTGTGACTATATTCATCCAATAGTCACATGAATTATATGTTTGTGTGACCTTTTATGACATGTAGTCACACAAATCATGCTAATGGCACTAAGTTTGTCACATACAATTAACCAAAGAGTTACCAATAGTAGTAATAAGTGTGACTGTATGCTTTGTCAAGTCAAACAAATTGTATTTTGTGTGACTATATGTATCCAATAGTCACACAGAATTGTATGTTTGTGTGACTTTTTATGATATGTAGTCACACATTGGAATGTGAATAAGTGTGACTATGTTTCATCTTCTAGTAAACTTTCAGAATTCAATAAAAACAAATAACAAAATTCTGGAAATCCAATTTCAAGTGCATTAATATATAAAATTGAATGTACATAATCAAATCAACAAATGTAATCTCGTATTATTCTCAAGTAACATACTTTTCACATAGAATCACATTTGTAAAGACTTTGAATCACCGTATTGTAAAGTCTTTTGAGCCTTGTTATTCCTAGCTTGTTTCTGCATATGAGTAATAGTCGTATATGTACTGCCTGCTGGAACATTCATCGAGCGTTTAGATCCTATCTTTAGTGCACTTTCAACAACAACTTTCATGGTATTTGGTGGTGTTGTTTCCTGTATGGAAACAAAAGCCGTGTATTAAACATTGAACTAAATATGAAAAGCTATGTATATGTAGGATGATAAATCAAGTGTATGTACCTCTTCCAAAAAAATAACCTTTTCCTTTGGCCATGCCACGAAACTACCTTTTACATCCTTAACAATTTTTAAACCATTATTTCCGGCATCAGGTATGATTGCTGCATCCATTAAGGATTCATCAACTGAAACTTTGTAGAAATTTTTTGGTAGTGGTTGGTTATGAATCATTACATTGTCTCCATCCTTAGACTTGTATACCCTACCGTTACCAATGATTATTATCCTAGATATGTTCAATAGTTTGCACTTAAATGTCTGAAGAAAAAATGTTTACATGCGTTAATGACAAATAAATTAAACAAGTAATTATATGAAAAATGATGAAATACTTACATCTAGTAGTGATGGTGGAGACTGATTTACTTTTGATTTAGAAGGTGTACGCTTCTTTCTTAATGATGCAATAGGTACGTCTTGTTGTGGCGAGGGAGACATATTTTGTTGTGATCCAGAAGCTGGATAAATATCTTCTTGAGATTGGGAATTTTGAAGTGGAGACTTCTTTTCCAACGATGCTGTCTTATTTTTTGCTAACCTAGTTCTAGTAGGTACCTGCATATATACATAACACAGTAAATAAGTCATGTATAGTACAATTTAGAAACCAAACATGGTTTTTTATAACTTACGATCTTCGCAGTTGTAGTTGCAGCTGCAGTTGCATTGTCCTAATCCTTGTTCGAAGTTGTAGTTGTCTTAGACATTGGAAATAACACACCCTTCTGAAGTCCACCACCACTGACTGACGTCCTTTGCTCTTCACTAGGTATTTTGCTTAATGCATTATGTTCTAGTTGTAATACCTGCAATATATAAGTATGTTAATTGTTAATGGTATTACAGACTGAAAATCATCAAATCAAAACTAGAAAACTAGTCTTACATTTGACTGACTTGGCATTAACTCGGCTATATTAACCCCTTGTGGAGACATAACTTTCAACATTTTTTCAATAGTTTCCCGTGTTTGTGACATCTTGGTGGTTAATTCAGCGACTGTATCCTCTTTTTCTTTACGCGCCTGTCTCTCTCCTTCTCAAGTTCATTTTCAAGCAACGCAATCCTTACATCAGTTCCTTGTTTCCTTCTAGGTAGATCAAAGAACTTCCTGCACGTAACTCTGCCTCCCACTCCTCGTGCATACCCTCCCTTTTCCTTTCCTAATACATGTGATAATGAATCTGAGCCACTATCAACCGTCAAGGTTCCATCTCTGATTTGTTCCTTTGCTTCCAGCTGCACACAAAAAATGGTAAATAATTTATTATATGAATATAAACATTATATAAATTTTTTTGCAATAACATTTACAATCTTAGTGCCAACTTTGATTGTTTCATCATCTGCCTCTTTTCCTTCTTGTCTAACCCTTCCATTAAACCACAATACACCACGGGGGAGTTCTTGATCTGGTGTAATTTCTTTTCTTATGATCTTCCAAACATCAAATACATACAGATGAAAAGTTAAACCAACATGGACAACAGTCTTAGGATATTACATCAATATAACCTTACCATTTGCTCTTTTATATATACATAACCACCACGTCCCATTATATGCTGATAAAGAGACTTGGAACGCGCCAATTTATTAGCAGCTGATTTCACCTAACAAAAGAGATTACTGGATGAGAAGTTGCTAGTACGTAACAGACTGTGTTTGTCATACGGAGTTTCCAAACAATACATACATACGGTGTTTATAAATGTAAACCGAAATATAAATTAACAACCTTAAATTCTTCTGTCGCCGTGTGGTTTACAAAATCAACCCAGTGTTCGGCATTGACGATTGCTTTGTAATTCTTTGGAACTACATTTAGTTTTTCAGGATTATCTAGGTTGGAAACTATGTGCTTCGCTGCCAATTTACTTCTGAAATTTCTTAGCAGTTCACCTAGCTTATTCATTACCAACTTTTTGTAGGACACATCCAATGCAAAGTATTGCTGCAGATGTTAACATAATCTTAAAGTAAATTGATAAGTGTGAAAACACTCATCAATAATGATCCAAATACCACTCAAAACACAGTCAAATACATTATTTTAACTGTAAATTATCAGAATTACGTGTGTATTTTGTGTTTGTGTATTTTCAGGTAACAAGATACATTTTTAGAGCAAAGACGCGTTTTCATGGATTTATTTGATAAAAGACGAAGAAAGAGAAGAAAGATGCTTAAAGGACCAATCTTGCCACTACTTCAAAGATCGAGGGCTCAAGTTGTAACTTTTGACAAAATGAAGGATAAAAAGAAAGAACTTAAAAGTTTTAACCACTTTTGAAACAAAATGTGAAGTTGAGGGACCAAAAAGAGAATTAAATGAAAAGTTAATTAAACTTTTCATATATACCTTGGTCATTTGACCAAGACCGGTCAACATTCACAAATCACACACGCAAACGTCTTCTTCTCCAAGTTAAGAGAGAGAAACGTTTATCTCTTTTCTCTTTCCACCATCACACCTGCAATCGAATATCAAGACAAATCCAAGGGGTTTCAGCCAAAGATCAAAACTACAAAAGTGTTTCTCTCCTTTTCCTCTACAAGATGGGAGCAGTCAATTAGATCAAGACCCAAGGACGAAGAAACGCCCAATTTGGATTGAAGATAAGAGAAGAGTTATCCTCGTATTTTCCACGTGTCATTCAATGATTGGAGGATACACGTCACATCACCTCTTCTCGACGGCTATATAAAGAAGACGAGAGCCTCATTTGCAAGGGGTTAGCTTAGGTGTTTTTACACATAGTTAGTTAGATTAGAGTAGTTAGTTAGTTAAACTTGTTAGTTTTTCTTTCGAATCTGTTTCTTTTCAGTTTAATCAGTTGTAACCGTTTCTTTTCTTTCACCATTAATGAAGATTAAAGCTTTCTCGATTACTGTTCAAATCTTTCTCACGTCTTGTTACTTTTCGTTAAAGAGTTAGTTTTCTTCTAGCTTATTAGATATGATTTCAGAATATGATGAATGGTACTCCTTTGATATTGATTTTAGTTAGTTTGATATTGATTAAGACGCGAAGGGGTTGTTTGGTATCAGTTAATGCTATATTGAATAATCAGTTTTTACAGTTTGATTTGGTTTTATAGCTTAAAAAGTTTTTCAGTTTAATCAGTTGAAAATAGAATCAGTTTTAAATAGAATTTTTCGTTATAAGCTTGTTCTAATCAGTTTGTAGAACTGATAAGTTTTCAGCATTTTTACTTTCAAATAATTAGTATTAAATCTCAGAGTTTCATAGCATAAAAGTATAGTTTACATAGAATTTAGTATTGTTCAGCTTTTTGTTATCAGATATAGGATTGATTCATAGTTCGAAGAAATTGATCAATTTAGATCAATTCATTTAGTTTCAGAATCGAGAGATCTAGTCCAGCTTTTCTGTGTTTTGACTTAATTTTGCAGGTGTTTGGATTTGCCAGTATTTTTGCAGCTGTTGTATTAGATAGCAGATTGGTAGTTAGTTTTTTTCCTGTGATTGTGTTTGTTGATCTTGTTCGTAAGGTGATATTAATTAGGAAATTGTAATCAGCATAGTATAGTTTTAGATCAGTGTGGAATTCAAAATCGGTTAGCTTTTCTCGACAACAGAAGGTACTCAGAAATTCAGTTCAGTATAGGCATGTTTGGATTTGATTATATGGTAGCAGGTTCACTGTTGGTTTCAATTCAGTTAGTAGAGTTCAGATTAGTTTAGTATCATAAGCTGAATCACGTATTCAGTTTGAAGCTATCCAAGTTGTTCCGATCATAGGGTGTATTCTAGTCCAGTACTAATATCAGCAAGTTTTTGTAGGATCAGTTTCAAAAGTCTTGTTTTGTTTCTCCTTGCTCGTTTTGGTTTAAATTTTGCAGGTGTAACTTGAGTTTATGCAGATTTGGAGATTCATATTTCAGAAGACTCAATCCGTCAATATCAGTAGGAGTGTGTTTGACGTTGTAGAAATTAGTTTTTAAGCGAGCTCAGCGCTCCGCTTCTCCGTCAACGGAGGCCTGGATGTTTTGGTTTAGCACTTATTTCATTTTCAGTATTTGCTAGTCTTTTCCAAGATTGATCGTTTGTAGTATGATATTTGATTGCAAGTTATTGATTACTTGTTTCCTAGTGGCATTTGATTAGTTCATCTAGTTAAATGCTACTCATTTGATTTTCTGTGATATTTTCATAACTAGAATGTGTTAAGTTCAGCTAATGGAAATCTTATTTGTTTCCCTGCATGAAACGTAGTCTGATAATATCTGATTTTTGCTTGATCCTAGCTAGTTATTAGTTTCTTAGCTTATTTTGTCAATTTGCATGAGTTTTGTTAATTGTCACGTTTGATCCTTCACCTTATATGTTCGCATTACAGTCACAGTCCTGTCTCGTTAGGAAGTTAACTGTTGCCTCGTTGATTTAGATAGCTGTAGGTCCTTTTTTCTAACAAACCTTGTCCATTCTGTTAATAGATGTTAACGTCAGTTGCTAGGATGTTAATGTAAAGCTTATTGGGCTTACTTGTGATTTGGGCTAGCCAAATTAGGCAGCAGATCTAGTTTTAATTTTAACAGTGGGATTAGATTCTTAGTTTTATAAAATTTGATTTTTAGTTTTATAAAGTCTATTTTAGAATTACTAGAATCAGTACTTTTACTTTTATAGATATATTTCTATATTTTGTATTTTTCAATTTAATTTTGTAGTATAAATTTGTTTTATACATTTTTTTTGTATTTTGTGTGTTTAAGTGTGGTAATTGCAACGTGTTGTAGCGTAGTACATATACGTAGCTAGATAATATTTTTACATTTTTAATTGTTTTGTGCTAATTAGACATAAATACCATTCAATTGTTACAACCAAAAACAATCAAGTCAAGCTTGGATAGTTATATCAATTCGAATCGAGCTGAGAAGACAACTATACTAAAAAACGGAATATTAAATGGCGCCGCTGCCGGTTCTTTTCATGAAGATTAACGATTTCGAGTGAGACGATTGGATTTTGGGATCCGTTCACTTTGTGAACGTTATTTTTACGTATTATAAATCAAAAACATAAAAAAAATCAAAAAGATAAAAATACAAAAAAAAAAATAAAAAAATCACAAAATCAATTCTTTTCCTAAAGAATTGAACCAAAAAAATAAAAAATCCAAAAAGTAATCTTTTTCCTAAAAGATTACAACAAAAAAATATATATTATATCGATTTCATCGCTTTTTACGTAGATATAGTATTTTTTTTAAAAAACAAATAAATACAAAAATATTTTTGATATATTATTATATGTAAATAAGTATACGTATAAGAACAACCAAGTTACCTATCTCTATAAGTATTGCCGAGGCAATACACCGTGTTGAGGGGCGTTCCGGTCCTTGACACGCGTATCGATCGAATTTAATTAAGCAAGAATAGATAAATACTTCCAATTGGCAATAATTCGAAGAATACAAACTACTAAAGTGAATAGATAGGCGACGTGCTATAAAATGCCGTCTAAGGGTTAATAGGTACTTAAGTGCTTCGCGCCACCTAACCCCCCGTTCACTAGTGCGTATTCTAAGAAGGAAGGCTTAATTGGAGGTCTTGCACCCAAGTAGTAATTATATATATACTTTCTTGTGGATATTTCATATCGAAACTCGAAGAGGATAATCTTCTTCTCCTTCAAAAGTCGACCGAGGGCTACTCCCTCATTCCTCGTGTTTACTTACACGTGTACTCGCACACGTGTAAACATACCACCTTTGGTGTATTACTTCCTTCCCTGAGGAAGCTTTTAAACGTCATTATACTTGTATATACATTCGGCCACCTTGTTACACATGGATACTCGTTCCATGTTGGAGATTTTGCAACAACGATCCGCCAACGCTAATTATTCGCCTTGTTCGACTTGTGGTGGTCCACACGATACTTATTTATGTGATCAAAACAATGGTTATTATGGGGAGGGATATGCTTACAATGGAACCGAGAACCCTAATTTTCAACCTAACACTCAAATGGACTACACTTGTAATGACTATATGGGATATTCCGGTTTTTCATCACAACCTCCACCATCATTTCATGATCAAACCTTTAATGTGCCATACCAAAACCAAGGATTTTCCAATTATGAAGGTTTTCAAAATAATGATACTTTTCAAGGCTATAATCAAGAAACCTTTCATAATCAAGGATTTTCAAACAATGAAGGCTTTCAAAATAATGATGAAAATTTTCCATGCTATAATCAAGATACTTTTCAAAATCAAGGATTTTCACATTATGAGGGTTTTCAAAATGAAGGGAATTTTCAAGGTTACAATCATGAGAATTTTCACAATCAAGACTCTTTTCAAACCTATAATCCACCTAATTATGGAAATCCGCCTCCACCATATTCTTCGACTTATTCATGTGAGTTTTGTGGGAACGCACCCCATTATGGTTATGATTGTAGACCGAGGGATCCGCCATCCTATGTCCTTGATAATGTCAAGAAGTTTCATTCTTTACTTGAGAAAATGAACAAGTCGTACGATGACGTTTATAAGATGCTTGATGGTATGAAAAACATGAGCTACAAGGAAATGAAAGACACGAATCGATGGTTAAAGGAACTAATTAACTCTACTGAGGAAGAGGAAATTGAGTCTCGGAAATATTTTGATAAGGAATTCGGTGATTTGTATCGTGAATCGTTGAACAAATTTTCTTGTCGCCTCAGGAAATATTCAACTGATTTCTTCCGTAAGACTCTTATAATCGAGGAAGACGGACAATACATGACTACTTTTACTCGTAGGCCTGATCCATTATTAGATGAAGATGCTGAGGAACCTTCGAGTTGTATGACACTTAATGATGACACACCTTCATCACCTTTACCTCACGTGGAACCCACCGACTCTTTAACCATGGGGGACGAGCCTCTTAGCACTCATACAAATACCGATTTGGATGAATTAACCGTTTCTAGTGTTGAGAACCTTATCCCAATCCAAAGAGAGTTTGAGGGTATTTCCATTGAACCATGTGATGAGCTTTCTATTGATACTTCTCCTCATGATCACATTGAGATTTCATCACATGTTGACTTTCATGCTACTACTAGTGATTTTGGTGATTTCGATCTTGATGAATTGTTCAAAGAAAGGGATAATGAGATTGAGGAAGAGTTTATGCAAGATATAGAGGATGATGATTGTTATTCTAGTGAGGCATCCTATGATCTATCATCCGATGACTTTTCATGTCAAGATGACCTTCCTAATTTGGATGATGATGTTGATCATATAGAAGAAGTGGAAGATGTTCATATTCGTGAGGTTTTATCAAACGTTTATCATCTTATCTCCTCGATTGAAGCATTGAACACACACCATAGTGATGATTCCATAGAAGAAGAACCTTTCATTGACATTTCTTCACCAGTTTTTGAGGTTGCACCTATTGATTTTTATGATGATATCATCCCTTTGAGTGATTCTCTCAATACACCTTCTTTTGAGCCTTCTATTCCCACCCTCCCACCCTTGAAGTTGGTTATTGATGAAGATCCTATACTCTTAGAGATTGATCCTTTTTCACCTATGGCACCTTTAGAACCTACAACCTTTGATATGGATTCTCATATGGATATTGATACCACCATAGAGGCTTATCTTGCTAAAATTGATATTGAGGTTGATGATAGTGATTCTAATTGGGAAGAGGAGATTCGTCTTAGTGAGAACTTGCTTTTTGGGAACATAGAGATTACACCTCATTCACAAGACACTATTCATCTTGATCCTCCTTATTCTATGCCTTCTATGGAAGATTACCCACCTTTTGATGATGATGAGCCTAATATGGACATAATAGTTATGAATGTTTTGATACCTACACCTTCATATTCTCATGATGCTTTGATCACTAAGGGGGAATCTTATATGGTTGATATGAGCTCATCTTCTTATTTTCCCATGAAGGGAAAGGTTTTTGATCCTGGGATACGTAAATTTGAGACACCTTGGTTTTCATCTACTCCATTTAAGAGTGTGCCTTCGATTGATATGCGCTTCCTGTATGAGCTTACTTTGGTGATGTTACCTATTTTGGAGTTGTTCGAATGTCGAGATGGAAACTATGTATTTGATCCTGGTGTGCTTCCTTTATGAGAGATTTCGTATGTTGGACAAACTTGAGACACGTTGGACCGTTCCATTTATCGAGGCGGATATTGTAAATCTTATAGTAAATGGCAACGTGCTAAGTTTGAGTGTATCATGTGAGATGTGTTTCAAAGTGGATATTCTTTATTCTCCATGATGGTTTCCCCAAGGACAACTTAATTCGGGGTCGAGTCGAGCTAGCGACTTAGGGTTAAAAAAACTCAAGCATTGAATAACTAGGTTAGAAAACGTAGAGTAGATTTTCAATAGGTTAGGTTTAATTAAAAGGATGTTATAGTAGAGTTGAAGTGGAGGGGTGCCTTTCTTCGTCTTTTGGTTTTTGTTTCAAGGGTTGCTCTCTCACATTTCATGCTTGGAGCTTATGGAGGAGGCCCGTGTATCTGGTTCACTTCGATTAGTTTTTGCTATCGTGATATTAAACACTTGTGCTTAAAATGAATAACCTTTAGTTGTCTCTTCCTTAATTTGGGTTAAGCAAAGTAATCAATGTAATAAGTGTAGGGGAGTTCACTCCAATACTCTTAAACATTGAGGACAATGTTTATCTTAAGTGTAGGGGAGACTTCTATCGAAGTGACCTTACCTAGACTATTGCCTTAACTTCATGATAATTGGGAAAATTAATTTTTCGATCATTTTTCAAATTTTTGATCTACTTTGGCCAACAAAAATATGCATTCATAATTTTTGCATCAATCATTTTGCATAACACATTTGCATTGTATATATCTTTTCTTTTATTTTTCATCAAAAATATATAAAGGAGGAAAAATATAATAAAACATGGTTTTAACAAATTTAGATTTCTTTGACATATTAGGCCCGCCATGGATATTTTGACTCAACCCGAGTTTGCTTATTTTAGCACTCTCTAGCTAGTATCCTTAACCATGTAGTCCTTCATTGGTCTATTAGGCTAAGCGTCTACCAATTTCATTATTTGAGATTTTAAACTTGTGGAGAATGGGAAATGATAGAGTTGAAGCAAGTGTAAAAGGGCTAGATAGACTTCATGGCAATTACTTGTGGCTAAACCCTTCTCTTCTCTACCTCTACTTTCTTCGCATGTATATAATTGTTAATAAATAATCAAGTACGGTTTTAATTGGTTTGTAATCTCTTATGCATTTTTGGCTAATCATTTATGGTTGATATGAGTACGTCTTAAGATTCTAAGTTAGCACGTTTTATGTGTACTAGACTTATGTCATGCTCCATATTTAGCGGGTGTTTTTCCTTTTCTTCTTTGCAAATTTCTTGGTAAGGAATAAAGAAAAATAAGAGCGGCTTATGAAAAAAAATGAGTGGCTAGAAAAAAAAAGAAAAAAAAAGAAAAAGAAAAAAAATAATGCAAGACTCCCAAGAGGGGCAGTGTGGTGTTAATTATAGTGACTATTGAGTTCCAATATTACCTTGACGGGTTGCGGGGATTCAATAGATTGCTCCAATCCAATATTACCTTGACGGGTTGCGGGGTTGAAGATCCAAAGTCTCAAAAAGATGCGGATGTAAATTATTGCGTGAGTTTTATTTTTCTTTCCTTAGCGAGTGTGTAGTTACTTATGAAAGCATGACATGAGGATTTTACACATAAGGCGAATGACTTATTACTCTTAATACGGACTTGTTTTAATTGTGAGCGGTTTTTCAAGTAATGGATGAGAAGATTACTTAGGATTAAAACCGTGCTTCCTTATTTTTGGATTTTACACTTCTTATATTTCACACTTGAATAATGACAAATTTGCCCAAAAGCAATTTGCTCAATTAATAACCGGTTCCACATTTAATTGTCATGAATAAGTTGATGCACTTTTTACTTGTGAATACAATGATCCCATTTTTAAGCTTGGTATGGGGAAAGTGAAACTTGAGGGTGATAAATGTCCATGGTACCAAAGCCCTAATCTAAGTCACTGATTTCTTTATGAGTTATTTCCATCAAAACCATTTATGAAAAATATAAAAATATAAAAATAGAATTGTTTTCTTTGCATTGCATTGTAAATATTCAAAACCATTCATCATATAGTATAGTTTAGTTTATTAAATCATAAAATGGCCAAGGTGGGTTAATTATGAGAAAAGTGTAACTTGGTGCTTTAAAATGCTGCATTGCATGAGGACATGGCAATGGTCAAGTGGAGGGGAGTTGATAAGTGTGAAAACACTCATCAATAATGATCCAAATACCACTCAAAACACAGTCAAATACATTATTTTAACTGTAAATTATCAGAATTACGTGTGTATTTTGTGTTTGTGTATTTTCAGGTAACAAGATACATTTTTAGAGCAAAGACGCGTTTTCATGGATTTATTTGATAAAAGACGAAGAAAGAGAAGAAAGATGCTTAAAGGACCAATCTTGCCACTACTTCAAAGATCGAGGGCTCAAGTTGTAACTTTTGACAAAATGAAGGATAAAAAGAAAGAACTTAAAAGTTTTAACCACTTTTGAAACAAAATGTGAAGTTGAGGGACCAAAAAGAGAATTAAATGAAAAGTTAATTAAACTTTTCATATATACCTTGGTCATTTGACCAAGACCGGTCAACATTCACAAATCACACACGCAAACGTCTTCTTCTCCAAGTTAAGAGAGAGAAACGTTTATCTCTTTTCTCTTTCCACCATCACACCTGCAATCGAATATCAAGACAAATCCAAGGGGTTTCAGCCAAAGATCAAAACTACAAAAGTGTTTCTCTCCTTTTCCTCTACAAGATGGGAGCAGTCAATTAGATCAAGACCCAAGGACGAAGAAACGCCCAATTTGGATTGAAGATAAGAGAAGAGTTATCCTCGTATTTTCCACGTGTCATTCAATGATTGGAGGATACACGTCACATCACCTCTTCTCGACGGCTATATAAAGAAGACGAGAGCCTCATTTGCAAGGGGTTAGCTTAGGTGTTTTTACACATAGTTAGTTAGATTAGAGTAGTTAGTTAGTTAAACTTGTTAGTTTTTCTTTCGAATCTGTTTCTTTTCAGTTTAATCAGTTGTAACCGTTTCTTTTCTTTCACCATTAATGAAGATTAAAGCTTTCTCGATTACTGTTCAAATCTTTCTCACGTCTTGTTACTTTTCGTTAAAGAGTTAGTTTTCTTCTAGCTTATTAGATATGATTTCAGAATATGATGAATGGTACTCCTTTGATATTGATTTTAGTTAGTTTGATATTGATTAAGACGCGAAGGGGTTGTTTGGTATCAGTTAATGCTATATTGAATAATCAGTTTTTACAGTTTGATTTGGTTTTATAGCTTAAAAAGTTTTTCAGTTTAATCAGTTGAAAATAGAATCAGTTTTAAATAGAATTTTTCGTTATAAGCTTGTTCTAATCAGTTTGTAGAACTGATAAGTTTTCAGCATTTTTACTTTCAAATAATTAGTATTAAATCTCAGAGTTTCATAGCATAAAAGTATAGTTTACATAGAATTTAGTATTGTTCAGCTTTTTGTTATCAGATATAGGATTGATTCATAGTTCGAAGAAATTGATCAATTTAGATCAATTCATTTAGTTTCAGAATCGAGAGATCTAGTCCAGCTTTTCTGTGTTTTGACTTAATTTTGCAGGTGTTTGGATTTGCCAGTATTTTTGCAGCTGTTGTATTAGATAGCAGATTGGTAGTTAGTTTTTTTCCTGTGATTGTGTTTGTTGATCTTGTTCGTAAGGTGATATTAATTAGGAAATTGTAATCAGCATAGTATAGTTTTAGATCAGTGTGGAATTCAAAATCGGTTAGCTTTTCTCGACAACAGAAGGTACTCAGAAATTCAGTTCAGTATAGGCATGTTTGGATTTGATTATATGGTAGCAGGTTCACTGTTGGTTTCAATTCAGTTAGTAGAGTTCAGATTAGTTTAGTATCATAAGCTGAATCACGTATTCAGTTTGAAGCTATCCAAGTTGTTCCGATCATAGGGTGTATTCTAGTCCAGTACTAATATCAGCAAGTTTTTGTAGGATCAGTTTCAAAAGTCTTGTTTTGTTTCTCCTTGCTCGTTTTGGTTTAAATTTTGCAGGTGTAACTTGAGTTTATGCAGATTTGGAGATTCATATTTCAGAAGACTCAATCCGTCAATATCAGTAGGAGTGTGTTTGACGTTGTAGAAATTAGTTTTTAAGCGAGCTCAGCGCTCCGCTTCTCCGTCAACGGAGGCCTGGATGTTTTGGTTTAGCACTTATTTCATTTTCAGTATTTGCTAGTCTTTTCCAAGATTGATCGTTTGTAGTATGATATTTGATTGCAAGTTATTGATTACTTGTTTCCTAGTGGCATTTGATTAGTTCATCTAGTTAAATGCTACTCATTTGATTTTCTGTGATATTTTCATAACTAGAATGTGTTAAGTTCAGCTAATGGAAATCTTATTTGTTTCCCTGCATGAAACGTAGTCTGATAATATCTGATTTTTGCTTGATCCTAGCTAGTTATTAGTTTCTTAGCTTATTTTGTCAATTTGCATGAGTTTTGTTAATTGTCACGTTTGATCCTTCACCTTATATGTTCGCATTACAGTCACAGTCCTGTCTCGTTAGGAAGTTAACTGTTGCCTCGTTGATTTAGATAGCTGTAGGTCCTTTTTTCTAACAAACCTTGTCCATTCTGTTAATAGATGTTAACGTCAGTTGCTAGGATGTTAATGTAAAGCTTATTGGGCTTACTTGTGATTTGGGCTAGCCAAATTAGGCAGCAGATCTAGTTTTAATTTTAACAGTGGGATTAGATTCTTAGTTTTATAAAATTTGATTTTTAGTTTTATAAAGTCTATTTTAGAATTACTAGAATCAGTACTTTTACTTTTATAGATATATTTCTATATTTTGTATTTTTCAATTTAATTTTGTAGTATAAATTTGTTTTATACATTTTTTTTGTATTTTGTGTGTTTAAGTGTGGTAATTGCAACGTGTTGTAGCGTAGTACATATACGTAGCTAGATAATATTTTTACATTTTTAATTGTTTTGTGCTAATTAGACATAAATACCATTCAATTTTTACAACCAAAAACAATCAAGTCAAGCTTGGATAGTTATATCAATTCGAATCGAGCTGAGAAGACAACTATACTAAAAAACGGAATATTATAAATGTAGGAATAAGACTAATAGTTGGGTAAAAAAATTTGTATGCGTACCGTGGTTTCATTCCAAAGTTTTTCTCTTGCTTCCGCCTTCACATCTTTCCACGATAGAATCTTCAATCCTATCTGCTCCCGAACCGTGTCTCCTAAAAAACTGATAAACAATGATCTATTTGGCCCTGATATTCTATTCAGTGCATCAAAGTTTACATTTATCTTCATGACACCTGGTTTTCCATATTTTATCCGAAACTTGGATAACCTAGTTATACCCCTCTTATTAACAACCTTCCGTTTACTGATGTCTCTATCCTCGTCTGATTGATCACCATAATCCTCTGATTCATAATCTTTTTGATTATCGTAATTTACATCATGATTATTAACCAAATAATCATCATCATTAACAATATAATCTTGATCATCGTTTTCAGTGTTCATGATTATTGACCACAAATCGATGTGTACAAGAAAAATAAGTGGAAATAGTATGAAATTAGTGATGGCAGTAATTGAGATGGAGATAGAGTTAGAAAATTATGGTATATTTTGTGATTTTGGAGAAAAATCAGGATTTGAGATGGAGATGGAATTAGAATATTATGGTAACTGCATATGCATTAACTTAGCATGGACATTAAAAAATTTCGTGAAAAATTTGGCTCCAAATACAAAAATTAAACAAACAAATATTTTGAACTCCAATTTGCCTCCAAAGTAAACATTCAAACTATGTAAACTTTCCCTTTGAGTTTCCTGGTAAAAATAAAATTTGAACAGAATTTTATACTATTTTACACATTTTAACATTCAACCAAAAACCTTTGATAGATAACTTATAATTGCTTGAGTACAGATATTGAACTTTACATGAACTTAAAATACTTAGATTAACTAGTTAACAAACCATATTGTTGATTACAGATAATTGATAATTGTTTCATAATGCTAGTAATGCATACAAATCTATTAAATTGTTGCAACTTGTAGTTTGATAATACAACAGGTGCCTAGCAATACCAGACCAACAAAACTAAAAAAATTGTTCATATTAAACAGGGAGAACTGACATCATCCAACCTTCCTTTTGCCTTTGCTGTTGCTCCCCTCTAAAGCATTCCTTGACCGACCCTTCTCAGCAATTTCTTTCCAAGTTTTTTTATTGGCTAGGCCAACAACGACATTTGGTCTTGGAGCTTTAGCTTGAGAAGATTGAGCTTTGTGAGTGTGCTTTGATTTGGGAGTGTGCTTTCGTCTTGGAGCATCAACTTGAGCAACTAATTCTTCATCACTAGAGTCAAAGAAAGGGCTCTTCCTAATCCAATCTATGTTTTCCCATTCCTCCTGATATTTGACCACATCATGTTTTAAAACAATTAATCGATGGTATAAACGTATACAGCTTTATGCATAAACACATAACAACTTAACTATACCTTATTTGAAATTTTCTTATATCCTTTCGAGTAAGCAGTCAGCTTTGACTTTGAACCTGACATAGCATTAAGTTGAATATATTAAAACTTCACAATGTTGTACATTAAACCATAAACTTTTAGTTTAAACAGATTTACCTTTAGAATTGCTATTCTTCTTGAGTTCTAACTCATAATCCTCATCACTCGTGTCTTTCTCCTCATCACTTGTATCTTCCTCCTCATCACTAGAATCTACCTCGACATCATTAGTGTCTTCATCCTCATCAGATGAATCTGATTCATCCTCTGCAGTAGGTTTGAATATAATAGTAGTTTCCAAACAGGGATGACGAATAGAGGGAGGAGGAACTTTTTTGAAGATGTTGTGGCATTAGGTACACCTAAAATTTGAGTTTGAAGCAAGGCAGGACGAACAGAGGGAGGACGAACTCGAGCGGACGAACTTGTGGCATTAGGAGTTTGAAACAAAGAAGGACGAACAGATGAAGAACTTGTGACATTATGTATGCCTACAATAGGAGTTTGAAACAGTGGAGGACGAAAACAGGGAGTATTGGAAGAACTTCTTGGCAAACGACGAATATGACTTGTATTGCTAGGGGGTGGGCGAAATTTAGCACTTTCAGAAGTAGATGATGAAGTGTCGGATTCTATATGAATTACTTCTGCAAACATGTACATATTAATGTTAGTTATATGTCGATGAAGGGAGTGTTTGGCAGAATGTGTATCATGGTTGTTGATGCCCTAATAACATTTGGCTTTGGTTATTCATATGTTTGTACAGGGGACCATATCCTTAAACTATAACATACCATGGGACCATATCTAGACACATTAACAAAACCCATATCCTAGATTGAAACATAGACCATATAAACACATTAAGAAGAGTTAATCCTATAAATTGAATCACGTTAATTAAATATGACATAGGTCCACATACATGCATTAAAAGTAAGTGTAAACTCTAATATCGGTAACAAACTTACACTATTCGTATGAACCCTAATATTAAATTAAACAATATTGATTTTTGCATTACCTCTTTCCTGATGTTTCATGTTGTTAATGATTCTGTAGATTGGCGACAATTATTTATGAGGTTTGATTTTTTGATCGGTTATTGGGTGGTCAATTTAGGGTTCGTTCTTCCTGTGTGATTGTGAAAATGGTCGAAAATGGTGGTGGTTACAAGGGTTACCGGATATTATGTGTGTTTAATGAAAATGTAAATATTAAATTTACTTAATAATAAAAGTATAGTTAACATTTAATTTTTAAAAGTTAATAACAAATAAATAATTAATTAACTTAAATATATTAATAGTTAAATAACTTAAATATTTTTAAAAGTTAATAATAAATTTAATCTTTAAAAGTTAATAAGTAAATAAAAAAGCATATACGTTTTATTTTTATTAAAAACAAAAAATTAAAATATTACTTTAATTTTAAACATAATTAAAGTTATAGTTAAATAACATAAATATATTAGGTTATAATAATGCTTGACAACCGCGAGATAAATATCTTTTGTTTTTTTAACAGTATGTGAGATTTAGTTGAGGTTTATATCAGTCACCTTGAATGATCATCTCAAGCAGTTTATTATGAATAAGGTCGATTTTTAATGGACGGTTTAATAAGGTTAGGGTGAGGACATTCTACTTTGGTATTGGGTTACGGTTTATGGTTTATGGTTTATGGTTGAGTTTATGATTTAGTGTATATGGTTCACTGGTTTAGGGTTTAGGGTTTAGGGTTTAGGGTTTAAGGTTTAAGGTTTATGGTTTGTGGTTTAAGGGTTAATTAATGGTTTAATGTTTATAGTTTAAGGTTAAATGGTTTAAGGTTTATGATTTAGTATTTAGGGTTTTTGGGGATTAAGGTTTAGGGCTTAGGGTTTGCGGTTTAGGGTTTAGGGTTTAAGGTTTAGGATAATGGTTTACTTAGCTAGGGTTTGTGGTTTAATGGTTTAATGTTTATATTATAAAGTTAAATGGTTTAATATTTATGATCTAGTGTTTAGGGTTCATTGGTTTAAGGTTCAGGGTTTAAGGTTTATGGTTTGTAGTTTAAAGGTTAAATAATGGTATAATGTTTATAATTTAAGGTTAAATGGTTTAAGGTTTATGATTTAGTTTTTAGGATTTTTTGGGGTTAAGGTTTAGAGCTTAGGGTTTGCGGTTTAGGGTTTAGGATTAATGGTTTACTTAGATAGGGTTTGTGGTTTAATGGTTTAATTTTTATAGCATAAGGTTAAATGGTTTAATATTTATGATCTAGTGTTTAGGGTTCATTGGTTTTAGGGTTTAGGGTTTAGGGTTTAGGGTTTAAGGTTTATGGTTTGTGGTTTAAGGGTTAATTAATGGTTTAATGTTTATAGTTTAAGGTTAAATGGTTTAAGGTTTATGATTTAGTGTTTAGGATTTTTCGGGCTTAAGGTTTATGGCTTAGGGTTTGCGGTTTAGGGTTTAGGGTTTAAGGTTTAGGATTAATGGTTTACTTAGATAGGGTTTGTGGTTTAATGGTTTAATGTTTATAGTATAAGGTTAATAAATGGTTTAATATTTATGATCTAGTGTTTAGGGTTCATTGGTTTAGGGTTCATTGGTTTAGGGTTCAGGGTTTAGGGTTTAAGGTTTATGGTTTGTGGTTTAAGGGTTAATTAATGGAATAATGTTTATAATTTAAGGTTAAATGGTTTAAGGTTTATGATCTAGTGTTTAGGATTTTTTGGGGTTAAGGTTTAGGGCATAGGGTTTGCAGTTTAGGGTTTAGGGTTTATGGTTTAGGGTTTATGGTTTATGGTTTATGGTATGTATGATTATGATTTATGGTTTAATTAAGGTTTATGGTTTACTGGTTTATGGTTTACGGTTAAATGGTTTAAGGTTTGCGATTTAGGTTTTATTATTGGTTTTTGGTTTAATTTGTGTTTATGGTTTAATTGGTTAAGGTTTATGATTTAGGGTTACCATTATTCGAGATAGATGGGTTTGACATTTCATATTTTTTAAAAACTTTAATGTTTTAAAATCTATCAGATAACAAATTAATCATCGTTTATGTTACATTCATACATGAGCTTGTTGAAATAAGTCATAAAACCGTTTAATCACCCGACTTATATTATATAATTAATAAACAAGATTTATGTTATAATTATTAATATAAATATCATGATAATTAAACATGGCCATTTTATTTAAATAAACTTTAGGTTAAAATAGTTATTAATATAATTATTCATGTTACATTTAATTAATTAAGAAACATAGCTTAATTATGTTATATTAATTTTTAACCAAGGTTTAATTAAATTAATAACATGCTTTAATTTAATTATCCAATTATCATGTAAGGTAAAGTTCAATTATTAAAATCATGAAAAATTAATAATGTTATACTACTAAACTAGACTTATACTAACGTGTCTAAAAAGTGAATCGTTTAATTTGCATTCAACTTTAAATATTGCACCGGTATCCCGTCCACTAATAACTCACTCACACACACACACACATTCAATATCTGGAGGTCAAATAATGAATCAACCACCCACCCACCCAGACACAAACAGTAACAAATCTTCAAACCCTGATAAATCAAACCTAAGTGACCAGTTGGATATTGATTTTAAGATCACTCCTGAGATGATGGATTATGTGATAGAAAAATGTATGGAACCAACTGGAGATATCCTGATCCGATTACTGACACTATTGTTGAAGACTTGATGCAGTTAGATTTAAAAAACAGACTAAAGGAAAATCAAAACAAGGTTAGGGTTTTTACTTCGCAACAGTATTATTGAAGTTTTGATGATTTGTCTTTGTTTTGATGATGTTGCATGTTATGAAAATACCAATAATTGATTCTGCTTTAATATTTGTTATATAGATGACAAGGCAGATGAGGCTACGAAGGTTGATGAAGCTATGAAGGTTGATGAAGCTATGAAGGTTGATGAAGCTACGAAGGCACATATTAAAGGTCAATTTTGTGAAATTTTATGTTTATATGTTTGTCAGAAAGGCGTTAGATGGATCATTAGTTAGTGTTTACTATGTAATGTTTTAGGAGTAGTGAAAATGATAAATGGTTCAAGTATTCTGTTGGTTATATGATGATGTAGATACAGGAGATAAGGGGGTGTTTCGTTTAGCTTATATAATGGGCATATAAGCTCAAACCAAGTGTTTGGCTAAGCTTATATTAGTGGGCTTATAAACTTATATATGGGTGTTATGATAAGCCATAAAAATGTGGCTTTTTAGGAAGGGTTGGGCTTATATAACATATTTACCATTTTACCCTCATGTTAACTTAAGTTTATATAAGCTATGGGCTTATAAGTTTGTTAAACATAGGCTTATATAAGCAAAAAATGGCTTATATAAGCCCATTATATAAGCTAAGAAAAACACACCATAAATTTTTAAAAAAGGGGTTGGTCATACTAGAAACCTTAAGTTCTCAAGTTTTTTTAAAGGGATGGAAGAGTATGGAAAGGGAAATTAAAAAATGTTGTTCTTAAGTTTTTTTGAAGAAGAAAGGGTAGGGAACGGGAAGGAGGAAGGAAGGAAAGGTGCAGGCATTTTTATGTATATTTGTTCCGCCCAATTTTGGGGGGATTGGGAAGAAAAATGGGTTAGGCTTGTATAAAATTACATTTATATCCTTATTATTCATCCACATTTTATATATTTCTACTAGGGTTTCTACCTTTTACAGAAGTTATTCGTAACTGGCATCTCCTTTATATATGTCCATTACAGGCTAATTTTTTGATCATGCTAAAATACATTCTGATCAAGTTATTAGGTATAGTAAAAAAGGAGTCAGATCATGTATTTGCATCTTTCTGAGTTAGATTATGAGTTTCGTTTGTCCTGGTCATAAAGGAATAACATCATGTATTTGCATCTTCCTTGTTGTGTTGTTAGCTAATGGTTGGTTTTACTAAAATATCCTCCCCTACTTTGCCCTTCCCATTCCACCCCCTTTCATTCCTTTAAAATAAGACTCGAGAATAGAGCGTAAACATTTGAGTTGAGATTAGGTTTGATTATCTTGATGTGAAAACGTATAGACTTCCTGGCCAACTTTTTTGAATCTAAGATTGCATCGATAGAACAACCTACATCTTTTCGTTTACCCTTTTTTATGTAAGTACCTTTTACTATGGCCATGTCATTTCCCTTTTTCATGGTCCTTGTTAACATCAACTACGGTCTTTAATAAACAACCCTTTTCTTTTCTGTTGATTGGTCGAATGTTTTCATTCCCAGTTCCTAATTTTGGGGCTTCATGGGGTAGCAAGTTATCCGAGTCACCACTATGAATACTCTCTTTTTAGTTTTAGTTTCAGTATCTGAATACTCTTTCTAGTTGAGTATCTAGATACAGACTTGTGTAGTTTATATCATGCATTTAGTATTTGGATTGATCCATGTGTGGATTATATTTCGATACTAAAACTCAAAGTGAGAGTGAGCATGTTCAGAGTGACGACTCGGATAATTTGATGCCGAAATAAGCGCCAAAATTTACAAATGGGAAGGAAATCCTTCGACCAATCAACAAAAAGGAAACGGATCGCTCAGTAAAGACCTTAGTTGATGGTAGTGATGCTGATGAAAAAGATAATGTGACGGCCATAGCAAGAGGGTCTTACATAAAAAGGGTAAACGAAAATATGTAGGTTCTTCTGGCGATGCCATCTTAGATTCAAAAATGTTGGCCAGGAAGTCTATACGTTTTCACAGCTGCATTGGTTCATTTACTATGTTGTTTATATGTTGGTTATATGCTGATGCAGATACAAGAGCTAACTTAAAGAAAAAAGAAAAAGGCAAGGGATCAACAGAAGTTGATAAAGCATTTTTTAATCTAGATAATAGAGTGGAAAAGCTTAAAAGGGAATTCAAACTTCTTAAACAGACACAGTTGAAGGGAGTTAAGTAAACTAAGATTTAACCTTTAGAGAAATATAGTTATTCACTAGCTTCGGTATCACATGTATGCTATAAAGTATTATAACTCCACATAGACGACATCTCAAGCCTGTTTCCTCTTCGAGGTAAATATCTCAATGATTTCTCTTTCTCGTGAAAATCATCATCTTCGTGCCCGATATGTGAATTCAATATGCATTAACATCTTTTTGTTTAGCCTTTTTAGTAAAGGACCTCTTACTTTGGCACTCATATTCGCTTTTTCATGGGTATTGATGATATTGATATCAATCAAAGACCGAATGCGAATGTCAAATTTTGAGCTACTTACATAAAAGAAGGATAAACGAAAAAGAAGTAGGTCCATATTGGATTCATATATTGGGCACGAAGATGAACATGTTCACGAGATAGAGGAATCGTGGAGATATCTACCTCGAATAGCAAACGGGCTTAAGATGTCGTTTATGTGTAGCTGTTAAACTTTATAGCAGACATGTGATTATGTATTTGTAGTTAACTTATGCGGTATTATGGTATGTAGATATAGGAGGTGACTTGAAAAACTAAGAAAAAGGAAAGGGTTCAATGGAAACTGATACTACAACTGCTCTTTCTAACCTACATAATAGGGTGGAAAAGCTTGAAAGGAAATTCCAACATTTCAAACAGAGACTGTTGCAGGGAGGTTAGTATATTAACTTTTAACCTATAATAAGTTTGTATATGAATGTTTTATTGTTTTGAGTATCTGGGTGGCTGTTAGTATCTGAATTTATTAAAATTTGTCTTGTAATTTACAGATGTTATCATCATTGATTCCTCTGAAAGCTCTAAAGAAGATACGCTATCATCAAATGAAAGCTTTGAAAGCTCTAAGGAAGATCTGTTGTCATTAGATGAAAGCTTTGAACATGTAAACCCTAAAGACTTCCAGCACCTATTTCATGATGACCAGGATGAACCTTCCAAGTATTCCAGCACCTCTGCAGATGATTGTAGTTCGGACGATACTTGGGGAGAGACTAATTCACCGTCCAAGAAGAAAGGCAAAGCTATTGGCTCATCCAGTCAGACTGCAGGCAAGGCGAGTGGATCATCCAAACAGATACTCAGTCCAAGGGTTAGCAAGGAATGTACACCAAAAGTAGATTCATCTTCTCGGTCTCCATTTTCTACAACAAAAAGGCCCCCACCTATAAGAAATGCAGTATGTTTTCTGCCTTGTCCAAAAAAAATTGAAAGAATTTGAAACAAAGCTAGAAAAAGGAAGATGGGGTAGGCTATGGAGGAACCTGTAGGGGGTAGGCTATGGAAGAACTTGTTATCTCTGTTTTATGGATGTTTCTGATGAATCTTCTTTAGACTATTTCGGTTAAGTGTAGGTATAGTTTATGTAAACAATTTTAAACACTAATATGCATGGATGGGTGTATCCATTATTTTTTGGATTTCAAATATGTTGTCATTCACGTTTTGTATGAACCTGCAATATTATCATCATTGTTATGAAATTAGACTTGTATTTCATGGATTTAAACATGGTTCATCTTGTATTTTATATATGCATGTTGTGAGTTGTATAATCCTAGATGCATAACACATATAACCAAGATTTTTATGTCAAAGTTACCTGTTACACATCCGGTTAAGGCTTTCCACTTCGGTGGATCTTATAACCCAATTTTTTCCCTAATTCTCCCGCCAAAACTAATTAAGCTTTTAGCAGTTTATGTTTTCGACTTAGCTTAACTCTAAGGTGCTTTTAAGTTTTTGCTATTACATCTGAAATTATTTTCCAATTGGATATAAAGTTGTTAGGCTCTTGCCTTATTCTTCTAAAGTTCTGAGCATATGTTTGTAACAATACTGCTAGGCCATTCTTCACTCAGAACTAAGCTAATATTGAGTATTTCCTTGAAAAGCTGCTTGTTTCAGCTTATTTTGTTTTTAATCATTATCTAGTCAAGCACAAGTTAAGATTTTTTTTATCTTTTTAATATATTTTCACTAGTCCTCCCAAGTATTTATTCCAATTCGTGTCTAATTTCACATAAACAACTAATTTGTTCAAACAATGTGCTTAATTATTAACTAAACTGAAAATGAAAAGTTTGAAATGACTGAAGTAAAATAAAAATAACACAAGGTGAAAACTGATCAAACATAAATTCAATTCAATAATAATAAAAGGATTACAGGTTTTTAATAAAACAAACATTTTGTTTCTCTAACTAATCAAACTTTGGAGATTTCTCAGGATCAAAAGCCAAATGAAGTTCATCGTAATCTAAAGCCTCTTTGAACTCGCCTTCGTCTTCTTCAATTTCATGCTCAGAAGAATAAACATCATCATCAATGATTTGACCTTCTTCCTCCAGTTGCCTCTTATACGCTTCATCCCTCTGTCGCTGTTCCTCTTGCCTCCTTCTAAAGGAAGCAGCTTCCTCCCTCTCGCGTTGTTCTTGCTCCTGTTGCCTCCTTCTTAAGGAAGCATCTTTCTCCCTCCGGCATTGTTGTTCAAGTCGGGCATTCTCTTCGTCTTTCAGCTTCCATTGTCTTTGTTCGTAAGCTTCCCCAACATAGCAATCGTACTCATCATATTTATCATCGTAAGGACAATCAGCAGGGAACTCTCCATCTGCATTTGCTTTTACTTTGGGCACCACACAAGGTTTCCTGAAAAGAACATAAAAGATTATTAGTACTAAATGATAACAAAGATACAACGTTAATAAAATAAATAATGATACATACTTGTTAGGAACTGCACTGGTATCTTGAAAAGCAGCAGAAAATGTTCTTTTTGATGAAGAAGCCATTTTCTGATTCTTAACATGTTGATAATTAAGTGTTTGTTGTGTTTTTGTTATGATTAATTTCATTACTTAATCCTTGTTTATATAACCAAGGATGGAATACAAAGGGTCAGCAGCCTACATAAACATCTAATGCATATTCATGCATGTAATTAATTTTTGTGAAGTTCCAAGAATTAGCATTCTCACTGTTAGGCGTGTAAAAAGTGTGTGTTTTCTGTGTTTTTAGGGTTTATTGTGTTTTAAAAAAATAGCAAAAAACAAGGTCTAGGACTCAAACCCTAGACCTTCCATTCAAATACTAACACACTTAACCAGTTTGCCACATGAACATATTTGGTTCTAAATATGTGACTAATATTAACATTAGTGAAAATAGAGATTACATTTGGTTATAAACATTTATCACATGAATATTTTACTGTGTGATGTTTTTAATGTGTTGTTCATAGTCAATCCCATTATAATGTGACCATAAGTATAATTTAGATACACATTTCTCAAATGTTGTGACTATTGGCAATCATATAGTCACATAATTATTTAAGAATTTAATATGATCATGTATTATATTTGATCATACTCTTCGAGTAATTGTAAAATATTTGTCACATTAAAATTAATATAGTGACAAATGTTTCAATACCTACTTTCAATTTGCCACACACACAAAATTCATGTGTGGTTAACATTTAACAAAATATACTAGTCACAATAAAATAATGTGTGTGACAACCTTGTTTATCAATTTTTCACTTGTAAAATAAGTCTATGTGACCATATATGATTTTTGGTCACATTCAATGTGTGTATGACAAATATTTGCCACACATGTATACGTATAATGTGACTACTACTTGAACCAGACTTTGATTCGGTAACACTCTCAAATTATTAAGTGACTAACGACTCATCCAAAAAGCATTTGTTAGCCCTAGTCACGTAAATATTCATATGCGTGACAAACAAAATACGAAATGGTCATGCAAACTGACTCCAAGTGTGACTGTTAAAAATTTATTTGTGACTACACAAATTTCGGTCTGTGTGACCGAAACCCATTTTTGTACTAGTGTAAAACACGTCAACAATAATGCTGGTGAGAGTCATAGGTTTAGACTCCAACTCCAAATCAGTTATAAGCTATGAATAACAACCACTAACAAATGAACATATGGACAATGTGCTACAATCATGTATGAACAACTAGCATTCAAGATTAACCAATCACCACAAATCCAAGGCTCCAAGCCTTACCAATAACCAGGGTCCCATAAGCGCCCATACACCTATGAACCAATCCCAAGGCCCCGCCTTGTCAACATCCCCTTGGTACCAAGTCAAACCACAATAACAATCAAGAATCACATAGCGGTTAATCACATAAATGTACACACAAGTCCATCACAAACCATAAAAACATTCACAACATTCTTTACAAAACCATACAGTATTTCTTCCATCCCATCTGGAAATCAAATCATAAAAAGACATGGGATTATGAAACTCACTTGAACAAGCTTCTCCAAGTACCCGCGCTCTAGCACAAATCTAAACACACAAACGTATACAATCAAGACATGAACCACATACCAAAATGGCTCATCAATCTATGATGGATATCTAACCTTATCCTACAACTTAACCCCATTTATATGCCATATGAGTCTCATTACACCCCTATATAAAGCCCTTAACTTAGTTTAGTTCATAACTCGTCTCGTTAACATTTAACCCAAAACAGTCTTGTTTTTCATACTTCAAACTATTGGTCGAACACCCCCTTAACCAAAATAACATGCCCTATAAAAGAAACCCTATGCCCTTACATGTGTTAGCTAACACTCCCCTTTGGCTTCAACCTTAAAGCTACTGTTAAGGCCTCCATATATATATATATATATATATATATATATATATATATATATATATATATATATATACTTATACCTATCTAGAATTTACTGATTTTGAACATATGAAAAGTTTGTTATGATCAGAGGGTCTTACCCTAACCCATTTGTTTAGCCCTCCTCCAGATATTTTATTTAATATATAATCTATGTCTCATGATCGTTTCAAGGTCCAATTATACTCCTAAGTACCCTAAACATCTTAAAACATTAATTTAAACCCGACTGAATTCAAAACTGCTTTGACCTCTGACTGTTGTAAGCTGTTTTTGACCCACTTCCCTACCTCCAATTCAATTCTAGTTTCTTGCATTTGAAAGCCAATTCAATTACCTTTTCAGGGATATAAGATTCGAAAATTAAAAGTTTGTAGAACTCTAGATATGATCAAAACAATGCACCCAAAATTCTGCCCAGTTTTTAATTACGAATTTAATTGAATTAACCTAATTAATTATTCATAATTTATTTAATCACAAGCCCTAATTTATCTAATCATTATAATAACATAAATTCTCATATTTTAATTTTGCCCTAACCCTAAATCCATCATAATTGATGTTTACATGAATTAGAAACATGATTTAGTTAATAAAAACGTAATTAGAACATGATTTTTACCTCTAATCTTCAAGGGATTGATTTTTCTTGAAAACCCTAACCTCCTTTGATGAATTTTCGACCCTATAGCTGATATAAGTCGTTCATGGCCTTTAGGGGTCTTAATTATATTAAAACACCTTTCCAAATCCAAATTTAAGGCTAAAACCAAAACTTTCCATATTTTCTAACCCACTTCCACCAAATTGGCCCATAACCGACCCAAATAGCCTTTTTCTTTATTTTTTATTATTTACTGTAAATTAACTATTAATTATCATTACCTTAAATTTACTTAATTTATTTCAGCTCCTAAAACCTCCGAAACCGCTAAACCGTAAAACTAGTCAATTTACGCGTATACTGTAAAACACGTAAAAATATACAGTTTTATAAAAACTCTTAGAATATGAAATAAACTATACAAATAAGTTCTAAATGACTTAAAACCATCCCGTAAATTATTCCCGTGACTAATTACCTCATCCGGGACCTCTTAATGCTAAACCTTAAATCGCAAAAATACGATTTTCTATAATACATATACGTATACGTAAAACCACGAAATAACACCATCTCATTTCATAGTCACTACCTTGTGAGCTCATGAACATGAAATAACCGTTCCTTAATTTACTTATGAGTACCATATACTCATAAACGATATCCAAACCTCACTCCAAACACACAAAATAAACACATAAGCACATAAAAGCACATATTTGCACAAAACACCCTAAACTATAGTCTAAGTGACGAACCCTAAAACCATAGTTATCACATCCCTCCCTCCTAATAGAAATCTCGTCCCAAGATTTACTCCTTAGGATCAAACACACAAATAACAAATCACATGAGGATACTTGTTCAAAATGAACTCTTCTCATGTCCATGTGTACTTAGTTCATGACTCAATATACCACATATACTAACCAACAATATTTAAATTCATTCCCAAACTCTTGACCTCACAGCCAATAAATCTCAAGAATTACTCTTGATAGAACGAAGACTCTTATTAACACAAATCCCGAATAACCATACATGCAAATACGCATTCTCAAACAACATTTACCAATCTTAATACATGAAATATATCATGAATTCCCTAGGTAATTCTATACCCATAAGATACTGGTCCAATCTTTCCAAATATCATAAATGGACCTACAGAACTCGTCATCAACTTTTCCCTTTTACCAAAACATGCCACCCATTACAATAGGTGAAATTTCCTACATAACTTTGTCACTAAACTCTAGTGATTTCCTCTTTTCAACATATAATCTCTTGTTACTCTCATCCTTTCCACAAACACCATTTCCACATTAGTAGTCTCTTTCACGAATTTTAATCCAACATAAGGACAACTCACCCTATCCTTCCTTATAGTGCCTCAAATGGCATTCATCGACTTCTAGTATGATAACTATTATTATATGAAAACTCAGACATCGCTAACGAGTTTCCCACATCCCTCTAAATCAATAACCCAAGCTCTCAACACGACTCCTATACTTGTATCAATTTCCCACTTCGTCCATCATTTTCCAATTAGCTGGATATACTCATATCCAATCATGTTCATCAACCTCCTTTAGTCCATACCGCAAACTACTTAAAAATTCCAATTTCCTTACACAAGTGACCTATGACGATATTTCACATATTGATTAGTTTATCACAACGAGGCTCTTCCAATCCAAATCAACTTATGATCTATACACATCACCAAAAGGACGATTATCTCAGTTAGTCTATCAACTGCCATCCAAACCCATGCTATAACTACTTCCATAAAATTTGGATAGATCATTAGTAGCACCTATACACTTCTTTCTCACTTTTCTCCATGAAAGATTTTTTCCCTTGATACTCAACACTTCCTTTATACCTACACAATGTCTTACCTTCAAGGTCATAGTGCTCCTCATCTTGTCTCAGTTAGACCAAGCCCTTCGTCTCTCATGACACATCACATCTATAACTCCTTAACCATTCGATTATCGATACTAAGCCTTTCAATCAAACAGTATAGGTCAGTACTATTTCCTTTCCACACTACAACAATATTAGCATGCTTAGTGCCTTAGTATACTCATTAGGCTATACCAAAGTTTTACCTTCGGTTCCTATCTCGACCTATTTCATTCATGATTCGCATCTATCCACACTTCTTTCTTCTTCCTCAGCTCATGACATACATCACGATGTTATGCTTCTCGTCTTTCAAGTCATCTATTCCTCAAAATTTTTCCAAGTAGCTTCACTTGTTTTTCCTCACGATCAGTTCTCCTACTCCCTCCTAACAGAGACAAACTAGAGTTTTATGTGATCCCATGCGATCACACTCTCATCTTATACCCATATTAGTTTCCATTTGTCTAAACTAAGCCATATTTTAAATTATTATTCAAATCTCATACTTCTTTTTTGATCTTGCACCCAACATGAGGTACTTTCAATCATCATCTTCTAGGAATACTTAGTTCTCTCCTTCCATGGTTCTCCCTAATTCCTTCACTATCATGTCCAACCAAAACTTCTCACTCAATTCATCAACTCTATGGAAATCATTAGTGCATTGGATAATGCATAAATGTCTCTTCCAAAGATCTTTCATAACACCTTCACAAAACCGACTCTCTAATCACTTCTCCATGAACTTATTCAGCTCAGCTTCACTACTCATCCCTCGATATTTATTTCCATAAAAATTCTATCCACGTAGTCACTCGACTCCCCTTGTTACCTCCACGAGTTCTTAATCTCCCATATTATGTATTCAATTCATCACGATCCACTAGTTCAGCTCTTTGTAACCCCACTCCAGTACTCGATCTGTCCTTCTTTGTCACGAACCATACGGAGATGCCCATCATAGTGCTTGTCACCTTTCCAGTCCTTGCAACTTATGTGACTCTTTTGAAATCTCTTGCTTCCTTCTAGCAGCCGGCATGTAGTCCTTTCAGCTCCTTGATTCACGATGTAGCTCTTCACGTACTCCTTCTCGTCCTCTATGATGTTACCTAAGAACTTCACACTACCCAGTAGCCTCTAACTTCAACTCATATACCACAATATTTCTAAAGGTACTTCAACCCCTCAATGGCTCACTCTTTCTTACTTGTTGTACTTCACCATTAATCAGCCTTCTACCAATCATTCTTTTACATCCATGTTTTCCTTCACGTGTCTACTATTACCTTGCCTCTATAACTATACCAATTCCCTTGCGTGTTAATCCTTCCATTAGTAGAAACTTTCTACTCTACCCTCACATCCGCTAGTACTTTCATCAATCTCCTAATGGTACTTCAACCAACTTCTCATAGCATGACATCTCGTTCCCACGACCAATCAACTAACTTTACTTATTCCTTATTCCCGTAACCAATCTAAGTTTCAAAACTCCACAAATCTTAATCATTCTTTCAACACAACCTTTAAACCAAAATACATCTCTCCATTCTAATATCTAACCATAAGTAATACTACCCAACTCTATGCTCTCATCCTAACGTTTCCACACCCGCATAACTAAATCAACCATGACGTGTACCAAAAGAATTCCAACCGATCGCGTCACATAATAAATATAGGGTAAACCGAAAAATCAACCATAATGAACCCTAGCCAAAACAACTGAAAACGAAACAATGTAATCCAAAATATTCAATGGAGTGAACGAAAAATTAGACTCGTCACGGTTAGTATTACCAAATTTTGATACCTCATAAAATTTTAAACTTTCGCCCCATTTAGTTACTCCTCATAAGAACCAAACTTCAATAGTACTAAAATCAATCATACTCGTTTTGAACAATAAACTCATCTTTTATCTTCATTATTTTATCAAAGATATCAACTAGTTAGTATACTACAATCTTATTCTAACCATTATCTTGTTTGCCCGTATTAAACTTATTTCACTTGTTATTATGAAACCAATACATGTTTATAAAATACAGTGTTTTATTTTCATTTTATTCTATATTATTATTATTATTTTATAAAATCCATTTAGGCTGGTTATAACTAAACTACTACACGTTTACAAGGTGTGGTGTTTTTTTATCATTACTATAATAAAATCTCCCTTTTTACTCTTTCCGTCTAGTTAAATACTTCTAAAACTTTAACTCCACTTAAGAAAATTTTTGTAAAATTTCTTTACCCTTTTAAAATGTATTATCACCTGTTACATAGAAAACTAATCCAATTATTTTCAAGACGAATTTTTTTATAGCTTACTACCACAAACTTTAAAAAAAATATGTAAGTCACGATATCATACCATACACTTACAAATTATTTTCAAAACCGTTTTCCTGTAATTAACCACACTTATTTGTAATAAAACTTAGTATTTCTTATTAATTAAGATACATACCCGAATGTAGACGCACATCAAAAGACTCAAAACATCGTTGGAACTCCATCAAACTCTAGCACCATAAAACACGAGCAAACACAAGGTACGTTCAAGTTATAATAACTACTGAACGACCATATATCATAACTTAACACATACTAGTATATATACATCCGCATACATATACCAATTAAATCACCCAAAACATACTCGTTACCATACATGTCAGATCAATCAATCGCGTCATACACTCGTTTTTCCATACGAGTAATCACCATCTTACCACAAGGCATAAAACCCATCACTAAAACCAGTCCATATCATGGGACCCCATAATCACACAACATGAGTATAACCCAAAACATATAACACACTAAAAATAGCCATATGGTAGACAGCCGTTACATAAACCCATATATTATACATATACCCAAAAATCCACATCTCATCGTATACAAGCATGTACTAACCCTCTTTCATGCAATCATACTTGAGAACCCATTGAAGTTGTGGTACTTGTATAACTACGTTGGACACCATACTTATACAATTACCCTTTCCTCAATGCACTCCCTCCTATGATGACACTTATAAGAATCAATACAACATATAACACATAAATCCATCTACTCACATAAGCTCATAACCACATAAACAATAAGGTCCAAAACTCCATCTATTAAAATAACATAGTAAAACTCTTGGAATACATAAATCCATAGTCCAGCTAAAACAGCATAGACAAACTCCAACACAACATCATAATCAATTATAAGTCATGTCGCCCATAAGAGTGGAAACAACTTAAAATCCTTCTTATCCACCTACTCCTAGTAACTTGAATCACCACATGATTTTTTAGGGAACATGACTTAAACATCAAAAGAAAAAAATACTATACATTAGGTACACCAAATAACTTATCAATTATTATGAAAGTAATTCATATATCAAAAATAAAACAGAAATTAACATGTGACTAAGTATGAACGACTATAGTTCAATCCATACTAGTCAAAACTCACAGAAAAAGGATCAACAGTACTCATATTATACAATCAAAACCATACACACATATTCCTATGACGCCTATATGCAGGGATCCTTGAGCTATAGACTAGGCTACTAGACTAGGCAACCTAATTCTCTATAACCATTGGCTCTGATACCATTCTGTCACACCCCACCATGGCGGAATCTGGGGTGCGACGTATGGATATCATCACAACAATAGCGTGTCTATAGAGATAACTAAATGAAATGGAAATATCATAAATGGGTGACACAATATCATGACAATATTACAAACAATGCAGGCGTCTAGGTAAGTAGGTAACAGGTCTACCCCTTACCAAAGATATACAAATACACACATCAACATATATGTGTCCACAATGTATCACTTATTCAAACATAAAATAAAGGCTAAGAGGAATGGGGGTTCCTCTAAATGCAATCCTAAGCCTTCTAGCTAGCCACTCCTATTCTCACGCTTAACCACATCCTCACCTGAAAGAGACACTAAAACACGTCAACAATAATGCTGGTGAGAGTCATAGGTTTAGACTCTAACTCCAAATCAATTATAAGATGTGAATAACAACCACTAACAAATGAACAAATGGACAATGTGCTAGAATCATGTATTAACAACTAGCATTCAAGATTAACCAATCACCACAAATCCAAGGCTCCAAGCCATACCAATAACCTTGGTCCCATAGGCTCCCATACACCTATGAATCAATCCCAAGGCCCCGCCTTGTCTACATCCCCTTGGTACCAAGTCAAAACACAATAACAATCAAGAATCACATAGCGGTTAATCACATAAATGTACACACAAGTCCACCACAAACCATAAAAACATTCACAACAATCTTTACAAAACCATACAGTGTCTCTTCCATCCCATCTGGAAATCAAATCATAAAAAGACATGGGAATATGAAACTCACCTGAACAAGCTTCTCCAAGTACCCGCGCTCTAGCACAAATATAAACACACAAACGTATACAATCAAGACATGAACCACATACCAAAATGGCTCATCAATCTATGATGGATATCTAACCTTATCCTACAACTTAACCCCACTTATATGCCATATGAGTCTCATTACACCCCTATTTAAAGCCCTTAATTTAGTTTAGTTCATAACTCGTCTCGTTAACATTTAACCCAAAACAATTCCGTTTTTCATACTTCAAACTATTGGTCGAACACCCCCTTAACCAAAATAACATGCCCTATAAAAGAAACCCTATGCCCTTACATGTGTTAGCTAACACTCTTTGGCCGCAACCTTAAAGCTACTGTTAAGGCCTCCATATATATATATATATATATATATATATATATATATATATATATATATATTTATATATATATATATATATATATATATATATATATATATATATATATATATATATATATATATATATATATATATATATATATATATATATATATATATATATATATATATATATATATATATATATATATATATATATATATATATATATATATATATATATATATATATATATATATATATATATATATATATATATATATATATATATATATATATATATATATATATATATATATATATATATACTAGTGGCAAAACCCGTCCGATGGACGGGTATGACTTCTAATTGCCGTTTAGATTTTTTTTTATTTATTAAATATTTGTTTGTAATTTTTTTTATTATAGTTGTCGTTTAAGCTTTTTATTTAAGAAATATAAGAAGGGAACGTACAATAAGAGTTGATTACGTTGATAAATATACATAAAGAAAGAAGAAAATGATGACGAGGTGAACAACCAAAAGAGAAGAACATGGATTTCGTCGTTCTTTTCAAAAATGTTAGAGTATCCATGGAGTGGATACAAATTTTCTAATAGTGAGTATGATTTACTAAATCTAATATGAAATAGTTAAATGATGCTAAGAGCTCTAGGTATCGTAACGTATCAACGGTCGTTGATCGGTGTTGGGTGACGTTACGATACCGCCGTTGGGTGTGGCGTTGCTCTATCAACGCGCGTTAGGAGTATTTGTAAAAAAAAATCATGTACCTCTGTATGTTTTGTCTTTGTCATTTGCTGCCACTCTTTTCCATTAGATGCTTCCATGTTTTGTGTTTGCCTTTTTTTCAGGTGAGAGAAGAAGAAGACGAAGGGGAATTGGAAGCGGTTAAAGAAAAAAAAACCTAGAGAGTTATATGTTTGTATGCTTATTATTTGGGTCCGTTATAACTAAATAAGCTCAAAAACAAAAAAAAAATTGATATCATTTATAAAAATAATAATTCCAACAAAAATCTACAATATTTTATGTTTTGTAGTACTTTTTAAATTTATTTTTAATATATTTTGTATTTTTAGTTATAATGAAATAATTTTTGAAAGGATTTTTTGAAAAAAATAATAGTGTTGGTGTTATAATTAGAGGGGTTAATATTATTTAAGTGTTATACTAATGTGACGCTAATATAACGATATTATATGGATGTTATGGTATTAGGATACCTAACACTTTAATATATTTTTTAACCGTATTCATGTAGTTATTTTACTCTAACTTGTTAATGTTCTAACTTGTTGATGTTCACGCGATATGAGAACTTATATACAAATAGATTACCCAATCATTGAAATGACAAAACCAAGACTACCCAACTGTCAAAACACAATTATATAAAGCATGCGTTTGGTTTTTTTAATGTTTATGTAGGTTAAAAACTTGGTACTTTTGACAAATCTACTTATATATGAAATTGCCCCTAAAGTTGGATTAATTTCATATATCACCCTATTTTCAAAATTAATTTCATATATACTCAAAGTGCAACTATTGAATGCACAATGTACAATAATTTTAATCATGATTAGGTATTTTTGAAATTGATTTTAAAAGTAGAGTGATATATAAAATTGCCCCTATAAAGTTATGAGTTAAGTTGAGTTATATTTTTTCTCAAAACATCTAAATATGATTTTGCTCAATGTGATTACTAAACAATTTCTTTTACAAAAATAATTTGAAATTTTCTAGAATATGATATGATTTGATATATATATTTGAAACAATCATTCCGTAGTTATGATATTTCCGTTTTATATAAACATTTCACACGTTTGAGATAATATATACAAATCATTCAAATGACTCCTTTTATGTAAACCGGTTGAGACTGTTGTATAGCAGTGTAAATGGGTCACAAGCAATGTTTTAAAACCCGGGTCTTAGATCGGCCCGGTCGAGTCGCCGGGTCAACCCGGGTCGACCCGGGTTAATTCGATTTTCTAAAAAAAGAAAATATTTATATTTTTAATAATTAATAAAATTATACCTATAAAAACTATAAAAATTTACATATATTAAAAATATAAATTGTTTACCAACAAATATAATATGTAAAAATAAAACTTCGTCGCAAATACGTAAAATTTAATTTTTTTTTCAAAAAAAACCCGAAAAATTCGAAACCCGACCGGGTCTTTGAGAACCGGGTTGACCCGGGTCACCCCAAATCCGCCGGGTCAAATCGGGTTTTGAAAATATGAAACCCGGGTCAATATGACCTGTTTTTCGGCCGGAGCCGGTTCAACCTATTGACCCGACCGGGTCAACCCGGGTCTGAAAACATTGACTAAAAGTGACACTTTTAAGGAATATATATTTGGTATTTAAGAATTGCATTTCATGGTTGCATAGGAGTGATTTTATCCTAAGTTAGATGCACAAAGAAATGATCATTGAAAATAATATATACAAATCATTAGAATTTATTTTCCATCATAATAAGGCATGAGCTCATATACTGCACGCATTTCGTTAGTGAAGGACCTAAACATTACGTAAGTTTAAATTCTAATATTTTCATTCTAGAATGTGCAACAAACAAATATAATAATCAATCTTCTTCTTTTTCGACATAACTAAGCATTTTGGAACAAATCTCCTGATCATTTTACTATTTATTGGTACATACATCTAATGATTCAAGTGATGATTATAGGTAAGAATATTCAGAGATGGTGATAATGTTATCTTCTCTCATGAGCTAGTATATGGCAAAGATAAATTAAAATGGAAAGTGTCATCAAGTACAACCGTCCAGCAACTGTAGTAACATAAAACATATTAGAAGTGCTTACGAAGTGTTTCTGATTGATGATCAAAGCCAATGTGTATGCAGTATTCAAAATCTCTATGTAGAAAACTATAGAACAATGGTAAGCTTTTCAAGCATCTGCAGCAATAAAAAAATGGAGGATGCGAGCTTGTTACATTTAACAATCAGTGTTATGCTACTAAGTACCTTCAATGCAGCAAGATACGTTGTTGAACTTGGTGGATGGCCTTTAACCACAACATCATAAACAAATGTAACAGACAGTAAATATTGGGTTGTATAAATTGAAGTTGGAAGTTTATACAGAGGCAATACAAAAAAAGCCTTGGCTTCATTCTGACTTAAAGAGAAATCGTAATACTTGTGTGTTTACCCATACAAATGGACAACATTAGGAAAGCAGCATATGCCTCATCACCTATCAATAGCTTGTATTAATTTCCTTTGTATCCTTGATCTGTTAACCACTTCTCTAGTTTCTTTGGCTTCAGCCATACCCAATTAAGTACTTCCCAAAGCCGCTTCCCTATCACAACCATAACAATGGGGATCACCACTTTACCCGTGCCACACGATGAAGTTCATCACTGGCCAATCATACGTAATTTAGCAATAACTTTACCTAAAAGTGCTTCTGACCCGGGCGAGCATTTTTGTCTACATATCTATCCATCTAAGAAATGATAGTGTACTCCTAAGCTGCATTCTGGTGCATTTTTTCGTGTCGCTATATAGAAAAGTTCACATAGTACCGTAAGTTTGACATAAATGTAACTCTTGCCACTACAACTAAGCCACTGATAAAGAACATGCCTGGTATATAGTTAAAACTGTTCGTGCAGCACTTGAATACTTGGTATGATTAAAGATGGAGCACAACAAACATATCCTATTATTGCTACTTTATATCTTTCAGTGTATTTATATTATTGTACAACGCTTTTCAGAATAGGTATTTTAGACGCATGGAAAAAAAAGTTAAAAAGACAATTTTGTTGATTACCTGTGAGTGTTAAAAACATCGTTTGAAACAACAATTTTTTTCGGGCATCTGGTTGAATCCATAGTAGATAATGGGGCAGGCCTCGTTTCTAAAACATCGTATATAGAACTGCAAACAGAAAAATGAATAAGTAGGAAGTAACTGACTACTCTTACGAAATGTATTTACATATCACTACTTCAGTGTACCTATTGTTACTTGTCCGAGTGGTAGCTTCTTTCCAAAGACCCTATCTAAAAAAGTTGGTCTATCTACAACAGTAAGTTTGGATACTTACAAAACACAAGGGAAAAGGCAGGTGCAAGTCAGGCAACAGGCTTGGTTAGTTGCCCACGCTGCAAATGTAGAATACCAATAAATGCAACCTGAAACTAATTTAAGTCTGACTGTCATTTTGGTTCAACGCTATGAATTGGTCGATAAAATAACCAAAAATAATTATATTAAAATTCCCATCCTCCTTGTCGACTTGCTTCTAACACTGATACTTAAGAAGTTAATTTAATATTTAGTTGTTGCTACCACTCGTCAAACTGGATAAGTACGGGTCACAACAGGCAATAAGTTATCAAGAGTAAAAAAAAGTCGGGCCAAGGTAGGCCATAGTCAACAATGTTGATCCAGAAAATCAAGAAACCGATAGGATGGTTGGGAATGGGAATGGTAGTGCTGTAATACAACGACAAAGTGAAGGTAACTTCATATTATTAGGGGGACGGGAAAATAGTAAAACTGTATCATTCTGCTTGGAAGCAAAAGACGAATTCACATTCTCCCAACCTATTGAGGACGCTAAAGATGATTATTATGAAGGCTTAGAAATAGACTCAGATTCAAATATGATCAGGATGAAAAAATTAATACGTAGTAACATCATATTATCTTGGTTTCAAAGGTTCTCAAAGTCGGCCCTATCTGTTTTGTTGTTCTTTCTTTCCTACTACAAGATTTTTCTTACCGTCTTCTCACGGGAGTTTGTATCTATTGCTTCTTAAACGAACATGTAGTCTTCTCTACAAGTTGACACCTCCTGCTTCATTTTCCTAAATATATAAAATCACTTCTTTTAAACGCTTAACATTTTTTTCCGACTTGCACAAAGAAGAATGACCTTTGTACGTACCTGTGATAACAATAAATCAGCTCTAATACTCGATGCAGGTCATAAATTTGCATTAGCTCCTTTGGTAACTAAAGGCAAAAATCTGATAAGTAGTGTGTGGAAATCATACTTATTTAAAGCTTAGGAGTAATGACTATAGAATAAGCATTTTTAATAAAGGCGCGAGTGAGATTTCTTAATCATAGCTACTTCTTAAGCACCAAACTGCTTATTTGAAACTACTTATTTCTGGTAGCTTAGATCCATCTAAACTACTTATGTGTACTTTAAATTTGCTAATTTAATTCACTCTTAAATACATAGATAATAATCATACCATAATAACACTCAATTATCATTCGCGTTTTGTTAAGCACACCCCTAAGTCCATAACACTTACAATCAGCAAGAAAACTAAAATGTTGAGATTTGCCATTTATTTTCATCCCGAGATACAAATTATTTGAGGCAATAACTAATAAGCACAAATATCAACTTCGCATTGGTTGGCCCACTTCTTGTGCCTATAAGTTTCCTAACATCTGTTTTTGCAATAAAGAATGAGTGCTTTATTTTGTAAGTCACTTTCCAAATTTTTAAAGTGCAACGTGTTAAATGGCTTTGAGTTCGGCTCAAATATTTAGATTCAAATAAAACACTTGAAAAACTTTTGAAAAATTGTCGTGAGTAACATATACTGATAAAGTAAAATAAGTAAATGTAATATACACTTATAAGTTTATTTCTGTAAGTACTTGATCATCAGTAGTAGTCAATCAAGGTTCTGCTGTGGTATTTGCCAATGGAGTCTGATGCCACAGGAGACGGCAATGGCTTCCCGTAGACACCCGATTCCTGCAAAATTATTGAAAGCACAATGGTCGTAACCCGCTGAGCTCAGAAAGTGTACCTACAATAAAGTTTTTATTGAGTAATTATCAAATATTAGAAATCTCAATAGCGATTTGGTGAAACACCTGATGTTTGTGGGTCCTAAATCAACTATAGACAGAATGTGCTTATGAGTTTCACTTCTGTTAGAGGCCTTTCAACTTTGGGCCATGTCGAAGGATCAGCTCTGTCCCCTCTACCATTGTATGCAGACTACACGAAAAAGAATTCCAGTTCATACATGTCATTTGGAAGATATGCGTCTGATATATACTTATAGAAATAAACTTATAAGTGTATATTACATTTACTAATTTTACTTTATCAGTATATGTTACTCTCGGCAATGAAGGTTCTGCAGTGGTATTATGGCAATGGCTTCCCATAGACACCCGATTCCTGCAAAATAATTGAAAGCGCAATGGGCCTAACCCGTTGAGCTCAGAAACTGTACCTGCAATAAAGTTTTTATTGAGCAATTGTCAAATATCAGAAAGCTCAATAGCGATTTGGTGAAACACTTGATGTTCGTGGGTCCTATATAACCTATAGACAGAGTGTCCTTATGAGTTTCCTTACTGTTCGCCCTTCAACTTCAGGCCATGTCGAAGATACAGCTCTCTCCCCTCTACCATTGTATGCAGACTGCACGGAAGAGAATTCCAATTCATACATGTCATTTGGAAGATATGCGTCTGATATATACTTACTTTATCATATCGGGGCAGCTTCATCTTCATACCTAAACATGTTTTGTGCACCAAAAATTAGTTCAAATTTAATAATTAATCAAAAGATAGAATAACGATGCGGGACAAAATGAGGGTCAGGCACACCTTCTTTAGTCAGTTTCTAGAGAGATGTTAAGAGTTTCAAAAGAGATAATTGCTTCCAGCATTTCCTTGATACTGTAGGTAAAGAAAAAGCATCGTGTGAGCTAGTTACTTAAACAGCACCACCAATCATGGTGTGGTCAATTTATGCTTTCCACAAAGAGACTCAATAGAATCCTACCTCTAAAAGAACATTCCAGGGGTTGCTTTCTCTCAGTTTAACCAAAAAGAAACAATAACCGCATTACATCAGAAAAAAAAAATAATTTCTGTAGGTAACAATTAAACTTTTTAGTAGAAAGAGTAACCAATTCAATTACTTTTGCCCCCGAAAAGTTATATTGCAATCAGTATATTTCACACTGCCTTTAAATGTTACATTTTCATAAATCTCACTGATGTTCTGCTTTCTGTTTAGATTAATAATAGAATTTCAATTTGAAAACTGAAAAATTGGTAACCTATGATGTAGGCGCAAGGAGCCGTGCCCCTACCAGTTATCATCCAAATGCGGATAGCAACGCTTATGCTCATATTGTCCGAGCAGCACCTGCAAATATCACACCATCGTTAATCCATCAGCACATCTACTGCCATATAATGCTATTATACTGAAGACACATCCAGTACCTACATAAACGGGACCTTGAATGCCATATAAACCTCTCAAATTAATATGTTAATTAAGTAAATAGATCTGTTTTTAAATTACTAAACTATATAGCAAAAGAACGTGAAACTTAAAATACTATTTATGATTGAATAACTAACATCAAAGAAAATAGTATATCTGTTAGTGTAACGATCCTTCTTGTCAATTCCATCAAATCTATGCGGAAACTAAACATAGCAAACATGAAGTTCTATTGAAGACACATCCAGTTTCCATAGGATCTCCACCAGACCTTGTAAAACTGTTATATCCATAGCAAACATCTGCTTTTGAAGTCAGATTGATTTAATCATCGTCTCGTGTCCCTGAGCAGTTTGAGTAGCGGTTAACTGAATCCAAAACACTGACATGGCATAAAACCTCCTTATCCCAAACAACCCGTTAACGACAGTTTCATATATTAACTCGGCCAATTTTATTTATTTATTTATTTACTAAGCATATATTTAAGCATGATATTGAGTTATCGTCCCACATTAACTAAGTTGGAATTGCATATACAGATCTTCCCCACCTAACAACGTGGTATGTTGCAGACAAAAAAGAATGATCAACTATCTATCACCATATTGTTACTGTTGGCAATTTATGTTGAATCAATTAAACCATATTTAAGAAAATGAAAATAATCACCTTTACAACAGAAGAAAAGTTATCAACCAAAATAACAATGACGCTGCTTTCTTTTGCAACTTTTGTTCCTGATATCCCCATCGCAAGCCTAATATCAGCCTACAATCATTAGAAATTGTTAGTCTGTAAATTGATTATTATATTCAATTATACACGTATAATTGTGATGTCACTATCTTAGTGTCTTTACTTGATGTAGAGCAGGAGCACACAAACATGTTGAAAGTTTAAGTTAGAACCTGGTGGTTGCAATATCCTGGCTTCAGTAGAGATTTTGGGACATCTAAAAACAGTCCACCAATACTTATCTCTGGTTTTATGTGTTTAGCACACCAATCTGGTCCACTTCCACTTATTTGCTAAAATTTGAAACATATACGTCACTTACACATTATAGGCAGACCCTGATTTCTGCATCCATGTCTGCACCACAGTAGTATTGTTTTAGAGTTCTTAACAATAATATATTGGTGTTGGTGATATTATTATCCTGTTAATGGAAGGATGTAAAAGTTAAATATCAAATATAAGTGTTCTCATATAGACTATGTGAGTCAAAAGTCATTAAAATTGGGTAAAAAGAAGATGGTTTGAAGCCTAAATAACCATATTTGTGGCAGCTAGTACTCAATTGATTTTTTTCGCTTGATAGAACAGATGATCAAAATCAAATCACTTGATCCAAAGACCAAAAATTGCTTATGCATGTAATTTAGATATAAGAACTTCCCAAAGTGATATTATGGCTGAATCATCATATGCATATAGCATATATAAGATCAAATTTTTTATATTAAACCTTGTACCTGATGCACAATGGCAGATCCTTGTGGATTTAGAAAGCTGATATACAAATACACAATACCAAAGGTTGTAGGCCAGAAGTACCTCAAGAACTGGAATGATCAAGTAAACACCATCCATATACCTTGAAACACCATAAAGATGAACAATGATGAATAAGTTGGTCAAGTTGGTTATAGCCTGACAACTATAAGAGAAGAACATGTACCTTTGCATCAGCAAATCTTCCAAGAATAACTGAATGCTGCTCACTTCAATTCTGCTTCTTTCTTAATTCGACAATAATTCATATGGGTTGTGTGTAAAAAATCTTTACTTAATACGCAATTATTAGGATCTGTATTTTAGGTCATATTAGTGCTCAAAAGGTGACGAACTATCTGATTGTTGAATGTATGGATTCATATTGTGAATGATGAAAACTGAAAACATGCATACTTAGATCAAGGATGGATTGTCCTATTAAAATTAACAAACGAAAGTGAATCGTAAGACATCAAGGAATATACATCTTTTATTCAGTACCTTTAAGTTGAGATGGATTTGGAGGTTTCTGATGTAAATTAAGAGCTCAATATCAAATGTGCCATGAAACCTACAAAAAACAATACCAAAACAATGAACATATCTCATACAAAGATGATGAATTTTTGTTTTTTTGGATGACGAAAAAAATAAATTCGGAGGAAGTTATGTTTTGAGAAGAACCGAATGAACTAATTATTTTAGGGTTTTGGTAAAAAAATTTGTAATATCTAAATTTCCTTAAAAAATTAAAAATCGGACACTTATTTTTCCAAACAATAAGCCCAGTTTGTAAGCCCATTTGACACGTAGGATTAGTGCGCTGATAGATGACGTGGCAAATCCCTCCTCTTATATATAATGTAAAGATATATACTTTTACTTATCCAGAATTTACTGATTTTGAACATATGAAAAGTTTGTTATGATCAAAGGGTCTTACCCTAACCCATTTGTTTAGCCCTTCTCCAGATCTTTTATTTAATATATAATATAAGTCTCATGTTCTTTTCAAGGTCCAATTATACTCCTAAGTACCCTAAACATCTTAAAACATTAATTTAAACCCGACTGATTTCAAAACTACTTTGACCTCCGACTGTTGTAAGCTGTTTTTGACCTAGTTCCCGACCTCCAATTCAATTCTAGTTTCTTGAATTTGAAAGCCAATTCAATTACCTTTTCCGGGATATAAGATTCGAAAATTAAAAGTTTGTAGAACACTAGATATGATCAAAACAATGCACCAAAAATTTTGCCCAGTTTTTAATTACGAATTTAATTGAATTAACCTAATTAATTATTCATAATTTATTTAATCACAAGCCCTAATTTATCTAATCATTATAATAACATAAATTCTCAGATTTTAATTTTTCCCTAACCCTAAATCCATCATAATTGATGTTTACATGAATTAGAAACATGATTTAGTTAATAAAAACGTAATTAGAACAAGATTTTTACCTCTAATCTTCAAGGGATTGATTTTTATTGAAAACCCTAACCTCCTTTGATGAATTTTCGACCCTATAGCTGATATAAGTCGTTCATGGCCTTTAGGGGTCTTAATTTAAATTTTTCCTAATCCAAATTTAAGGCTAAAACTAAAACTTTCCATATTTTCTAACCCCCTTCCACCAAATTGTCCCATAACCGACCCAAATAGCCTTTTTCTTTATTTTTTTTATTATTTACTGTAAATTAACTATTAATTATCATTACCTTAAATTTTCTTAATTTATTTCAGCTCCTAAAACCTCCGAAACTGCTAAACCGTAAAACTAGTCAATTTACGCGTATACCGTAAAAGACGTAAAAATATACAGTTTTATAAAAACTCTTAGAATATGAAATAAACTATAGAAATAAGTTTGAAATGACTTAAAACCATCCCGTAAATTATTCCCGTGACTAATCACCTCATCCGAGACCTCTTAATGCTAAACCTTAAATCGTAAAAATACGATTTTCTATAATACATATATGTATACGTAAAACCACGAAATAACACCATCTCATTTCATAGTCACTACCTTGTGAGCTCATGAACATGAAATAACCGTTCCTCAATTTACTTATGAGTACCATATACCCATAAACGATATCCAAACCTCACTCCAAACACACAAAATAAACACATAAGCACATAAAAGCACATATTTTCACAAAACACCCTAAACTATAGTCTAAGTGACGAACCCCAAAACCATGGTTGTCACAGGACGCCCCTCGCGGGATTTGGGGCAGCGACCTTGCTGACCTAAATGATTTTCATGAATCGATATTAAGGAAATTCCTTGTTTTCCCGCCATATCCCTGTACAGCCTCTGGTTTTACCTTATTGACTTTGTCAACTGTTGTACTATTTATTTTTGGGATTTATGTAATTTCACTTTTATATGACTTGTTAATTATCATATACCTATTGTCAGACTACTTTTCATATTTATTTTACATTTATATGAACCTTTAGTCATTTATTGACTACTCTGGCAACTGACTGGCCACTTGATTGAATAATAAACTCATCACCTCACTACATATTTCGAGATAAACTGTAACCGTACTTAATTTATTTATTAAGTACTTGGATTTATTTTTATATGTATATATTTACATATATTACCTAAAAGGAATAAACACCTAAATACTTTAAAACAATGTACATTATTTTACATTGTCACTTATTTACTTTATTTAAGTAAAATAGTTTTAGTGATGTATTTAATATACACTTTCACTAAATTACCTAAAAGCTTCAACAAAATACCTACAACTCAACAAATACCTACAATAATATACAAGTACTATTATTATCATACAACACTTGGCAAAATTTATCAAAAACCCTTTCCCCATGCATATATTAGACGTGTAGATGTATGCATGCATACACTACCATCATTTGCTAGCTAACCTACTAGTAATCATACTTACTCCACTAAAACTCTATCCTAAGCCATACTTTACTTACACCATTACTTACACAAACCATGCTTATACACTTACACACACAATCCCTCATGCATGTCACTATACTTGTAAGACTTGTCCCCCTTTGACTTGTGAAACCCACGGTTGCAAACCAAAAAGGAAGAAAAAAAGTTTGCTAGTTTTTGACACATGTGGAAATCAACCAACCAAATCCCAACTAGATATGGTGTATCTTGGTGAGATACTAAGTACTAGGTACATGGATACACTTTGATATTTCTCTCTCTATGTCATAAGCCAAAACACATACATCTCACAACATAATTCACTTGCAAACATTTCACTCCATCACCTTCACTCTCTCCCTCTCAACCTATGGCAAACACCATTATCCACCATTTTCAAACCTTCAAACTTATATCCTACACTTGGATCATGTCTCATACTATCTAAAGGTTAATCCTAAGCTCATCCTACAAGAAACCTTGATCCTTGAAGCAAGAATAAGAGCCCTAGAAGCCTACTTGAAGCTCACGGCTTGTTTAAGGTCCCCTAGACCTCCATTGTTGAAAGCTTGTTACTTGTTCCTACTCATTCTCCTATCCCTCCTAAACCTATCTAAACAAGTAAGTCCAAGTTAAAACCTATATTTTCTAATACATTTACTTTCATACATATTAATATACATGGTTATTCTTGGTAAAAGTTAACATTTAAACAAATAATGAAACCTAAAAAACCCAAGGTGACCCACGGCTTGATTTTTGATATAACATAAAATGATGTAAAAACTTGTCAACCATGAAGAACACATCACCATGATCTTGTTAAACTTGAAAAACCATGAAAACCTAAACATGCATGAATTTTGGATGTGAGGCTTAAGCCCATAATATTATTTTGGGTAATCTTGTAATGTTCAGATATAACTAGAAACATTAGATTTATGTTTTTAGGTGCCTTAAAATGTTAAGATCACTATTATGCCTTATAAGATTAGTTATAAGCTCACTATAATAAGTTGCTTAAATAAATATTCATTGTCACTAAATAAATGTTTTTATAAAACTTTTAGTGTCAAAATATGATTTTATAAAGTTTCATGTTGAAAGTATAGATCTATGATTATTTTGGATTAAAATAATAAATCTAAGAAGTTTTGGATTAAACTAATAGATCTTCTAAATTTAGGATTAAATATAACAAGTATAAAACTTTCGGGTTGGATTTATAAATTTATAAAGTAAAGGGATCTAAAATAAACAAGTGTAGAAACCTATTTTTCCAAAAACATAAACTTTTGGACCACTTATAAATATTGCCGAGAGTTTAGGGTGTTGTTTTGAAAATATCCGAAACTTAAAGGTGATAAAAAGGACTTAAAAGGAATTAATATAATGTTAGGGTAAGTTGTGTAAACTTTAGAAAACCTAGGGATCACTCTGGTCTTTTGTCGAGACCTAGTATAAGCCTTTTGGACCAAATATGCCAAGATAGCAAACTTATTTATGCCCTAAGTATCCCTAGGGACCAACCTTGCCTTTAGCCGAAACATATTCAAGCCCTAGGGGCATTTGTGTAACTTGTAATTAAACTTAAATATAGCCGAAGGTTGGAGGACTAAAACTGCCAAGTTGTGAAACTTTAATAAGCCCTAATATGAGCCGTATACTTTAGGGACTATTTTTGCCATTTAATGAAACTTAAAGAAACCCTAGTTACACGTGTAACTAGGGAGGGACCAAAACTGTAATTATTTAAAAGATTTAGAAACCGTAGGGGTATAAAAGTAATTTAACCGCGGGTAATTATTTAATTAAAAGGACTAAAACGTATTTTATACAAAGTATTACAAACCCTAAAATTCTATATATTTATACCCATTATTTAAAACGTAAAACTTAAATAAACGTAACAATTGTTATTTTTCCAAACTTATAATTTAATAATTATAAACACTACGTAAACGTGGAAGTTAATTAAAATGTTATACGTTTTATAAACCTTATTTATATGTTAAATATAAATTAAAAATGATTAACTTATAAAATAAATATATTTATTATATCTATTTTCTTTTACTTTAAATATATATAAAACTATCCTGTATAAATATTTAAAGTGTTTTATAAACAACGTAAGTACAAGATATTAATTAAATGGAATATTTAATTTAACCTTATTATTTATTTTATACTTAATATAAATACTATTAGAACTTGTACAACGATGAACAAAAATACAAGTATTGTAATAAAATGCTTAAAACCAGTTTAAGCATGTACAGATTTATTCTGGAACTTTTATGCATTATGTTATGCATTTACTGAGACCTTATAATTATTTAGGTCGTTGATTGTATCGTGAGCATCCTTATCAGATTTATCTACTGACTTATTGCTGTACTACTGAGGTGAGTTCATGGCCCCACTTTATATATTGACAAACTTTTAAACCTTTTAATGGGGAAGAAAACATGCAACATATTTTATTTTATGGACATGGATTGAACTGTGAAACTTTTGATTACATTGCCTATTGTAGATGAACCCGCATGACCCGTGCATCCGAAACTGTTAGAATTATTGAATTACCTGAATGTTATAAATAGATCTATTTGGGATTGACCGTCCCCATCTGGGTGAGTCATGCTCACTGTGCCTAGGCCAGGACAACAGATGTTTCACATGTCAGCACGTATTTTTGTTATGGGTGCCTTGATTGATAAGGCGAAGGGTCCTTATTTGTTAAGGACTTAACTGTCAAGTTTCAGTTTCGGGCAATATGGGAATGTAATTACTTTTAAGTATTGATGCTTTGTGCATTACTACTTCAGTGAATATTTAATGTCCAAACTCATTTTAATTAAACCTGTGAATTCACAAACTTTATGTTGACTCTCTAAGCATGTTTCTCAGGAAACTGAAGCAGGTATTGGTGTGCATGGAGTCAAGTATCATGATAGGCTGCATTAATAGAGCTCATCTGGGGTTTTATAAATTGGGAATAATTCAAACTTTCGAACAATGTTAAAGACTATTTTAATACTATTTGCACTTTCAATCATGTAATAAATGTAAGGATAATCTTTTATCTGTTGCTCTATATTCTGTCTGCTGTTGATCCACCTACGTGACACCCAAATATTATTTTCCGCTGCGTTTGACTCAATTTGGGGGTGTCACAGAATGGTATCAGAGCGATAGTTATAAAGAATTAGAACAAAATTAAAATAAATATAAAAATAAATTTTTTTATATAATCTGAACTATAACTGCTTTAAAAATCTTTTGGGATTTTCGGGACTAGAATAGTTAAGCATATAGACTGTAGAGCATACATCGATTGTGTGATTGCCTGTGCATTGATTATTAACATCCGGTTGATTAATCTTATAAGTATTAACGTAACCTTTAGCATGGCGAGTGTTAAATGGCACTATTATACAATTTTAAATTATATTTCCTAAAACTTTTAACTTGAGTAAGTTTATACTTATATCAATTAAAACTATATTACTTTCAGATTTATCATGACATCACCTACCGATACACCTGCTGCCGTATCCCTGACGACCGTTTCAGTTTCGGGCGATAGTCACGCCTCTGTCGACGCCGCATCCATCGAGGCACTTATCTCTACTCCACCTATTTCCCCCGCTGGGGAGGAGGTCCAGCCTCCTGCTGCTATACCACCTGTACCACTTGTGACTTCACTACGGGAGCATGCACCCGAGTCTCTGCCACCTCGTAAGAGGAGGTACGAGGCACCTCTCGATTCCACTTATGAGATCGGTGAGGGTTCCCGGGCCAGACATGCTGACCCTGTCCAGGACCAGATCACGGCACTGGCCGCCCGCCAGGCCCAGGATGTAGCAGACATTCTTGCTCTGCTATCGGCCGGACAGACTGAGCGCGCTGTTCTACAGCAGCGCCAGGACCTTCTATCATGGACTGTGAGTGCGGAGGCGCACGCTGCCCGAGGGGCGTGGTCGACTACTTACCATTCTCTCTAGTGGTTGCTGGATGAGAATGAGTTCCTCCGTGAGCAGATCTACCTGCTCCAGAGCCAGCAGACGGACTTTCATACTGCCCTCTTGACCATGGAGGAGACTCTTGCTATATTCTTCGACCTCCAGGAGGTCCGTCATCAGGGGTTGACGTCAGAGACCGCTCATCTCTGGGGAGTTCAGCAGACTCTCAGAGACCAGTTCCTTGAGGCACTCCGACTGCTCAAGGAGACTAGGACTGCCATGACCGCGATGCAGGTTGCCATGCAGGCACCGGCTGTCTCATCTCCGCCCGTGGCGCCAGCCGTATCCGAGGAGTCAGTTAGGCACCAGTAGATTAGATGTACTAGATATTTTGTACATCATGATAAGCTATTAGGGTTGCATCCCGGCTATCATGATATAGGATCCTTGTATTTGTACTTTTCTTTAGTCAGTTGTATCTTGTACTGTACTATTTTGATTAGGGATTCGTAGATGATGTACTTTAGATTTCATGTACCACCATCCCAGACAGGCGGGCTGTGCTCTGTCTTGGATAAGGTTTTGCATTTGTATTGTATTCCTATTCTAGACTTATGGCATGTACTCATTAGCTTTTGTTATATCCTGTACTGTATTATATTATGAACTTTAAACAGGTTATCCAATTTGTTGCAAAGTCTACGCATGAAATTTCTTTTCGTGTAATTATATAAGACTGTGCTAACACCTTGAACTAATGATTTCATTTTTGTGTATAATTATAGAAAAATGGTAATCACTAGAACGAACCCCAACAATGCCGAGACTACCCAAAACATCACTGCTGCCCAACTAAGGGAAATGATTGATCAAGCCATCGCATCTGCGATGGCTGCCAGCAGAAACGTAGACGATAGTCAAAATTCCAACAACTGCCGGAATAATCAGACCACCAGGGGTTGATCTTACCCCGACTTCTTGAAATGTAAGCCTTCCTACTACAAGGGCAAAGAAGGAGTGGTGGAACTGATGCAATGGTTTGAGAGGTTGGAAACGGTCTTTCGCATCAGCGACTGTGCAGAAGAGAACAAAGTGAAGTTTTCCACCTGCACCCTACTTGAGAGTGCTCTTACTTGGTGGAACTCTGTTGTTGCTACTCTTGGACACGATGTTGCCTATGCTCTCAACTGGACTGAGTTGAAGGAGAGCATGACAGAGAAATACTGTCCAAGGGGAAAAATGAAGAAACTAGAGATTGAATTGTGGGATCTCAGATGCAAGAACAATGACATCACTGCGTACAACCAAAGGTTCCAAGAGTTGACCCTAATGTGCACCAGAATGTTTGTGGAAGAGGAAGATAAGATTGAGAAGTACTTAGGTGGACTCCCAGACGCCATTCACGACAGTGTGCTCGCATCTCGACCTACTACCGTCGAGAGTGCCATTGAGTCCGCTACTGAGTTGATAAACAAAAGAGTCCGTACCATATCCGAGAGGCATAGTGACAACAAGCGAAAGGCAGACGAGTATTTCCGCAGTCAGCACCAGCAACATCCTAAGAAGCAGAATGCTGTGCAAGTTTACAGTGCTACCTCTGCAGGAGCTAACTCGTACGTGGGCGCCAAAACTTTGTGACCAAAGTGAAACTATCATCATACTATTGATAGCCCATGCCAGACCTGCTACAGATGTGGACAAGTGGGTCATTTTGCTAAAACCTGTCGAGTTAATGCTGTCACTCAGGCCCGACCCACTCAAAACACTGGGAACTACAACAACAGGGGTGGATACAATGCCCGTGGGAACGGGAATGGACAGCAGGGGAACCACAACGCTACTGGAGGAAACAACAATGGACCCAAGAAGGGAGTTGTGTGATATGAGTGTGGAGCACCAGGACACGTGAGACCAAGTTGCCCTAAGCGGGCCAACCAGAACAAGAATAGTGGAGGAGCTTCATCCAGAGTGTACGTGTTCGGCAATGCAAAAGCCAACCCCGATTCGAAAGTCGTTACTGGTACGTTCCTATTGAACAATCGTTATGCATATGTTTTGTTTGATACACTAGCAGACCGAAGTTTTATATCCACTGAATTTAGCCAAGTACTAGAAGTTATTCCTACCAGCTTAGATCACCATTACTCCGTAGAATTAGCTGACGGTAAAACTGTAGATGCTGACACTATCATTAGAGGTTGTACCTTAAATCTTTCCAAACATCCGTTCAACATTGACCTTATCCCCGTAAACCTTGGTAGTTTTGATGTTATTATTGGCATGGACTGGTTAGCGAGATACCCGCAGTCATTGTTTGTGACGAAAAGCTAGTCCGTATTCCGTGGGGAAACGAAACTCTAATCATTCAAGGCGACGGTAACACCGACCTCGCTGACACTAGACTTAGTGTTATATCTTGTACAAAAGTTCAGAAATATTTGTTGAGAGGATGTCCTATCTTCTTGGCCCATATTTCTCAAACAGATGAAGAAGACAAGCCTGAGAAGAAGCAAATCAAGGACGTACCCATCGTCCGAGATTTTCCAGAAGTATTTCCTGATGAGTTGCCAGGCTTACCACCGACCCGACAAGTGGAATTTCAAATTGATTTGGTTCCTGGAGCGGCACCTGTAGCTAAAGCTCCATACCGGTTGGCACCATCAGAGATGAAAGAACTAGCTAAACAACTTCAAGAACTATCTGACAAAGGATTCATTCGACCCAGTTCCTTACCATGGGGAGCTCCTGTGTTATTTGTCAAAAAGAAAGATGGTTCTTTTCGAATGTGCATCGATTACAGAGAGCTGAATAAGTTAACTGTGAAGAATCATTATCCGCTTCCTCGCATTGACGACCTATTTGTCCAACTGCAAGGGTCATATTCCAAGATTGACTTGAGATCTAGATACCATCAGCTACGAGTCAGGGAAGAAGATATTCTAAAAACAACTTTTAGAACCCGTTACGGTCATTACGAATTCCAGGTTATGCCATTTGGGTTGACCAATGCACCAGCTATTTTCATGGACCTTATGAACCGTGTGTGCAGACCCTACCTGGATAAATTCGTGATAGTCTTCATTGCCGACATACTCATTTATTCCAAGAACGAACAAGAACATGGGGAACATCTTGCACAAGTACTAAAGGTACTCAAGGAGGAGCAACTCTATGCTAAGTTCTCCAAATGTGAATTTTGGATTCCCAGAGTGCAATTCCTTGGTCATGTCATCGATTGTGACGGTATTCACGTGGATCCAACAAAGGTCGAATCTGTCAAGGATTGGGTATCTCCTAAATCACCGACGGAGATCCGCCAATTTCTAGGCCTTGCCGGGTACTACCTCAGATTCATTGAAGATTTCCAAAATAGCCAAACCGATGACCAAACTCACACAGAAAGGAATAAAGTTCGATTAGGGAGAGAAGGAAGAATCAGCTTTCCTACTGATCAAGCAGAAGTTATGCAGTGCACCCATACTGGCCTTGCCTGAAGGCAACGATGATTTCGGTGTATACTGTGATGCCTCACACAAGGGCTTAGGTGCAGTGTTGATGCAGAGAATGAAAGTGATTGCCTACGCTTCAAGACAATTGAAGAAGCATGAGAAGAATTACACCACTCACGATCGAGAACTTGGATCCGTAGTTTTTGCTCTCAAAATCTGGAGACATTACCTATACGGAACAAAGTGCACCGTGCATACTGACGGCATTAGTTATGACAATCAGTTTGGATCTACCCAAACAGATCTTGGAAGCTCAGACTCAAGCCTAATTGCCTGAAAACCTCGTGAAGGAAGATGTCGGGGGAATGCTCAGAACCGATCTTAGAAAGGAGAAGTTAGAACCCAGAGCAGACGGAACCCTATGCCTTCACGGATGAAGTTGGTTACCTTGTTAAGGAGTTTTGAGGAACGTGATCATGCACGAATCTCATAAGTCTAAATATTCTATACATCCCGGATATGAAAAGATGTATCAGGATATGAAGAAGTTATATTGGTGGCCGAATATGAAAGCCAACATTGCCACCTACGTTCAGAAATGTTTGACCTGTGCTCGTGTCAAAACTGAACACCAGAGACCATCGGGTTTACTTGTACAACCCAAGATACCGAAATGGAAGTGGGACAACATTACTATGGTCACCAAACTCCCAAAGTCATCTCACGGTTACGATACCATATGGGTAATCGTCGATCGACTCACCAAGTCCGCTCATTTCCTGCCAATTAGGGAGAACAATTCCCTTGCAAAACTAGCAAAGACGTACCTGAAGGAGATTGTGACCAAACATGGAATACCAGTGTCGATAATCTATGATCGAGATGGTAGGTTCACGTCAAACTTTTGGAAGGCTTTCCAACGAGCCTTAGGTACAAATTTGGATATGAGCACTGCTTATCATCCGCAGACTGATGGTCAAAGTGAACGAACCATCCAGACTCTAGAGGACATGCTACGAGCATGTGTGATTGATTTTGGAAATGGATGGGTTGACCACATTACTTTAGTGGAATTCTCCTACAACAATAGTTATCACACCAGTATTAAGGCTGTCCCTTTTGAAGCACTGTACGGTCGCAAATGTCGTTCGCCTGCGTGCTGGGCAGAAGTAGGTGAATTTCAGCTCACTGGACCAGAGTTAATTCAGGAGACTATAGACAAGATCGTCCTCATCAAGCAGAGAATTCAAGCTGCTCGCGATCGACAAAAGAGCTACGCGGACCTGAAACGCAAACCTATGCAATTTGAAGTAGGTGACCGTGTTATGCTCAAGGTATCACCTTGGAAGGGTGTTGTACGTTTTGGCAAACGTGGAAAACTGAATCCACGTTATGTTGGCCCTTTCAAAGTAATAGCCAGGATCGGGGAAGTAGCTTATCGTTTAGAGTTGCCCCAGCAACTGAGTCGGGTACACTCTACCTTTCATATGTCTAACCTGAAGAAGTGCTATGCTGAAGAACCACTGGCTATGCCATTGGAGGGAGTCCAATTTGACGACAAACTCCAGTTCGTAGAAGAACCAGTAGAAATCATGGAGAGGACAGTTAAGAAATTGAAACGCAGTCGCATCCCGTTGGTCAAAGTACATTGGAACTCTATGAGAGGCCCTGAGTTCACTTGGGAACGAGAAGACTCGTTCAAGACCAAGTACCCACACTTGTTCACCTTACCAATAGCTTCATCTTAAGCTTTGAGGACAAAGCTAAAATAACGGGATGGTGCTGTAAAACCTCTGATTTTACCTTACTGACTTTGTCAACTGTTGTACTATTTATTTTTGGGATTTATGTAATTTCACTTTTATATGACTTGTTAATTATCATATACCTATTTTCAGACTACTTTTCATATTTATTTTACATTTATATGAACCTTTAGTCATTTATTGACTACTCTGACAACTGACTGGCCACTTGATTGAATAATAAACTCATCACCTCAGTACATATTTCGAGATAAACTGTAACCGTACTTAATTTATTTATTAAGTACTTGGATTTATTTTTATATGTATATATTTACATATATTACCTAAAAGGATTAAACACCTAAACACTTTAAAACAATGTACATTATTTTACATTGTCACTTATTTACTTTATTTAAATAAAATAATTTTAGTGATGTATTTAATATACACTTTCACTAAATTACTTAAAAGCTTCAACAAAATACCTACAACTCAACAAATACCTACAATAATATACAAGTACTATTATTATCATACAACACTTGGCAAAATTTATCAAAAACCCTTTCCCCATGCATATATTAGACGTGTAGATGTATGCATGCATACACTACCATCATTTGCTAGCTAACCTACTAGTAATCATACTTAATCCACTAAAACTCTATCCTAAGCCATACTTTACTTACACCATTACTTACACAAACCATGCTTATACACTTACACACACAATCCCTCATGCATGTCACTATACTTGTAAGACTTGTCCCCCTTTGACTTGTGAAACCCACGGTTGCAAACCAAAAAGGAAGAAAAGAAGTTTGCTAGTTTTTGACACATGTGGAAATCAACCAACCAAAGCCCAACTAGATATGATGTATCTTGGTGAGATACTAAGTACTAGGTACATGGATACACTTTGATCTTTCTCTCTCTATGTCATAAGCCGAAACACATACATCTCACAACATAATTCACTTGCAAACATTTCACTCCATCACCTTCACTTTCTCCCTCTCAACCTACGGAAAAAACCATTATCCACCATTTTCAAACCTTCAAACTTATTTCCTACACTTGGATCATGTCTCATACTATCTAAAGGTTAATCCTAAGCTCATCCTACAAGAAACCTTGATCCTTGAAGCAAGAACAAGAGCCCTAGAAGCCTACTTGAAGCTCACGGCTTGTTTAAGGTCCCCTAGACCTCCATTGTTGAAAGCTTGTTACTTGTTCCTACTCATTCTCCTATCCCTCCTAAACCTATCTAAACAAGTAAGTCCAAGTTAAAACCTATCTTTTCTAATAAATTTACTTTCATACATATTAATATACATGGTTATTCTTGGTAAAAGTTAACATTTAAACAAATAATGAAACCCTAAAAACCTAAGGTGACCCACGGCTTAATTTTTGATATAACATAAAATGATGTAAAAACTTGTCAACCATGAAGAACACATCACCATGATCTTGTTAAACTTGAAAAACCATGAAAACCTAAACATGCATGAATTTTGGACGTGAGACTTAAGCCCATAATATTATTTTGGGTAATCTTGTAATGTTTAGATATAACTAGAAACATTAGATTTATGTTTTTAGGTGCCTTAAAATGTTAAGATCACTATTATGCCTTATAAGATTAGTTATAAGCTCACTATAATAAGTTGCTTAAATAAATATTCATTGTCACTAAATAAATGCTTTTATAAAACTTTTAGTGTCAAAATATGATTTTATAAAGTTTCATGTTGAAAGTATAGATCTATGATTATTTTGGATTAAAATAATAAATCTAAGAAGTTTTGGATTAAACTAATAGATCTACTAAATTTAGGATTAAATATAACAAGTATAAAACTTTCGGGTTTGATTTATAAATTTATAAAGTAAAGGGATCTAAAATAAACAAGTGTAGAAACCTATTTTTACAAAAACATAAACTTTTGGACCACTTATAAATATTGCCGAGAGTTTAGGGTGTTGTTTTGAACATATCCGAAACTTAAAGGTGATAAAAAGGACTTAAAAGGAATTAATATAATGTTAGGGTAAGTTGTGTAAACTTTAGAAAACCTAGGGATCACTTTGGTCTTTTGCCGAGACCTAGTATAAGCCTTAGGGACCAAATATGCCAAGATAGCAAACTTATTTATGCCCTAAGTAACCCTAGGGACCAACCTTGCCTTTAGCCGAAACATATTCAAGCCCTAGGGGGCATTTGTGTAACTTGTAATTAAACTTAAATATAGCCGAAGGTTGGAGGACTAAAACTGCCAAGTTGTGAAACTTTAATAAGCCCTAATATGAGCCGTATACTTTAGGGACTATTTTTGCCATTTAATGAAACTTAAAGAAACCCTAGTTACACGTGTAACTAGGGAGGGACCAAAACTGTAATTATTTAAAAGATTTAGAAACCCTAGGGGTATAAAAGTAATTTAACCGCGGGTAATTATTTTATTAAAAGGACTAAAACGTATTTTATACAAAGTATTACAAACCCTAAAATTCTATATATTTATACCCATTATTTAAAACATAAAACTTAAATAAACGTAACAATTGTTATTTTTCTAAACTTATAATCTAATAATTATAAACATTACGTAAACGTGGAAGTTAATTAAAATGTTATACGTTTTATAAACCTTATTTATATGTTCAATATAAATTAAAAATGATTAACTTCTAAAATAAATATATTTATTATATTTATTTTCTATTACTTTAAATATATATCAAACTATCTTGTATAAATATTTAAAGTGTTTTATAAACAACGTAAGTACAAGATATTAATTAAATGGAATAATTAATTTAACCTTATTATTTATTTTATACTTAAAATAAATACTATTAGAACTTGAACAACGATGAACAAAAATACAAGTATTGTAATAAAATGCTTAAAACCAGTTTAAGCATGTACAGATTTATTCTGGAACTTTTATGCATTATGTTATGCATTTACTGAGACCTTATAATTATTTAGGTCGTTTATTGTATCGTGAGCATCCTTATCAGATTTAACTACTTACTTATTGTTGTACTACTGAGGTGAGTTCATGGCCCCACTTTATATATTGACAAACTTTTAAACCTTTTAATGGGGAAGAAAACATGCAACATATTTTATTTTATGGACATGGATTGAACTGTGAAACTTTTGATTACATTGCCTATTATAGATGAACCCGCATGACCCGTGCATCCGAAACTATTAGAATTATTGAATTACCTGAATGTTATAAATAGATCTATTTGGGATTGACCGTCCCCATCTGGGTGAGTCATGCTCACTGTGCCTAGGCCAGGACAACAGATGTTTCACATGTTAGCACTTATTTTTGTTATGGGTGCCTTGATTGATAAGGCGAAGGGTCCTTATTTGTTAAGGACTTAACTATCAAGTTTCAGTTTCAGGCAATATGGGAATGTAATTACTTTTAAGTATTGATGCTTTGTGCATTACTACTTCAGTGAATATTTAATGTCCAAACTCATTTTAATTAAACCTGTGAATTCACCAACTTTATGTTGACTCTCTAAGCATGTTTTCTTAGGAAACTGAAGCAGGTATTGGTGTGCATGGAGTCAAGCATCATGATAGGATGCATTTATAGAGCTCATCTAGGGTTTTATAAACTGGGGAATAATTCAAACTATTGAACAATGTTAAAGACTATTTTAATACTATTTGCACTTTCAATCATGTAATAAATGTAAGGATAATCTTTTATCTGTTGCTCTATATTCTGTCTGTTGTTGATCCACCTACGTGACATCCAAATATTATTTTCCGTTGCGTTTGACTCAATTTGGGTGTGTCACAATCCCAACCAACATGTCTGTTGGAGAACAGTTATAACTGTTCAAATACAACTGCTTGAAACCGTCTTTTTCATCTGTTCCTTAACATATATTGCATCTCGTAGAACATAACGAAAACCACACAATTCCTCTCATTTCCTGCTTTGATTTCTTGTGCCTAGAAACGAAGTGTTTTCTGCTTGAATTATCTCGATAAGGATTTCGTGTAACCCAGGCACCATAAGGTCGAAGTACTTTATACGGAAAGTGAACTTAACACGATTCAAGTAGATATCCAAGATGATCACATTTGTCGTACAGACAACCTATTTACTTACAAACGTATATAGTATTTTCTGTGTTAATCATGGCTGGAGGAAGTACTGTGAAAGAGATGACTACGAATTTTGGGAAACTGGATAAGTTTAAAGGGCATGACTTTCGGCGATGGCAGAAAAAGATGCACTTCCTATTGACAACTTTAAAGGTCGTGTATGTTCTGTCTACCCTGATGCCAGAATTGTTGGATGATGATACGGTGGAAGCGATCAGACGCAGATCAAAGTGGGAGAATGACGATTACATCTACAGAGGACACATACTCAACGGTATGTCTGACCCCCTATTTGATAATTATCAGAATTATGAAATTGCAAAGGAGTTATGGGATTCTCTTGAATCCAAGTACATGGAAGAGGATGCTTCAAGTAAGAAGTTCCTGGTAAGTAATTTTAATAATTACAAGATGTTCGATTCTAGGCATGTTATGGAACAATTTAATGAACTCCTTAGAATCCTAGGACAATACACACAACACGGTTTAAAAATGGATGAATCAATATCTGTTTCTCGTGTAATAGACAAGTTGCCTCCTTCTTGGAAGGATTTCAAACATAATTTGAAACATAGGAAAGACGATCTGTCTTTGGTACAACTTGGTAGTCACTTGTGCATAGAGGAATCTCTAAGGGCGCAGGACAGTGACAAGGGCAAAGGAAAGGAAGTTGCTGGACCCTCGGTCAATATGATCGAAGAGGGTGGAAAGAATAAGAACAATAAACAAAACAAAAAGAAACGTAAGGATAACAGCGGTGGTTCCGGTTCCAACAAAAAGCCCAAAGGGGACTGTTGGAAGTGTGGCAAATTTGGCCACTTTAAGCGGGACTGTCGTGGTGGAAACAAAAAGAATAACGCAAGTGTTGGTGGTTCGGGAAAAGGGGTCTAAGGACCAATCCCAAGACCAAGGTCAGAATTTAGTACATGTTTGGAACAGTTTTGGTAAATATTCTGTTTCACTAATTTCTGAAGCATTTTATGTGCAGGTTGATGCAATCGCGTGGTGGATTGATTCCGGTGCCACAACACATGTTTGTAAAGATCGTTGCTGTTTAAGACATATGAACCGGTGGAAGACAGATCTGTCCTTTACATGGGTGATGATCATTTCACTCCTGTTCATGGAAAAGGAAGTGTGGTGTTGGAATTCAGTTCTGGAATATCTATTACTTTGTTTAATGTATTGTTTGTTCCTAAACTTCGTAAGAACTTAATTTCTGATCCTGTATTAAATAAATGTGGCTACAAACAAGTCTATGAATCTGATAAGTATATCTTATCGAAGTCTGGTGTATTTGTAGGATTTGGTTATTATAACAATGGAATGTTTATGTTAAATTTGAATAAAGTTCCTGGTGATTCTAGTTCTGTTTATATGTCTTCTTCTACTGTTGTTGATACCTCATTATGGCATGCTCGTTTAGGACATGTGCACTATAAAAGAATGCTTGAAATGTCTAAAGATGATTTAATTCATGCTATTGATGGAAATGCTGGAAAATGTAATACTTGCATGTTAACAAAAATCACTAGGCAACCATTTAAAAGTATAACAAGGAAATCTGTCATACTTGAATTAATACATAGTGATTTATGTTATTTTCATGCAACACCATCTTTAGGAAACAAGAAGTATGTTATCACTTTTATAGATGATGCCTCTAGGTTTTGCTATGTTTATTTTCTGCACGCAAAAGATGAAGCCCTAGATAAATTTAGAATTTATAAAACAGAAGTTGAATTGTAACAAAATGACTTGGTTAAAACCTTACGCATAGATAGAGGTGGTGAATACTATGATCCTGTATATTTCCAATCTGTAGGAATCATTCATGAAACTACAACTTCTTACACACCCCAACAAAATGGTGTGGCTGAAAGGAAAAATAGAGCTCTTAAAGAAATGGTTAATTCCATGTTGTCTTACTCTGGTTTAAGTGACGGGTTCTGGGGAGAAGCCATGTTAACGGCTTGCTATCTATTGAATAGGGTTCCTAATAAAAGGAACAAGACTACCCAATATGAACTTTGGTATAAGAAACGACCCAACTTGACATTTTTGCGAGTTTGGGGATGCCGGGCCGTTGTTAGGCTTCCGGACCATAAAAGAAAAAAATTGGGTGAAAAGGGTATTGATTGCATCTTTGTTGGATATGCTGAGCATTCAAGACATATAGGTTTTATGTTATAGAACCTAATGACTCTGTTTCTATGAACACAATTATAGAATCAAGAGATGCAATATTTGATGAGAATCGTTTCTCTTCAATACCTAGACCAAAGGATTTCATACCAAATTCGAATGAATTTCAAAGGGATAATCATTCAGATGATGTACCAAGTGAAAATTCTGAACCTCGTAAGAGTAAAAGAGCTAGAAAGGCTAAATCATACGGTTCTAATTTTCAACTATATTTAGTTGAGGGATTAAGAGATCAGTTTGGATATCAATATTCTTACTGTTATAGTATAGAGGAGGATCCACGAACCTATATGAAGCTATGCAATCTCGAGATGTTGCTTTCTGGAAAGAAGCAATAGATGATGAGATTGGTTCAATTATGGACAATAATACATGGGTCTTGTCTGATTTACCACTAGGTTGCAAACCTTTAGGTTGTAAATGGATCTTTAAAAGGAAGATGAAAGTCGATGGATCAATTGACAAGTTTAAGGCTCGATTGGTAATCCAAGACTTTAGACAAAAGGAAGGAATCGATTATTTCGATACCTATGCACCAGTTGCTCGTATCACTACTGGTAGATTGTTGTTAGCTTTGGCGGCTATTTACAATCTAGTGATCCATTAAATGGATGTCAAAACAGCATTTTTAAATGGTGATTTGAAAGAGGAAGTGTATATGAAGCAACCGAAAGGATTTGTTATGCCCGGTAGAGAGCATATGGTGTATAAGCTAGTTAAGTAATTGTATGGGCTGAAACAAGCACCTAAGCAGTAGCATCAAAAGTTTGATGAGGTCGTGTTGTCTAGTGGTTTCCTCCTAAACCAATCTGAAAAATGTGTATATAGAAACTTTGATGACTCCGGTAATGGTGTTATAATTTGTCTACATGTTGATGACATGTTGATATTTGGCACTAACCAAAATCAAGTGGATAAAACTAAAAAGTTTTTGTCATATAAGTTTTCCCTGAAAGATATGGGAGAAGCTGACGTTATTCTTGGTATTAAGATTAAACGTGAAAATAAAGGGATTGTAATAACACAATCTCATTATATTGAGAAAATACTCATGAAATTCAATCCTGAAGATTGTTCTCCGGTAAAGCTTATGCCAAACACAGGTAAACCTGTGGATCAGCTCGAATACTCAAGAGCCATTGGTTCTTTGATGTATGCTATGACGAGCACTAGACCTGATATTGCTTATAAAGTTGGTAGGTTGAGTAGGTTTACTAGTAATCCTAGTAGACATCATTGGCATGCAATAACAAGAGTATTTAAGTACTTGAAAGGTACTAAGGATTATGGTTTATCATATGTTGGATATCCTTCGGTGTTAGAAGGTTATTCGGATGCTAGCTGGATAAATCATGTTGAAGATTCGTCTTCTACTAGTGGATGGGTGTTCTTGCTTGGGGGAGGTGCCATTTCATGGGCTTCCAAGAAACAAACATGCATCACTGATTCAACTATGGAATCTGAGTTTCTAGCATTGGCTGCTGCTGGTAAAGAAGCAGATTGGCTAAGAAACTTGATACATGAGATTCCAATATGGCCGAAACCAATATCACCAATTTCTATTCATTGTGATAGTGGTGCCACTTTGGCTAAAGCTTATAGTCAAATATACAATGGCAAGTCTAGACACTTGGGTGTTAGACATAGTATGATTAGGGAACTAATCATGAATGGTGTGATATCTATTGAGTTTGTTCGGTCACAACATAATCTAGCTGACCACTTGACGAAGGCGTTAGCTAGAGACTTAGTGAATAAGTCGGTGATTGGGATGGGTTTAAAGTCCATTTAGATCTACTACCTATGAGATACCTAATTCCCTTCTAATACAACGTTAGAAGCTGAATTCAATGTGGAAAGCTCATAGCTAGAGATTGGAACGCATGTGTTTATTATCCTAAGGTATGTGTTCAGACCTGCAAGTGATGTTAGGTTGAAGTATATATTCTTAATGGTTCTTTTGAAAAATTGCATGCAGGAGCAAGATTAAAAGGACCACCTATATGAGCATGAAGTTTTGCCACTTCAAGAAACTTGGACTTGGCTTTCTATATGTTCATTAATAGATAGGGACACATGGCTTGTAATGGTGTCAAGACTGAACTGTAGAGTGTTGTAAAAACTTATGTGTATAGTATCTTCAGGTATTCACATGAGTTGACGGGTTCAATCATTACGACACCCCGATTCTCCACTACTACACAAACAACCTTTACCCACGAAATTTTTCCCACGGAACAAAAACGGTGGGAAATTTGACACGGTATTCCCATGGATTTCCCACAGAAATGACAAAAAAATATTCCGTGGGAAATTTCCCACGGATTTCCCACAGAAGCATTGACCAAGGTTTCCGTGGGAAAGTCGTGGGAAAGTCATGACAAATTATCCACGGAATGCAAATTACCCACGGATTTCCCACGGAGTACAAAACTACTTTTGTTATTTTACACATCCGTGGGAAAGCTGTGGCAGATTACCCACGATATACACATTATTATTGTTATGTATCTATCCGTGGGAAATCCGTGGGTAATTTACCCATGGATTTTTCACGGACAACGTATTATTTTATTATTTATTCATCCGTGGGAAATCCGTGGGTAAATTACCCACGGGTTTCCCACGAATAACATATTATTTTACTATTTATTCATCCGTGGGAAATCCGTGGGTAATTTACCCATGGATTTCCCACGATAACATATTATTTTGTTATTTATCCATCCGTGGGTAATTTACTCACGGATTTCCCACAGAACTCATAATATTTTATTAATTATACACCCGTGGGAAATCCGTTGGTAATTTACCCACGGATTTCCCACACAACTTTCCCACAGATTTCCTACGGAAAACACATTATTTTGTTATTTACATATCCGTGGGAGATGTGTGGGTAAATTACCCACAGATTTCCCCCGGATTACAGATTTCCCACGGATTTCCCACATATTACCCACATATTTCCCACGGACTACCAATATTCTGTGCTTTATACATCCGTGAGAAAGTTGATAAAAGTTTAATCAATAAAACATACAAACTACATTATAAAGTCGATAAAAAGTTAAACAATAAAACTTACGAATTATATTACAAAGTCTAAAAAACATACGAATTATATTAAAAAGATGATAAAACATACAAATTACATTACAAAGTCGATAGAACATACAAATTATATTACGAAGTAAATAAAACATACGAATTACATTACTAAGTAGATAAAACATACGAATTAGATTACGAAGTCGAGATGCTAAATTGACTAAATGACAAACTACTACAAACTAATGTTCCCCACGCTATTGTAAAGCTCATGTAGTAGTTCATTTGAATTAATTGTGTGGTGCTCGGGATGCATTTTTGTTTCCATTGTTGCCTCGAGTATATTTAGCTTTGTAGTCAAGAGCTTGCAGTTTGCACACTCTACATACCTCGAAGGTCCCGAAGAATAGATTGGAGGTGTTGAAGAGCTTGGAGAGGAAACTGGAGTCATTGAAGGTATTAGTGAATAAGTTGAATTCGTTGAAGCTCCAGGAGAACCAAGTAGTAGACGAACTCGATCCTCTTTCCATAAAAAAATTCACATCCAAAAGTACCTTCCAGAGGTTGTTAATTAAAGAGTAAGGAAAATTTATTCATTAAATGATGACGTATAGTCCCTAGTCGGGCTGGATAGTCCGACTCACGGGTACTACCCGCATCCATCAGGAATGGATTGATACTTATGCGATGCGCGCGCAGCCCAAAAGGTCCGGTAAGCCGATGTCGCACATAAAGGGTAATTACTTAACCAGGTCCTTGTCGCAGTGCGACATGATCAGACAGAATATAACCTATATTATAGTTATATTCACCTAAGGAATAGAGATATACACTTACCTTAGTTAGGTGATAAGGATCAAACTATTTGGAGTCATTATCTCTTCCTTAGGCCGCAAGAACAGGGAGCCCAGCCTGGACTCTCTCGGGTATAAAAGGAACCCCCATGGTTCCACAAAGGTACGATACACACAATACCCTAAACACTATACACTCAAATCGATTACTTACTCTTACGTCGGAGTCTAATCGTGGGTCGCGAACCCACGGTAAGCCTAACGGTGTCTGTTTAGTGCGCACGGTCCTCAAAGCAAGTTTCACTTGGTGCCAGACCCGGAGTCCACAAGAGCCCGAATTACACCTAGTTCGGGTCAAGCTCGGCCCATCCAACTTTTGTATCAACATTAAACATACCTAATCAAATTATTTGTCAACTACACAAATAAAAACACATGTGATTGATCACATTCGATAGTGGACAAGCATAGTATAGTTTACCACGGGTATGGCGTCGATACGATTCTCTTAGAACTACATCTCCGGCTCCACAACGACTAATCATTTGAACATCTCGTGTACAACGATACCCTATCGACTACTATTTTAAACATCTCGTATACAACGATACCCTATCAACTACTCATTTGAACATCTCGTATACAACGATACCCTATCGACTACTCATTTGAACATCTCGTGTATAACGATACCCTATCGACTACTATTTTGAACATCTCATATACAACGATACCCTATCAACCACTCATTTGAACATCTCGTGTACAACGATACCCTATCGACTACTTATTTGAACATCTCGTGTACAATAATACCGTATCGACTACTCTTTTGAACATCTCGTATACAACGGACACTCCTTTGAACATCTCGTACACAATGATACCTTATCGACTACTCATTTGAACATCACGTGTACAACAATACCCTATCGACTACTCTTTTGAACATCTCGTATACAACAAACACTCCTTTGAACATCTCGTATACAATGACACCCTATCGACTACTCATTTGAACATCTCGTGTACAACGATACCTTATCGACTACTCATTTAAACATCACGTGTACAACGATACCCTATCGACTACTCTTTTGAACATCTCGTATACAACATAAACTCCTTTGAACATCTCGTATACAACGATACCCTATCGACTACTCATTTGAACATCTCGTGTACAACGATACCATATCGACTACTCTTTTAAACATCTCGTATACAACGGGCACTCCTTTGAACATCTCGTATACAACGATACCCTATCGACTACTCATTTGAACATCTCGTGTACAACGATACCTTATCGACTACTCATTTGAACATCTCTTACACAACGATACCTTATCGACTACTCATTTGAACATCGCGTGTACAACGATACCCTATCGACTACTCTTTTGAACATCTCGTATACAACAAACACTCCTTTGAACATCTCGTATACAACGATACCCTATCGACTACTCATTTGAACATCTCGTGTACAACGATACCTTAACGACTACTCATTTGAACATCGCGTGTACAACGATACCCTATCGACTACTCTTTTGAACATCTCGTATACAACAGACACTCCTTTGAACATCTCGTATACAACGATACCCTATCGACTACTCATTTGAACATCTCGTGTTCAACGATACCCTATCGACTACTCTTTTAAACATCTCATATACAACAGACACTCCTTTGAACATCTCGTATACAACGATACCCTATCGACTACTCATTTGAACATCTCGTGTACAACGATACCCTATCGACTACTCTTTTAAACATCTCGTATACAACAGACACTCCTTTGAACATCTCGTATACATCGATACGCTATCGACTACTCATTTGAACATCTCGTGTACAACGATACCCTATCGACTACTCTTTTGAACGTCTCGTATACAACGACGATACCTATCGACTACTCCGTTAACATTTAATATGTCTATTGATGTATTTTATGTCGACGTGCGGATGTGTAATGTGTAAATGTTTAACTATACCAATAAAAGTAAAGAAAAACGATCATGTCCGTGGGAAAGTCATGGGTAATTTCCCATAGATTTCCCACGGGTATGATAAATCCGTGGGAAATTTGTGGGTAATTACCTACGATTTCCCCCCCAAAAAAAATCCATGTGAAATCCGTGAGTAATTTACCACAGATTTCTTACAGAAATAATAAGTCCGTGGGAAAATCGTGAGAAAATCGTAGGTGCTTATCTAACTCTATCACAATTATTAAAAAATAACCGTGGAAAAATCGTGGGTAATTTCCCACAGATTTCCCACAGATATGATAAATCCGTGGGAAAATCGTAGGTACTTACCTAACTTTATAACTCACCCTTATCCATAAAATATACACCCTATTTGATTTTTGTTTTCATTTGCCCGCTTAGAAATTTCCCCAAATATCAAAATAACATTTTCATTCCCCCCACTATTTTTTTATTTTTCTTGTCATTCCCTCTCATATTTTCCCCTCTTTTGTTTTTGACCTAAACCTAGCCACCCAAATCTAACACACTTTTACATACCAAACCACCCCATCCGATTTTTACAGATCTAACTCACACTTTTATAGATCTAAGAGATGAACAACCATAGCTACCACCACCGGCTTCCACTCTCGTCTCACACTCATCGTCCTGATTGCAACCACTGTCTCACTCCTCTCTCTAATCATTCGTCTATCGAGATTAAGTGACATGTTGTATTTGTATAGACGAAAGTATGATATAGCGTGCTCGGTGCTCCCGTTAGATCCTTGGTATATACTATCTTCCCTTTGTTTATTGTGGGATTATATTGTATTTGTTATCACAACCACCGAATGATTGATTTATATATTATTAACCAATTGGTGAAAAGTGTAAAATGAAATTTATATTGCATCAAAATGTTTTAATACTAGATTGTAAATCTGATTTATTTAGAAATGTTGCTTTATGTATATTAACAAAAGTATTATAGTGAATTATGTTAAATTGATGAGAGTTAGCTAGTATGATACTTTGTTGAAATTATTTGTTTAGAATTAATGGACTGTTTATGTTAATTTATTATTGTAATCATGTGGGTATAAGTAACAAGATAGTTGATGTGAATTGCTTATTTGCGATTATTACACTTTATTCAAGTAACATAACGAGTTATTATAATATGAATAATTTGTTGTTTTCTTGGGTTTGAAGTTGCAATTGATGGTTAACATCATCTAGTTCAACAAAACTAAAAATACTTTGAAAGTTCAAAGAATTTATAAGTGACACAACCTAATATGGATTTAGTGATTTCTTTTCTTAATGTTCTCTAACTCTACTTATATAGGTATTGTTGAGATTGAAAAACAATTGTTTACATCTCTTACTAAAATAATAACGTGATGTTTCATCGTTGTTGTTGTTTTTTTTGAAGCATTTATGTTTTCAATATGTCAAGACACGATGCTTAAAATAATGAGAACTCGGCCTTGTGCTAATTGAACTTTCTTTCAACTATCTTGATAATGACAGAATACTAAATATTCTAAATGAATTGCATTATATGGTGATATGTCTCATAGGATTACGATTACATGGTGTGTTATTTTTTTGTCTTTGCTTTTGTAGTTTCCTCCAAATGGAGCTGGGTTAAACGACTATTGATGCCACCCATGATTGTTTTATTCATACTTGACTTTATTATGTACTGCTGCAGGTTATATTGGTGAGTTTGAGTACGTTGAAGACCACAGATCTAGAAAGATCGTGGTTGAATTGAATGGAAGCTTGAACAAGTGTGGGGTTATCAGTCCTCGTTTTGATGTTGGTGTTAAGGAAATTGAGCCTTGGACTGCAAGACTTCTTCCTTCAAGACAGGTTAGTCGTTTTGTCCTGCCAAAGTGTCACACGGGCTGGAAATAAGTGATAACAGTTTCTTTTATAGTATGGGTTGAAACTAGTGGATTGGGTTGACAACATATATTGCTGTTTATCTTTATTTTGTTTCTTTTATGTAGTTGATACGTTACTTACGATTAGAAATGATGTTTTTTGATAGACGTTTATATCTTGGAAGTAAATATGTTTTTATGGTTATGCCCAAAAAATAAATTTTGGACAATAAGCTTTTTACTACTATTCTTGTTCTATTGTTGAATGAATTGATCCATTGTTCTATGCCCTACTTCTTAGTTCATTTTTGCCTTCTCGGACCCGCCTCCTTTGACTACTCCTGATGAGATATAGTGGAAACATTTTGTTATGGTGGAGAGTGGGGAGTGAAAACACCAATGCAGCAGAGAACGACCACATGAATCGGAATCCGCTTAACTTATTAAGACAGACGACCGAGAAAGAAAGGCTCCGCGTTCTCCAAGTGGTTGATCTTAGCTGATCTATTTTGTCTGACTTAAGTGATAAAATGGACACATTCTAATTGTCATGCAATAAACAAATTGGATGTTTACTAAACCTATAATTGGAACTAATTTTATTTATATTTGTAGTTTGGTTACATTGTATGTATTCTTAGATCATTTTCTAAAATGAAAGTCTTTTCAAATCATTATCAAATCAAATAGGAAAGTGTTTATCTTTTTTAGACAAATTGAAGGAAGCAACTTCAACTATAGAAGAAGTTATGATTACGGGATTAAGCTAAGTTTTATTAATACAGTAAATGATAAAATTTTCATGTGATATAACTAGTATACTAATAAGTGCAAGTGTAATTTTGACTAGTTTGTGATAAACACAACCCAATTCTGCCACCATGTTAATAAATCAAGTTCCATTTCTGTAGGCAATAGCTTTTTACTATCCTGATGATTAAGATTCTAAAGATGATAAGTGGATTGGTGGAGAATTTTACTATCCCGACTGAGCTTCTATTGGTCTATCCAATGAACCCGGACGTTTTCGGCTTAATGTGCGGCAAGCTGAATCAAGCTGTTGGAAGGGCTGGAGGTGGTGCGACTTGGTGGGAATGAAAACATCTGCCATCTAATTCTAGCAGAATGTGAGATGGTCATAAAGTATACAGGTTTGGAACATCCATATGATCATAAACTCTTTATATAAAAAACTATCTGCCCTAACCGCATATAAATCGTTTCTTGTTATTCTTGAGTAACTAATGAAGCTGCAAATGAGTTCTGTTGTCAGGAGACACTGAGTACTCAGGATTTAACATAACTTAGTACAATGTTTTCTTTTATATGATGTACGAAAAGAATGTTAATCTAAGAACGATATTAAGGATAGTAATAATAGGTTGCGCGATACGATTTGCATTTAGTTCATAAAAAGTGGTCAGTTTTTATATCTTGATCTTACTAAGGCCGGCTAGTCGTGCCTCAGTCTAAGGAACTTCTGTCAGTATCGGTTGCAAACTACTTGATTAATTATTATCGTTCGATACAACAAAAAAATGTCTGAAGGGTGTTGCTTATTTGTAAAGCTTAGTAGAAGAGAGGCTTACAGAGTAATAGGATTACCATAACAAAAGTAAAGTAGCCGGATGTTAATTAAAAGAAACACAACATAGCTAGGGTGTTTGATGATGAGTGTGTTCAAATAGTATAGGGAGGATGCAATTAGAAGTAGCCATCTTGTCTATAATATTTACACCTATGGGTACATATACGATCTTGTTGTGGATGTCGCCCCTTTAGTAAGTTAGGTTCCAGAAGATGGTTACATGAATTTGAAGATAGTGGTTGAGGTTGACAGTGAAGTAGATGCTAAACAGCTGCTGATCCAGAATTTACCCAACGTTACAAGTCTCTAAGTACAATGAGGGGACTGTCATAGATAGAGGACTGCAGGTATTTGATGTTTTAATGGTTTGCAAATTGAATATTGTATACCATAAAACTCACTATATAACAACTTTCATAGATTGGAGATGTCGCCGTCTTGGATATATCAACAACAACAGTGGAGCAAGACATATCATAAGCAAAAAGCATCCCAGCTGCAAAAAGTAAAGTTATTTTATATTCATCAACCATACTAAGTTAAACTTATAACCTTTGGTGTTTTACTTAAACATCTTCTTATTTGGTTTTGTAGGTTTCCATTTTGATACTTAAGATGGAGATAGAGTTATTCTTGGTTTTCTCGACGCAATTATTGGAAGTATGGTCCACATGTATTAATCGTCCTGTTGTGGTGGATTTCATGAAGCAAAAGAACAACAGAGGCTCAAAGAGAAGCGGACATACTAGCAAAATTAAGTGACATGCTAAATCAGGTCATAGCTAGTTTGATTTAGCATTAGGCTGTAGTTTATGTGTTAGAAGTTACGACTATTGGGTTCTAGTATCTCGATATCATTTCAAGGATATGGATTTATGTCCAACGGATATTGTATTTGTCTATTTTGATAATTTATTAATGGTTTTTATTGTTCCAAATACTATTTTTCTTATTTATAAATTTTGGAATTTTGAAAATGTCAAATTATATGTGGGAAATCCATGGGAATATTTTGGGAAATATGTGGGAATATGCCCGTGGGAAATGTGTGTGAAATATCTGTGGGAAATCCGTGGGAAATATAAAGAAAATGTTTGTCGGAAATCCGTGGGAAAATGTTTGTGGGAAATATGTGGGAAATAATTGTGGGAAATCTATGGGAAACACATGGATAAATGGGTGTTAAAACTTGTGGGAAATCCGTGGGAAAATAGTTGTGGGTAATCTGTAGGAAAAAAGTTCATGGAAAATCTGTGGGAAAATGTATGTGGGTAATCTGTGGGAAAAAGTTCGTGGAAAATCCGTGGGAAAAAAACCACTCATTGAATGTTAAAAATGTGTAATAATACCCGCGGGAAATCCGTGGGAAAATGGTCAATGCTCTGTGGGAAATTCCGTGGGAAATATTTACCCACGATGTTTTTACAAACGGAACAATTCCGTAGGTAAGGGCCCTTTCCCACTGGATTTCCCACGGAACTTGCTGCGGGTAAAGGCTATTTTTCTAGTAGTGCTAAAATATTTGGAATGTGTATTATACTAAGATGAAAATTCAATCGCAAGACATTTTCATTTATGCATTTGTTTGTTTTGTTATGTTTGCTTATTATACTTGTATATATCTTTATATATATTTTAGTAGATCAAGGATTACACTAAAATGGGGGAGATTTGTTGGTGATTTTAGTGTCATCAACTATTTTAGTTAATCAGGATTTACTAGAGATCAATGAGATTTCATATTTGGCTCTGACACGAGTTAGGGGAAGTGCGGAGTGCACATCGTTGAGCTAATATGTTATCGCCCACGACGAAAATGTAGGGGTCAAGGGGCAGAGCCCCTTGCTGACCTAAACGATTTTAATGAATCGGTATTAAGGAAATTCCTTGTTTTCCCGTCATATCTCAACCAACATGTCTGTTGGAGAACAGTTATAACTGTTCAAATACAATTGCTTGAAACTGTCTTTTTCATCTGTTCCTTAACAGATATTGCATCTCATAGAACATAACAAAAACCACACAATTCCTTGTGCCTAGAAACGAAGTGTTTTATGCTTGAATTATCTCGATAAGGATTTCGTGTAACCCAGGCACCATAGGGTCGAAATACTTTATACAGAAAGTGAACTTAACACGATTCAAATAGATATCAAAGATTATCACATCTGTCGTACAGACACCCTATTTACTTACAAAGCATCCTCTACATGCTTCTCTTATCACGGGCCGTCCAAGTATAACCAACAAGCACACCCCGTTTTGCTCTTAACAAAAACCCAAGGTCACTAGCCACTTTCCAACACCTTGTTACCCTAACCTTCACTAAATTCGGGCAACCAAACCCTAAAGCCTCAATCCCATTATTAGATACACCACAATCCTCAATATCCAAAATTTCCAAAGCAACACATTTCTCAGCAATACACGACATCTCCACATCAGTTATCGTCTCACACCAGCAAAGCTCCAACATTACCAATTTATGACAATTTATAGCGATTACTTCTAAACTAACACAACTAGCGCTAACCCCAACCAAAGTCACTCCTGCAGATTCACACCATGCTTCCCAATAGCAATCAACCCCTTATCTCCTATCTCACTCTTTTTCTTTTTCCAATGGCCAACATATAGCTTCTTTAATCCCTTACAATTCTCAGCAACACTAATCAATCCAACATCCGTGCAATGTGTACTATATATTTGTAACGCTGTTAAATCACGACATTTAGATAACGAAGAAACACCGATATCACCAACATTACAGTTATTCAAATGAACCTCAACTAAAAAGCTATCGTGAATCATCTTCAAAGACCTATCCCAATTTCCACCACAATCAACCAACTTCAAACTTTTCGAACCATTAAAAAAAGAATCAATGGTTCAAATAACCGTTCACTTTCAACACGCATAAGTTTAATAACCTTAAGCGTCTTCACCATTAGCCCAACGTCAAACTTCGACTGTAACCTACTTTTTAACATCTCTGTTGGAATATTAGTAGTAAACTTAAATATAGTTTAGGGACTTAAGTGTACTTTGTAATATAGATTAGGAATAAACTTGTATTAGGAAGGTGCCTACCCCCTCATCTCTATAAATAGGGATGAGGGAGGGATCCTAGTTCATTGAATTCTTCTTCCTTAATGTAGTCTTTATTAGGGTTATTAATAAAGAGGTAGTTGAGGGTATTACGTGTGCATATATGTTTGTCGGTTCTTTGTAGTATCTCGTGTTCGCTACTTGTGATCGATACAACTCGTGATCTAGCGGTTCTGCGATATCGATCTTCGGGTTGTTGTCGGTTTCGTACAACAAGTGGTATCAGAGCTCACGGTTATTGTGGTCTCCGAAGATCGAGGGCTAGAGCGAGGTTTCGATTCAATCGAAAGAAGGTATCGAGGTTTGGTTTTCGAAATCGATCGATTTCTTTGAGTAGCGATCGACAAGAAACATAAAGAAAGTATAATAGTTTCTTGTTTGAATATCACGTGTGATAGAAAGATAGCTAACCAATCATTGGTTTGTTTTTATGCATGTGATAGAGTTATATATCTACAAAGTGACGTAAACAAAGAAAAAAGGGCATTCATTTGTTTTTTACAAATTGACTTTTGATGTATTGTTTTCTTTTATTTGAGAAAGAAAATAACTAAGTTGAAAGGTTTTCTTTTGTTGTTGTGGGTGTTGTTGTGGCGGGTTCTTGTGGTATAAGTTATGATCGTGGTTCGCTTAGGTTTCAAGCTTGCGATCGGGTTAACTTGTTCGGAATCGAGGTTTTAGGGTTTGCAAGAAAGGTATTTTCTTGTGGTTCAAGTTTGATCGTTGTTTGCTTGGGTTTTCATGTTAACGATCGGGTTGCTTGTTCTAATCGAGGGTTTAGGGTATCTAATAAATTCAATTTGCAAGAAGGTTATTTTCTTGTGGTTCAAGTTTGATTGTGGTTTGCTTGGGTTTTCAAGTTAGCGATCAGGTTGCTTGTTCTAATCGAGGGTTTAGGGTTATCCTATTTAATTCGGTTTGCAAGAAAGGGTTTAGCAACAACGGGTATATTGCACACGGCTTGCGAGACTTGTCGGTAAAGTTGGTTAAGAAACAACTTGACAAGGTTTGTAGCAAGGTTAAAGAAGATTCAAGACTTGTCGAGGTTGCATGATTTCCTAGGTTATTATAAATCGGTTTGCAAAATTAAAAGTACGACAAGGGTTACTTCAAAAAGAGTCGGGTACTTTCTTGATTCAAGGGTTGTCGATTTGTTCGATAGGTTTCCAAGGCTCAATCGATTTTTGGGTAAGAAAGGGTGTTCTTTTGAAGGTTACTTGGTTTGATCGATTTCTAAGAAGTTTCTCTTAGGGTTATATCGATAAAGCAAGGGTTTTTCTTTATACAAAGGGACTTTGTAATTCGTGATTGTGAGGTTTAATATATCACAAGGTTTAGCGAACTATCGAAGGGACTTTGTCGATTTGTGATTGTGAGGTTTTTCACAAGGTTTAGCAAATCAACAAAGGGATAAAGAAGAATGGCTAGTTCTATAACTAGGTTTAACATCGAGAAATTCGATGGGTTTAATGTACGTAAGCATGGAGGTTCAAAACAAGTTGGGTTTAAACAACTTGGTCCTGGTGTTAAAACAGGAGTCCATGGAGTACAGGTTTATAAACGTGTTTGTTTTGAGGTGGAACTGCAGGGAGCTCAAGAGAATCGTGAAGCTGAGGTTTTTCAGGATAGTATCGATCATGTTGCAGTGGCTCAAATACGGTTTGAGGTGGAACTGCATGGAGCTCAAGGGGGTCGTGAAGCTGAGGTTTTTCAGGTTAGTAACGATCATGTTGTAGTGGCTCAAAGACGGTTGGAGGACAAACAACCTGAAGAAAAGACAAACACGGGCTGCTTGATAAATGAGCAGGAAAAGGTACACCTTGGCATAAAGGTGGGGGCAAACATTACGGTAACCGGAGTACCTGGTCAAGAAGGTGCAGAGGGTAATGTTGCTGAGAAGAAGAACGTGAATGAGTCTATGAAAGCTAATCTAGGGAAGTTACATAAGTGCAATGCCTGGTTAACAAGGTGGTCCCGGGTTCGAGGTTAACATCGATAAAAGGTGTTGAGTATCGGTTACGTTTAAGTGTTACTCCTAAGGTGGAAATTGTTGGAATATTAGTAGTAAACTTAAATATAGTTTAGGGACTTAAGTGTACTTTGTAATATAGATTAGGAATAAACTTGTATCAGGAAGGTGCCTACCCCTCATCTCTATAAATAGGGATGAGGGGATCCTAGTTCATTGAATTCTTCTTGCTCAATGTAGTATTTATTAGGGTTATTAATAAAGAGGTAGTTGAGGGTATTACGTGTGCATATATGTTTGTCAGTTCTTTGTAGTCTCTCGTGTTCGTTACTTGTGCTCGATACAACTCGCGATCTAGCGGTTCCGCGATATCGATCTTCGGGTTGTTGTCGGTTTCGTACAACAATCTCAATAGACAAAACCTCAAGTTGACTAGAGTTGTCTAACAACTTAGCCATAGCTAAATCACTAACATGCACGCAACACTCACATGAAAATTCCTTCAACTTTACAGTTTTTAGACAAAACAGCCATACCCCAGTCAGTTAATTTTTCTAAATAACAGAGCTTAAGGGAGGTGAGATAAGGGGACATGGAAGTGATAAGGATTATGTCCTCGTCGTTTATGTAATAGGAATTGATAACGAGTTGAGTAAGCGAGTTGAATGATCCTGCGAAAATCGATGGAGATGGAGCAAGTGGTACGTGATAGTATTTAGGCTCGATGGAGTCATGGAGAGGTGGGTGCGGGTTTGGTGGATGATCCGTAGACAGCGGTGGGATACGAGTGAGCAATTTTTACGGTCGCTGATAGTTAGTAGCTTCAATATTGGCTAGGCAATTGTCCAGAATCGGTCATAGTGTGATTGATGATCGATCGGAGGGAGATTGGCTGCTTTGCTTGCAAGGCGTAGTACGTGATTAAAAGTATGGGGCTTTTAGGTTAAAAATCTTTCTTTTGAAATCTGTAATATTATATAACAAAAAAAAAACACTCAAATGTATAACCTAATAAAAATAAAATAGCAGTTGCAAGATACATATGAAATTCTCCCATAGCCCATAGGCCCGTATAACCTTTGGTCAAAAAGCCAAACAGTCGACCATCGATCGCCTTTCTTGAAACACAATTATCAAAATGTCCGACGATAAAATCGACCACACAAACTCACTTCCAGACGACTGTCTAACCCTAATTTTCAACTACCTAACAACCACCGACAACCTAAGTTTCAACTACCTAACAACCACCAAAGACCGTACCAATTCCTCACTTGTCTCACACCGTTGGCTTCGAATCGAGGCCCAAACCCGCACCAAACTTACTCTCTACGCCCACTCAGATCTCCAAACGTTTCTTTCATCAATCTTCACCCGATTTAACTCACTCACTGAACTCGGTCTTTATTGCAAGTCTCCCTTTAGCATAAACGATGACGTTCTGATCCTCATTGCTTCCGGATGCCCTAATCTCACGCGCCTCAAGCTCCGCGCGGGCGGAAAAATCACTGACGATGGTATGGCTATTTTATCACAAAACTGTAAAAATTTGAAGAAACTTTCATGCTCATCATATGGTTATGGAGCCGAAAGTGAGATCACGTTACTCAATAGCCAACTATCTATTAAGTTAAGAGACTACAAACATTTATCCGAACCATTGATTATCGTTTTAAATGATTTGAAAACCTTGGAATTGAGGGGGTATTATGGAGATTATGACAGACACTTAAATTTGATTATGGTTTCTGGTAACAGTTTAATTGAACTTCACTTGGAATGGGTTGATATAAGTGATGAATGTCTTTTAGCTTTATCCAAATGTTCTAGTTTAGTTGAACTTCATTTAGTTAAACTTCACCACGCAAGTCATGTGCTGATTAGTGCTGTTGAGAACTGTAAGGGGTTAAAGAAGCTTTGTATTGATGACCCTATGGGGTGGATGATACTAAAAGGTGATTTGATTGATATTTCAGAATATTGTATGAACCTTGAGGAGCTAGTTTTGATTGGAGTTGATGCTTGCCATTTCACTTTAGAAGCGTTTGCTGTAAATTGTCCGAAATTGGAACGGTTAGAACTTTGTTCAAGTAAGACCATAACTGATGTGGAGATATCACATATTGCCAAGAAATGTGTTGCTTTGAAAAAATTGTTAATCAAGAAGTGCTACGTATCTGATAAAGGGGTTGAAGCTTTTGCGTTAGGTTGCCCGAATTTGGCGGAGATTAGCCTTACAAACTGTGAAAATGTGACTAGTGAAGTTAAAGATCGGTTAAGAGCGAGAAGAGGGTCATTGGTGGTCAAACTAGAAATCTAAAAGTGAGTGCAGTTAATGGTGATAATGGAGTGCAAGAGCATCTAACTGAGGTTCCACTGCCAGCGTAACATGTGGGTGTCACCGAACCTTTGCACGTATTTACTAGTTCCAGCTAGTTAGAAAATGGTGGCCTGGCATCGATTAAGAGCTCACAGTCACATCAATTTTTGGATACACTTGAATTGGTAAAGATTGTCCCATTTTGTTTTATCTCCATCTGGATTTGGATTCTTATTCGAAAACAAAAATAGTATTCTATTATGGTAAGCTACTAAGTTATGATCTATTATTGTTAGTATTGAAATTATGGAATGTCTAAGAGTATGTGGTTATGGTAGGTGATACTTTTAGTATTTAAAGTTATTTGATATGATAAATCTTTATTCATTTACATTTCGAAAGTAAACCTTGGTGAAGTTTAGCTCTGAGTATATACTCTTATCATGTTTGTTTGAGATTGGTCTGTTCTCAGCTTTTGTTTTCTTTTCTTAGTATTCTATGTGGAATTGAGGTCTTATATCATTTGGTTTATGTGTGTTCATTGCTTGAGTTGTTTTATACTTCTTTTCAAAGTTTTAAGAGCACAAATGCTCATATCAAGTACTGATTCTACCGCCTTTTCATGCAATGAACATACTATCATTTTACCAATGTACGTAAGTAACCTTTTTGTTTTTTCAATTCTAATGTAAACATACTTATCAGAATATCAGATATTACCAAATTTTGCAATTTGATTTATTAGATGGTAAAATAGAGGTAAATGCACTCGTGAGTTAAATGATCAATGAATTGCCAAAAGAGTTTGTGCTAAATGGTAAAAATATGGGTCATTTTCATAGAGTGCTATATCGGTAAAATGACAGTTTCTAAATCAATATGGTGATATCTATACAACAAAGTCTAAAATTAGGTATTGGCATATAGGAGAGGGTTTGTTAATACAAAAGTGACGCAGTAAGTCTTTGTAGGAGTCGAGGTGTTTTTTTTTTTTTGGTATAACCTGGTTGTGCTTTTTAAAGGAGTGCAAGTTTCGTTAAGAAGTTGGCTTAATTAAGGGCGAATTTGCTTCCTCGAAACTTAGGTCTATCGTGTGCCATTAAGTGGTAGGACTGATGGATACAGAATCACACAAGTGAGATATTCTTTAGGAAAAACTCTTATATGCTTATAGATAAGTATACTAGTTATAAAGTGATTATAATAGCATCAAGAAATAGAGTTCGAGTCTGCGTTTTTGTATAAAAAGGTAATATGAGTCATCAGGGAGGTCTCATGAATCGTCTCACTTGTGTGTAGGATTTGAATTGGTAAAAACTTGTCAATTTCCGGTCTCCATCTGGTTTCGAATTATTGTTAGGAAACTGTGATAGCACTGATAGCATTCTATTCAAGTGTTCATTATGAAATGATATTATAACCTGATTCCCAGGTTACTTGGGCAAACTATAATATCTGATTGCTTTAGTATGTAGTATTAAAAGCAATAGGAACGGTGGTGCCATTCATGGCGCCGAAGAGTGTGGCACCACTTTTTGGTTGGCTGACCGCTCCCTTTCTCGTGCCAAAGGAGCTAGCACCGACCGGACCAACCCAAAAAAGTAACGCCCACCTATTTTTTTCAAGTGATGCACGTCCGGCCTCAATAAATTCCACGAGACATGAATTGATATGTTTTTTTTTTGGCAATTAAACCATATTTATAAATATTAAACATGCTGCTTATACAAGTGACACAATACCAACCTCGTGGATCCCATTTTCATAAGAAAAAGCATTAGCACCACCAACTTAGGCTTGTGTGACTCTTGCACTGGTGTTAAGTGATAGTGTAGTGTTGAGACAGATCATCTTAAGCAAAGTTTTGAAGTGTATATTATATACCTATCACTACTACAAAAATGGCCATAGAGCCCTGTTGAAAAGTGCCATAGAGCCCCTTTTTGCCTGGGGAATTAAAAGGGGAGGGACTCTATTCGAAAACCAAATAGAGCCATGTTTGAAAAACGGGATCTGTTCCCTCTTATAAAGCCCTGTTTTCTCTTACCAAGCATGGCTCTATGCCAAAAAAAAATTAAAAAAAACAAATTTTTTTGAAAGAATTCATCCATCCGATAATATTTAACGAGCAAACAAAACTCAGTATCATCATTCATTATTCATATATTACAAGGAATCATAGCTAACAAATTTCATCCTCCTTATATCTTAAGTTTAACCTTCAAACCACGACCCATCTTGTTCTTGAGCTATCGTTCTACCGACCCATATATATATAGAGGCTGCATATATAACAAGTATGAAGCCTATGAATAAAAAAGACAAAAATGCAGCAAGTCACCACTTAATTTGCATCCATGATTTAAACATCAGCCCACCTGCAAAACGGAATCACAGAAAGTTTAGTCATAAATTTAAAGTGATACAAGAGTTTTGAGTTTACCGAGCTCACTAAGTTTAATAAAAGATTCTGAGTAAGCTTGAAAGAAAGCATTCTGATCCTGTTATAAGATAGTTACAAGGTAAAGAAACTGTTTACGGCTTACTGCACATTACTTAAGGCTGATTATTAATTGATACGTCACAAAGTACGGAGTGACAGTACGGAGTGACAGACTCAAACTGAGATGGATATAAACATATTACCTGCTTGTATCACATTTGTTGCACCATAAAGTTTTTTAGTCTCTTTACTAGTTATCCTTCCCTTGACCCACTTTTTTATACGCGCAAAAGATCTATGTATGTGTAGTAAGATTGCAAATCCTACTTATCTTTTATACCACGAATGTATAAGGAAGTGCAAAATGTAAACAATCTAGAGTATTTGATTAATAATAGCAACAGTTTTCCAATTTAGTTTTAGTTTTTGTTATGCACTGGTGTTAAGTGACAGTGTAGTGTTGAGACAGATCATCTTAAGCAAAGTTTTGAAGTGTATATTATATACCATGTTTATTACGATATTTCTTGTGTTAATTGCGACTTATAAAAATAAAGTCGCTATTCTTTAGCGGCATAGATTAAGAAGTCACTATAGTTGTCGGAAATTTTAGCGTCGAAGTAAACTAAGTCGCAAAAATCTGCGACTCATATATACGGTCCTACTCCCTCCGTCCAATATTAACAGTCCAGTTTACTATTTTTGGTCCTATATTAATAGTACAGTCCAAAAATAGATAAAAAAAATATAAATTAAGTTTACAATATTACCCTCACTTGAGGTATCTTTACAAATAATAAAAAAGTTGTAACTTAATTAGTTAATGGTAAAATTATTATTGTGTAAAAAGTAACATAGATAAACCTGAAAAAGTGATGTATTTATTAAACTGCGTGTTTTTTATCGGTTGACTATTATTATGGGACGGAGGGAGTACCATATTAAGTCGCTAAATACGCCGCTGGCATCGAACACGTCGCTAAACATGTGGCTACGAATATTGCTAAAAGGCAATTTTCTTGTAGCAGGCCAGTATCAAGACCACCCAACAATTCTCCTTTGCATTTCTATTGGCATCACAACTTGTGTTCAATAAAACATGAGCAATATAATCCATTAGTTTTGAACTTTTGATAGCGCAGATCATCCATAATGTTGTTTCTCGAGGAGTTGAGACCTATAATTCACCAAAAATAGATGTTACATATTGTATGGCAAGATAGCTAAAAACTACTATAAGAAACCATCAGCTAAAAGCTTCTAGAAAGATCAAATTAGTTATGTAGAGGAGGCGCGTCTTGAGCGGGAGAAATATAATTCACTCAGCCAACCGAGCAAATCTTCGCCCCTACTTTCAGACCAATAACAATATATCAGACAGAGAAATCCCGATAACCGATAGTAAAACTCGTGTCAATGAAGTCAGTACAGTTAGTCTGTACTAATAGTCAATTTTGAAAATTAGCTTGAAATTATTTCAGCTATTTTGAAAAAACTGACCCACGTTTACAAAAAGTATAGAGAATAAGCTAATGAAGGGGACATATGAAATTCCCCCATAGCCCATAGGCCCGTATAAGCTTTTGCCAAAAAGTATATATGCCAAACAGTCGACCATCGATCGCCTTGAAAAACAATTATCAAAATGTCCGACGATAAAATCGACCACACAAACTCACTTCCTGACGACTGTCTAACCCTAATTTTCAACTACCTAACAACCACCAAACACCGTACCAATTCCTCACTTGTCTCACACCGTTGGCTTCGAATCGACGCCCAAACCCGCACCAAACTTATTCTCTACGCCCATTCAGATCTCCAAACGTTTCTTTCATCAATCTTCACCCGATTTAACTCACTCACTGAACTCGGTCTTTATTGCAAGTCTCCCTTTAGCATAAACGATGACGTTCTGATCCTCATCGCTTCCGGATGCCCTAATCTCACGCGCCTCGAGCTCCGCGCGGGCGGAAAAATCACTGACGATGGTATGGCTAATTTATCACAAAACTGTAAAAATTTGAAGAAACTTTCATGCTCATCATATGGTTTTGGCCCCGAAAGTGAGATCACGTTACTCAATAGCCAACTATCTATTAAGTTAATAGACTTCGGAGATTTATGTGAACCATTGATTATCGTTTTAAATGATTTGAAAACCTTGGAATTGAGGGGGTATTATGAAGATTATAACAGACTCTTGAATTTGATTATGGTTTCTCGTAACAGTTTAATTGAACTTCACTTGGAATGGGTTGATATAAGTGATGAATGTCATTTAGCTTTATCCAAATGTTCTAGTTTAGCTGAACTTCATATAGAACTTCACCACGCAAGTCTTGTGCTGATTAGTGCTGTTGAGAACTGTAAGGGGTTAAAGAAGCTTTGTATTGATGACCCTATGGGGTGGATGATAGGTAATTATGATTTGATTGCTATTTCAGAATATTGTATGAACCTTGAGGAGCTAGTTTTGATTGGAGTTGATGCTTGCCGTTTCACTTTAGAAGCGTTTGCTGTAAATTGTCCGAAATTGGAACGGTTAGAACTTTGTTCAAGTAAGACCATAACTGATGTGGAGATATCACATATTGCCAAGAAATGTGTTGCTTTGAAAAAATTGTTAATCAAGAAGTGCTACGTATCTGATAAAGGGGTTGAAGCTTTTGCGTTAGGTTGCCCGAATTTGGCGGAGATTAGCCTTACAAACTGTGAAAATGTGACTAGTGAAGTTAAAGATCGGTTAAGAGCGAGAAGAGGGTCGTTGGTGGTCAAACTAGAAATCTAAAAGTGAGTGCAGTTAATGGTGATAATGGAGTGCAAGAGCATCTAACTGAGGTTCCACTGCCAGCGTAACATGTGGGTGTCACCGAACCTTTGCACGTATTTACTAGTTCCAGCTAGTTAGAAAATGGTGGCCTGGCATCGATTAAGAGCTCACAGTCATATCAATTTTTGGACACACTTGAATTGGTAAAGATTGTCCCATTTTGTTTTATCTCCATCTGGATTTGGATCCTTATTCGAAAACAAAAATAGTATTCGATTATGGTAAGCTACTAAGTTATGATCTATTATTGTTAGTATTGAAATTATGGAATGTCTAAGAGTATGTGGTTATGGTAGGTGATACTTTTAGTATTTAAAGTGATTTGATATGATAAATCTTTATTCATTTACATTTCGAAAGTAAACCTTGGTGAAGTTTAGCTCTGAGTATATACTCTTATCATGTTTGTTTGAGATTGTTTGAGATTGGTCTGTTCTCAGCTTTTGTTTTCTTTTCTTAGTATTCTATGTGGAATTGAGGTCTTATATCATTTGGTTTATGTGTGTTCATTGCTTGAGTTGTTTTATACTTCTTTTCAAAGTTTTAAGAGCACAAATGCTCATATCAAGTACTGATTCTACCGCCTTTTCACGCAATGAACATTCTATCATTTTACCAATGTACGTAAGTAACCTTTTTGTTTTTTCAATTCTAATGTAAACATACTTATCAGAATATCAGATCTTACCAAATTTTGCAATTTGATTTATTAGATGGTAAAAAGAGGTAAATGCACTCGTGAGTTGAATGATCAATGAATTGCCAAAATAGTTTGTGCTAAATGGTAAAAATATGGGTCATTTTCATAGAGTGCTAGCTATATCGGTAAAATGACAGTTTCTAAAGCAATATCGTGATATCTATACAACAAAGTCTATAAATAGGTAGCAATTGGCATATAGGAGAGGGTTTGTTATATACAAAAGTGACGCAGAAAGTCTTTGTGTGATTTTGAGCCATTGGTTAAGCTGTTGTTGAAGAGAACACCTCAACAAGGTGTGGTGAGGGTTTTGCGCCATTATGTAAGATTTGTCAGTCTGAGCTGGTTATCTAACAAATTTCAATCAGTTTTAGTTTGTTCCAACAAGGTACATATATGTAGGAGTCAAAGGTTTTTTTTTTCTTTTTTTTTTTTCTTTTTTTAATAACCAGGTTGTGGTGTTTAAGGAATGCAAGTTCGGTTCAGAAGTTGGCTTAATTTGGGGTGGATTCGCCTCCAGTAAATTTAGGTCCCAAGTTTTTGTATCATGTGCTGTTAGGTGGTGTTCCTCTTAGTGATGACTCATATTGCTTTTGTTTATAATAAAAAGCAGAAACACTATTTCTTGATGCTATTATAAGCACTTTATAACTAGTGTACTTATCTACAAGCATATAAGAGTGCTAGGTACAGGCAACTTATAGCCGTGCCAAAGCTGTCAATTCAATTCCTAGTAACGCTGGACTGGTGGAGTTTAAGAGCATGTGGCTGTCACTGAGATCAGTCCTAGCTCGATTGACAATATATAAGAGTTTGTCCTAGCTCCTTTCCTAATGAATCATCTCACTTGTGTGATTCTGTATTCATCAGTCCTAGCTCATGAATCAACTTGTGTGTAGGACTTGAATTGGTAAAATTTTGTCAATTTCCGGTTTCCATCTGGTTTTAAATTCTTGTTTGGAAATAGGGATAGGACTGATCGCATTCTATTCAAGTGCCCATTAGGAAATGATATTATAACCTGATTCCCAGGTTACTTGATGGCAAAGCTATTATATCTTATGAGGCGTTCACACGGGTGCGATGCACACGGGTTGTGTGTAATTGTTACTGTATAATTTTGTTATGAAATTTGATGTTTAGCGTAAAGGGTTCTGCGGTTATTGTCTTTTAACACAAACTTAGGCTAAACTTTTATATCACTTTGCTAACACAAATATAGTAAAACACTAGCCACCCGCCTTATAAGTTCATAAGTGGGGTGGGTCTTTGATCTATTATTATTTACCGAACATACAAAACAGTATGATCCTAAGATATAACAATTTCAGAAGATGCTATTTACAAATCTGCTGCCTGATGGCATAATGCAATTTACAACTCTATTACCTTACAGAACTTGTGTATGGGATAACATATAGTACAATTTATTACTCTATTACCTTATCATATAGCGCCATCAAATAGTACATTAGACATGGGAGACCTACTTGTACAATTGTAAATTTTAAACCAGACTTAATCATAAAGGTATAAAACCCATAATGATTCAAACATTCAAATAAACTTCACAGGTGAAATTTGCAAGTGAGGGTCATTTTACTTGTGCTGATAGCTTGCTGTAGATGAACCGAAAAGTATAAATGATTACTATCTGATTAATAAGTGTTGGCATATGAAAAGCTAAGACATCCATTCTTCCTTCATTCCTCATCAACTTCACAACACTTTTTTCACATATTCTATAGGCCACTGTTAACATATTAATGCTAAATCCTATAAAAAAACATCATAGCTACTGTCTATACCATCTTTCTCTTTAGTTATATCTCGCATCTCTTTCATCTCTCGTCAATCCCATTCTCCAATAATATATAATGGAAGTCGATTTAAGTACAATCAATATCACAAAGATACAAAGGGAAAGAAACATTGATGAACGTTAAAAACAAATTTAGTGCGGAGCGCGTGGTTTTACGTTAATTATATGTAACGTTTTCTTTACAACAAAACAATGCTTAAAACTGGAGCAATTAACGCCACAACCAAGGTCTAGACACCAAACAATAGAAAACACTTTAATCTCTCGAATCTCACATTTCAATATCTATATGCTGGAATATCAGGTGGTCACTTATTGTGAATCCAAACATAAATTTGGATGATTGACCCATCATTTACTTGCACAAATTTTTGTCACAATAGCAACCATTCTAAAATTATTGAACGTCTTATTAGAATAGGCGTCTGCAACTATCTTGTTCGTATATGGCATTCCACCTAAGAAGCATTGTGACAAAGATCTGGATGTTGTGTCCTCAACAACAGCAATTGCAGGTTCAATACAACAAAATTTATCTTTAACAGTAGTCATGGAACCATTCATCTGAACGTTTATACAAAAAACATTAAACAAACTTTCACATAATGCATTAGTATGATTCAAGCGTACCACACATATATGATAAAAGGATATAACTCGCAAAGCTTATGATTCCAAAATCAATTTTCATTTAGTTGTGAACAGTAGCAAAAGACAAAATGTATAAGAGAAGTGCAGGTTTAGAAAAAAAAATTCAAGGCTCAAATCATACCAAAACAAAGTTTACTGCCATGTTAGTTAAGTCACCATACTGAATCATAAATTAGATTAGATATTATGGATTATTCATGTATGTAGCAGTTCTTGATTAAATGCCTGAAAGTGATGTGATTAAAACATAATATATTTCTAAAGACCTTCCATAAGTATAACACGTGTATTAACACAAAATACCTTTTGAATTGATGTTAGAATATACGTTGAGCTGTTACATACTCGTTGAAGCCATTGATATAAAGCTGAACCATTTTAATAGAACCACGTAAACAAAATCAGAAAACTTTATAAGATCCTCAGTAAAATAATAAGTTTAAGCTGCCTACTTTTGACTTCTTAACGAAAAGGCATGTGAAACAACAAACTAACGTAAGTCGAAAATGTTCAAAGATGGAAACTGACCCGAAATTCCATAAGATGGTACTATAGCTGCTGGAAAGAAGGCAAATGCTCCAGTAGGTTTTCACTCTCTGCTATAGCCCTGGGCATATAAAGAGATCACACGAAGATTACCAAATAAGTACTTTTAGGTCAACGTAACCCGTAAAGAAAAGGGCAATCTCACCTGTTACCAACCTTGTTTGATCGTATTGCCACCTTTTGTTAGCAGTGGCCATACCTTATCATCACCTTGGGTGGATTTAGGAATACACTATGATTCAGTGTCATACTTTAAAGCTTTAAAATAAACAACTCATTCTTCTAAAAAGAGTCCATACATACTGTTCAAATTTTCTTGGCATAATTTATCTTATGAAAAGTGGTGTTTTGTATTTCCTTGAAAGTGTGATTATATAATGTGGAAAATCACATCGAAATTCTGATACTTCAAGGATTTACATGAAAAATGACATATAAATTGAAAACATAATACTCAAATAACCACTTCAAAACGCAATGCCAAACACCCCTTCGAAATGAACAAAAGCAAATATATGGTCTCAAATGTGTGAAATGTGCCCCTGACTTGGAATCAGAAAATGACACATGAACTGAAAACAGAATAGTCAAATAAGTACCACTTCAAAACGCAATGCCAAACACCTCTAAGAAATGAACTAAAGTAAATATATCGTCTCAAATGTGTGAAGTGCGCCCATGACCTGGAATCAGATGTTTGTGTGTCCCATTCACGCTGGATTCAAAATACTTTTTATCATGTTTAGTATAATTTAACAAACTTTTTTCGGCAGCTCTTCAACTTGGCCATTAGTAAAATTGGACGTTCTTAAAAGGTTTTCCATAGAGATTGGATAAACTAAGCAACCAAACACTTTAAGTGTCATTTTGACCCGTTTAACGCATCTAAAATTGATCCATAATTATGTAAAACAGGTCATGGGTGCAGTACATGTTTTTTGTGCTACTAAAAGGGCTCTGTATCGAGCTACTCGTGTTATGTCTAGGTTAATTCCTTAAGCCGTAATGGCATTAAACTGGCTAAACATAGGTAACGGAAGGTATAAGATACAGTACAAATCTGGAAAACGGCTGTTGCATTTACATATGTACAAAAGTGATGTATGCAATTAAATACTAATGCTATTTACTATTAGACCTACATAACATGTCTAGATAAGTAGATATATGCATAATGCATAAATAACTTATACATGTGAATTATGCATTTTCTATCTTCAAATTTACACCAATTATTATTCGAAATCAACCAATCAAATCATTAGGTACATTTATAGGCATGATTAGTAGGCACAACAATCAAATACTAGATAGTAGTATAAGTTAAATTCCTGGTTTGTAAAATCCATTAACGATTGAAAATGTCCAATTTAAATGCATCTATGAGTTAAAAACAACGATATGACGTTAATTTCCAGAACCACATGTTTAGTTAAAGTTAGTATACATTTATTGTATACCTTTTATATCCATTGTAAAAGACCTATAACAAAACAACTATAGAATAGAATGTTGACAAATCAAGTTAAGAAATTGACCTGTAGTGACTACTTAGAAGTTGCGAGTATCACAACAACAGAAGCAAGTCATCGTTTTCAAGTTTTGAGGTCAAGGATGCTCGAGATCAAAAGCATGCCACCAAGACTAATACCGAACATAGCCTAAAGTGAGAAAGTCTTCGCTTTTTTTTTTTAACGACGATTTTATTAGAAACTAGCAAATAGCTAGGTTACAAAGAGATAAGACTCGGTTCTTAAGCCAATCGTTCCAACTGAACTTGACTTTACATCTCGTGCTACACCAATAAAAGGAAGTATAAATTACATCGTCGAAAAAATACGCCTTAGATTGAATTTTATCCTCGAAAAGCTTCTTGTTACGAAACGTCCAAAGAAGCTACCAAGTGACCGTAAGGAAACTATAACACTTTTATTTATAAATCAAATAAATAAAATTAATTAAATTAACATAAAACAAATAACATAATATAAATAATAGAAAAATAAATACAGACATAATTATAAACGATAATTAAATAAAACAATAAAATAATAAAAAGACTTACTATGGAATTAGTAAGTAGAATTTCACCTTTTCAGATGTGTACTCCATATGTTGGAAATCAATAATACTCCTACTTATTGATTTGATGTGTTAAAATAACTATGGAATTAGGCCTCTATTTATACACAATAGATTCCCTTCCAGTTTACTCATCCCACCGATGTAGGATAAAAAATAAACTATTTTCTCTTTAAGCATGGTACCAAATGTCTAACTTTGAGACACGATATCTCATTCACATCAACTTTATTTTGGACACATAAAGGCTCATTGTGAAGCTCTCTTCAAGGAGAACGCGAACCTATAAAGTATCACTAATATATATGAAACATACATATACATAATTGTGTCCAAAGTTGGTCAAAAGTCATTTTGCCAACAATATTTTCCAACAATCCCCCACATGAATAGAGATTGGTCGTAATACACAAGAGTTTCAATAAAATTCCAACAGTTGAACTTAGCCTCTGTTTACGTAGACGACAATACACACTCACACAAGACTCTCCATGACATTGTCAAGTCCTCGTAGTCGTGTTCGTTATTATCATGAACACTAGCCTGGTTATGCAAGAGCTCTTAGAAATTGCGCCCCCACAATTTCCTTCGAAGCGACCCCTACTTCTCTCTCACATAGGTGATTTCATCTTGAATCATTAAAAACATATGTTTTATGATTTCATCTTGAATCATCATGCTTTATGATTTCATTCTGTAGAAATTGATAACCTATGAATCTATGAAGTGGGTTGATGTTTTCTAGTGAGAGAAACTAGAGAGAGAAAGTGAGAGAATACTTGAAAGGTTTTATTAATATGAAATATGAATGGAACAACAACCAACCCCTTTCCTTAGTGGAAAGGGGTATTTATAGTACCAAGCTAAACATGGGCTTGGGCCGGTCCATGACAAGCCCATGGACCGGTTCTTACTTAAGTTAATAAGTAACTAACAACTATTATCTAACTACGAGCTATTACAACATGAATATTATTGTGGAGTGACCGATACTTCTAATATACGTAAAAACGTATTTCTAACAATCTCCCCCTAAGGGAGGTCACTCCACGTTACAAAGTTCTAAACCTAGCATACTATACTAAGTCTTCGTTCTTTAGCTCGTAGTCTTTTCTTCTTTTCTTTCTTTTGTTGTGAATATGTTGATTTGATCTTTTTGGCTTTGACTTGAGAGCATTGTTCTTTGGCCTTTCACGTGCGATCTTTGCCTTTCTTGTGAACTTTGCCTCCTCGTGACTTCATGTTCCACACACTTACGTCTTTTTGTTGAATTCTCGAAAGCTTCAGAGTTTGGTACAGCGGAAGACTTCATCTTGAACTTTCTTGAATGTTTGCTGAACTTTGTTGCAAAAGACATAAGCATGTGGGAACGACTTTTACAGGTACACCGCAACACCACCGTCTTCACTGGTACACAGCAACGCCACCGTCTTCAACAGGTACACAGCAACGCCACCGTCTTTAACAGGTACACAGCAACGACACGAATAAAATGGCTTTGAACATTTTATTCTAATTCGGTAGCATTTTACCTCCGGTCGGTGAAGACCGTTGGACGATATTAGATATCGTACCCGTGACGGATAGTTTCAATTAAGTAACTTCCTGACAGGATTTCGCGGGTAAACCCGTTCTCTTTATTCGACCGTCCAAAGCTGACTGCGAACATAAAGAGTGAATCACTTGGATAAATTATCCTTGTGATTAAAAGCCGTCAATTCATGAAACCTGGAACAAGTGAATTTCAATTAAGATTTTCACCATCGTTGCTTTCCAGTTGTCACGAGCTCAATTCATAAAGAATCTTGCGCGTTACCTACCAAGTGCTGTTTGATGTTGACACTAGAAGGATTTCCACTCGTCACTGTGGTCAATAAAGAGTCACTCTGAGTGTTCTGGCAAGATCATATGATAATGCGAAGAGGCCTGGAACGAGTTTAAGTTCAATTAAGAATTAAACCACTGTTACCTTCCAGTTTTTCACAAGATTGGTTCTAAAAGAACCGCACGTGTAACCTACCATGAGCTTGTTTGATGTTGGCTCAAGCAGGATTTCCATCTTCATTGTAATACTTGCGTATTACTCGGATGTTCTGGCAATATTACAGGAATACTGCGTAGGACTCATGAAAATCTCTTACTTTTCACAGTGTGTGAGAAAGCAAGGAATAAATGGAAAGTGTCCTAATGAGACTTTTGATGATCTCTTGGCTCTAGACTCGATTGTGCGTTTTGATTTAGTGAGCGATGGCTGGAGAGGAGTGCCACCTTTTCAATACCAGTCTATTCGGAGTGAATAAACCAATAAATAACGTGTTGATCTCCGTGTGATTAAAACAAATACCTTTTGAGAGATATTTGAGTTAGCTGGGGAAGGGTTGTGCATTGCATCACTGGGTCCATGATGTTTTTCTTCAATACCGAGAATCATTAGCAAAAATGACCTCAATAGCATATGTATTGACCCGGTTTCTGCCTAAAGTTGTTAGGAGGGCTTCTTTCTTTACACCCTTTATCTTTACATTTCTTTTTCATTCTTCAACCCCTTCAATGCTTACCAATACGTCATCACTAGCACCTTGTTGTGATTGTTCCAGTGCTAGCTTAAGTACTTGGTCGGCATTCAGCTACGTTCACATTCTTTCTCCATCTTTCCTAGGACTTCTAATTCTATCTAGGGAATTGTCCTTGGGAAGATTCCATCGGTTCTGATGAATCATTGGACTAAACCTATTCCTACCACCCTTTTGTCACCACATCCGTCGTGAATTAAGTGTGTTTTGGGAAGGAATTGCCACCATGAAAAATCATTGAAAATCACATAAGGTACTTGTGATAATGAAATCAAAAGTTTTGTACCTTAGGTGTTTTGTTCATCAAAAACGCTCCCCCTTAACACGTGCTTAACACATATTAAGTTGGATTATCGTTAAGTCTTTTTCATCTTTTAGCCAAGTATCACTTAAGTCTCCTTAATCCCATTTTCTCCCCTTATCCAAAATGTTAACCATTAATATTTGGGATATTGAATGGATTAACCGGTCTTTGGGTAAAAATGAAATTGATGTTTGGCCATAGAACAAATGATTGCTCCCCCTTAAGTTAATAAGGGGTAGTTGTAGTGCTTTAGTATGATATATTTTGAAAGATTTAGAATCTCGTGAGAAATTCTTGAAAAATTATCATACCTTAACACTACAACAAGCCATTAAAGCACATTATTCACAAATATACATATTCACAAATAATACCAATATAGAGTGACCTGAAATGTACGACCCTTCAGATGGATCGTTGCAGTGTCCTGTAGTGCACTCCATATGGTCTACCACCCACGAATCTTTCCAAGCTCCTCATCAACCTACGTTCACGGAGCTTTTGATCGATCTTTTTGATCACGTACTTCGCCATTTGCCGGTAACCTTGATGCCAATCCTCCGTCATTTCTGGCAAAGTCTTACCCGAGTTCAGATGCTCCAACTTTCCTCTGACTTGTATAAGAGTTCCATCACTATACTTGTGGAGCTCCCCCACCCTCATAAACTTCATCAAACCTCGACTGTTCAAGTAGAAAATGCCGTAATTTGGGACAGAAATGCCGGTATAGGGACATCTTGCTACATGTTGAGGTAACACTTGGTTCACAGGACGGGTTAAATTGAGCTTCCTCTGATAGCTTTCGACTCCCAACTGAAGATCTTCAACTCGTGACTTGATGACAACACTTCGTGTGAACATACGAAGTGCTGTATTCAACGCAATCAGGTCTTCACGAGGGATATGTGTAAGTTGATCTCTGGTCATCAGAAGCAGCATATCTTCGATATCCTCAAGGCGAATGATGGAAAAATCTCTCTGCTGGATTCTGTATTCCCTGTCATCCTCCCTTTTCAAGCGAATCTCCGTCACATGATAATAGCCGTTCTTGGCTTCTGTTTTCATCCCTAAAATGCTGGAGATACGGATATCGGATCTAACTGAGCTTCCAGAATTGACTAGGCAGCAACCCCTGTACGCCCTTCTGACTCGTTCGTCCCAATGAGATGCACCTATGACAGCATACATATCATAATTACGATTTATCTTAGGGACCCAGAGTCGGTTTACCTTTTCCTCGATGAAGGGTATTGTCCCCCAGTTGGCAGCTTTCAGCAATGTCAGGGATGTTGCGTACTTTGATGACCCCTTCAGTAGATACACCAGATCATTGGTGACAAAGAAGTCAAGAGCAATCTGATTATCTTGATCCATTGGAGGTGGAGCTCTTTCTGATTCATGAAGACCTGGCCGTTGAACGGTATTCAGAGCCTTCAGGATCTCCTCGGCATAATATTCGAACTCCATTTGGGTCAACCGGGTTTTGGCGCGAAGTCTTTTATCCTTCAGTACTTTCTTCACCAATGATGGAGTAACCGAAGTCTTATACTCATGAGCAAGAAATGCACATAAGTCAATCGGACTTCGGATACGAAGGTACAAGACTTCTTTGTCGGCGTCGGTGATCGGATCATACTGCGCCGCTGCCGTGATCCAAGCCTGTGGTGGAGCAGTCTCGTCGATTTCCAACGTGTCCTCCCAGTTCCTTGTGCTTGGTTCAGGAATAGTAGATTGTGGGTTTTGTTGCAGAGGAGTAGAGACGTGAATATCTGCTTGTTCAGATTCAGGCATTTCAGTAGTGTCATGGACGGGTGAGTGTTGTGCAGCTTCTGGTTCGGTAACCGATTCTGCAATCACAGGGGTAACAACACAAGAACTAACGGGGTTAGTGGTAACAGGTATTGAAGCATGGATAAATGTACCAGGAATAGATGACCCTGTAGTGGCATTCACGTCATGGCGCCACTTCGATCGTCTGGATTCCGTGGATGTAGACTTCTCCTTTGGTGCTGCATCTTTCTTTGACTTGGTGCCAGACTTAACCACTTTCTTTGAGCTGGCGCCCTTATCCCCTTTCTCACGCTGTTCACCTTTATCCGCATTGCTCCCCTTAACACTCTCCTGGTGACCATCACCACCATTATTACCATCATTATCATCATCATCTGCATCCTCATCATCATCATTCTCATCCTCATCCTCATCATCATTTTCATCTTCATCATCATCATTATCATCATCATCATCATCCTCATCATTCTCATCCTCATCATCCTCCTCGTTCTTATCTTCCTCTTCTTCTTCTTCCTCCTCTCCACCAGTACCCTCTTCTTCGTCGCTCTCTTCCCTTTCTTCTTCAGGGAGAATGTGGTAGGGTACCACACTTCCAAACGTCTTGAACAACCTATCATCCTCCATGATAGCGTCATTCAGGGCTTTGAAGAGAGCCCGTTGATTCCTCGATTTATCAAACGATCCAAGTTCCTTCATTCGAGCTTTGAGGATCTTCTTAAGTTCAAAATCCGTCAAGTCATAAGCGATCTTGTATGCGGCTTCGGAAGGATTGGATGATTTGATCATTAAGTTGTCAGCAGCAAGCGTCTTCAAGTCATCACGCAGTTTAGGCATTAAGGATTCAATGGAGTCTTTCACTTTCTGCTCAATAGAAGCTTCAAGAGCGTCTTTTTGCTCTTTAAGGTCATCCTTAATAGCTTTAAGTCTCTTAATTCGTGCTTGATGCCTATTAGCTTCATCCTTTTTAACCTGAGCAAGTTCCTCTGCATGAGCTTTACGTGTAGCTTCCATGTCTGCAGCGAACTTGGCAATCAACTCTTCTTGAGCTTTCCTTGATGCTTCTTCACTTTGAGCTCTTCTATTTAGCTCTTGGCGAAGTACATCCATTTCTCTCTTTTGACTATCCACATGTTTATCCAGCAACTCGGCCATCACTATTGCTGCCATTGCAGATGTTGCAGAGCTGCTCTGGGTTGAGGGAATAGGCTCGGTTGTGACTGCGGTGCTAAGGATGGGCTTTGGTGGTGGTGGAGGAAGTGGTGTAGAAACCTGTTTGGTTGGTAAGGGTTGAGTTGGTGGAGGTTGAGTTGTTAAAGGTTGAGTGGATGCCTTTTCAATACCAGCTGAAACAGGGATTGATGGCTCCTTCGAAGTGGAATAATGTTCAGGTGACCCAAACTCATCAACATCATCAGGTTCCATGTACTCATCCTCAACGTCTACTCTTACACCTGAACCACTACCGCCAGTATCTTTCCTGCTCCTTTGAATGGCTGTCTTCATCATTTGTTTCTCAGTTTTCTCAAGAGCAGGATCAGCAATATTTTCTTCGTCACGCAGACGCATCTCATCAGCCTTACCCTTTCCTTTCTTACCCTCTGTCTTCTTCTTCTTGGTTTTGGGCTCAGGTAAATCTGCTTGCTTCCTTTTACCTTTGCTTTTAACCGTGGTAGATGAGTCTTCACCTGCTAGAAGGCTTGCTCGTTGTTTCTTAATTTCTGTTAGCAAGTTCTTGTAATCATCGGATGCAATAATCTCATCGGTCAGAAGATGACTGGGAATGGGACCAGGAATAACCGTATTCGAATGAGTCTCCTGCCTTAAGTCTACCAAATCATCATCATCTATCATGTGGTGACGACTACCTGCAAGCTTGTTAATGGATGCATCGTTTTCCATAAAGTAATGGATGATCAACTTAATAAACCTAGGGTACTGGTAAGTTTTAACTTTACCCTTTGTGTTGGTGAAGAGTTGAAAAATGAACTCCTCCCACAGCAGTGATGCATAATCAATACCCATACCTTTAAACATACCATAAAACATCTTGATGATTGGTGGACGAACAGCATCATACCCAGTTGTTTTGGGTGTTAAGCATCGGCTTAGAATCCCAAAAATAGCTTTCCATGGTTGACCAATTTTGGCAGTAGTAAACTCAGACGGGGTTCGTATGTCAAGACATCCAATAGCGGTGAACATCTCCATCATCTGGTCCTTGGTTGGGTTGGGTGAGTATGATGGTAGACCTTTGAGTATCGGTCGAAAGCCAAAGATCTTCCTGAAGTCTGACACAGTAAGCGTCTGCTGCTTGTTGTCCAAGGAAAAAGTGATCTTGTTCGACGTCCTCTCTTTGGTAGCCCAGAACTCGTAAAGGTAGTCATAGGGCACCGAAGCACTTCTCCTTAGCGCATGCTTGAAATGAGATTTATCAAGCATGGCTGTACCTACCTTAAAGCCATTATGGGTAGAGTGAGATACCTCCTTCAGACGGAAGTTGTTTGGAACAAACTTTAGAGTCTTGGCTTCAGCAATGGCGGCGGCTCTGTTGTCTTGTAGTTGTTGTACGGTAGGGTTAGTCATCGTCTCTGCTTAAGATAAAACACAAAAGTTGATACAAACAAGTATGAATATCATTATGACTTTAAACCTAAGCATTGTACATATGACATAATCCCTTAAGCTTTGAAACCATTCAAACATCTTCTATTCGGAATAATCATTCAATTCGGAATAATAGGCCTATGCGGAAAAACATCCCTATTCTGAATAAAAAGGCTATTCGGAACTTTTGACCTATGCGGAATAAATTCCCTATGCGGAACATTTGGGCTATGCGGAACATTTGGGCTATGCGGAATAAATTCCCCATTCGGAACTTTTTGGCCTATGCGGAATAAATTCCCTATGCGGAACATTTGGGCTATGCGGAACATTTGGGCTATGCGGAATAAATTCCCCCATTCGGAACTTTTTGGCCTATGCGGAATAAATTCCCTATGCGGAACATTATCCCTATTCGGAACATTTGCCCTATTCGGAACTTTGGCCCTATTCGGAACTTTTGCCCTATTCGGAACATTTGCCCTATTCGGAACATTTGCCCTATTCGGAACATTTGCCCTATTCGGAACATTTGCCCTATGCGGAACATTTGCCCTATGCGGAACATTTGCCCTATTCGGAATTTTTGCCCTATGCGGAACTTTTGCCTTATGTGGAATTTTTGCCCTATGCGGAACTTTTGCCCTATGCGGAACATTTTGCCCTATGCGGAAAATTTACCCTATGCGGAACTTTTGCCCTATGCGGAAAAAACTGTTCTATTCGGAAAGTTACAAACAGTTACGTTTTTCTAATTGGGCATGCAATCGTGTGAATCAAGTGTTCTAATGGACAAATCTGGGCACATAGATATATTCCGAATACAACCCAAGTAAAACCCCCAAATTAACTAACCCTAATTAGGCAGTAATTTGATTCGTTTGATTTCAATTTTAAACAGTTAATTAACTTGGTTTGCATGAAGGATTAAACCGATTTAATACCTTTTTAGAAGATCTTGAACTGAAAGATGTTGATTGTAACGTGTTTGTTTGATTTCGTGAGTTTGTGTGGAAGTTTTGTTAATGGCGGCAACTGATTAAACAAGAACAGTGATATGGGAATAGTGAGGGGCGGGGTGTTTAGTTTTTTTTTTGACTTAGGTCAATTTTTGACTAGGTTCATTAAACATCACCTTTAGTCCCTCAATTATCTATTCTTTTCCTTTTTATTTCTAACTTTTTCATTTCACTTATCCCTTACACACAACTTAGCAAACTCAATCTATTAGCATTTCTCCAATATCTAAAAGCCATGCCTATCACTTAGAACGAGCACAAGTCGTTTTCTAAAGCAAAAAACCACTCAATTTCCATGTAGCCCTTAATTTTCACAATCACTTTTGAAAATCGATTTAATGACGAAGATGATTTTAATATTTTCTCCCCCTTAAACGATGACCCGTTTTCTATTTAAAGAGCTGTAGTCATTGTTTAAAGAGTCAAATATTGATGATGAAAAACATTTCCCAATTGATATCTTGAAAAAGTTTGATTCGTGGTGTCAATAAGATTTCTCTTATTTTAACAAATTAATGCACTGAGACGTACACAAATTCGTGTTAGACCAAGTTATAAAGTAAACTTGATCCCTTTGCATGATTTGGCTTGTAAATCACGCCCGAGAAAATTAATTCCCGTTATGAGCCAACGTTTTCCAAGGAAATACGTGACTTTAATATGAAAACCGGGTTGCAGTCTGAAATAACTACAAGCCATTATGGGCATGTTTTAAAAATGTACAACTTTTATACGGACTCTATTTATGGCACCGTGTCAATATTGATCGACATTTCTAAGGCCGTAAATATTACCGTACTAAAAGACATGCCCGATTTAAAACGAAAAAAAATATTTTTGGTTTTTCTTGATTTTATAATTTTTATGGTTTTTCTTGGTTTTATATTTTTTATGGTTTTTCTTGGTTTTATATTTTTTATGGTTTTTCTTGGTTTTATATTTTTGTATTTTTCTTTTGTGGTTTATATATTTACGATAATATACATGATCACAACCAAAGGATACTCTGAATAGTTTACCACGACTATTCAGCTGATTCTTCTGCCAACTCTTTGAGAGTCGCTGGAGTGAATGATTTCATACCAAGCTTGTCGATCAAAAACTCGATTCGTCCTCGATCTAAGGCTTTGGTGAACATATCCGCCAGCTGATACTCAGTAGTGACAAAATACAGCTCGATCACTCCGTTCTCCACCTGCTCCTTAATGAAATGGTAGCGAATGTCTATGTGCTTGGCCCGGGAGTGTTGAACATAGTTGCAGCAAAGGGCAATGGCGCTCTTGTTGTCACAATACATCGGGATTTTGTTAAATCCAAGACCGTAGTCAGTTAATTGTGATCTCATCCAAAGGACTTGAGCACAACAACCGGACATGGCGATGTATTCAGCCTCCGTGCTTGATATTGCAGCGCTTTTCTGCCTTTTTGAGGACCAACTGATCAATCTATCTCCAAGGAGTTGCACAGATCCAGAAGTGCTACGCCTCGTATCTTGACATCCAGCATGATCGGCATCTGCGTATGATATTAAAGCAATCGAGGAATCTTTCGGATACCATAGACCACGATGAAGCGTTCCTTTTAGATACCGAAAGATCCTTTTCACAACATGTAAGTGCTTTTCGGTAGGCCGAGCCTGATACCGGGCACACATGCATACAGCAAATTGCAAATCAGGCCTGCTAGTAGTCAGATAGAGAAGGGTGCCGATCATTCCACGGTAAAGTTTCGGATCGACAATAATCCCATCCCTATCTTCATCTAACTTGGATTTCTCCACCATTGGAGTGTCTACGGGGTCACAATTCTCAAAGTTATATTTCTTAAGTGATTCTAGAGCATATTTGGATTGATTTATAAAGATGCCTCTGGGATTCTGAGAAATCTGTAATCCTAAGAAAAATGAGATTTTTCCCATCATCGACATCTGAAAGCGTGTGGACATTATCTTCTCAAATTGTTTAGACAATTCTATGTTAGTGGCAGCAAATATTATATCATCAACATAAATTTGTACCAGAAGCATGTCGTTGCCGTCCTTGAGAGTGAATAGAGTGGGGTCCACTTTGCCTTTGGAGAAGCCTTCCGACATGAGATATGTTGACAGGAGATCATACCACGCGCGTGGAGCTTGTTTCAACCCATAGAGAGCCTTCTTAAGCTTGTACACATGGTTAGGAGACTCCGTGCTGACGAACCCATCCGATTGACTAACATAAACTTCTTCCCTTAGTTCACCGTTCAAAAATGCCGTCTTCACATCCATTTGATAGACGATCATGTTCATATGAGCAGCAAACGCAAGGAATAGTCTAATCGCCTCCAATCTAGCCACAGGAGCAAAAGATTCCTCAAAGTCTATACCCAAGGCTTGTTTATATCCTCTAGCGACCAATCTTGCTTTATTCTTCAATACCGCACCCATCTCATCAAGTTTAACCTTATAAACCCATAACAAAGTAAGGATGTTAACCTTGTCAGGGCGAGGAACCAATTCCCATACTTCAAGTCGTTTGAATTCGTTTAGTTCCTCCTGCATAGCTTCAATCCAAGATGATTGGGTCATAGCCTGCTGCCAATTTTTAGGTTCAACTTCAGAGAGAAATGCATCAAAGTAACAATAAAGTGCACTCTCTTGTAATTGATGGCGTGTAGAGACTGGTCGATCTAGATCTCCAATAACATTCCTAATTGGGTGATCTTTTGTCCATTTAGTGCTATGGTTTTCAATCCTAGGTGGTCTGGAGTGAACAATAGAAGGAGCTTCTTCTGAGGTAGACGCGGCTGAAGGGTTTTCAGGGATCGCTACACCAAAGAAAGGAAGCTCTTGCAAGTGAGCATATTCCAAGTCGTGATCAGTAGAATCCTCTTCTACAGCATTAGGCACAAGTAGGGGTGATGATTCAGGTGTAGTTTGAGAATCACTTGGTGAAGGTGCATCCGGTTCAATGTGAATTGTAGATGCATTAGATAAAGGTACATTAACTTGAGCAACCACTTCAGGTATTGGAGCAATTACTACAGGTACTGGAACTTCATCAGTCGGGGGATCGAAGAATTCATCAAACAACGGTTGAAACAGTTTATCCCACTCGGGCCTTGATGGTGGTAAAAATGATGTAGAAGTAGGATTGTTGGGAACTAATCCGGAACTTATAGCACCGGGTCCCATCTCATGAAGCGCGGGTTCAAAGCTGTGTTGCTCAGAAGCCATCGCTGTCAGCTCGTCGAAATCAGCGTCCATAGTTTCTACAATCTTGCCAAGACGACGGTTATAGATTCGGTATGCTCTTTTGGACGGTGAGTAACCAATGAAAATACCTATGTCGGCTTTTGGTTGAAGCTTACCCAAGTTCTCACTATTGATGTTTGGATAACACAGAGCACCAAACACATGGAAAAATGAAACATCGGGTTTGCGGTCATGTAGAAGCTCATAAGGTGTTTTTCCATGGCGTTTCCGAATGATAGAACGGTTTTGGGTGAAACATGCAGTAGAAATAGCCTCTGCCCACAAGAACAATGGAGCGTTCGCATAAATAAGCATGGTCCTAGCAGCTTCCATAAGTGTGCGATTTCGTCTTTCAACGACACCGTTTTGTTGTGGAGTGCGTGCAGCGGATGTTTCATGTGATATACCAACTCCTTCATAATAATCACGAAGAGTCTGGTTGACGAACTCTGTACCATTGTCTGTACGAATACGGCGGACAGTGGTATTCAAACGTACCTGAATGAACTTCAGAAAAGTGATGATAGCCTTCGGTGCTTCATCCTTTGTACGTAGAAATCTAACCCATGTAAACCTGGAAAAATCATCCACTATGACGAGAATGAATTTCTTACCGCTCACACTTTCAGTTCTCATCGGCCCACAAAGATCCATATGCAAAAGATGAAGTTTTTCTTGATTGGTGTCTTCAGCTTTGGGCTTGTAAGATTTTTTGGTGCTTTTCCCCCTTGAACACGCGGAACATAAATGGTCCTTGTGAAATTTAAGCTTGGGAAGACCACGAACTAACTCGTTTTTAGCCAGATGATTAATAGCATCAAAATTAAGATGAGATAATCTGCGATGCCATAACCATGACTTGGTCTTAGAAGCTTTAGAGAGAAGACATACTGGAGAAGCGGCCATCATGTCTTGTAAGGACAAAGTGTAAAGATTTGCACCACGAGATCCTTTCAACAAATCTTTTCCTTCCAAGTTGCGGATGAAACAAGTATGTTGTCGAAAAGCAACCTCAAGGTTGGAATCACAAAACTGTCCTACTGAGAATAAGTTGTGACCAAGACCTTCAACATAGTATACCCTAGAAATCGTCACGTTTCCAATCTGATATTCACCATACCCCATAATCTTTGCTATATGATCATTCCCAAATTTAACCGTACCAAGAAACTTGCTGACGAAATTTCGGAGCATCGAGCGATTTCCGGTCATATGTTTTGAACAACCGGAGTCCAAATACCACAGGATGATTTGGACCACCTGAAAATATCACCACACAAAGACAATGTAGAGGTATCGGAATCTGAGTGTTCCTTGTTATTAGCAGGTACAGATTTAATAATCTTAGGTTTGCTAACTCTAGGTTTCTTAGATTTCCTACCCTTCTTCTTCTTAATTGGTGGTGTAGATTCTAGTTGGCTCAAATCCTGAGGTATTTCTACACTGATAGGCACTATAGTGGGGGCTGACCTAATTAAAGGGCGCTGTTTCCATACTTGAGTGCGAGTGTTCCTAACTAAAGGACGCTCAGACCTAACCTCAATGGATGCATTCCTAGTTAAAGGGCACATTTTACCATCTAGTGTAAAGGTCCTACCAGTGGGACGCCATTGCCAGCCAACTTGGGCACGAGTTCTACCCGTTGGCTTCCATTCAAGACCATTCTTAATAGCATTCATTTCATTAACGTGATCAATCAGACACAAATCATGACGCTGGGAAAACATACATTCATTACAATTCCAACAATTTAAATCAGAATTCACGAATGGTTTAGGCTGCTGCACAGGCGCAGAGCTTTTAGTCTTAACATGATTCATTTTATTTAAAACTGAACTAGCATTCCTATTGTGGACTTCTACTTTCTTCTTTGTGGCACTACTAGTGGAGGGCTTGATCTTAGCTTTCTTGAGTGGCGATCCTTTAGCCTTAGTAGTCGCGTTTAATCCTGTAGAAGGCAAATTGGGAACATTAGCATCAGATTTTAAAGGTGTCTTACTTGATTGTGCCAATGATGGTTTCGCTCCTGGAGTCTTATTAAATGGAGTGACAGCAATGGGCCTATTATTAAGTAGTGCAGAACCTGGTGTACCTATGTATTGCAAATAAGCCAAGCAATATTGAACTCGCTTAACATATTCATGAGCCGAATAATAGTCGCTACTTGAGGGATCTAAGGCATAAAGATCGTTTAAAATATCCCTAAGAAGATCGACATGCTTAATGGCATTCCTCATATAATCATCATAGGTAACCTGGTTTCTCTTGTGAAGCGGATTCTTATAAAGCACTACTGACTTGGTTGTTGGAGCACTAGTGGACGGTGCAGAGTCAGTAGCTAAATTATCAACAACTTCTTGTCGGGTGAGAAGAAGTGTCTCCTTTAACTCAGCCAAAACCATATTTTTGTCTATGAGCAGGATGTTCAAGTCAGAGATTTCTTCGTACTTTTGGTTCAGTTGTTCAACATAATATTGTTGCTGTGCCCCATTAAAAGCGAAGCGTTCTTCTAGTGAACCATAAAGAGCGGATAGTCCCTGCCTTGTCCGATCCATCTCCCCTAGAACAGTTGATAGTCTAATTTCTAAGACCTGGTTTTTAGACTCTGCAGCCTCTAGTTCCATTCTTAATGTTTCCTTTGATGATATCTCTCTCTTCAATCTCATGATTTCTTCCTCTAATGTCTTAACAATTGCAATCATCTTGTCACTATTCTCAACACCGTTTTCACAAACATTTGATATCAAAAGATTTTCATTTTGATTTTGTTGTTTTAATTCTAAATATATACAATGTTGTTCTAGTTGATTAAAGCGTTGTGAAAGTAAATTGTAAGAATCTTGTAGCTTTAAAAACTCAGCGTTAGATTCGTGACAAGAATGATTTTCTACCTCATTTACAGTATCAGCAACATTTACAGAAAGATTACAAACATCATCACAAATAACCTCACAAATATTCACAGCATCACAATTAATCATAGTGGATGTAAGCTCATTCGAATAATTAACATTTACAGTAGTAAGCACATCACACGAGATTACTTCAGACAAGAATCGGTCATATTCGGTTAAAATCTTTTCCTTTTCAATTAGTTGCAGTTCGTAAGCGGCGTCCATTTCATAAAACACTTTTTGAACTTCCCCAATTTCAAACTGAAGATTTTCCTTAAGAGATGCAAAACTTCCTTTTAGACTTTCGACAAACGGATTGATCTTAGTTTTAAACACCTCGTTCATGTGTTCGAAAGCCCATTCTCCGGCGTTTAAGCCATTTGAAGTCGTACATTCCAAAATGACCTTGTCAAAGTTAGTAAAGTATCGGTTAATCTCTTTCAAGTTTAACCATACAGTGCTAACAGGTGGAAGATTCTTTGGAATTTCCTTAGGATCTTCCATGTTGACAAGTGTAGGAAATGTACTAGGGCTTTCTTCCTCTATCATGTAGGTTGGTGCTGTAATGAGATCTTTATCCATATGGAATCGAACTCTAAAATCAGTTTTAGCAAGCTCCTTATTCATTTTAAAATAATCACAATCGGGATATTTTGCTGAATTGTATGACCGATCCTCATCAACTAGATCCTTACTTGTTTGATCATTGGGAAAAACAATCGGGTCTAAAGCCAATCCTAATTGAGTTGCATTATAAAGTCTAGGACTATGTCTTAAAGCTTGTTTTGCATACCGTGGATTAGGGGGAAGGCCTTTTAGACGTGATAAGTTAAATTCTCTAAATGAAGCATCAAATAAGTGAACTAGTTGTGAAGCAGCGTATTGTCTTAATAGCAAGTAATCTAGACTTCTAATCTTATTAGTGACATTAATCTCCATTTCAGTCTTCTTAGATTCGAGTAATTCAAAATCAGTTTGAAGTTTTTGAAAATTAGTGACCACTAACTCCTTTTCTTTAAGTTCATTAGACAGATTTGCTCTTAAGTTTTCGATCTCTTGCAAGTGACCCATTTGTTTGTTTCTAAAATGATCATATTCGAGATTTGTGAGAACACTAGACGAAGGCACTAATTCCAAAGTTTGTACTTTCTCATTGCTTAAGGCAAGCTCATCAGACAAATTCTTATTCTTAGCTAAGGTTTCTAAGAGTGCAGCATTCATTTGGCTAAGTAATGTAGCAGGAACCATGACCAAATCTTGTTGAGCAGGAGTAGGCGTATGCGAACTGGGTCCTGGTTGTGATTCACTCAAAGTCTGGGGACTTACATTGATATTGCTATCATTGTTTGTCTCCTCGTTTGAAAGACTCACCACCGAAGATTCATTCGAATTAGCACTCTCTTGCACAACTTGATGTGGTTGAACACTAGCATCAATGGCATTATCGGTGTTATTAATAAGTACCTCAGATCTCTTATCTGGCCCTAAGCTGGAGAAAGTTGCCATGAAAGCAGCCTTTGCAGTTTGAAAGTCATCACAGTCGGAATCATACGCATCAAGATCATCGGCTTGGTAAGCGGCATTCTGCGTAGTGACAACGTCTTGTTCAGCAATCCCTGGGCCAGCAAGAAATGCAAGCTCCTCTTCATCAAGTTCCCTTCCTTGCGCCTGAGCATTTACCAGATAGATCTTTTCTGCAAACCACTGTCCATCCCTTTTCCTTTTGGGTTTCTTACAATCCCTGGACATATGACCCTCTTCTTTGCAGTTGTAGCAGGTAATCATTCTCAACTTGCCTGTATTAGCCCGTGGAGGATTGTTGACCATTGGAGCAGGAGCAGGATTGATCGTGCGAGCATTGGTTGATGTGGAAGGTCTCCCCTGATATGGTTGAATTGGTTGAACCATTACCCTGCCATTCTCAATTGTAGCTTGTTGGCGAGAATTGGATGAATTCCTCAACTGATTGTTGGTAGGAGCTGATCCTCTGTATCCTCGTTTGCTTAAAGTTCGTGTGAGGTAAGCAGACATAGTAGTTAGCACTTCAACTGGGTCAGCTCCTTGTTGGAAAACAGGAACGGGGACTTCTTCATCATCACAATACAGTGCTTGATCTGGATGAGCTGCATAATCAGTAGAAGGAATACTCATTTGATCAGGATAGCTTGTTGGAAATGCTGCATTCTCTTGATAAGAAGAATATGAAGGCTGAGCATAAGGTGCAACATTTGCTTGATGAAGTTGTGAAGCATACTGTGATGTGGGTGCACTGAACCGATATTGTTGCTGATGTGAGGTGGGGGGTTGTGGTAAAATCGAGTATTGGGGAAAAGTTGGTGTCATGTAAGGTGATGCATGATAGGCTTGATGTCCCAAGATATAGGGTGTGTTGTTGTGTGACAAACTTGGTTGATTCGCCATCAAAGCTAAGGAATCTGGATACATACCACGAGGAGAACGATGCATAATCACATGCTTCTCATGCTGCTGAAGGAAGGCATATATTTGATCCAAATTGCACTTGTGCAGATCCCTGGTTAACTTGACATCGGTAATATACTCACCCCATTCAGCTTGAGGTAGAGTATTCAAGAATTTGGTGTTAACCTGGAATGGAGCAATCTCAAGATTGTATACATTCAGATCATTCATGAGTGTGGTGAATCTGAAGTAATAATCGTGAAGTGTTTCCCCTGGGTTGTAGGTGAATCTATCAAACAGGTCATACAACTGACATTCCCTTTCCTGTTTTGTGAGAGATGTACCTTGTAGCAACACCTTAAGACGTTCCCATAAGTCTTTTGCTACCGTATACTTGCTTACCATCCTATAAATATCATGGGGAAGAGCTTGAAGAATTGTTTGAAGAGCTTTTTCATCTGCATCTGCAACAAGTTGTTGAGCTGGAGTGAGTTCTTCAAATTCTCGTGGTCTAGTCACGTTGTCAACCGTAATGGTACCATAGTCGAGTGGACCATTCAAAATCGATTTGACCATAAGCCTTCCGTATGTCGGTTTCCCCTTTAGATATTGCATCATTCGACCTTGCCATGCCTCAAACACCTCTTTAATAAGCATCGGTGGACGACTATCAGTCCCCGTTATGATCGAGATATCCGTAAGAGATGTCATCTGAGGCATTAATGAACTTGGATTCATTGTGATCACTTAACAGACTCAAAGATTATCGGTTGATCGAGCAGTGAAGAAAGGTTGAGAATTTGTGTTGTGTTGGTTAAACTCAAGATTAAATCCACTAAAGATCGTCGAAAAAACTCAAATACCCCTTGAACTTGCTTATACGGAATAACCCAAAATTAGAATAACCCTTATTCGGAATAACTTCTATTCGGAATAATCCTATGTTGAAAAACCCTTACACGGAATAACCTCTATTCGGAATAATCCTATTCTGAAAATGCTCTATTTGGAATAAACCTTATGCTGAAGAAACCTTATGCGGAAAGTATGGCTATTCGGAAAATATGGCAATTCGGAAAGATGGTGCTATTCGGAAAGTATGGCTATTCGGAAAGTATGGCTATTCGGAAAGAGTTACTATTCGGAAAGATGGTGCTATTTGGAAAGATGGTGCTATTCGGAATAATGGTGCTATTCGGAAAGATGATTCTATTCGGAAAGAATTGCTATTCGGAAAGTTGCTGCTATTCGGAAAAAATTTCTTATTCAGAAAAATGTGGCTATTCGGAAAGTTTCTTCTAAACGGAAAGTCTATTCGGAAAAACCCTTCTATTCGGAATACTATCCTATTCGGAACTTCTATTCGGAATAAACCTTCTATTCTGAAAACCTTCCTATTCGGAAATCCTATTCGGAATAATCTGGAGAAATGTTTCCGAGACTTCTAAAAAAGCTTTAATCACCGATTTTTGATCCAAAACCACAAAAAGTTTTATGATTTTTACCAAAATAAGCTAAACCCAATCCTTATCAATCAATCCCAATAACAAAAACACCAAAAACAACAAGATTCAAGATTGATTTTTCCTAAAGATCACTAATTGATTCAAAAACTAAAAAAGCAACACAATCCTTACCTTAAATCACCCCATAGCTCTTGATACCAAATGTAGAAATTGATAACCTATGAATCTATGAAGTGGGTTGATGTTTTCTAGTGAGAGAAACTAGAGAGAGAAAGTGAGAGAATACTTGAAAGGTTTTATTAATATGAAATGTGAATGGAACAACAACCAACCCCTTTCCTTAGTGGAAAGGGGTATTTATAGTACCAAGCTAAACATGGGCTTGGGCCGGTCCATGACAAGCCCATGGACCGGTTCTTACTTAAGTTAATAAGTAACTAACAACTATTATCTAACTACGAGCTATTACAACATGAATATTATTGTGGAGTGACCGATACTTCTAATATACGTAAAAACGTATTTCTAACACATTCTAAATCATTTAAGCCATATGTTTAACCTCTCAATAAGTCACATTGTTCTAGGAATGGACTAGGAAAGTTACTGTATTAAGTAACTCCGTCACATTGACGTGACTTCCCCCATATTTCTATGATTAGGTTGTCCTAATGAAGCCAGATCTTGGGATCTCCAGTCAACTGGGTTAGGTTTTCCTTCATAGAAAATCATTCCTTCTAGGGCTTTAGTCCCATTCCTTTAGACGACTTACTAACTAACTCTCCGCTTAAGCCTTTTGTAAGCGGATCCGCGATGTTATCCTTTGACGTTACGTAGTCAGTGTTGATCCCTTTGGTTGGATCTATATTATGTTAAGAATTAGTATAGTAGTTTTTAATCAAACTAAAACACTTTGAGCACTCTTACTAACACTAAATAAGTTATGCGGAATCTAACTTATAAAGCATAGAAGAACAAAATTACTTTTAACTATTCGATTCTCTTATTAATCGACTTGAATGAGGTACATAAAAGACATTGTACCTATGTTCCTTTTATAGAGTAAGGAACCCTAGAAACCTTAGAATATTCTATAAAGATAACTATATCACAGACGATATATTATCAATATTCTAACTATTTAAGTATATCACATAAGATATACTCTAACTATAACTATGACATATCTTATACAAAGATATATTCGTCCTAATCAACATAGCAGTACTTACTATGTACCGCGTTAATACTAACGGTACTTACATAACATTGACAGTACTTAAAATACACTAACGGTACTTGACACTTAGCAAATAATTCCCAACAATCCTCCCCTAACAAGAATGATAACTTGTTGTCTTCTTGTTTCTCTTGTATTGGATGTATTAAAATACATGTCTTCAGTCTTTCCTTCATCCTTGGATTGAACTTGGTAATCTGTATTTGTATCCAACTGAATGTAGCCAAACACTTCAAATGTAGATCTTCTTCTGATAATATAATCTTCAAACATCATGAGTATCATCTTTGTCTTCAAACTATGATCTTCTTTGTGTCTTCTAAACATTCATTTATGTTTGCAGCATCAGTCATTGTCTTCTTGAGTTAAATCTTTGAACTCTGAATCATGAACCTTAGTCTTGATTTGATGAGACAAAACCTTTTAAGTATTTTTTTTTAAATACTTCTTTGCTTGCAATCTTCATACATGAAATAAAATAGTTAACAACAAAAACCAATCTGTATTGGCTTCATGATTTTTAGCAAATCACCAGCTATCAACGGATTTGATAAATTCTTTACCAGTTAGCCGTACACTCTGGAATAGCCAATACTTTATTCATAAAGATTAAGGTGTACTGATAACCTTACAATTTTTGGTAAATTGTCAACCATCAACGGATTTGATAAAGTCTTTACCTAGTACCGTTTGTCTAGGACTAGCCAACTCTTTGTTTCGAAACAAGGTGATTTATAACCATATAGTTTTTAGCAAACTATCAGCTTTCAACGGATTTGATAAGTCTTTACCACAAACCGTTTGCTTATGGACTAGCCAGTTTTGTGTTAGACATGGTGAACTGAGAACCATTTGTGAAGTGTGACTGAAAGTCAAACACTTAAGGCTCTTCCTCAGATTCTTCCTCATCTTTCAAATCCTTGATTTGTTGTTTAACCATTCTGATCAACTCCAAAGCATCAACAGATTCTTCTGTAACTTCCAATTGTTGTTCTAACATCCTTTCCAACAATCTTCTTTTGAAAGGGTAAGTCTTCTCTTGCAACATACAGTATGTAACATCATCTATATCCAGAATATGCAATCCACATGACGTATAATATCTCCAGTAACTAGGAACCTGATTCTCTAATTCCTTTAACATTTCTTGATCACAATTTTGTGGCTCATACATAAAGAGAAATTCCCAGTATAATAGTGATACTTCAGTTTTACCTGCACTGGCTTCTTGAACTAACCTGAAAAGATCTTGAATATCTTGTCTGTCAAGAATGTGAAGAATATCCTCCAAAAGTCTGAATATACTTGTTGTGCCATAAGTTCTTTAAATTCCATGAGCTTCACGTCCTTGATCCATAGAGTAAATCCATCTAGCAATAGATGATATTTTTCCAAAAATCTCTGTATCAATACATTAATCTTCAAATTTTACAATCTTCAAGTACTTCTTCAAGCTCTTATCATCATCACTATCTTCTGCTGTTGATTTAGCCCTCTTGGCTTTCTTCTTTGTCTTTGTTGACCTTTTCCTTTTAACACCCTTGGAAATTCCCTCAAGTTCTGTTGAACCCTCTTCCAAGTTTGTATGTACCGTCTCCTCAGTATGTACTGTTGACTGTGTATGTACTGCTTGTACATTTTCAGTCTGAGCAATATCTTGAGCTTCAACTCCTGTATTCATTCTTTGAGTAGTCTCTTCCTCCCTTGAACTTACCTTCTCCTTTCTATTCTTCCTCACATAAGTGGTCTTGATAGTTGGAGATGTATTTGTAGGTTCAGCAGTACTTGGCTTAATTCTAGGAGTACTACCAAATTGCCTTTGTTGTTGCAGATGTCTTCTATGTTTTTCAACAGCTATTCTATCTGCCTCAGATCCAATTTCAACAAAATTCAATTCAGTTCTCTTATTTTGCTCATATAAAGTCTTGATTTCTTCAAAATTCTTCTTGACCAGCTGAATATGAGTAAAACCCTTAACTCTCTTAAGAAAATTTATCATCTGATTTCTAATCTGCATAGTAGTTGGAGGTTTAATCTTTTATCTTCTTCTCTTTTCAGCAAAGAATCTTTGTTGCTCCCTTACCAGATCATCAATCAACTTTGATTTCTCTTCTTCATCATATGCATCTCTCTTTTCAGCTATCAATGAGTCTGCAAGAAGCTCACTTGCATGTAATTCAGCTTGTTTGTATGTTCCATTCTTGTTGTATTCTTTTAGCTTCTAGCAAATGCTGTTTTGCTGCAAGTTCTTCTTGTAATTCATCTTCACGAATTTGTTCTTGCATTCTATAAGCATATTTCTCATCATGGTCTAATTGATTAAATCTGTACATGACTTTGTTTATATCATCATCTGAATCACTTTCATCTTCAGATTCTGATAATATTTGCTTCTTCCCCTTATCCTTTGGATCAATCTTAGGTAGCTTCTTCTTCAGCTCAGAAGATCTTTCCTCATTAGCTTGTTGTTGAATAACTATACCTTTAGTAGGGTGTGCAGCTTGAACTTTCTTACCTTGAATTTGATTCTTTTTGGCAAGAACTTCTTGTTGTGTCTTTTTCTCTACCTCTGCTTGTTTAGTCTTCTCAACTGAATTCTTCTTTCTTAAGTCAAGCAGCAATTGAGCTAAAGTCTCATCCTCTTCAAAAGGAGTTTGACTTTCTAGTGAAGGATGATCACCAGCAGTACTTGCAATCGGCTTAGTTGGCTTAGCAGTACTTGGGTCTTCAACAATGTCAGCAGTACTTGCAGTCGGCTTAGTTGGCTTAGCAGTAATTGGATCTTCAATAATGTTGATTTCACCAGTATTAGACACACTTGTTTTTTCAATCACTTGTGTATCCCCAGATACTCTTTCTTCCATAGAAGTCATCATTTCAACTTGCACCTCTTCAGTCTTGTCTGATCTATTGCTCATTCTTGATCTAGACATTACTTACAAAGTTTGTTTCCTTTGGAACCATACTTGTCTTTGTGGTGATGGAGTTGAAGATATAGGAAACTGAATATTAATTTCCTCCAACTTCTCATAGAAAGTACTCCAATTCACTTGAAGTGGTGATTGAGGTATTGGTGCTGGCTGAGTTACCATTATTTCTTCAACTTGTGGTTCCTCATGAGTAGGCTGTGGTTCTTCCTGTTGAATCTCCATAGTTGAAGGTCCATCCACACCAGTCTCTAAACCAGTTCCATCTTCATTAGTCCCCATGACATCTTCATTCAATTCAAAATTGATGTCATTTCCAGAGATCCTTGTATGATTATCAGAATAAGGTGGTTGTTCTTCATAATTCCTCCCCTGTTTGGTTGCATTCAGTTGCCTTTTCTTGTGGTTCCTGAATCTTTGCTTCTTGATTGCAGACTTTTGAATAGATCTATGTTGCCTCATCCAAGGTGACACTTTGTTCTTTAACTTGATTAGGCTAGCTTCCAATTCAGCAATTTTCTTGTCTTGAACAAGCTTTTCTTTCTGCAACACCTGTACCTGTTGGGACAAACTTGTACACAAAGCAGTTAAATTTTCAACATCCACTACCTCTGGTGCTTGTGCTTGTGGTGAACCACTAGCAGCAATAGAAGCAGCAGGTGTGTGGATCATCTCATCATTGTTTGGTGGAGCACCAACATTGTGAGAAGAAGATTGTGAATCTTCTAGGGAATGGGAACTCTGGTGAGAAGGAGTTTGCTGAGAAGCACTAGCATTGCTAGGTTCCTCACCTTCTTGACTAACAGGTTGGGCTAACATATGAGCAAAAAATAGTGTAACTGTTCCTGTAAAGGCATTGCCTTGTCTAGTCAAGAAAGAGAAAGTTCTCTTTGTGAATGTAGGAACATCCCATGTATCAGTTAACTCTGGTAGGTTAGGTATTTGGTCAATAACTAAAGTTTGAATGAATCTAGTATACATCAAAAACTTTTTAGTCCCTTCCAAATTCCTAGTCACGCCTTCAAAAATTAATCTTGAAAAATTATAAACCCTGTTATTTGCTAGACAAATACCAGCTGATGCCAATGCAGCAGGAATTTGATCAAAAGATGTACTTTTAGAGCTTAAACAGTGAATAATAGCATGAAAAAGCAATTTCCATTGAGGTGAAAATAAAGCTTTAAAGAAAGTAAGACTTTCCCTACCACCTCCATAGCCCATGGCTGCAAGGCCTTCATGAATCTCTGTATTATTAAGCATACTAAGTCCATTTTCATCATTTAATCTTAAACTTGCTCTTAGCAGTACCTCAGTTACATATATATTTCTATGATTCACCCTAGCCTTAATGCAAGGTTGATTAAACCGAGTACCTAATACAACAGTATTCCAAAATTGTTCAACAATGGAAATAGAGACAACTGGACTTACTGTGAGTGCAAAGCGAATATGACTTCGAGATAGGAAACCAAGAATCTCATGGAAACCAAGAGATTCATCATTCGTAGCAAGATTCACAACCAAATTATGCTTAGAGATCACTTGTAAAGAAGCCATTAGTATTTTTGATGATCAAAAAATTAGAGAGAAGGTTATAGAATCAAGAAATAAAAATAAAAGATTAGGTGAATCAATTGTATAATTGGAGTAAGTATTTAAGTAAATAACAAACCCAAGCGCGAAGAAACCACCAAATTTACAAAAGAGACCCTTAACGGTACAACGGACATGTAGCGGTACATAAAACATAAGCGGTACTTGAATTTGTGCTAGCAGTACTTGGAGTTATAACGGTACCTCACAATTTTAACCAGTTCATGCTTTCTACTATCAATGTAACCTCTTTTATCTTTTTCTATTAACCTGCAATTACATCAAAAACACAAAACATAGACTATACAATAAAAATTATAAAAATTTGTACAACTATTACCTCCCCTCAACATATGCAGCAGGTTGTTGGTTGAGCATACCAATGTGTGTCACCAAGAATTCAAATCTCTTTGCATCAAATGCCTTGGTCAACAAATCAGCTACATTGTTGTCTGTATGAATCTTCAAGACTTAAATAAGCTTTTTGTCATAAGCATCTCTTATAAAGTGATGTCTTATTTCAATATGCTTGGTCTTAGAGTGAAATACTGGATTCTTGACAATGCATATAGTACTTTCATTATCAATGTAAATCTTGGTGTTCATGAAGTTAAACCCATAATCTAACAGTTGATTTTGAATCCAAAGTACTTGACCACAACAATGAGCAGCAGCTACATATTCAGCTTCAGTTGTAGAAGTAGCAACAATTGTTTGCTTCTTACACTGCCATGATATGAGTCTTCTACCTAGGAATTGACAACCTCATGTTGTGGATTTCCTATCATGATTAGCTACAACATAATCACTGTCTGAGTAAGCTTCCAATTCAAAGGTGGAATCTCTAGGATACCATAATCCTAAATTCGGTTGACTTTTAAGATATTTAAAAATCTTCTTCACAACATGTAGATGTGACACCTTTGGATGAACTTGGAACCTTGAACAGGCACACATAGCAAACATAATATCTGGCCATGAAGTAGTAAGATACATCAATGAACCAATCATTGATCTGTATAGATGAATATGAACATTCTCTCCATGTTCATCTTTTGATAAAGACTTCTTGGCTTCAAAAGGTGTGCTTGTACTCCTTGTATCCATATATGAAAATTTCTTCAAGATTTCAGCAACATATTTATCTTGGCTGATAAATATTCCATCTTTCCTTTGTTTGACTTTCAGTCTCAAAAAGAAAGTTAGTTCTCCCATAGAGCTCAATTGAAATCTTCCTTTCATCAAAGCTTCAAACTCTTCACACCATGTCTTCTTGGTAGAACCAAAAATGATGTCATCAACATAAACTTGAACTAGAATGATGTCCTTAGCATTCTTCTTGATGCACAGAGTTTTGTCAATGGTTCCTCTCCTATATCCATGTTCTAGTTGAAAATTAGATAAGGTTGCATACCAGGCTCTTGGAGCTTGATGCAGACCATAAAGTGCTTTGATAACCTTGTAGACTCTATTGGGGAATTTAGGATCTACAAAACCTAGAGGTTGAGAGACATATACCTCCTCTGGAATAGTACCATATAGAAAGGCACTTTTCACATCCATTTGATAGACTATAAATCCCATATATGATGCAAAGGCCAAAAATAACCTAATGGCTTCTATCCTTGCCACTGGTGCAAAAGTCTCATCATAGTCTATCCCTTCTTCTTGTCTATAGCCTTGAGCAACAAGTCTTGCCTTGTTCCTTACAACAACTCCTCTTTCATCCTTCTTGTTCCTGAAGACCCATCTAGTACCAATTACTCTTTTACCTGAGGGAAGATCCACAAGAATCCAAACTTTTTGTAGCTCAAAATTATGTTAATTCTTCTTGCATGGAATCTACCCAGCTTTCTTCATCAAGAGCCTAAGAAATGCTTTTGGGCTCTACTTGAGATAAGAAACAGGCAAACAAACAATGCTGAGTATCTTTATGATTTGTTCTCTGCTGTTGTTTGACATAACTCACAAGTGCATGAGTTTCAATATTGGTTTGAAGTTGTCTTCTGGTTTGTACGACAGATTTGGGATCTCCAATAATCTGTGTAGTAGGATGGTTGTTGTTGACTTTATGAGTGGGAATAGAACTGACTGGTATTTCTATTTCCAAATTATTGAAATCAGTTACTGCACCCTGCTCATCATAGGAAGCTTTGGAGAAGATTCCTTCAGCTGGACTAGCATATAAGTCTTCATCGTCCATAGCTTGTAAAATCTCTTCTAGTGAGTCAACAAATTTGGTAGATTTTGACTTAGCAGTACTTGTAGATGAAGTACCGCTAGGTGTAGTATGTACTGCTGAGTGTTTTGACTCAAAAGATTCTTCTCCTGAATGCTTATTGGCAAATGTAGCATTCTTTTCTTGATCTTGAAGCCTTTGAAGCTCTTGGAAGGCTTGATCATCTTTTGATGGCATGGTTTGCTTCTTGGGAGTGGCAAACATGGGAGTAACAGTAGGCATATTAGGCACATAGATATGAACATCATCATCTGATGAAGAAACATCTTCTTGAATACCTGCATTAGTTGCACTTGACTCCTCACCTGCATTGTTAGTTTGACAATCCTTTTCCAAAGAATAGTAATTCATGTAGTTAGTTAGATAATCTAAATCAAACATCCAAGCATAACCTATTCATGGGACATTTGGGTTTATTTTCTAAGAAATTAACATGAGCATTTTCTTCAACCTTCTTAGTTGCCAAATTATAAACCCTATATGTTTTACTTTGCACTGAATATCCTACAAGATATCCTGGATCAGACTTTCCATCAAACTTTCCCAAATAATCAAGAGTATTTAGTATAGACACATGACACCCAAAAGGTCTTAAATGACTTATGTTAGGCTTTACACTAGTCAAAAGTTCATAAGGTGTTTTGTTTTGAGGCTTGGTTACTAGGACTCTATTTAACACATAACATGCAGTATTGATTGCTTCTACCCAAAAGGTATTTGGCAAAAGTGAATAAGCCAGCATAGTTCTAGCAGCCTCAATCAGTGTCCTATTCTTCCTTTCAGCTACTCCATTTTGTCATGGAGTCCTAGGATTACTAAATTGTCTCTTAATTCCTTTAGACCTACAGAATTCATCAAATTCAGCATTCTTGAATTTTGTCCCATTATCAGTCCTAATGATTAAAACCTGTTTAGTGAACTGCTTTTCAACTAAAGTGATAAAATCCTTAAGTAATTCATTTGTTTCACTTTTAAGAGCTAAAAAGAAAACCCAACTGAATCTACTATAATCATCAATTATGACTAGATAAAAGGTCTTATGACTAATGCTTCTTATAGAAACTAGACCAAACAAATCCATATGCAAAAGCTGCAAAGGTTTTGTCACAGTGTTAACAGTCTTGGTCTTACAAGAGGCTCTATGTTGTTTACCTTTTTGACAGGCAGCACATGTGAAATCATTTTGAAAAGATTTGTTAGGTAGACCTCTAACCAAATTCCTATTCACTAATCTATTAAGATTCTTGAAATTCACATGACATAACCTTCTATGCCACAAATTTGACTCATCTAAAGAAGCCTTAGCTAGCAAACATGTAATACCACCTGTTGGAGTAATAGTATGAAGATTAAAGGTGTACATATTTTCTTGCCTGGGTACTTTAAGCAGTATTTGAGATTCCTTAGGCATCTCAAAGTCTTTAGACAGCACCAAGCAGTCTTTGTCTGTGAACAACACCTTGTTCTTCTTATCACACATTTGTGATACAGAAAATAGATTGAACTTATTCAATTCTTTTACAAAGAACACATCTTCAAATTCTAACTTTCCTGTGTTGATTTTCCCTTTGCCAGTGATTCTACCTTTGCTACCTCCAAAGGCTACTGGACCTCCTCTGAATTCTTCAAATTTAGCAAGAAAATCTCTGTTTCCTATCATGTGTCTTGAGCATCCACTATCTACTATACCTTTATCTTTCAATTCATCAATTAGATGCCCCTGCACACAAATAAAACTCATTAGTTTTTAACAGGGACCCAAGCCACATTTGGCTCAGATCTTGTGGGACCTACACATTTAAGAGTTTGTACTGAAGCATTCCCAGTAATGCTACTTTTGCTCTTATACTTCATGGTTTCATTTATGTAGTCAAAGACATAGGATGACTCTATGTGCTCAGACTTCTTTGCCTTAAGTACTGCTTTAACGGGACTTGTTTTAACACATGATTTATCTCTTTTAGGAACCCACATTTGCACTGGTTTATTTTTATCCTTACTTCTAGATGTTTTAACTTTTTCAAAAACCTTTTTAGAAGTCTTGGAGAACTTTGGTTTTGCAGAATTTAAACCAACAGTACTTAAGTTTGGTCTAGCAGTACTTGCAGGTCTAGACTTGCCGGTACTTGGTTTACCAAACTTTAAAGGTACTAGACCTTGTTTCATAAGTACTGCCCTAGGAACAAAACTTTTGGTAGAGTTATTTTTAATCTGTTTAGCTACCCTTGAGTGATCAAACTTAGGTTTGTCATTTTTAAGTTTCTGATTCCTATAAACCTGTTCATTTTTCCCATTACTGTTTTTCATGACCCTTTGTGCAGCCTTTTGTTTCACAATTTTATCTTCATGTAAAGTACAATCTTTGATAAAACGACTTAGACTACCACAAACATAACATCCTTTTCTTCTTAAAGAAGACCCAAAAGGTTGTTTTGACTTAACTTTCTCAAAACCTAGCCCACCCCTTTTGGCTTTATTATGTTTTACATTGTTTTCCAATATCTTTCTAGGAGTTTTTACCTGCTTGGGAGCAGAACTAGTCTTAGATTCCTCAAAAACAAAGTTGTTCATTAAAGGTGGATAAACAATATTTTTGGTCACAACAGTCTTTTCTTAGGACAAAGTACTAGAGTTTGAGGTATTTTTAACCTTTGGTTCTTCTAACTCTATACTTGTATCATTATTAGGGGGCATGAAAATTCCTGATAGTGGTGGAGGAACTGCCTTCATTCCTTCAGCATATCTATCATTTTCAGGTGTATCATTTACCTCACTAGAACTATCAAAAATCCCTTTTGATAAGTCCTTGTCAATTAAAGTTATCCCAGGTTGGTCCTCAATATATCCTTGGCCTGATTTATCATAATACCCCATTTGTGAATTAATCAATTTTCCCAATCCTTTAGAGGATTTTTGACAATGATTAATCACTTCTCTTTCATTATAAAGACTGGCTTTTAAAGCTTCATTTTCTGTTGATATTTTTAACAGTTGCCTTTCAAAAGCTCTTATTTCCACATCTTTTTCCCTCATTTGAAGAGTCAAAATTCTTATTTTCTCTTCATAGTTTTGTTGAGCCTTTTTATAAAAAACTATATTTTCTTCTAATTTAACAACACCCTATTTAAAAGCATTTAATTCTACAGTGCATGTGCTAGCCTTTTGATACTGTTCCTCTAGTTCTACTTTTAGGCTATTAAATTTAAGAACACAGTCTTTAGAACAAGGATGTACCTCAGTATCTTCATGTGAGAGAGCCATTAAACCAAACACTTCTTCTTCTTCATCTTCTGCCCAGTTCACCACTCCATCTACAATAACCAATGCTTTGGTTCCTTTAGGACTCCTGCTATTTCCTTTTGAAAAGCTTTCAGTTATTCTTGGACTGGTTCTATAGCTGTGCTTGGACTTTTGATTGCTATTCTCAGCTTTGTCTCTAGTGCATTCTCTTGCAGAGTGTACATTCCTTCCACAGTTATAGCATTCAACTTTGGACTTGTCATATCCTAATGGCTCATTAGGATCAATAGTCATTTTTCTTCCAGTCTTCTTGAAGAACCTATTAGATCTTACTGACACCATAACAGCTTTCCATTTAAGATCCATCTCTTCAACATCAGCATCATCCATTTGGAAAAAGTCATTGAGTGTTAATCTTGGCTTGTTGTCTTGTCCAGCAAAGAATGAGAAGGCATCATTGTCGCTAAACAATGGTGAAGACCTTCCATGTGGATTCTGAGAGACTATAGGGCTGCCTTCAATACTTTGTGGGTAAGTACTGCTTGTAAGTCCTCCAGCGGTATTTGTGAAGTATGTACCGCTGCTAGATCCACTAGCGGTATTGTGAAAGTAAGTACCGCTGTTCCCATCTGATACAAAAGCCAAGTTAGACTTTGAAGTAGTCGCTGCCTTTACCTCAGTGCCTTTCACATCTATTTCATATGCTCTTAGATTGTTGTAGATATGATCAAAAGGAATTGTTTCCAAATCATCTCTTGTGATGAAGTGCATAACCATTGCTTTCCATTCTGTTGGAACACTTCTTAAGAATTTTAAATTAGCTTCTTCATTAGGAATTACTTGTCCATAAATTGCCAACTGAATAAGCAACTTACTGAACCTTCCATAGCCACCATGTATCCCCTCTATACTGGTAATTGAGAAGTTATCAAATTCTTGCTTAAGAAAAATCTTCTTTATCTTCTTAGATTTGTCATTACCCCTAAATCTAAGTTTTATAGCATCCCACATAGCTTTAGCATCCTTATAATGATGGAAGCTTGGTAGGATGTCTTCAGAAAGAGCAATAGCCAAAGCAGTTCTGGCTTTTCTCTCTCTGATCTCTGCTTGTACCTCCTCAACAGTCACATCAGGAAAAGCATAGCATGTACCGTCTGGAAACCAGTGTAGCTTCTTTGGTGTGTTCCCATTCTTGATAACTTGCCACACAATGTGATCTGTGTGATTCAAGTAATGTTCCATCTGCATAGCCCATGTCACATAATTGTCACCTTTGAGAACTGGGAGTTTAACAACAAACAAAGTATGAGAAGGTGTTGTTGTAGAGGTAGCTACTGCATTCACGGCTTGAACACCTTGTACTGGTGCAGGATGCACAACTTGTGGTTGTCCCTGTGGTATAGGATCAGGGTTCTGACCATCATCCAAGTGAGCATCATCACCATCTGGTTGAGACATTGAGTTTTGGTATGTGTGGAGTGTATGGGGTTGTGTTCTTCTTTTTTAGAGTTTCTCAACAGGCTCTGATACCACTTGTTGATCCCTTTGGTTGGATCTATATTCTGTTAGGAATTAGTATAGTAGTTTGTAATCAAACTAAAACACTTTGAGCACTCTTACTAACACTAAATAAGTTATGCGGAATCTAACTTATAAAGCACAGAAGAACAGAATTACTTTTAACTATTTGATTCTCTTATTAATCGACTTGAATGAGGTACGTAAAAGACATTGTACCTATGTTCCTTTTATAGAGTAAGGAACCCTAGAAACCTTAGAATATTCCATAAAGATAACTATATCACAGATGATATATTATCAATATTCTAACTATTTAAGTAAATCACATAAGATATACTCTAACTATAACTATGACATATCTTATACAAAGATATATTCGTCCTAATCAACATAGCAATACTTACTTTATAAGTAGCAATACTTACTATGTACCGCGTTAATACTAACGGTACTTACATAACATTGACAGTACTTAAAATACACTAACGGTACTTGAAACTTAACAAATAATTCCCAACAGTCAGTCGTGATAACTCTAGTTGAGAGTAGTTGTCGTAACAATCACAATCTGTGATGGATATGTCTCAACTTACCATTTTACATTTGTGATATGAGCTTTGTCAAATTCTATTGACTATCACACTTTGTAAACATGGCCGTTACCGGTATACGCCATCTTGGTATGTCCTTTACGAATTAGCGTAAACTATCCTTCATATTTTATAAATTTATCTCAAATAATAAATTCATATTTCATCATAGATTTAGCTATAATTGTCTCTTTGAAATACTTTCAAGATTTCTAAGACATAGCTTTCCACTTAGGACAAATACATCCGCTCTAGTGGATCTAGATTCTTATATGTAAGAATCCATATTTTCTTTATTCTATCACTTGATAGTAGTAGGATATCTTCCATAATGCAATATTATTAGTATAATAGTACTCAAGTAATACTTATTCAAATGGTCGTCACTTGAATTACTAATATATCTGCTTGCCTGATTATAAGTTCTAAATCAGATCATACACAGTCATTAGACACATAAGATACCCAATATTATTTGAGTATTCAAAATGGGAAACATCTTTACCTCTATTTTAAATAGATTTAAAAATATGTCATTAGACTCTAGCTAGGCCGGAATCCCCCACATTAAACCTCTCAATAATATTGTTTATCTTAATGTTTGACTTCAAAACAAATCCATATGGGTTCAATAAACCCAACTAATGAAATTCATGTCAAATATTGACTCCAACAGATCATTAGTGGATTTATTCATCTTGTTATCACTTCTAGTGATAAGTATACTATTCATGTATAAACACACGAGTACATATTTACTATTGATCACACGTACATACATCAATTTTAAATCCACATTCTGACATGATATGGTCAAAAAGTTTGATGTCATTGCTTGGGAGCTTTCCTTAAGCCATATAATGACTTAATAAGCCTACAAACTTTTCTCTCTAGTATAGGAACCATGAAACCCTCAGGTTGGTTCATGTATAGCTCCTTTTCTAGATCCGCGTTTAGAAATATCGTTTTCACATCCACATAAAGAACTTCCAAAATTTCTTAATGCGACAATGAAGTACCATCCTAATTGAGGTTATTCATGTAACATGCGAATAAGTATCAAAGGAAGTTATACCTTCTCGTTGTCTAAATTCTTTGATTACCAATCTTGCTTTGCACATGTCAATGGTGATGCCATCGAATTTCATCTTCTTCTTAAAGATTCATTTATAGCCTAGTGGTTTACAAACTTAAGGTAAATTCACGAGCTTGTAAGTTTACTTTTGTAAGATATAATCTATTTCACTTTTAATAGATTCTTTCTATTGATGCCCTTACAAAGAAGTTATCGCTTCACAATAAGAAGTAGGCTCATTTTCTACCATAAAAAAACAAAAACCGAATCCAACCAATCTCTCGGTTCATGCCATTTTGTTTCTTTCTAGGTTCAGCCTCTCATTGGGCCAATCTTGTCTCTCATCTGAGAGATCAATATCATCTCGTTCTCTCTAACCTTGGACAACATCGTCATCTATTCTAGATGATCTTCCAATTTCCTTCGTAAACAAGGAAATATATTTCCATAGAAGGAATCATTTCTTAATTCCATTATTGTGTCTATTTTCGATTCATGTACAACGAAACGATAAGCACTCTTATTCATAGCATATCATGTGAACAACTGAACATACAATCCATGGGTTTAGGTCCAATCTTCTGAACCATGAATTTCATACAGATATCTTAGCTAGATATCCCCCCACATTTGTAAGTACTTATAAGATAGTTTTCTTCTCATCCATAGTTCGTAAGAGTTATCTTATTTTATTTACAAGGGATCTTATTCAAAAAATAAGTAGTCGATATAATCGCTTTCCCCCACATGCCATGTCTTAAACCTAGACTTAAGAACATGGCATTAACCATTAATTCTAAGGCATGATTCTTATAGAGACACATATTTACCTCCAATGACTTCGTATCACCTTATTATCGATAATAAGTTGGCTTTCAACTTATGTATATAGACCAATCTTGTCTATATCCTTACTCTCAAGTAAGTGTAAATAACAATATTTTGTACCACATTCAGCCAATATGAAGAAGTACACGATATTCTCTACCTTAGTAGGTATCAATTCCAAATCACATAAAATCATGTGAATCATATCAAGGTTTTTGATTATTTTTGTTCAACCAAGAACAAAAAAATTGTCAATTTGGCTTCAACGTAAGTTTTGATTTTATAATCCGTGTCAATACAAAAATGGGTATCCAATTTGGTTTAATTAGAAAACATGTTGAGGAAAATTTAAAACATGTCAAAGTAAGTCATAACATACATTTTAAAATGACCATTAGAAAACATAATCAACTTAACCATTATAAAGGCATAACCCGTATGCACTTAATTTATGTTATTCGTTAAATCGATTTTTATTTGATTCAAACACAAATGAAAGCCAAGTTTTATTAAGCAACCATCCAGATTCAAGATTCCTACGAATCTCCGGCACGCACAACGTTGGTTAACTTAGTTTCTTTTCCAGATGTAATCACATCTTTTTCCTTGATATTAGCAGTTGGAGAGTTACCGAAACTCGTTCTCTCCATTCTCAACTGCAATATAAGATTTAACCAAACTCTTATCACCATATACATGACATGATACAGAAGTGATGATGCACCATTATCTATGGTTGGATTCACTCATGGCCTCAGTTTTCATGTCATTTCCATTTAACACATAGTTACGACACAAAAGGTTTCTGATTGCTTTAAAGCATCTACCATACACATAACTCGAGTATCGGTCTCCCATTTTACAAGTAAGGGAGCAGATCCTTTAGATGTCACTCGTGACATTCCAAATAATTTGTTAATCCGATGTCTCATAATTAGTTTGAAACTAATTTCTGTTACTATTAACAACATTCTAAATCACATAGTGTTTCTTATCCAAAACAAATTAAATCGAATTTTGTTTCAAACCACTAATGTTTTGTGAGATCCGTTACACAAAACCACTTTAAAGAAAGTCTTTCGACTAAACAATTAAAGAATGTCTCCTATAACATAATCTTTCCAACAAAACCACATATGTTGTCAATCTTCATCATGAAGATCTTAATAGATCAATTTCATACGATCAATTTGTACAATGAAACTCAACAAGGTCTCAGTATTTCCATTCTTATAAAGAAACTCAACAAGGTTTCTACAAGTATATATAAACTCAACAAGGTTTCAAGAATATATATGGTTTATAATTAAACTCGGCCTAATTTAAAATAAATTACACAAGTTAAACAAACACTTCCACTTATTTAGTAAAATATTGTATGTAATCTAATATCTGATATTTAATGATAACTCGTACCATTGTCAATATCTTGTTTTCAAAGAAATTCTTCTTGATTTCATTGAACACGTTCCAAAAATCTAATAAAATTACAACTTGCATTTTATGAGATCAATGAATACATTATAATAATCTCATAAAATAGCAACTTATATTTTTCGAGACTTGTATCAAAGAAACTCCACTTAGTTTCAATGAATCCAAATTCATCATGATTTCAATCATGTTATAATTGGCGCACCATTTACATTTACAAGATACACTAGGGTTACAATTGTGTTACCACAAGTTAAGAACTACTAAAACAATTTGGTATCTAATAAACTCGGCATGGTTTAAATAAACTTTTACCAAATTTGACTCAAAGAAACTCAATCGTGTTTTTTTTATCAAAATCCACACAAGTTGAAGGAAACTTGTTTGATTATATTGGCTAATCAGAATTTTAAAGTTTTTTTTAGTGAAATGCAGATGGCCTACATGTATTTATCTTTATTATAGTTGAAAAACTTAACCTATCAAGTTGACTTTAATTTGAGATAATCTTTTTTTTTATGTTTTTTAGTTATAATAAACTCTTTTATAGAGGGTTTTTCCACCCATGTGATAAAGAGACTCTTGCACTTAACATGTTATTTTTTACTCAAAAACTAATTTTAGACTACATGGCCCCATTGAAGAAGTTTGCTTGATTCATCGAGAAAAGGAAAACTGCAACACTAGAAGACTCTGGTCGGAATGAAATATCAATGTTTAGCTAATATATTGTGTGTTTTCTTATCATTTGTATCTCTCTCTCTAATTAAAGAAAAAAAACAAGATTCATATAAATTTATACTAAAACTTTATGCATTGGTTAAAGGAAAAACCAAATATGATTTACTCAACATACGTGTAAGCTATTGTGAAATAACATTGACTTATTCAAAAGAGCACATTGACAAGGACAACCTTTAGTGTAATGTGACGATGTATGTTTTTGGGTTACATTGTTAACTTAATGGTGTAATAAAAGAATTTCATTATAGTGATTGTTCATAATAAAAGAGTTATCAATCATTTTATTCAATATGATTTTTCTTATATAAGTTGAATATTCATTTTTTTCTTTGCTAATGCATTCAACAAATAATATGGTATATTAATAATTGATTTACCAGTACTTACGTTTTATAAACAATATTCACAAAACAAGCAACCTTTTGTTTGTATTGATATACACGCGAAAAAATTCACCTAAAGAAACAACGTAAACAACAATAACAAGTCATACCCGTTCAAATAAAAAAAAGTTAAACAATAATCAGAAGTCATACCCGTTCATCGGACGGGTTTTGCCACTAGTTGATTACAAGAACATGCTAAGATTATCGCTTCTGCTGATTACAAGAACATGCTACAAGAAATCGAGAATCAACGAGCAGGCATTCAAGCAGGAGAAGACTCGTCTACCACGGTTAAGAGTAAAGGTAAACGCAAGCAAACAACTTTACCTAAACCCAAAACCAAGAAGAAAAAGACTGTGGCTAAGAAGGGTAAGAGCACGGCTGACGAGCTTGTTCTTCACGATGAAGAAGATATTGATGACGATCCTACTCTCGAGCAAACTCAAAAGACTGAGAAAAAGTTAATGAAGATGGCTATTGAACATAGTAGGAGAGACACGGGTGGTAGTGGTTCGGGTGCACAGATGGATGTTGAAGAAGAATACGAGGAGCCAAATGATATTAATGAGTTTGGATCACCCGAACGTTACTTAGCATCGAAGGAGACATCCATTGCTGATACAACAAGTGTTAAGAAGGAGTCCGGTGCTACAACAATCATTGTGACTACACAACCTCTCGTAACTCAACCTCCACCAATCCAGCCTTTACCAACCCGACCGGTGCCAACACCATTCCTTCCACCTCCAACAACTTCCATCCTTAGTACTGTAATCACAACCGAGCCTCTTCAACCATCCCAGAGTAGCTCTGTACCATCTTCAATGGCTGCATTCGTAATGGCAGAAATGTTGGATAAACACACGGATAGTCAAAGAAAAGAGATGGATAAACTTCGAGAAGAGCTATTTCGACGAGTGGAAAGAGAAGCGGCATCCAAGAAAGACCAAAAAGAGATGCTAGCTAAGTTCACTGCAGAGATGGAGTTGACACGTAAAGCTCATGCAGAAGAACTTGCTCAGGTCAAACAGGCTGAAGCTGATAAGTATGAAGCACGACTTACGAGACTTCGAGTTATAAAAGATAAATATAAGGATCAGAAAGAAACACTTGAAGCTTCTATTTTAGAGACAGTGAATGAATATGTTGAGGCCCTTATGCCAAAGCTGCATGATGAGATGAGGAAACTTGCGGCTGATAACTTGATGATTAAGTCGTCCAACCCTTCCGAGTCAGCTTACAAAATTGCATATGACTTGACGGATTTTGAATTAAAGAAGATCCTCAAAGCTCGCATGAAGGAAGTTGGATCCTTTAACAAGTCTAAAGTTCAGCGGATACTCTACAAAGCACTCAATGAAGCTATTTTGGAGGATGATCGGTTGTTTAAGACGTTTGGAAGTGTGGTACCTTATCACATCTTGGATGAGGAGGAAAAGGTAGATAGTGAACAAGAGGAGGGTAATGGTGAAGAAGAAGAAGAAGAAGATGATGATGATGGTGACGATGATGGTGATGATGATGAGGATGGTGATGATGATGATGATGGTAATGGTGATGATCAAAATGAGGAGAGTGATAAGGGTAGCAACGGAGATGATGATGAGGATGATGGTGATAAACATGATCAGCCTGAAACGGGGGACAAGGTTTCCAGCAAAAAGAAACCATCCAAGTCTGGTACCAAGTCTCAGAAAGATGCTGCCCAAAAGGAAAAGTCCACCTCTACGGAATCAGGACGAACCAAGTGGCGCCATGATGTGAATGCTGCTACTGCGTCATCGATTCCCGGTACATCTGTTTCTGTTTCTATACCTGTTACCACTAATCCTGTTAGTTCTTTTGTTGCTCCTGTGATTGCAGAATCAGTAACTGAACCTGAATCTGCACAACACTCGCCTGTCCATAATACCACCGAGATGCCTGAATCAGAACCAGCAAGTGTTCATGTTTCTACTCCCCTGCAACAAGAACCACAATCTACTGTTCCCGAGTCAAGCACACAAGACTGGGCGGACACATTGGAGATTGATGAAATTGCACCGCCACAAGCTTGGATCACGGCAGCTGCTAAATATGATCCAATCACAGACGCTGACAGAGATGTTCTATATCTCCGTATCCGTAGTCCGATAGACTTGTGTGCATTTTTGGCTCATGAGTTTAAATCTTCGGTCATTCCGTCTTTGGTGAAGAGAGCGCTAAAGGATAAGAGAATTCACGCCAAAACCAGGTTAAGCCGCATGGAGTACGAGTATTATGCTGATGAGGTCCTGAAAGCTCTTAATACCGTTCAAAGGCCAGGCCTTCATGAGTCAGAAAGAGCTCCACCTCCACTTGATCCTTCTCAAGATAATCAAATTGCTCTTGACTTCTTTGTCACCTATGATCTTGATTATCTCCTCAAGGGATCATCCAAGTACGCAACCTCCCTGACCTTGTTGAAAGCTGCTAATTGGGGGACAATACCCTGGATCGAGGAAAAGGTAAACCGACTCTGGGTCCCAAAGGTAAATCGTAATTATGATATGTATGCTGTTATAGGTGCATCACATTGGGACGAGCTAGTCCGAAGGGCGTACAGAGGTTGCTGCTTAGCCAATTCAGGAAGTATTATCAAATCCGATATTCGCATCTCAAGTATTTTGGGACTGAAAACTGAAGCCAAGAATGGCTATCATCATGTGACGGAGATTTGTCTAAAAAGGGAGGATGACAGAGAATACACAATACAGCAGGGAGATTTTTCTATCATTCGCCTTGAAGATATCGAAGACATGTTGCTTATGATGACCCGTGATCAACTTACCCATCTTACTCGTGAAGAAATCATTGCCTTGAATACAGCACTTCGTATGTTCACACGAAGCGTTGTTATCAAGAAACGAGTTGAAGATCTTCAATTGGGAGTTGAAAGCTACCAAAGGAAGCTTAACCTGACCCGTCCAATTAATCAAGTTCTACCTCAACATGTCAACAGATGTCCCTATATCGGCATTACCATTCCGAGTTACGGGATTTTCTACTTGAACAGTCGTGGGATCATGAAGTTTATGAGGGTAGGTGAGCTTTATAAATACAGTGATGGGACTCTCATATACGTCAGAGGAAAATTGGAGCATCTTAATTCTGGTGGGTCATTACCAGAAATGATTGAGGATTGGCATCCGGGTTATCGGAAAATGGCGACATATGTGATCAAGAAGATTGATGAAAAGCTCTGGGAACGTAGATTGATGAGGAGCTTAGAAAGGTTCGTTGGTGGTAGACCATATGGAGTGCACCACAAGTTACTGCAACGATCCATCTAATGGGTCGTATATCTCAGGTCCACTCTATATTGGTTTTTAATTGTGAATATGTAAATTTTGTGAATATTGTGCTTTTATGGCTTGATGTAGTGTTAAGGTATGATAATTTTTCAAGAATTTCTTACGAGATTCTAAATCTTTCAAAATATATCATACTAAAGCACTACAATTAACCCTTATTAATTTAAGGGGGAGCATTAATATGTTCTATGGCCAAACATCGATTTCATTTTTTACCCAAAGACTGGTTAATCCATTCAATATCCCAAATATTAATGGTTAACATTTTGGATAAGGGGAGAAAATGGGATTAAGGAGACTTAAATGATACTTGGCTAAAAGATGAAAAAGACTTAATGATAATCCAACTTAATATGTGTAAAGCACGTGTTAAGGGGGAGCGTTTTTGATGAACAAAACACTTAAGGTACAAAACTCTTGATTTCAATATCACAAGTACCTTAAGTGATTTTCAAGGATTTTTCATGGTGACTATACTCTCCCAAAACACGCTTTATTCACGACGGATGTGGTGACAAAAGGGTGGTAGGAATAGGTTTTAGTCCAATGATTCATCAGAGCCGATGGAATCTTCCCAAGGACAATTCCCTAGATAGAATTAGAAGTCCTAGGAAAGATGGAGAAAGATTGTGAACGTAGCAGAGTACCGACTAATTACTGATGCTAGCACTGGAACAATCACAACAAGGTGCTAGTAATGATGTATTGGTAAGTACTGAAGGGGTTGAAGAATGAAAAAGAAATGTAAAGATAAAGGGTGTAAAGAAAGAAGCCCTCCTTACAACTTTAGGCAGAAACCGGGTCAATACATATGCTATTGAGATCATTTGATAATGATTCTCGATATTGAAGAAAGACATCATGGACCCAGTGATACAATGCACAACCCTTCCCAGCTAACTCAAATATCTCTCAAAAGGTATTTGTTTTAATCACACGGAGATCAACACGTTATCTATTGGTTTATTCACTTCGAATAGACTGATATTGAAAAGGTGGCACTCCTCTCCAGCCATCGCTCACTAAATCAAAACGCACTATCGAGTCTAGAGCCACGAGATCATCAAAAGTCTCATTAGGACACTTTCCATTTATTCCTTGCTTTCTCACACACTGTGAAAAGTAAGAGATTTTTAGGAGTCCTACGCAGTATTCTTGTAATATTGCCAGAACATCCGAGTAATACGCAAGTATTACAATGAAGATGGAAATCCTGTTTGAGCCAACATAAAACAAGCTCATGGTAGGTTACACGTGCAGTTCTTTAAGAACCAATCTTGTGAAAAACTGGAAAGAAACAGTAGTTTAATTCTTAATTGAACTTAAACTCGTTCCAGGCCTCTACGCATTATCATATGATCTTGCCAGAACACTCAGAGTGACACTCTTTAGTGTTCACAGTGACGAGTGGAAATCCTTCTAGTGTTAACATCAAACAGCACTTGGTAGGTGACGTGCAAGATTCTTTATGAATTAAGCTCGTGATAACTGGAAAGCAACGATGGTGAAAATCTTAATTGAAATTCACTTGTTCCAGGTTTCATGAATTGACGGCTTCAATCACAAGGATAATTTATCAAAGTGATTCACTCTTTATGTTCGCAGTCAAGCTTAGTGATCGTCGAATAAAGAGAACGGGTTTACCCGCGAAATCCTGTCAGGAAGTTACTTAATTGAAACTATCCGTCACAGGTACGATATCTAATATCTTCCAACGGTCTTCACCGACCAGAGGTAAAACGCTACCGATTTAGAATGAAATGTTCTAAGCCATTTCATTCGTGTCTTATCATGTTGCTGCGAAGACGGTGGCGTTGCGGTGTACCAGCTGAAGTCGTTCCCGCATGCTTATGTTTTTCTGCATCAAAGTTCAGCAAAATTCAAGAAAGTACAAAATGAAGTCTTCCGCTGTACCAAACTCTGAAGCTTTTGAGAATTTAACAAAAGACATAAGTGTGTGGAACATGGAGTCACGAGGAGGCAAGATTCACAAGAACGCAAAGATCGCACGTGATTGGTCAAAAGAACAATGCTCTCAAGCCAAAGCCTAAAAGATCAAATCAACATATTCACAACAAAAAGAAAAGAAGAAAAGACTACGAGCTGAAGAACGAAGACTTAGTATAGTATGCTAGGTTTAGAACTGTGTAACGTGGAGTGACCTCCCTTAGGGGGAGATTGTTAGAAATACGTTTTTAACGTATATTAGAAGTATCGGTCACTCCACAATATTATTAATGTTGTATAGCTCGTAGTTAATGTTTGCTTATTTAGTTAAGTAAGAAACCGGCCCATGGGCTTGTCATGGGTCGGCCCATGACTTTAGTAAATCTAGGTTACAAATATAACATATGTAATAAACTAACTAAACGATCAGTTTGAACGCAAACTCATCATGGTTTCAAAACAAACTGATATGATAAACTGTTTTAAAAAATCGTTTATAGATCCGTAACACCAGATTTGTTAATTAAAATTCTGTTTACTTAAAAACTGATTTCCTAAAGAAACACAATCTTGGTTTCCAGAGAATACAGTTTGTATAAAACTAAGTTAATTAAATTAATATGATTTTAGCAAAAAAGTGTTTAATTTGTAACACTTTTAAGACTGATTTTAGCAAAAAAGTGGTTTTGAGAGAATCTGTTTTAAGAGTGTAGGGAAACTATAACACTTTTATTTATAAATCAAATAAATAAAATTAATTAAATTAACATAAAACAAATAACAGAATATATTAATAGAAAAATAAATATAGACATAATTGTAAATGATAATTAAATAAAACAATAAAAAATAAAAAGATTTACTAAATCACCAACAAGTCAAGGAACGCGTAAAACACGCTTAGAACTAAAGAGCCGAGGCAGGTGTTTGACACGCTTCCCTTAAAACAGATTTGTCGTCTGTTTTCTAGGGTACAACAGCCAAAACAGTAAGTTGTACTGTCGGACTTAACAAAACTGCATGGAATTTCACCTTTTCAGATGTGTACTCCATATGTTGGAAATCAATAATAATACTTATTGATTTGATGTGTTAGAAAAAACTATGGAATTAGGCCTCTATTTATACACAATAGACTCCCTTCCAGTTTACTCATCCCACCGATATAGGATAAAAAATAAACTATTTTTTCTCTTTAAGCATGGTACCAAATGCCTAACTTTGAGACACGATATCTCATTCACATCAGCTTCATTTTGGACACATAAAGGCTCATTGCGAAGCTCTCTTCAAGGAGAGCACGAACCTATAAAGTATCACTAATATATATGAAACATACATATACATAATTGTGTCCAAAGTTGGTCATAAGTCATTTTGCCAACAATATTTTCCAACAGTGACATAGTAAACACCCTCGAACATCTCTTCAAGCTGCGAAACCATGCGAATATTACATACCCACTACTTTTAATCTTCGAACGAATCAATATTCATGTCGGGGACTATCCACCATCTATAATCAGCAAGCGAACCTGTTGAGCCATTTCACACTTGAAAAAAAATGACTTGTAGTCTCCACGCCTTGATCACATATACCACAACCTATAGATTGAATTTCGATCCCGCTTCTAGACAATTTAAATCTAGTAGACAACGAATTCGACATAATCTTTCAAGTATAGATGTTAACCTTAAGAGCAACAAACTTGTTCCACCTCATATTACAGTAAAGGTCCATACTATTCTCCTTATCTATTAACTTGCGAATTGAAGCTACGTCGAACTCCCCCAAGCCATCCAAATTCCATGCCCATCGGTCTTCCATGGAATTTAAAACTACCTGCTGTAAAACCTGCACGAACTGGTCGTACTGTTCCAATTCGACTCCTCCTCTTGGCTGTCGACGAAACGAAAATAAACACGAAGGCTGTTTTAATTTCTTGCTAATGGTAATGGATTTGTTCGAATAAAGAGCATAAACCCTGGGAAATATGTCCTTAAGTTGGCCCTGTACATTCCAGACATCTTCCCATAATACCGTCTTATTCCCATTTCCCACCCGAATACAGAGATATTACATCAGATCAATACCATTCCTCGCAAGCTTTCTCATCTCACTGACAATGTTCGACCAAACAGAGGTGTACCCATGATTCGCCTCCCTACCTAATTCGCCATCGTTTCCATGAATAGCTTTAACCAACCTAGCCCACAACGATGTCCCATGAATAAAAAATCTCTAACATTAGACCCTATTAATAGCATATAGACTGGCTATCTCGAGACCTCCTTTCTCTCTCGGTGTGAAGGTCTTTTTCCGACTAATCCAAGATATCTTTCCTCTTCCCGCCTCATGACCGTTAACAAATTACACCTCATAGACTCTAGCGAGTTTAAGACACCCGAGGGAACTTTAAACATAGACATATTAAAAATCAACATGGATCCCAAAACGGATTTTACCAAATTAAGACGACCCCCGATAGATAACATTTTCATTTTCCATTTAGATAATCTTTTATGAACCCAACTTCCTACCAATTTTGAAGACGATTCATCGCACCTCCTACCTTAGACCCTAGATAAACGAAAGGCGTTTTGAGAACTAGGCATCCATGTCTCTTGGCAGCACACTCAATGCTATCGTTATTAACATGTATCCCTATAATTTTACTCTTCCTCATGTTTATTTTGAGCCTCGACACCCTATGAAATCAATCAAGCACTCGCATCAATGTCGAAATATTCCAATCGCTCCATTGACCCATGGACACCACATCATCCACGTAAAATAGATGAGACACCGTGATCTTATCGTATAGACTTATGCCACGGAACAACCCTTGCTCCTCAACCTTTCGAAAGAAATGTAAAAACTCTCCATGATCAAGATAAATAAAAAAAGGGACATAGGATCACCTTGTTTAAGCCCTTTACCAAAAGTAATTCCTCTGTTGGACTCCCATTGATGATAATCGACCCCCTCGACGAGAGAAGACACGCTTGAATCCAACTATGCCATTTAACCCCAAAGTCGAATTTACATAACAATTCATCTAGGTAATCCCAACGAACCGAATCATACGCTTTCTCAAAGTCAACTTTAAAAATAAGGGAACTTTGTTTTTCTTTCTTACACCATTGATGAATCTCATTAAGAATGAAAGGCCCATCGAGAATTTGACAATCCTCAATAATTGCCGATTGAACTTAGGTTGACTGTATCTTTTATGATTGTGAAGTTGCTGTAACAGGAAATGTTTGATCTATTTCCTCAAGCTTCTCATAGAACTTATTCCAAACGGCTTCTTGAAACACCTTTTCTTGTGGTGGTGGTAATTTTGGCTGAGATTGATCTTCCATGTTGATGTCATCCAAAAATGTTCAATCTCATCATCATTAGTGAAATTCTTTTCCTCAGAATTTCTTTCATCCCCAATATTAGCTGGAATATCAGAAGAAGGACATGGTTCCTCTAAATTCCTCCCCTGTTTGGTTGCATTCAGTTGTTTCCTCCTAAAGGCCCTTAGCTTCTGCTTTTGCTCCCTTAAATGAGCCTTTTAAATTGACCCCTTGTGATGCCTAAGCCAAGGATTTGATCTTTTCCTTAGCTTTTTGAGCTTGGCTTCCACTTCTTCAATTCTTTTATCTTGTACAAGCTTTTCATCTTGGAAATCTTTAACCTGTTTTGATAGACTTGTACACAAAGCAGTTAAATTAGCAATATCCAACACCTTTGTTGCCCTGGCTTGTGGAGAACCACTAGAAGCATGTGAAGCAGCAGGTGTGTATAGGTTGTTCTCATTATGATGAGAAGAAGAAGTTTGAATTCTTCAGAGGGTTGAGGACTGTGATGAGAGGGAGTTTGCTGAGATTCACTAGTTGAACTAGAAGCCTCACCCTCTGTGATAGCCTCATCTGCTAACATGTGGGCAAACAATGGTGTTAAAGTCCTTGTAAAAGTGGTGCCTTTCTTAGACAAGAAAGAAAAGGTTCTCTCAGAGAAAGTAGGGACATCCCATGTGTCTGATAAGGTAGGAAGGTTAGGGATTTGGTCTTGAATTAGTGCCTGAATCAATCTGGGATACTGATGTGTTCGAACATAGATATTTAAAGAATGCAAATACAAATCTCCGTCAAGAAGCCAAAATATTGATGTGCTCTCCACACATTGGGTTTTAAATTTATAAACAAGAATTACCGATATTAATTAGGAACACAAATACGAGCAAGTATACTCTAGTCATGTTGCAACTAGGTTGGTAAGTCAAGGTCGTCCTATGTGACTTGGTTATACTCAAGTGTTATTTGTTTGTAACAATGGTAGGTATGATTGTCACGATCACACCACCATGGGAATCGTTAAAGGCACAAGCACACAAAGAACATACATGTATAGTCAAATGATCACATGGCCATTAGGATGTTTAGTTTGGAAAACATATTAAAGGTAATCCTTTCGACCTATAGAACCAATAATAAGACACTAGTGCTTTATAAATCAATAATACGCAAGTCTCAATCAAGTGGTCTGTAACACCCCCATAAAGCGGGTATCATAGTGGTGGATCGATGAGCAAATAGCTTACAACGCACATATCATAATTATATGATTTTTGAAATACAATTGATGTAAACATTGAATTGGTACAATCATTTAAATCGTTGAATAACATTTGTTATGAATATGCCAGTAAAAGATAATCCCTCGTCATTTTTATGCTCCTAAATGATGCTCAATCCATGCTCAAATAATCTTGCTAAATAACCTGGGAAAAATATGCTTAAAACAGTCAACATAAAGTTGGTGAATTTACAGATTTTAACAATTAATTAGTTTGGACATACAATAATCATAGACGTAATAATGCACAGAGCATTGTTACTAAAATGTAAATAACATTTGTTTATTATTAGAAACTGAAGCTTAACTCCATAGTCCTCAACAGATGAGGACGTAGTGTCATACAAAAAGACACCCCTTTCTAGTTCCAACATGGTATACGTCTGTTGTCCCGGCCAAGGCACAGTGAGCATGACTCACCCAGACGGGGATGGTCAATCCCTAATAGATCTATTTATAACATTCGGGCGATTTACAACAATTTAACAGTTTCAATAATAATCAATCATAATCAAGTTTATACAATCCAGTTATGTCCAATATATGTTTGCATATTTTCTTTCCCAAAAGGGAAAGTTTTATCAAAGTTTAAATAGGGCTGTAAACTCACCTGATACAATCGTCACAATAGTTAATAGGGAACGAACGTCAATCAAGAATAAATGTCAACAATCGATACATGATCATACGAGACCTAAAGATAACGAGACACGTCTTAGGCTTGAGACAAGAAATAAATCGTACATATATGTAATAAGTATGTTTTAATAAGTTCTTGGACATTGCATAAGTTCTATGATTCTTTATAAAACTTTTAGGTGAACACTTAGTCATTTTAAGTGAAAAATCCAAGTTGACACTTTTAGCCCATCTTAAGCCCAATAGTGGTTCACTACCCAAGTATTTGACTTAAGTCCATTTAAAATTCAATATACTACTCTAATTTGGTTATAAATCTCAGGTCCAATAATGGCCCAATAGCCATTACAAGTGTAAGTTGGGCTTTTATGGCCCAAGTCTACTTTGTATAGTTTTTGGGTTCTAAAACACATCACAACCACTTACACTTAATATTTCACGTTGGTCGGGTCTCAGGTCATCTAGTCATCAGTATATAAATAAGTCCAAGATCGTCGACAAGTGAGTCCTACCACGTCGGTTTATATAAAAATCATCACATTTTACGTTAATGAGTTACAATGTGTTTATTATAATTTTCCCGACATGTCCCGCTAATTTTCTCATATCTCTTGTTCATGATTTTATCTACAACCTACAGTACTACCTTTTTCAATGATTCTGAGTTCTTATATGAGAAAACAGTCCGTGAAGACAGTATGTTCAGATCTGACTAGTTTTCACTATTTTGGCCACCATTTCCAAAACGTAAGAAATTGGTAATCCATCCAATTGATTCAAGTTCTTCATGATTTTATCTACAACTTTTAGTTTTACATATTCGTAGGTCAGTATAAAAATTTTACGAGGAAACAGTCCATCAAAACAGTATGTTCAGATCTGGCTAGTTTTCACTATTTTAGTCATATCTTGCTTTCTATAATTCGTCACGGGACGAGCCACCCGGGAAATTAATCACAAAACAATTATCTATCTTAATATATAAGTTTTCAGTATCCCAAACCTACTGATTTCGACATGCAATCTTTTTTTGCTACGGTTCAAAATCGTTATAAATCAAATCGTTAATAGGGTTTGTTTAGCTTTATTTTTAGTGTTCAAAATTTCATATACAATGTCTCAATACTCATTAATCCATTTCGTACACATATATATATATATATATATATATATATATATATATATATATATATATATATATATATATATATATATATATATATATATATATATATATATATATATATTCAGAATATACATATGATCAAGAAAATAAAAGGAATGATAAATAAGAACGAGATGTAGATCTTACGAGGCTTTATCAAAGTCGTGGTACTAGTGAGTGATGCATGCAAGCAAACATCCAAGATCTTGTCAACACTTGATGCAACCACCATGCATGGATAGATTCGGGCTAGATCTACAAGTTTTACTTGATGCGTGTATAGATCTGGGCTAGATCTACATATTTTACTTGATGCATGTATAGATCCGGGCTAGATCTACATGTTTTACTTGATGCATGTATAGATACGGGCTAGATCTACATGTTTTACTTGATGCATGAATAGATCCGGGCTAGATCTACATGTTTTACTTGATGCATGTATAGATCCACCATGGAAATAGAAAACAATCTTGAAAGTTGATGCATGTAGGAGATTTTCATACTAAAATGTAGATCTTGAGATTTCCAAGATGGGTCTTTGATTAGATTTTGAAGATTCAAGCTTGATCATCAAATTTTTGATGATCTATGGTGTTGGAAGCTCACGACAAAAGAAAAGAAAGAAAGAAGGAAAGAGAATTTTTGGTGTGTGTGTGTTTTTTGTGAGAGAAATGAAGGGTATGAGTAGACAAAGCCCTTATATAGGGTGAGAGGAAGTGTGACAAGTGTCACTCACTTAGACTTTGTCCAATGAGAAGCAAGAAGGTGGGTGGACATGATGGACATGTGTCACCAAACTAGAGTTGGCCCAATGGGGAAGTGAGGTGTGTTGGTGGCTTGTCTAGTGGGCCAAAAGAGTTGTTGGGCTTTTTTTTAAATTTATTGTTGGGCTTATTAAGCCCATTACTATCCAAAGTTTAATAGTTGGGCTCATAAGGCCACAAGTGGGCCTAAAGTGTAACTTGTATTACAACTTTCGTTAATACACGGTTCGGGTCACGTTCGAGGTTTACGAATTTTTGATTCATCTTACGAGGATTTCGTAATTGATCCAAAAATCATTTTTCCAATAAAATGGAGTATTTATATGACGTATAAATACGAAAAACGTGTTCGTTTATTTAAACGACAAGTATTTGTCATTTATCTTTTGTATAACGTAAGTATCGTTTTAGTAGAAATACTTCTCATTTAACCATTCCGTAGATAAATGTAATATTAAACAATTTAATCAAATTGTTTATCAAGTATTTCTCGACAATAATTTATGTAGTTAAATTATTGAATTGTCGGTACGCGGTTTGTATAACTTTTGTCAAAGTTTCAAATCCGATGATTTTTGTATGGTTCAAAAAAGGTTTTTGAAACATACTTCATTAATATTTAATGAACGAAAAATCTCGGGTTTTACACCATCCACATGCCACCTTGAGTTTCTTCCTCGAAACTCGATTACTATTACTAGGTTGAGAAATGATCTAGGATTATTGAGTAGACTTTTATTACATTTTTCTCATGGTAAAATCATGGATTTTACAGCATTGCCCCGTTATTTTAGCTTCGTCCTCGAAGCTATTAAAAACTTTGTCATCTGTTAGGGTATATATGTCATAGCTCTTAAGGGTTCGTCTTAGACATGTTTAGAAACGAATGGTGCCAATAATGTAAAGAGATATTTATTCGGATTGTTCTATAAGTCCGATCGGGCAGTATCTGAGTGATGCTACCATTACGGATGAACAGAAAGCAATGCAAAGAGATCTTTATCCGGGTCGTTCTTATACATCCGATTGAGCAGTATTTGGATGCTGCTAACAATCACGAATGGACAGAATTATCCAAAAGTGTGGCCGTCAATTTGACAAAGCGGTAGATGTTCTCAGAACAAATAATGACAATTTAGAGAGGACACTCTAGGAGGTTGTCAATTAGGAAAAGTCGAGGTAGGGTTAACTGCATTTAGTTGGTTAAGCTCACGATGATTGGTGTTCATCTGGAAACCTACAAGCCAGAATTTGAGGTCGGAGAGGGTTCCGAAACTGGACATGCTGATCTTGTTCAAGTTCGGATTGCTGCTTTGGCCATGAGCCAGGAGCAGAACATGACGGACGTCCACAGCCTGTTGATAGCAGGTCAGGTGGAGTACACTGCCATGCATGAGCGCATAGACTCTCTCTCTCTCTCTCTTGGACCATATGGGTAAAAACCCAGATAGCACGAGGTTATTGGGCCACGAGGCCTTGCAGTGGTTGTTGGAGGAGAACTACTACCTCCATTGGCATAATCACACCTTGGGGGGGGGGGCTTCATCATAAGACCCACACTTCTCTTACTGCACAAGGGAAGTTCTTGTCTTCCTTCTTTGATCCTGCAGCTGTTTGTCACGATAGAGTGACAACAGAGACCGCCTACCTTCGAGGAGTCGTTGGCAGACTGCGGTCCCAGATGTTGATTGCACTCAGTTTGCTTAAGGAGTCCTGATTGGCTTATAGAGGTATTGTAGAGTACCCTGTCGGCACCTGCAGCCTTACCAGCCCTACCAGTACCAGCCCTATCTAGCAGACCTGCTGTACAGGATTTGAGTAGATGTACTAGATCTTTTGTTTACCATGATAAGCTTTCAAGTTGTATTCAAGCTATCATGCACAATTCACGAGTCACTTAGAAGTTTAAGAAATCATTCGCCAAATCACAGTAAGTCTTGTGATGATACATTGTAAAGGTAGTTTATTACAATATAGTACGATGAATGATAACGTTAATGAAGTCGGTGACGTGTGTAGAAACCCAAATTTTTGGGGTTTTTCACCACCCCGTTATTTTAGTTTCATTCTCGAAGCTAAAGATGAAGTTACTTGTTCAGTGAACAAGTGAGGGCACTTTTCCTTAAACGTGTAATCTTGTGAACTTAAGTTTTAAGTTTACAAGGTTGGGTTGACTAGGACAAACTCGTCTTAAGTCTTGGTTTTTCTTAGATGTGCCTCTAGGGCCCCAATGTGTCTTGATGAGCGTAGATAACAGTTCATTAATGTGACTACTAGTTATTCAAGAGATTTTTAAGTCTATTAAGCTTTAATAGGCTTATGCGGTGTCAAGTTGGAAATATAGTTTTGGCTGGTACCGCTCTTGCGTCAAAAATTTTCACGCGAAGGGCTTCCCGATAGACTTCTAGCCTGTGGAAGGCAACATTAGCTTGACACCAAGCTTCTCTTAGTGATAAGGCTAAGATTATTATTGGTGTTACTTGGGTAGGAAGTTACAAAGAATCTGCTTCATTTGTGACTGAGCTGAGGCATAAGTTGCATGGAGAAGAAGTACTTCAAATGATGGAAATCAAAGAAGATACCAAGAATAAAGAAGTGTGCATCTTGTGTGATGCTGGAAAGGTTGTGCGTTCAATGTAAGTGGTCCATATTTGCACAAATTTTGACTTCTAAAAGGGGGAAGTCATTCATTTCAAGGCTAGTTGGACAATGGTATTGTCGAACTAATTGGATCCGAAGAGGAAAAAGATTGTCCAAAAGAGTTTTGGATATCAAATAACGCTTTTTTTGGTGATGACGAACATAACCCTACAATATACACCCATTGAGAGTTGGGCATGTCTTTTATGCTTGGGTTTGTCTTCCTCGTCGACTTAAGAAATGTGGGTTAAGAAGATAGGGCATCCTCTTACCAAGTATTTCTGGTCTTCGGTACAAGAGATGACACTAAGTCTAGTGTCAAACAGTCTGTGTTACCATCACCTCGAATGATCGAAGTTTCATTTCTCAATTTCAGATGAACCAGCTTTCTTTTCTGTGACACCCCAAAGGGGTCAAATGAAACGGAAGTGGGCACTCCCGAAAAGGGTTCAAAATGCAGCGGAAAAGAACTCTCCCTGAAAGGGGTCAGATGCAGCGGAAAGTAGGCACCCTCAAAAGGTTCAAATGCAGCGGAAAATGGACATTTCTAAAAGAATCAAATGCAACGGAAATGGACGTCCCCTAACGCGGTCTAATGCAGCGGAAATGATATTCGGGCTAAGGATAAGCCCAAAAATCAAGAGCACAATGCTATGATCCAACAGATATGAATATGAGTCTTCTTAGGTTTCTTGATGGTGATGTAATAACGATAAGATATTACTGGAGGAAATCGCGTGTCAAGGAGGGATACGTTACATAGTCGGATACATAAAACAATATCAATAATGAGTTATGTCGAATACATTTAAGCCCATGTGATTATAAATTTCTATTTACATCGACAAGCGTCCTTATCCATGTAAGGTGAAATTTATAACTTCATTCGGTGACCTATGATTTCTTTATTCAAACGAACAAGCGTCCTTACTCGTTTCAATAATGATTTCAAAGCCCACCTTACCTAAATATTCCCGGCAAGGCTTATTATTCAGGATAAATATAACGTCTAAGATAATAGATATTATTAAGATACTTTACAGCCCGTTTAGTTATAACTTTCGTCTTCGGGGGTTCCATTCCACCATGATACGAATTGTATAAGTAAACTTCTGGTCCGGTGGCCTATGGTTTCACCCTTAGACGTCCCATACCGTCTAAAGATGAAATCATAATTAACTTAAGATCAAGAGACTCAGGTCCCATATGTAAAATATAGGATCATAATTACCTTGATTTTGGGTCCCACCGCATCATTTTAAAGATGTAAATTTATCCAAATAATACCACATGATATTATAAAAAGCACGCGTATATGAGTCGTTAATAAGTCGTGTTCCGTAGATATACGTACAAAATCATAAGCGAGAGAAAATACATGTTGATGCGCGATAACGTGCGCAAGAATACGCATCAAACAAGCAGTTCATATGTATAATATAATATAATAATATATTACAATCATAAGCATAGGCATTCATATAATTCCTTCTAATAAGGTATATATATATATACACACATAACAACAAGTTCAAACATTAAAAAAAATGTAGCACGCTAGATAATGCTTCCTAGTCTGTTTTTAAATATTCCAATATGTATGTTTGTTTTAAATTCGTTTTCATTAAGTGGCATGTCTGTTATCCTAGTGGTTAGAATAGACTAACCAGTTCCTATTCATCGAATAACTATGTAAAGATAGTATGTTCAAGTTTTAATGCATTAAATGAAATAAAGGTTCTAGGGTTTGCTTAAGTTTCGGCTATTGGCAAAACAAGTCCCTCTATATTTTACCAAATGTACATTTTCTGGCTCTTAACAACTGTAGTCCTTGGGGTGTCTAGTATTTTCAGGAGATGGTGAAAATAATCCCTCAATTTAACCTTAGGTTTTATAATTTCCAATAAGTGGCGAACTAATCCTTAGGGCTTCTAATTGTTTCGGCTAATTACATCATTAGTCCTTAGAGTCCTAAAATGACAGTTTAACTTCCAAGAATTTACAAAGTGGTCCTTAAGGTCTAATAAGTTACGAATGGTATTTATTAATCCCCACACTTTCAAATATTTACAATATTAGTCCTTGTAATTTCTGTTTTATCAAGACAAGTTTCAAATGTCATGGTTTTAATCCATAAGTCTTATAAACTAACGTTCTTAGTCTAAAAGTTTTATAGTTATATCTTCGGTATAAAAACTTTACTTAAGTGTAAAATTTCTAAGTGAGCTTATTAAGTGCAACAAAAGAGCTAATGGGCGTCCCAAACCCTTACTGAGCTTACAAGATCCATTAACAATTCTTATGAGCTAATGATTTCTTAATGGGCCTAATTACAGTTTTAGATCCATCAATGTTAGAGTTTTACTACATAGGTCCTTAAGACAATAAATGGGCCTAATGGTCTTCCTAATGTGCCTAAACATATTTTAGTCCATTAATAATTCAAGGTTTGCTAAGTGGGCTTACTAGGCATTGGATAGCCGAATGGGCTTAGTTAATGGTTCGGCTATATTGTATGGGCTTAAGTAGACAGTTAATAATACTTAACTATTTATCTAGGTGTGAAGTTTATGAAACCTTAAAAGCTTATTACTGGTTCTTAAAGATTAAGTCTAGATTTCCAAAGAAAAATTTATAAAATCTAATTAGGTTTACTAAAGATTAAAAAAAAAATCTAGTTTAGATTTCTCCCAAGATTTCGCAAGACACATATTATTCAGTTAGATTTTTATAAAAATCAATTTAGATTTTCCAAGATTGAGTAAAATAGATAGATCTATTTAGGTTTTAGAGACTTAAAAAAAATCTTCTTAGATTTTCTAACGGGTTCTAGAGATTCTGTTAGATTTCTAATGTTCCCAAAGTTTTTATTTAAATTTCCATTTAAATATTTCCATGTGTCTGTTATGTATTAGATTGTTCGTGGTTATAATGCATTGTTCGGGCCATCATACTTCGGAAGCCATTCTATAAACGTTTGAGGAGCGAGGGCACTTTAAATCGTAAACCCAACCACTCAGTCAAAATGTAATATCGAGATGGAACATCTTTAGTATAAAGCTCCCTACTAACATGACATGTTTATTTGTTTTATTAAGTATCTTGAGTATTTAATATTTCTATAATAAATATTAAATAGTTATAATACGTAAATACGTACAAGTTAGCATCTAATACAATCAATAATTACAAATGCATAGAATAAGGAATGGGTACTTAAATCATATAGTTATGCATGCTCTATAAGTATGTCCCAAAAAAAATCCCCAAAAGATTTTTATAAAGTTATAGTCCAGTTTTAAATAAAAGAAAAATATTTTTATTCTTATTTTATTCAAAAATTAATCTGGTTCGCTATAACTAAAGCTCTGATACCATTCTCTGTAACACCCCCATAAAGCGGGTATCACAGTGGTGGATCGATGAGCAAATAGCTTACAAAGCACATATCATAATTATATGATTTTTGAAATACAATTGATGTAAACATTGAATTGGTAAAATCATTTAAATCGCTGAATAACATTTGTTATGAATATCCCAGTAAAAGATAATCCCCCGTCATTTTATGCTCCTAAATGATGCTCAATCCATGCTCAAATAATCTTGCTAAATAACCTGGAAAAAACATGCTTAAAACAGTCAACATAAAGTTGGTGAATTTACAGATTTTAACAATTAATTAGTTTGGACATACAATAATCATAGAAGTAATAATGCACAAAGCATTATTACTAAAATGTAAATAATATTTGTTTATTATTAGAAACTGAAGCTTAACTCCATAGTCCTCAACAGATGAGGACGTAGTGTCTTACAAAAAGACACCCCTTTCTAGTTCCAACATGGTATACGTCTGTTGTCCCGACCAAGGCACAGTGAGCATGACTCACCCAGACGGGGATGGTCAATCCCTAATAGATCTATTTATAACATTCGGGCGATTTACAACAATTTAATAGTTTCAATAATAATCAATCATAATCAAGTTTATACAATCCAGTTATGTCCAATATATGTTTGCATATTTTCTTTCCCAAAAGGGAAAGTTTTATCAAAGTTTAAATGGGGCTGTAAACTCACCTGATACAATCGTCACAATAGTTAATAGAGAACGAACGTCAATCAAGAATAAATGTCAACAATCGATACATGATCATACGAGACCTAAAGATAACGAGGCGCGTCTTAGGCTTGAGACAAGAAATAAATCGTACATATATGTAATAAGTATGTTTTAATAAGTTCTTTGACATTGCATAAGTTTTATGATTCTTTATAAAACTTTTAGGTGAACACTTAGTCATTTTAAGTGAAAAATCCAAGTTGACACTTTTAGCCCATCTTAAGCCCAATAGTGGTCCACTACCCAAGTATTTGACTTAAGTCCATTTTAAATTCAGTATACTACTCTAAGTTGGTTATAAATCTCAGGTCCAATAATGGCCCAATAGCCATTACAAGTGTAAGTTGGGCTTTTATGGCCCAAGTCCACTTTGTATAGTTGTTGGGTTCTAAAACACATCACAACCACTTACACTTAATATTTCACGTTGGTCAGGTCTCGGGTCATCTAGTCATCAGTATATAAATAAGTCCAAGATCCCCCAAAAATCATCACATTTTACGTTAATGAGTTACAATCTGTTTATTATAATTTTCCCGACATGTCCCGCTAATTTGCTCATATCTCTTGAACCGTAAATCATCTAAGTGTGTTCTTTTTACCAAAACCATTATTAACTCATATAATATACTGATTATAAGCCTAATTACCCCAAATTTATACTTACTATAGCTAATGCAAAAATTTTATCACTTAGAAGAGTTGGCTGTTTTTGGGCAGCCAAACCCGTTTTCACCGTTTTGGTCGCCATTTCCAAACCGTAAAGAATTGGTAAACTATCCAATTGATTCTACTTGTTCATGATTTTATCTACAACCTACAGTTTACCTTTTTCAATGATTATGAGTTCTTATATGAGAAAACAGTCCGTGAAGTGGGTATGTTCAGATCTGACTAGTTTTCACTATTTTGGCCACCATTTCCAAACCGTGGAGAATTGGTAAACCGTCCAATTGGATTCTAGTTCTTCATGATTTTATCTACAACTTTTAGTTTTACATATTCGTAGGTCAGTATACAAATTTTACGAGAAAACAGTCCATCAAAACAGTATGTTCAGATCTGGCTAGTTTTCACCATTTTGGTCATATCTTGCTTTCTATAATTCGTCACGGGACGAGCCACCCGGGGAATTAATCACAAAACAATTATCTATCTTAATATATAAGTTTTCAGTATCCCAAACCTACTGATTTCGACATGCAATCTGTTTTTGCTAGGTTCAAAATCGTTATAAATCAAATCGTTAATAGGGTTTGTTTAGCTTTATTTGTAGTGTTCAAAATTTCATATACAATGTCCCAATACTCATTAATCCATTTCGTACACACACACACGCGCACACACACACACACACACACACACACACACACACACACACACACACACACATACACACACACATATATATATATATATATATATATATATATATATATATATATATATATATATATATATATATATATATAGAGGAGCGTTATTATGATGACCGCTCTTAAAATAAAAACAATGAGAACCATTTTTGACCGTTAGATGTGTCGTTATAGATTAGATCTAATAAATATGAATTAAATCAGTTTTTATGGCAGTATTGTAATAAAATATAATCAAAGTGGCATTTTCATAACTCGTTTAGAGAGTTAATGCGTTCCTGTGTCATTAAATTCCTTTCCAACTTGCTACACTTTTGAAACCTTAATAAGCTTATCCCTGCGTTAACTTTTTTTGTTTGTTTGTCAACATAACAATTTTCCAATATTGTATTTTTATAATATAAGCCAACTGTAAATTATAAAATTGCGACCAATCATAGGCATCATTTTTTATTACAAATGTTGCAGTTGTGATACACGTAAGTTTAAGAAACTGATGGATTAAAGTATACTATAAAACAAGATCTAAGTAATACATATCATAAATATTACATAAACAAACTAAAAAAACCCAAATGATATGTATAAAAAAATTACACAACCAAATAAAAAATCAAGTGATATGCATTCGAAAAGTCACACAATTAACTAAAGAAACTCAGATGATACGTATCCTAAAAAATACATAATCAACTAAAAAAACCCAAGTGATACGTAGCCGAAAATATAAACAACCAACTATAAAAGAACCCAAGTGATACGCTTCGCTACATATACACAACCAACTAAAAAACACCAAGTGATACGTATCTGAAAAAATACACAACCAACTGATACGCATCCGAAAAAACACACAATCAGTAAAAAGTCTAAGTGATACATATAAAAAATAAATACACAACTAACTAAAAAACAAACACAAATGATACATATCCCTATGCGTATCAATTATGTCTTTTCGGATATGTATCATACGGATTTTTTTTAGTTGGTCGTGTATTTTTTGGATACATGTCACTTATGTTTTTTAGTCGATGGTGTATTTTTCGAATACATATCATTAAGTTTTTTTAAATAATTGTGTATTTTTCGGATACATATCACTCATGTTTTTTAATCGATTGTGTATTTCTGAATATGTATCATATGAAGTCTATTTTTAATTTATACAGAGTAATATATGTATGAGTATCTCGTTAGTTTCTGTACCAGTCGTGTGATCATATGAGTCAATATCATACTGACTTAAACTTACAAAGATCACTAGTTCAATATTACTATTTATGAAAAATGAAACTATTGATGGTTTTTGTAAAAAGCAATGATTAAGAAACTAAAATTACATAGTAAAAGGTTTAAAATCTGAATTTCAAAATGAGGGAAAATAAAGTTTTCATATCATGTAATGCGAAAAGAAAAAAAAAGGTTTATAGAAGAAAGTCAAAGAAAAATGAATGTGTGTAACAAAGAAAATCCAAGTGATACATATTCGAAATAATACACACCCAACTAATAAAAAAAATCACGTGATACATGTCCGAAAAATACATAACCAATTAAAAAATACGCAAAAAGTCAAACAAAATTGAATGTGTGTAACAAAAAAAATACAAGTGATACATATCCGAAATACTACACAACTAACTAATAAAAAAACCACGTGATACATGTCTGAAAGAATACATAACCAATTAAAAAATATGCAAAAAAGGCAAACCAAATTGAATGTGTGTAAAAAAAAACACAAGTGATACATATTCGAAATACTACACAACCAACTAATAAAAAAACCACATGATACATGTCCGAAAGAATACATAACCAATTAAAAAATACGTAAATGATACGAATAAAAAAAAAATTGGTTCAAATAAAAAATGTTATTAAATACACGACTAATAAAAAATACGCAAGCAATACGAATAAAAAAACTATTCGATTTAAATAACAAATGTTATAAAAAAACAAATAATTAAAAAGATTGCTTCAACAAAATTTTACATAACAAAACGGTTTGATACAAAAATGTAGTCAGAAAGAATAATGCCATTGATTTTGAAGTGAATGAAAGAAAAATACGGTAATGTAATTTACAGAGAATTAATTGAGGTAGAGTAGGTATTAATGGGACATCTAATTGTCTAAACTACCCTCATTATATAACTAAACATTTAAAATTGAGTTTAATAACAAGTATTTACATATACACTAAATATGCCACTTGTCTATTTTTTATTGGTTCCTATTGTTTTTATTTTAACAACGGTTCTTACATGAACGCAAATCTATATATATATATATATATATATATATATATATATATATATATATATATATATATATATATATATATATATATATATATATATATATATATATATATATATATATATATATATATATATATATATATATATATATATATATATATATATATATATATATATATATATATATATATATATATATTCGGAATATACATAAGATCAAGAAAATAAAAGGAATGATAAATAAGAACGAGATGTAGATAGGCTTTATCAAAGTCGTGGTACTAGTGAGTGATGCATGCAAGAAAACATCCAAGATCTTCTCAACACTTGATGCAACCACCATGCATGGAAAGATCCGGGCTAGATCTACAAGTTTTACTTGATGCATGTATAGATCCGGGCTAGATCTACATATTTTACTTGATGCATGTATAGATCCGGGCTAGATCTACATGTTTTACTTGATGCATGTATAGATCCGGGCTAGATCTACATGTTTTACTTGATGCATGTATAGATCCGGGCTAGATCTACATGTTTTACTTGATGCATGTATAGATCCACCATGGAAATAGAAAAAAATCTTGAAAGTTGATGCATGTAGGAGATTTTCATACTAAAATGTAGATCTTGAGATTTCCAAGATGGGTCTTTGATTAGATTTTGAAGATTCAAGCTTGATCATCAAATTTTTGATGATCTATGGTGTTGGAAGCTCACGGCAAAATAAAAGAAAGAAAGAAGGAAAGAGAATTTTTGGGGTGTGTGTGTTTTGTGTGAGAGAAATGAAGGATATGAGTAGACAAAGCCCTTATATAGGGTGAGAGGAAGTGTGACAAGTGTCACTCACTTAGACTTTGTCCAATGAGAAGCAAGAAGGTGGGTGGACATGATGGACATGTGTCACCAACTTAGAGTTGGTCCAATGGGGAAGTGAGGTGCGTTGGTGGCTTGTCTAGTGGGCCAAAAGAGTTGTTGGGATTTTTTTTTAAACTTCTTATTGGGCTTATTAAGCCCATTACTATCCAAAGTTTAATAGTTGGGCTCATAAGGCCACAAGTGGGCCTAAAGTGTAACTTGTATTACAACTTTCGTTAATACACGGTTCGGGTCACGTTCGAGGTTTACGAATTTTTGATTCATCTTACGAGGATTTCGTAATTGATCCAAAAATCATTTTTCCAATAAAATGGAGTATTTATATGACGTATAAATACGAAAAAACGTGTTCGTTTATTTAAACGACAAGTATTTGTCATTTATCTTTTGTATAACGTAAGTATCGTTTTAGTAGAAATACTTCTCATTTAATCATTCCGTAGATAAATGTAATATTAAACAATTTAATCAAATTTTTTATCAAGTATTTCTCGACAATAATTTATGTAGTTAAATTATTGAATTGTCGGTACGCGGTTTGTATGACTTTTGTCAAATTTTCAGATCCGATGATTTTTGTATGGTTCAAAAAGGGTTTTTGAAACATACTTCATTATTATTTAATGAACGAAAAATCTCGGGTTTTACATGGTCACTCATGAGCCTTATGCCTAAACCAATAACAACAAGAATCCTTTCGACACATAGACTTGGTTATTAGTTTGATAAGTTCCATTTACTTGAAAGATGATTAGAACAATATATTAAAAAGACTCATTTAGACCTATAATCTAGATTAAACCATTACTTGTTATGTTTATTAATTCTCTTGCACAATCTTCACAAGCACAAGATCAAATCATTTGACGGTAAACGAATTGAAATCAACCATATTGAGAATAATTCCGACATATAGACTTAGCAATGATTAACCAAAATGATAAACAAGAACAAGTTCCAATTCAACCAAATATAATGTTATCACCATAATCCAATGGCAAGCACAAATAGAATCCAAACATCCATTTATCACAAGTTTTCATATAAACAATGTAAGTTTCAACAACATTCACAATATAACAAAACAAATCACCATGAACATGAACATAAACTACATTGAATAATAAAGGAGAAGTTACCAAACATTAGAATCCATAAAAACAAAGTATCCAAATGATTCTAACCAATAGAACAACCAAATTACAATGCATCTCCTATAACCTTCTTGGACATCAACCTCTTGGTGCGAGTATAGAGCCTTTTGGGGTGTTTGGGAATGAGGATTGTTGGAGATTGAATTGTTTATAGTGTGTGGCTTTCATCTCTACTACTTCCATGTCTTATAACATGACCATGGTAACCAATTCTATCCCTCACCACTTGGGTGAAGGGTGATATCAAAATCATAGAAATATGATGGAGATGGTAGATGGGATTATGATTCAAGGATTGATTGATTGATTATAAACACTACCCTATGGGTTTTATTTATATATGAATTAGCCTTGGCCACCAATCACTTTTCTTGGAGCCAAAGGTGAGTAATGTTCTAGGGAATGGAGTAATGAAGAGAAAATGATCGGTTGTTATGGGACTTAATTGGAGTGATTAAGTTTACTTGGAAAAGTAGCAGACTTGAGAAATGCTGGTGGCAGAATAAATCTTGCTGGTGGCAAATTGATGTAGTTTTGCTGGCGGCAGAATGATCTTGCCGGTGGCAACTGGGTGTAGTTTTGCTGGCGGCAGAATGATCTTGCCGGTGGCAACTGGGCCAACTTTTCCCTTATTTCTTCTTTGGTCATTTTTCTTTGTTTCTTACACTTTCTTTCTTCCAAACTTTCCAAGACTCTTTCTCTTTGTATTATTTATCATACGAGAGCTACACTTTCATGTCTCGTTCATTCTTTCACCTCCAATACTCGTCTTTTCTTCATTTCTCGTGATGTAACCATTGATGAACCTACAATAGCAAATAAGCTTCATTAAGTATCATATGTTCAAACTAATCACATAAATATATGCATAAACACCACGAATACGCTCCTAGAAATATGTTAGATTTGAGCGTTATCAAATCCTCTCACACTTAAGTTCTGCTCATCCTCTAGCAAGGAAAAGAAAAACTTTGCTTGCTCTCAAGCAAATAAAACTTAAAAGAAAGTGCTAAACAAAATACCTAAATGGTAAAAGAAAAGAAAATTTAAAAACTCTAAGAAAATTGATAAATCTATGAAAAATTGAAATTATTTTTGGCTTTTTATAATAAATGGTTAAAGGTGCAAACCCCCTCACACTTAAGAGTTTGCTTGTCCTCAAGCAAGTAAAATAAAATATTTTTCGGATTTTTTTTATATACGAAATCGCTAAAGGTGCAAACCCCCTCATACTTAAGAGGTTGCTTGTCCTCAAGCAAATAAAATAAAATACATCCTACATGGTGCATAAAAATGGCTTAAAAAAATAAGATGCAAATCTACCAAATACAAACAAGATTAAACCGAATGGCATGAGCACCAAGTGTACACATATAAAGAGGACTTTTATTCGGGATACAAGGCTAAGGCTTCGAGTTAACGGGTATGGATAAGACATGGGATATTTTTTATGAGAGGTGTATCAAGAATATACAAGTTAGAAGTCTAAGCCCCATGTTGCTAGTTGCCGAACAAATCACGAGCCCAAAAATTATCATAGCTACGAGCTTTATTCGACACATAACACACACATATCACGTCTTAGCACATTGGCTAATCGATATCTAAACATACTTCATCTTCCTTCTTCTTCATAATATAGCTCTTTGGCTATTTTTGTCATCATTATTTTTTTACTACTTTTTTTCGATGACTTATTTTTTATTTTTTTGTTATTTTATTTTTCTTTTCTCATCCTTCATATATTTTTTCATACATACATCACATGCTACCCACGCACACACCACAAAAAATACAAACATAAAGGAGCTCATCTTCATCTTTGTTGGAATGTCACACACACATAGCGAAGTGTGGCAACTATAAATCATCAAAAACGATTCACCATACAAGCAACTAGCAACCCACCATTTAGACTTTGACAAGGGTTAGGCTAAGCTTTAAGGTTAAATATTTTTTTTCGTTTTAGTGGATTTAACAAAAATGAAAAGAATGGCTCAATGGGTGTTCTAAGGGTATCTAGCACTAGACGAGAGTGCTAACAAAAAGGGTTAATTTAGGTGGTTAGCTAATCGATGAAACTAAAAAGAAAATGGAACAGGCTATTTGGGTTTTATTCCTAAGGTTGCCTCTTTGTCACGCATATACACTTATATCACACAAGTATGATCTCACTAAAACTTATTTTATTTTTTTATTTTTTTATTATTATATTTTTTTTACCATGTGGACGATTATTAAAATATATTTACATACAAATGTATGAAAACATTTAAATCCTAAGGGAAAACAAGTAAACAAACTCTCCCCTTTTTTTCTTTTATTATTTTTTTATACTTTTTTTTATTTTTATTAGCCCAAAAATTTAATATTTTGAAAATTCGGTTTCGTGTTCCCATTTATTTCCCCTCACACTTAAGTTTTGGATTAGACTCAATATGAAAATAAATTTCAAAGCATGAAAAGTGAGGAAAATATAAATAGTCCAAGAGAATCGAAACTTCTCGGGCTAAGAAATTGCAATTGATCTCCATATTATAAGATGCCAAGTTAGGAAGATCAAGCGATTTCGTCTCCAAAACGAGTATTCTCATACAATCCATCAATCTAACCAATCCATCCTCCATAAGCTTTATTGAACCTGCAAAATAAACTAAACTACAAAACACGTGAATTTACTAAGTACACTTTCGTAGGCAAGACGATTGCATTTAGCGTATGGAACAAGCCTTTAAACCCCTCGGTATCCCGAGTGGACGAGTTATAGTCTCGTGAGGTTTTCCAGCGAACACACCCACAAAGTTCATACATTAACCACATGAACTTAAACAAACACAAACACACATGCAAACAAAAAGAAACAAACACACAAGACAACAAACACAAACAAGAACAAACATTATGCATACTTAAACATCACACGTATGACAAATGAAAACAATCTAAACACTTAAAGACATAACACGACTCAATAAAGACTAAATAAGAAAAACTTTTTTTTAACAGTGGTAAAATTGCCGACCGGCAACATTGAGTTGCCGCCGGCAAGGTGCACACAGAAGTGAAAACGCCGGCCGGCAAAACAAAGTTGCCTGCGGCAAGTTGAAAAATTATTATTTATTTTTTTTAATATTTTTTTCAATAATAAAAAGAAAAAAAATGACTGATAATTTTAAAGATGAGAAAAACATACTTTATTTGGTTCTATGGAAGTACTAAGAAAGATTAAAAACGAAAATTTGAACAGCTAAATGAAAATATGAGATTTGAGAGCTACTAGATGCCTATGAGTTTGTATACTTATTATTATTTTTATTATTATTTAATTTATTTTATTTTAACACAAAAGCTTACTTTAAAACTTCTCCAACTCGCAAAAATATTTAGGGAGCGGGTGGGGTACGTCTTAGGGAATAAGAATATGATTTAGTTGACGTTCTCTTTTTTTATCACGACTCAAAATTTTTACTACTCGCAAAAATTTCCGGGAAACAAATAGTATAAGTTCCGAGCAATGGTTTTCAAAAATTTTTTTTACACAAACTCTCGACACCGTCATGTTTCTCAAATCTAAAAATAAAACTTTTTTTTAACTAAATGAAACAAAAACACATAATAGAGGTTTTGTACCAAATCTATTAAACCGGATGGTTTTCTAGACTTCGGGTTCTATCCACGGGGTGTGGGAATTAACCGGAGCGAATAAAAATACGAACAAGGCACAAAATGATTAAAACCGGGTGGTTGGGCGGGATATAAGCTTTATTAATAATTGGTTCGAAACTCGATTAACGGATGTTTAGACGAGTGTAAAACACCATTAGGAATGGTTTTGGTTAAGGCCTAGTTTAAATAAAATAAGACAAAAATAAATTTTTTTATTTTTTTATTTTGGAGTTTTCAAGTTACCGCCGACGAAAAATGTTGCCGCCGGCGACTCGACATCAGAATGTGTTTTGCTGACTGCCGATGGCATTTTGCCGCCGACAATTTTTTTTTTTTTTTTTTTTACAAACTTCCTTAAAACATAAAAACTAAACTACCCCTTTGGTCGACTTCTCTTGTCACAACAGCGTAAATGACCCCGATTTCTTTGCTCTCGCGCTCTTTGTAGAAACACTTTTATAAAAATGATTAAAACGCATAAGAAATAGCTTAATCCAAACACACCCTTAAGAACAATAAGACACCTTATGGAAAAATAAGAAAAAAATAAGCACAAAACTAAAAGGAGAGACTAATAAGCAAGAAATACAAGTAAAACCATTTAGCACATCTCATTCTAATAACAAAATAAGACACAACACAATACACATCTAACACATAACATGAAACAAATGACAAAAACTAGAATTGTAACTTTTTTTTATTTTTCATGTATTTTCCATTTATTTTCAAAACAATTTTTTTAATTTTTTATTTTAACAAATATGACTTAAGGTATCAAATACCACTTATTTTAATGAATGGAGAATTTTTGTAATGATCAAAATTCTTATAAAAGGACTAATCCAAACACCCTCTTAAAATAGGAAAAACACAAAAATGCATAGAATAGATGAAATGCAAACAAGCAAGCAAGCACCTGAACACATAGACATATAAAAACACTTAAACACATGACACATAACAAGACACAAACTCACAATATAAGAAAACACAAACAAATAAGATTCATGTGGTCAAATAGTTCTAGCCATCGACTAGAGTGATTCGAGACAAGGTTTTTGGGTTTTTAAGAACAAGTACTTGGAAACACATTTAGGAAGCAATCATTAAAACAAGTATTTTTGAGAACACATGAGAAGAAATCCCTAGCACCAAAAGTTCAATTTTGGGGCCAAGACAATTTAAGCAATTTGTAAGAAATTAAGAGATTTTAAGAAATTATGTTCTAACCTTTGTCAAGGGTTAGAACAAGAGCAAGAAAAATCATTCAAAAACAACAAACAATGGAATTTAAAGCAATTCAAAGCCTCCAATTGAGTAGTCAACCACCAACCAAATTCCCCCTACGCGAAATTCGTCCCCCCTATGCGGATAAATGGGATATAACAACTCTTTTGGGTTAACTATTAATTGGTGAGACAAACGATTCTACAAACAAGAAATCAAGCAGACAAACAAACTAACAAGCGAGTATAAACTAGCAAGTCCCCGGCAGCGGCGCCAAAAAATTTATGTGTTCGGACATAGATATTTAAAGAATGCAAATTCAAATATTTGGCAAGAAGCCAAAAACTTGATGTGCTCTCCACACATTGGGTTTTAAATTTATAAACAAGAATTACCGATATTAATTAGGAACACAAATTTGAGCAAGTATACTCTAGTCATGTTGCAATTAGGTTGGTAAGTCAAGGTCGTCTCATGGGACTTGGTTATACTCAAGTGTTATTTGTTTGTAACAATGGTAGGTATGATTGTCACGATCACACCACCATGGGAACCTTTAAAGGCACAAGCACACAAAGAACATACATGTATAGTCAAATGATCACATGGACATTATGATGTTTAGTTTGGAAAACATATTAAAGGTAATCCTTTCGCCCTATAGAACCAATAATAAGACACTAGTGCTTTATAAATCAATAATACATAAGTCTCAATCAAGTGGTCATTCATGAGCCTTATGCCTAAACCAATAACAACAAGAATCCTTTCGATCCATAGACTTGGTTATTAGTTTGATAAGTTCCATTTACTTGAAAGATGATTAGAACAATATACTCAAAAGAGTCCTTTCGACCTATAATCTAGATTAAACCATTACTTGTTATGTTTATTAATTCTCTTGCACAATCTTCACAAGCACAAGACCAAATCATTTGTCGGTAAACGAATTGAAATCAACCATATTGAGAATAATTCTTGACATATAGACTCAACAATGATTAACCAAAATGACAAACAAGAACAAGTTCCAATTCAACCAAATATAATGTTATCACCATAATCCAATGGCAAGCACTAATAGAATCCAAACATCCATTTATCATAAGTTTTCATATAAACAATACAAGTATCAACAACATTCACAATATAACAAAACAAAAGAATCACCATGAACATGAACATAAACTACATTGAATAATAAAGAAGAAGTTACCAAACATTAGAATCCATTGAAACAAAGTATCCAAATGATTCTAACCAATATAACAACCAAATTACAATGCATCTCCCATAACCTTCTTGGACATCAACCTTTTGGTGCGAGTATAGAGCCTTTTAGGGTGTTTAGGAATGAGGATTGTTGGAGATTGAATTGTTTATGGTATGTGGCTTTCATCTCTACTACTTCCATGTCTTATAACATGAACATGGTAACCAATTCCACCCCTCATCACTTGGGTGAGGGGTGATATCAAAATCACAGAAATATAATGGAGATGGTAGATGGGATTATGATTCAAGGATTGATTGATTGATTATAAACACTACCCCATGGGTTTTATTTATAGATGAATTAACCTTGGCCACCAAGCACTTTTCTTGGAGCCAAAGGTGAGTAATGTTTCAGGGAATGGAGTAACAAAGAGAAAATGATCGGTCTTTTGATGTTATGGGACTTAATTGGAGTGATTAAGTTTACTTGGAAAAGTGGCAGACTTGAGAAATGTTGGTGGCAGAATAAATCTTGCTGGTGGCAACTTGATGTAGTTTTGCCGGCGGCAGAATGATCTTGCCGGTGGCAACTGGGTGTAGTTTTGTCGCCGGCAGAAGGATCTTGCCGGTAGCAACTGGGCCAACTTTTCCCTTATTTCTTCTTTGGTCCTTTTTCTTTGTTTCTTCCACTTTCTTTCTTCCAAACTTTCCAAGACTCTTTCTCTTTGTATTATTTATCATACGAGAGCTACACTTTCATGTCTCGTTCATTCTTTCACCTCCAATACTCGTCTTTTCTTCATTTCACGTGATGTAACCATTGATGAACCTACAATAGCAAATAAGCTTCATTAAGTATCCTATGTTCATACTAATCACATAAATATATGCATAAACACCATGAATACGCTCTTAGAAATATGTTAGATTTGAGCGTTATCAAATACATCAAGAATTTCTTAGAGGCATCTAAATTCCTATTCATACCTTAAAAGATTAAGTTTGAAAAATTAAAAACTATATTTGCCAAACAAATACCAGCTGATGCTAAAGCAACAAGAATTTTATCAAAAAAGTACTTTTAAAGCTTAAACAGTGAATAATGGTATAAAAAACAATCTCCACTGAGGTGAAAATAGAGCTTTAAAGAAAGGAAGTATCACCCTACTACCCTCATATCCCATGGCTGCAAGGTCATCATGTATTTCTGAGTTAGTCAGCATACTAGTCCTATTAGCATCATTAAGCCTTAAAGATGCTCTTAACAATACTTCTGTAACATAGATATTCCTATCATTAACCCTAGCTCTAATACAGGGTTGGTTATGGCGAATACCAACAACATTAGTATTCAGAAAATTGTTTAAAAAGAGGAGGAGATACATTAGGACTTACACTAAGTTCATATTGTATGTGACTTCGAAAAAGAAAATCAAGCATCTCATGGAAACCAGTCGAAACAGTGTTTTGAATTAACTTAGCAACTTGATTGTGTTTAGAGATCACTTGAAGAGCAGCCATTGTTGTTTTTGATGATTGAAGATGAGAATTAAAGTTATAGAATCAGGTGTAAAAATAAAAGATTAGGTGAATCAATTATGTAATTGGAGCTGGTTTATATATGGGAAGCAAACCCAAGCGCGAAAAAACCGCCAATTTTACAAAAGAGACCCTCAAACGGTACAACGGTTATATAGTGATACATGGAACATAAATGGTACTTCAATTTTGCCTAGCGGTACTTGGTTTCCAAAACGATACCTCAAAGATAAAACTGGTACATGTAATCCACTATCATTGTAACCTCTTTTACCTTGATCTAATAACCTGTAATCACACCAATAACAAATACAAAAACTATACAATAGAATTAACATAACAATTATACAATTATTACCTCCCCTTAACATATGCAACAGTTATTGGTTGAGCATACCAATATGTGTTGCCAGGAACTCAAACCTCTTAGTTTCAAACGCCTTGGTCAACAAATCAGCTACATTGTTATCTATATGGATCTTCAAAACCTGAATAAGCTTTTTGTCATAAGCATCTCTTATAAAGTGATGTCTTATTTCAATAGGCTTGATTTTGGAGTGAAAGACTGGATTTTTGACAATACAGATAGTACTTTCATTATCAATGTAGATTTTGGTATTCATGAAGTTGAGACCATAGTCTAACAGCTGATTCTGAATCCAAAGTACTTGTCCACAGCAATGAGCAACAGCTACATATTTAGCTTCAGTTGTAGAAGTAGCAACAATAGTTTGCTTTTTACACTGACAAGATATGAGTCTTCTGCCTAGGAATTGACAACCTCCTGTTGTGGATTTCTTATCATGATTAGCTCAAGCATAATCACTATCTGAGTAAGCTTCCAAATCAAAAGTAGAGTCTCTAGGATACCATAAGCCTAAGTTAGGCTGTCCTTTGAGATATTTAAAAATCCTTTTCACATCATGTAGATGTGAACCTTTTGGATTGACTTGAAATCTTGAACAAGCACACACAGCAAACATGATATCCGGCCTAGAAGCAGCAATATACATCAATGACCCAATCATTAACCTATATAGGTGAAGATCCACATCTGCACCATGTTCATCTTTTGATAAAGACTTCTTGGCTAAAGGCGTACTTGTGCTTCTTGTATCCATACATAAGAATTTCTTCAAGATTTCAACAACATACTTATCTTGACTGATAAATATTCCATCTTTCCTTTGTTTGACTTGAAGTCCTAAAAAGAAAGTAAGTTCTCCCATAGAACTCATCTGAAACCTTCCTTTCATTAAAGTTTCAAACTCTTCACACCATGACTTCTTGGTTGAACCAAAAATAATGTCATCTACATAAACTTGAACTAAGATAATGTCCTTAGCATTATTCTTGATGAAAAGAGTTTTATCAATGATCCCTCTCCTATATCCATGTTCCAAAAGAAAATTGGAAAGAGTTGCATACCATGTCCTAGGAGCTTGATGAAGACCATAAAGAGATTTAATAACCTTGTAGACTCTGTTGGGGAACTTAGGATCTACAAAACCTGGAGGTTGTGAAACATATACCTCCTCAGAAATAGTGCCATAGAGAAAAGCAATTTTCACATCCATTTGATAGACTATAAAACCCATATATGATACAAAGGCAAAAAAAATAACCTAATGGATTCTATCCTTGCCACTGGTGCAAAAACCTCATCATACTCTATCCCTTCTTCATGTCTCTATCCTTGAGTAACAAGTCTAGCCTTGTTCCTCACAACAACTCCTCTTTCATCCTTTTTGTTTCTGAAAACCCACCTAGTACCAATGACTCTCTTTCCAGAAGGGAGATTAATGTAGGGTACATATACGCGTTTTTCCTAAACGTGTATAAAAACCAAAATCGATGTGGTAAATTAGTCACTTGTTTTAGGAAAAACAAATAACCGTGGCAAGTATTAAGCTTTACGTTTTAGGAAAAACGCAAAACCGAATAAATGCGAGTTCGTTCTCGAAGGAGGTGTGTGTTGTGTGCCAATATGTATAAAACAATGTTTGGATTAGTGATCTTTTTTTGTTGTGAAAGATTTAAAAAGAAAGACGAACTACGCTAAAAGTTACGTTACGACGGTAAAAACGTAAACTCGTAAAACTCGACGAAAATCGAAAATACTCTAAAAATTACCAAATTTTAAGTCTAAGTTAAGAAAAATGTAACTAAAGCAAAAATGAAAACCAAAATTTCCTAAAGTTTAATAAAAATTCAAGAATAAATAAAATAAATAAAAAGTGATAATACAAATTTTAAGTTATGTAAACCTAATTTATATTAAATAAAGTCTAAAAAATATTTTTCTAAAACTTTAATCTACTGTTCACTATTTTTAAACTAATTTTCAAAATTCAAACTTTAAAATAATTTTAATAAATAAATAAATAAAGATTAAAAATTGGTTTTACTTCTAAAAAATCCTAAATTGAAAAAGAAACTGAAGAAAAATGGAAACTCACAAACACCTACACACAATAAGCTGTTAGCAACTTATTTATGTTGGAAATTAACTAAAATAAGAAAATCTAAGAATCCATTATATTCTACCCTAGGGATTATCCTAATGATAAAGTCCATAGGGCGTAGTGGTGAGGTATGTGGTGTGTGAGAGTGGGGGCGCATGTTCGAGTCCTGGCTCCTACTTTTTGGTAAAAATATTTTTTTTTTACTTTTTTCTTTTATTAAACTGATGTAGAGTAACTCTAATACATAAAAAAACAAAAACCAAGTTCTAAATTACACGAATTGAACCTAAATAAAGCAAATTTATATCACCAGACTTGCACTTGTTCTTGTTTCCTTTATTTAGCTTTTTGGGGATTGTATGGAGCCTGACTAGGGAAGTGAGGTATTGCTTGGGCGCAAACAGCACCCTCACAAACTTTTGGTTGTGAGGAGTCAATCACGACACACAAAACAGCAAATCAATTACCAGATTGCACACAAATTCAACAAGAACACACCAAGATCAAAGTTTAACCAAGGAAAATGTACTAGCATCAAGCTATGAACCAATTTCTGAGTACCAAATCTTTCCAACTCTATGCTACCAGTAACATTAACTTAATCCACCCTATACTCTAACTTGTGACCAAGCTACAAACTACAAAACACCTAACTGATCCCCTATGTGAACCTATTGTATACAAGCAGTAAAAAGTAGGGTGGTTTTGGGGAGTGGGGATAGGATGAGGATGACGTTAATAGTGTTTCTGAAGGGTTATATGTTTAATTATAATGTTTAGAGTGGGAAGGCAGATTAGGGTTCATCATGTTCTTGGGGAAGAATTTTGGGGATTTAATCTGATGAGGGAGAGGGTAAATGTGTTTAGCGGGTGTTTATGGATTAATAAAATGTTTTTCAAAAGGGTTTTAATAATAAACACGTTAGTGTTTTATGACGTGTCTAAGGGTAATGGGCCGGTTTGGGTTGGGTTAAGGGAAGTTGTGGGGTGGGCTTGTGATGGTGGTTTGGGCTCAATTATGGGTAAAGGTTGGGTATGGGGGTGGGCTTGTGAAGGTGGTTTGGGCTCAATTATGGGTAAAGGTTGGGTATGGGTATGGTTTTAACAGGTTTGCCCCCTGATGTTCCAAATTATGTGTATACCAAGTTTACAACAGTAAATGGCTTTTATCCTTTGTAATATCTTTCATCAACTTGTCAAATATGGCATGTAATATGCATAAACTTTCACCAAAGGTCTTTTGTGCATTTTCTTCATTTTCCAAGGGCTAAACATGTAATGTCTTGACATTTTAGGGACACAAATGTAATTTTGGAGTTTTACAAGGGTATAAAATGACAAGTCTTCAAAAGTTGAGCGACCAATCTTGACAATCTTCAAAACTTCAAGGACTTCTTTGGAAATTCATTGTTCGGGTCTGGTTCTTTGTGCGAATTCGTTTCCCGTGTTCGTTTTTGCTTGAATCTTGTTATCTTTTGGTGAATTCATGATATCCGTATCTAAAATACACAATGAACAAACACAAGCATATTTTGGGGTATTTTATGATATCTTTAAGCTTTTTAAGCCCGATTTGGACGATGAGACTATGTATAAATGTAGTCTCATCACTCCCCCATACTAAACCATTGTTGTGCCCTCACGTAATGCTAGAATAAAGTATCATAGCACTTCCAAAATTATTTTTTATATGACATTTATTGAAACTTAAATTTAAATTAACTATTACTTGTGTTTTAGACATAATGTATTGTTTTCTTCACGAGAACGTGACTTTTAGGGTCAAAGAATAAGAACACGTAAATGCCTCATAGAGATACGTTCGTCATCCTTAATTTTCACTCAATTCCATGCTAAGCGTGAAACAAGATCATTGTCATTATAAGTTAGTAATGCTAACACTACTCATATGCTCTAATCACGTACTTAAACTCCCTATTTCCTAAGGCGTATCTTTTATATTTTATTTTTGTCTTAATGATCACGAGGATGCATTTTTTACTTATGCGTAAATAGAGATTAGGTCAAAAAATAGAGCTTTAACGGTGTAATCAAAATCATTAAATTAATAATTTCTCCTAATAGACAACGATGTCAAAAGGATCGATAAACATAGTTTTAGAACGGTTTTGAACATTTGAGTTATTGCCATGAATTTTATTACCAACCTCATCATCGGTAGCTTTGATTATCATGGTTTACCTCCATCTTTTATTCAACTCCTCCATGGAGCTTTTATAATGACTTCGGTCTTGCCCTTGTCTTTTATTTAACCTCGCCATGAGGTGTTTATTATGACTTGACGTATATCCTCACGCTAAGGCGAATTTTGGATCTTTAAGGCTTCAAGATTTAAGACATTCACTTTCAATTTTGCATAGATTTTTCGGCCTTGTGAGCTTAGAATTTTTGCTTGATTTAGGTGAAGAGGAACTTAAAAATTATTATTGGGGAAGCCTTTGATTATTCGGGTGTCAATACTTTAAAACCGTGACGCTGGCGAATCATTAATGTTTCCCCAATTGAATTTGCTTGAAGCTATTTTTTGTTCCCATATTAACTCACTTCACCATGATAGATTTATTGAAATAAAGAAGAAAAGAGATGATTTATAGAGAGAGAAAGTAGAGAGAGATGATTAACTAGGTGAAATTAGATTAAGAAAAATGAAATCACCAACCCTCCTAACATGCTAGGAGGGTGCTTATATAGTCCACCCACATGCTGGCTTTCTATTGGACTATATATGATTTGGGTCGGGCTTGAATAAATGCTTAGTACCTTGAAAGAGGGCTTTTAAGCTAGCCATCAAGCCCGTAATGTCACGACTATTTTAACTAAATATTACAACGTTCTAATAAATATTACAATAAAGACCTATGACCAAATATTCTTGTTTGACTCAATATTTTGAGGCTAAAAATATCCCCCAATGTGAGGTCATTCCTCTTCGATATTTGGAGTTCAACGGAGATTACGAATTTTGTCATGAATGAATCTTGAACGTGTAATAGTAGTCTTGTTCCTTCATGCTATGATCTTTGAGCCTTTGTAGTTGTCTTTCGACTTTGTCTTTAATCTTGAGATCTTCAAATTATTCTTGACTTGTCTTTGCCATCTTGCGATCTTGTGTCTTCATCCACATGCTCATACGTTGCACTATCTTGAAAGCTTGCTAACAATTTCCTTTGAAGAGGGGTCATTCCTCTACATTAATTGATAAGGAAGATTTTGATCATCAGAGTTGCGGAAGTCTTTAGCTTTCTTGATTGTTGAATGTCTTTGGGCATGAGTATGTGGTTTTGAATCTTTGACTTAGCTGAGTACACTATAACGCCACCTTCTCGAGACAAAACATAGATACGGAATGAATGGCTTTGAAATTCGTCCTAAATTGGTAGCGTTTTTCCTCCGGTCGGTGAACACCGTTAGATGATATTAAATATCGTACCTGTGATAGGCAGATTCAATTAAGAACCTCCTTGATAGGATTTCGCGGCTGTACTAGCCGTTCTCTTTACTCGGCCGTCTCAAAGCAAGACTGCGAACATAAAGATTGAATCAATTGAATAAATATCCGCTTGATTAAAGTCGTCAATTCAAATTCTTGGAACAAGTTTGATTCATTAAGAATCTTACCATTGTTGCTTTCCAGTTGACACAAGCTTGATTCATACAGAATCTCGCAAGTTACCTACCGTGGCGCTGTTTGATGTTGACGCTAGAAGGATTTCCATTCGTCATTGTGAATATTAATGAATATCACTCTGAATGTTCTGGCAAGACCATGAAGATATTGCGTAGAAACTTGTAACGAGTTTGAATCAATAAAGAAACAAACCACTGTTGCTTTCCAGTTTTACATATGTTCAATTCATAAAGAATCTTACGCATGACCTACCGCAGTGCTGTTTGATGTTAACACTGGAAGGATTTCCACTCATCATTATGAATACTAAGTAGTATCACTCTGAATGTTCTAGCAATATCACAAGGATATAGCGTAGGACTCTCTTTATCGTCATTCTGTGTGTCCTAACGAGATTTGATAGATTTCTTGGCTCTAGACTCGATTTGTGCACTTTTAGTGGTCGGAGGCTGGAGCAGATGCCACCTATTCAATATCAACTATCTCGGAGTGAGAAAGTCAACAGAAGTCGTGTTGATCTCCGTGATAATAAAACAAACTTCTTTTGAGAGAAGCCTGAGTCAGCTAGGAAAGGGTTGTGCATTACATCACTGGGTCCATGATGCGTTGTCTTCATGATGTGTTGACCCAATTTCTGCCTAAGTTGTATGGAGGGCTAATTTCTTTACACTCTTTATCCTTACATTTCTTTTTTCATTATTCAACCCCTTCAATGCTTACCAAGACATCATTACTAGCACCTTGTTGTGATTGTTCCAGTGCTACCATCAGTACTTAGTCGGCATTCAGCTTCGTTCACATTCTACTCCATCTTTCCTAAGGACTTCTAATAATCTATTGGATTGTCCCTGGGAAGATCCCTCCGGTTTTGGTTGGATCATAGGACTTAAACCTAACCACCCTTTTGACGCCAATAACGTCGTGAATTAAAGATTTTGTGGGTATTTGATCGTAACCATGAGTGCTTGAGTATTTAGATCACATTTTAATTACATTTTCTCCCCTATCTCTAATATATAAAATCGTTTGATATTAGAGATACCAAATTTGATTAAAACATATTGTGAAGAATAGTCTTGAAAACTTTTGGGAGAAAAATGTGTAAAACTTAGCATGAATTTGGAATGCTCCCCCTCAAAAATTGATCCAATTGAATTGTCATTATGAGGATGTGATCCACATTTCAGTTTTAGAGGATAGGAGTTGTTGAACACACAATTTTTGAAAGATTTTGAATAATCATTGAGAAATTCTTGAAAAAATTATGTTCAACGCTTTTTAAAAAACTCTATTTCTTTTTGGCGAAAAAGTTTTTTTGAAAGCATAAACTTGAGTTCATAGACTTTGAATGTCTTAACAAATCCACTCAAGTGTAAGAAGATTTCTGTTCTTTTGCTGAGGGTAAGCGCACTAAATCGTACACTCCCCCGTGAATATCGATCCGGGTTGTAATATGAAAATAATTACAAGCCATAGTGTTGAGCTCAAAACGTCGAATGTCTTGTGACAAGCTCAACCCGTGATAGATTGCTCTACCCGTTTGTTAGGATAAGTTATCTTTTAAAGATACACTTTACTTTATTTGAGGTCCGAGTTACAGTCTGAAATTTTAACTGTAAGTCGTTTACATGAGCTTAAAAACTTTGAATGTTTTTAATAAAAGATCATGTCCGAGAAGATTTATTTTCCCGTTGCTAAGGATAAGTTATCATGCATGATCAACTATCCTTTCTTTGAGGCACGAGTCAAAATCTGAAGTAATTGTAAATCATTTTACAGCTTAGTTGTGAAACCCTTTAGACACTAGTTTCTCAGATATCTGCTTCTTCAGCAACCAAACTCTAAGTGTGTCTTTTGTTGAACGGTATTTAAAGATTGGACCTTTGGGTGTCCGTTCAGTCTTGACTTCAGTACATGGACTCTTTACAGTAGTTTGTATGCTTGCATATTTGTTAGTGATATCTTTGTGAGAACCATGTGGGGGTTCACAGTGAACCTTTGTCGTACTAGAGGGAAATATTTTTCAAGTAGGAACCCATTTATGACCGGTTGTTTTGAAGATTCTACCCGTTGGTATCCACTTAAGACAAGGTCTAGGAAACGTAGTTTTCTCATGCACATCGGAAGACTTAATTGGAGAAAAACTATTTCCTATAGGGTTCCATCTTTGAGATGCTCTAGCTTTTTGGTTCACCTTATTCAGGACTTTTGTGATGCAATCATCATGAATGGCATTAAACACGCATTTGTTATACTTCGTGCAAACAAAGTGCTTAGCATCTGAGAAGGATCTAGTGTTCCTAGGATAGGCTGATTTAGGCACATCATAGAAGGGTCTAGAATTCCTAGATGTGTGATTAATGCTCCTAGGTTTCGGTTGGGTCCTATCTCTTGCTTGTGTCCTTATCTTAGCATCCTCTAGATAGATTTTATGACCTGAGTCAATTTGAACTACTCTGAGGCATGTTCTTGGAGATATTTCTAGAGTTGCTTGAAGCATTCATGTGATTGGGTTTTGCATAGCCAAAATTTGTTAAGGGGGGTCTAGATAGTGGAGTGACTGTTTTTGGAAAATTGCTACGCACGTCAACTTGGGATGCAAACCTCGAATTCTATGTGTTGGGTCGTTCAGATTTAAAGGCATTCAATTGTATAGCAACTGAACGGTTTCTGAATGGTTGAGTAGGAGGTTTACCCAAGATTGTCTGATTTGCTAACTTAGTATCCGCACTATTTCCTTTTAGCTTCCTTAATTCATTTTTCACCGCTGTTAATACAAACACCTTTTCCTGAAGCTCTGCTTTCAATTGCTCATTTTGAAGAATTAATTGAGCGACACGTTGTTCTAACTTAATGTTCGTATTATCAGATATGCCGTTATCAGCATTCGCGTCATTACTATCTATAGTGCTGATAGGTTGCACAGATATTTCACTTAATGAAGCAGGCGGAGGACTTAGATTTTGAGAAACCAACTTTGATTCTAACAAATTTATTTGTTTCAAAAAATGTTCTTTTTCCGCATTAGAATCTTGAATCTTACGATCCAGTTTTTGTTCAAGAACAACGTTTGCTTTTTCAAGTTTTTTAAAATAAGCTTCAAATTTGTCATTTTTCTTCGAAAACTCGAGTTTGGCATCCTCAAAATCTTTTGTCTTTTGAGCTAACATAGTTTCAAGCTCATGAATCTTAGAATCAATATATTAATGATCATCATACACAACATTTAATTGTACCTCAGCCATTGGCTCCTCATCATATATGGGTCTGATATCTGCATCATTGGTTGCTTGATCATTCCCTGAGTTGTTGTTGGTGTGCTGCTTTTCTGATTCTGTCCCACTACTTTCTGTGCCAATCGAACAAGCATCCAATGTTTGACCATCATCGACATTGCTCTCGTTCTTCTGCATTAATCTGTTATTCACCCTTGTTTCAACTTTTAGTTTATGACGTGTTCTTTCAGCAATGGACTACCTTACAGCACTCATGTGTTGAAGAAATGTCTCCTTGAATTCTTGAACTTCTAACCAAGTATATTCAAAGAAGTATTTATTTATGAATTCTCGATCATAGTGTACATAGACCTGTGTATCAAGGAATTGCTGAAACTGATTCTCGAGAACCAAAACGGCATCTATGGATTCAACCTCTTGAAATTCATCGTTGGCAAGTTGTTGTTCAAGGTGATCTACATTGAGTAGCATTGTGCTTGTGAATGTCTCAACACCTTGACTAGTGAGTGACATGAATACCCGTTTGAATCCAAGTTCGACGCGAGTGCCTTTTAAATCGTCATTTGAAAGAACTTGAAGTTGTGACTAGAGCGATCTAAAGTGTGTCATGCATCGTTCTTTACAACCGACATCTTGCATTTGAGTGCATGCACATCTTGTGTTGCTGAATCCATAATGAGTGTTTCAGATGATGAAGTGACTTTGGATCTTAAGTAGATATGGTGTGATTGTGTTTTGGTTGAAATTCCGAAAATTCTGATTTTTCTCAGTCCGACAATAAATTCCTCAGTCCGACAAAACGGTAAACCGAAAATTTTTTAATTACCAAATTTTGAATTCAAGTTAGAAATAGCCAAAAACTAATAAGGAAAAATTTTGAAAATGAATATTTTAACGAAAAATAAAACCTAAAAAATTTGAAATTTGGCCTAAAAATTTGAATTTTGGTCCGAAAATTTGGATTTTTGGTCGAAAATTTTTTCGCATCGCCAAAATTTGAAATCGAAGCTAAAATGGCCTAAAAATGGTCTAGGAAAAAATAAATTTTACTATGGTTTTCCCGCCAAAAAACTCTTTTTTTGGACTTCGGAATAAATTTATTTGTGGACTTCGGAATATATCAAAAAAGTACTTCGGAATGTGACTTAGCAAAAAGATTTTGCACTTCGGAATAAAACAACTTCGGAATCAAACTTACCTTGGGAACTTCGGAATAAATCTCTGGTTAGTCTTCGGAATCTTGAAATTCTAACTTCGGAATCCAGATAAGAATCAACTTCGGAATCTAGATGACTTCGCAATCACACTTCGGAATGTACCAGAAATCTACTTCGGAATCTTGATCTTCGGAATACTCTTCGCAATAATTATCTTCGCAATAAATCCACTTCCCAAAATGAAAAAATCCACTTTGGGATTTTCACTTCGCAAAAACCTTACTTCGGAATCACCCCTACTTCGGAATTATCTTCAGAATTAACTTCGGAATTAACTTCGCAAAAATTAACTTCGGAATGTGAAGGAAAGTTGACTTCGCAATTCAGAAACCCTCTTTACTACTTCGCAATATCCCAAATATTCTAAAGATAAGCAATTTGTTGGCCAACTTTCCGTGTTCTTCGTATCAAATAAACCCAATTCGTGATTTTAAACCAATAATCGATCCAAACACCGAAAAACTTTGCGTTTTTAACCACAATAACTAACCAAAATCCCTACCACTACTATGTAGGAGATTTATATCAAGATTTAGAGCTCGAAAAACACTAAAAAAAATTCGATCTGAGATGATTTTGATTAAATCAATCGAACCAAATCAAACCAAACAATAAACCAACAACCAATCACTAATCTACCCTGTGGCGATTGATACCAAATGTTGTTCCCATATTAATTCACTTCACCATGATAGATTTGTTGAAATAAAGAAGAAAAGAGATGATTTCTAGAGAGAGAAGATAGAGAGAGAAAGTAGAGAGAGAGATGATTAACTAGGTGAAATTAGATTAAGAAAAATGAAATCACCAACCCTCCTAACATGCTAGGAGGGTGCTTATATAGTCCACCCACATGCGGGCTTTCTATTGGACTATATATGTTTTGGGTCGGGCTTGAATAAATGCTTAGTACCTTGAAAGAGGCCTTTTAAGCTAGCCATCAAGCCCGTAATGTCACGACTATTTTAACTAACTATTAAAACGTTCTAATAAATATTACAATAAAAACCTATGACCGAACATTCTTGTTTGACTCAATATTTTGAGGCTAACACAACTAAAATCAATTAGAAACCAACAATAGAGATTAAACCGCTAAAACAATATTTATTAACAATTTATTATAAAATCATGGGGAGAATAAGCAAATAATTAGGGCACATGAGTTTTTAAAAGAATACGAGTACTATACGTTTAGCATAGTAACTTATAATTAACTCTATCATTTCTCGTCCTGAATTTAATGAGACTTAGCCTAAAATAGTTAAGGAATCGAAGCTAAGTGCTCAAAACGCATGGTCGAGTAAAAAATTACTCTTATTCCCACCATCCGAAAACCTACATTCGTGTCTTAAACACTTATGAAAAATAAGAAAAAATTTAAAATTTGGCAATTTTTAGCCTTATTTTGCAACAAAACGATAACAAAAAGATGAAAATTGGAATGCGTGATGACATGAGAAAGGTAAAGCATCTATTCACCCCCATACTAAAACTAAAGATTGTCCTCAATGTTTCGAGTCTAAGGGTGAAACACCCCCATACTAGAGACGAAAGGTTGAATGCTTAATCTCGAGCATGGAAAGGGTAAAACGAATAACCTAAAAGCCATTTATAAGTTATGCTAATAAGATAATCGTTAGAACGTAAAAGGAGATCGTCGGATATCGGAATCTCCAAAGGCAACGATCGAAGCTCGAGTGATACGTAAAACGAACACGAGAGGCTTCAATGATGACGATGGACCTAATAAATCACAATCACAAACAACCACGGAACAAAGGTTGGAAGAGTACAAGTCTCCGTATTAGTCTAAGAAAGCAATAATATGTACAAGGATAAGTGATTGAGTCGTTTTCGTACATCCGGAGGTTATCGTAGTTCCTGGCGAAGTGTGAATGGAAATCCGCGTTTATGTTTCAAGTTTGATGCTCAAATAGAAAAGATTTTGAGGTTCAAATATATAACTACCAATTTTAACGACTAAATATTAAAAGGTAATGAAAGAGAAAATTATATTACGAATATTAAGCTAAAGGCATCTAAAATAATACTAAGGACAATAACGATGGTAAACTAAACGAGCAAAATCAAAACTACTATAATCTCGACATTAAAGTTAAACAATAATAAGGCAACAATATAGATGCTAACTAAATAACGACAAGGAAATAGATAGAGAAACGAACCCGAGCGAATAACCGGAGACGCCGAGATAACATAAAACATCAAACGTTTAACGAAAAATAAACTAATCGACATTTTAAAATTTTTCTAAAAACTATTTTTTTATACATCAAAATTTGATAAAACATTTAAAAACTAAATTAAACTTTATTGTAGCAAAACCGAATTAAAACGAAATAAAAAAAATGAATAAAAATGCAAGTTTAATAAAATGAACTCCTAATCTAATCTACTTTCCTACACTTATAATATAATTTACGATATAGAATAGTCAAGATTCTAGAAAGCTAATTAGCAACACATATTCTTGAGGATCTAACTTATCAACGATCCCCACAAAAGAATGATGGTTTTGTGCTTGATCGTGATCTCTTCGAAAGAGTTTCTAAAATCATTAATGAGGGGAACGACAAACCGTGGTTTGACGAGCCTATCTATGATGAAGAATTTGATGAGATGAACGTTCATGAGGATGACGAATATGTTGACCCCGAGGGGGCGGTATTCATTTTTGATCAACGTTTTGAGAACTTATACAATCCACCACCCCTCACCCGTGACTTAAATGTGAGAATTTTTAGTGTCAAAAATATTGATTTTGAAACGTCAAATATTTTCGACATAATTCAATCGGGTTTTCATAAAGAGTTAAAAATGATGAAAAAGGAAATGATTTTAAAATTGGTTTAAATGATTTTTCTACAAGTTTAACTCCGTCATCACATCGTTATTTGAGTGCTACCACCTCGTCTACTCCTTTTGACGAGTGTGAGTGTGGTTTTAGTGTGGGGGAAGCCCCTTATGTTTCTTCACACTTTACCACCGAGGACGAGATATTCGATCCCGGAATCGTATTTTTAGGGAGATCTCGGTCTTCCACCAATGCAATAAATGGAAAATATTTCTATTTGCTTGGTGTGAGTCTACCTCGAGTAGCTCATGATATTTCCCGACCCATTGTCCCACCCTTCTATTTCTCATCTCTTTTCTTTTACCTCATTGGGATTTGCGTTGGAGTAGCGTTGTTTATTCGTTCATCCGAAAACGAGGACACTATCTTTGACCCCGGTATTTTAATATCGGATTTTTAAGTACTCCATATACTTTTGGGCCTTTTTTTATCATATAAGCCACACCAAAAATGACCAAACCATGATAATCCCTAAATGATCACATTTATGGGGATTCGAGTCGAGCTCTTGACTCGGTTATCAAAAATGAGGTGCCTCGTGGGGGAAATCCCATGCTTATTGTTAAACACGTAATTATTCATGCATTTAGTGAGAATTTCCCTTCATTTTTCGTATAATAAATAGCAAAAATATATTTTTTATGCATATATTGTTTATATTTGCTATTTATTATTGTAGGTACGATTATTAAAGAAAAGGAGCAAAAACGAAGAAAAAGACCAAAAACGAGCACGAGAAATGGAAAGAGCACGAGAAATCGAGTTTGACGGTGCACTGATTATTTTATTGGGCCGGTCCGACACCATTTATATGAGTCGGACCGACCCAATAATGTTTATATACACTTTCAGCCCAACATATTAATTGGAGGCCCAAGTTCCAGCCTGTGTTTTACTTCAGCCCATTATGAACTAAAGTCCATTAAGAAGACAAGACACATTGGCCCAAATGAAAAAAGAATGAAGGCCCGATTTGAAGACAACAAATATAGATCTGGAGGGTAGCATACAAAAGAAAGCAGCCGCTACACAATTGTTAGATATTCCATTTGTTTGTTTTTTTAGAGTAGGTATTAGATAGATTTGTTATTTTTGCAATTTCCTTTCGGGGAAGAGTACAACAAGCGCATCAATTTATTCTTCCATAATTTTTCTTTCAGAGATATAGATAGATAGAATAGGAAACTCTTTTTATTTTTTGAGTAATTCTCTTTTTTAAGACAAATATAACACAGCTCTTGATTTCTTTCCATAGTATTCATTTTTTTAGGAATTGATAGATGTAGCTTAATATAGTCGCAGACAAGATCTCTCCAGTCTCACATTTTATATTTTTTTTTGGTTCCTGGGTTTGTATTAGGAGATATATTAGGCAACAATATTAGAATTAATACATTCCAATTTTATTCATACTCACTTTACATTGAATATATCCCTGCGGTTTTTTTATTTTTTTATTTTTAAGTTTAAGATAGATATTGTTTCTGTTCAATTATTTCCTTTAAATAGATCTTGTTTTGGAAGATACAGCAATACGCAGACATTATTTTTATATATCCTCACTTTGCAAAAAAAATTACCCTGCGTTTTTAGATAGGACTAGTTTTAGGAATGATTTTTTCCACTTTCTTTCTTTAAGATAATTACAATAAAAGCAGTATCAACATTTTCCACATACAATTCCAAATCTTCACTACTTTTTATTCTTCCTGCGTTAGTTTTTAGAGGATAGATAGATAGAATGAATTTGTTTTTTTCTTTTCTCCACTAGGTACACTATTTGATACTATATAAGATTTGTTTCTATATATGACTTATCTTTATACAGCTAGCTTCAAGAATATGTGTTGCTAATTAGCTTTCTAGAATCTTGACTATTCTATATCGTAAATTATATTATAAGTGTAGGAAAGTAGATTAGATTAGGAGTTCATTTTATTAAACTTGCATTTTTATTCATTTTTTTTATTTCATTTTAATTCAGTTTTGCTACAATAAAGTTTAATTTAGTTTTTAAATGTTTTATCAAATTTTGATGTATAAAAAATAGTTTTTAGAAAAATTTTAAAATGTCGATTAGTTTATTTTTCGTTAAACGTTTGATGTTTTGAAGGTCTACGTGATCTTTGACCTATCCTACATGATTGATTAGATTGATAAAAATGGTTGATTAAATGATAAATATAAGAAAGATGAGAAGGGAGATGAGGGAGTAGAGAGAGAAAGGAGAGAAAAGAGAAAAGTAGAGAGAGAAAGTAAAGATTGAATGTGTGATTGATGAAAATGACCAACCCCTCCTAACATGCTAGGAGGGGATATATATAGCCCACCCTACATGTGGGCTATATGGACTATACATTAACTAAGTGGATCACGAGCCCATTACATAATTATCGTTGGAGCGACCGATCCTTCATAAATACGTAAAACGTATTTCCAACAATCTCCCCCTAAGGGAGGTCGCTCCAAGAGACAAAGTTCTAAATAGTCTATATCTCGTGATCTATGCTAACTAAGATGTGACCGAGACTTTATTGGGAAAAACGTATTTCCAACAATCTCCCCCTAAGGGAGGTCACATCTTTTTACAAAATCTTAAACCTAGCATCTATGCTTGAGTCTTCGATCTTGTTCTTGTGAATATGCTTGATGTGATCTTTGACTTTAGTCTTGAGCATGTTTCCTTTCCTTGACCTTGTGCATTCTTCACTTGTGATATTTGCCTCTTCGTGACTTCATGTTCCACATACTTATACTTTTAAATTCTTGAAAGCTTCAGAGTTTGATACAGCGGAAGACTTGACCTTCAGGCTTTCTTGAATTTGTTGAAGTACTAATTGTATGTAGTATAAGCATGTGGTGACGACTTCTTCTGGATTGTACACCGCAATGCCACCTTCTTGTTACGCTGCATAAGACAGTTAGCAACAAACAATATACACGGATGAAATGGCCTTGAACATTTCATTCTAATTCGGTAGCATTTTACCTCCGGTCGGTGAAGACCGTTGGACGATATTAAATATCGTACTTGTGGCAGGTAGTTTCAATAAAGAACCTCCTTGACAAGATTTCGCGGGTAAACCCGTTCTCTTTACTCGACCTTCCAAAGCTGACTGCGAACGTAAAGAGTGAATCATTTGGATAATCTTATCCGCATGATTTGAAGCCGTCAATTCATGTTCCTGGAACAAGTGAAGTTCAATTAAGAACCGCACCGTCGTTGCTTTCCAGTTGTCACTAGCTTGATTCATATAGAATCTTGCAAGTTACCTACCAAGTGCTGTTTGATGTTAACACTAGAAGGATTTCCATTCGTCACTGTAAATACTTAATAGTATTACTCTGAATGTTCTGGCAAGATCACTAAGGTATTGCGTAGAGGCCTGGAACGTGTTTAAATTCATTTAAGAATTAAACCACTGTTGCTTTCCAGTTATCACAAGTTTGATTCATAAAGAATCGCACAAGTCACCTACCATGAGCTTTTTGATATTCGCTCAAGAAGGATTTCCATCTTCATTGTAAATACTTTCGTATTACTCGGATGTTCAGGCAAGATCATGAAGATTTTGCGTAGGACTCTTAATATCTTTCTTACTTTTCATAGTGTGTGAAGAAGCAAGGAAATATGAAAGTGTGTCCTAATGAGATATTTGATGATCTCAAATGGCTCTAGACTTGATCGTGCATTTTGGATTTTTAGTGTCGGAGGCTGGAGAGGAGTGCCACCTTTTCAATACCAATTTATTCGGAGTGAATAAATCAATAGATAATTCGTTGTCTCCGTGTGATTAAAACAAATATCTTTTGAGAGATATCTGAGTTAGCTGGGATGGGTTATGCATTGCATCACTGGGTCCATGATGTCTGTCTTCAATATTAAGAATCATTAAACAATGATCTTAATAGCATATGTATTGACCCGGTTTCTGCCTAAGTTGTAAGGAGGGCTTCTTTCTTTACACCCTTTATCTTTACAATTCTTTTTCATTCTTCAACCCCTTCAATGCTTACCAATACGTCATCACTAGCACCTTGTTGTGATTGTTCCAGTGCTAACTTAAGTACTTGGTCGGCATTCAGCTACGCTCACAATCTTTCTCCATCTTTCCTAAGGACTACTATTTCTAGCTATGGAATGTCCTTGGGAAGATTCCTCCGGTTTTAGAGGAATCATTGGACTTTAACCTCTCCTACCATCCTTATGTCACCACAATCTTCATCATCGTGAATAGAGATGTTTTGGGTAAGTGTATGTCACCATGAAATCCATTTTGAAGTGCAAATCCATTTTGCTCCCCCTTAACATATGCCACGATATCCGAAAACATTTCGCACATGTCGGGATGAGCTAGCACGTTAAGTCAAACCATTTGTGATTAATCATTTCCCATATTAAATCACATTTTCTCCCCCATATTAAAAATATTAACCCAATCAATGTTTTTAATATCAGTTGATTTAATAGCGTTTTAAGAAAATTTGGGAAGAAAAATGCAAATCCAATTATCTTCATGAGTTACACAAGCTCCCCCTCAAATTAATGAGGGTCTACTTGAAACGTAAATTAAATACCTTTTAAACACAAGTGTAAGGTATTTATCACGTGCAAAGATCATATATGATAATGAATTCACAATATTAGCAATTTACGAGGTTGGACCTGAATGATGGAGAACATCATATGAAAGAAGCACATGGTTCTTGTTCACGAATGTTGGTCTTCCTCGTAACTTCTGAAGTTATCTCTTGACTCCATGTGTATGATTGATATCGTTGTCTTAACACCAATATGTGAACTTGGCACTCTCGGCATCAAGGATTCTGAATGCTGGACAATTGCTCCCCCTCAATTGTTGACCCGTGTTCTATTGAAAGAGCTGTAGTCACCGTTTGAGTAGTCGCATCGTCGAGTATGTAGATATCAATTGTAAGTTGCTTCGGATTGTGGATATGATAACTTCGGATTCTGAAGTCAAAGCTTTCCGGTGAAATGCTTGACTTCAAAGTGAAAAGCGGGTTACTATCGGAAATAATAGCAAACCATAATGGAGCATGTTTTAAATTTTTTAAACTTCTGCTCGAACTTTATTTACAATCCCGTGTCATTATTGAATGACATTTCTAGGTTCGTAAATATTATCGATTCCAGAAGACATGCTCTTGTTATCAAAACATTTTTGAACACACAATTTTGAAAGATTTAGAAAAACCTTTTGAGAAATTCTTGAAAAATTGTGTTCAAAGTGTTGAAAACCAATTACTTGAGCTTAAGATTTGGAATATCTTAGGAAAGCTCAAGTCCGAGAAGTTGTAAACTTCTCGTTGTAAGGATAAGTTACCATCGGTGATAACCTTTCCTTTTATCTGAAGAACGAGTCCTAAGCTGACATTTACTTAGAAGTCGTTTTCATGAGCTTGAAAACTTTGATTGTTTTAACGGAAAGCTCATGACCGAGAAAGGTTAATTTCTCGTTATGAGGAAAAGTTCTGTTATTTAAAAGATACACTTTCCTTTCTGAGCTTAAAACTTCGAATGTTTTAATACAAGCTCATGACCGAGAAAGGTGAATTTCTCGTTAAGAGGATAAGTTATCATAAAAGATAATCTTTCCTTTATTTTAAGTTCGAGTTATAGTCTGAAATTTAACTGTAAGTCATTGTGCATGAGCTTAAAAACTTCGAATGTTTTTAATATTAGCTCATGCCCGAGAAAACTGAATTTCTCGTTGTTAGGATAAGTTTATCATCGGCGATAAACTTTCCTTTCTTAGAAGTTCGGGTCATCATCTGATATTTAATGATGAGCCTTATACACGAGCTTAAAACCTTTGAATGGTTTTAGGATAAGCTCGTGTCCAAGAAAACTTAATTTCTTGTTAAGAGGGTAAGTTATCGTTGCGTAGATAAACTTCCCTGTCTCTGAAGTCCGGGTCGTCGTCTGTCATTTAACGAGGAGCCATTATGCATGAGCTTAAAAGCTTGGAATGTTTTTGATATAAGCTCATGCCCGAGAAAAATGAATTTCTCATTGTTAGGATAAGTTTATCATCGGCGATAAACTTTCCTTTCTTTGATGAACGAGTTACAGTCTGTGATATGACTATAAGTCCTGAGTGCAGCTTAACCATGAATCCCCTGAGACATTTGTTTCTCCGATATCTGCTTCTTCAGCAACCAAACTCTAAGAGTGTCCTTAGTTGAACGGTAGACAATGATTGGACCGCTTCGTTCTTTTGGAACATCAACTTTGGTACCTGCATTCTCATTAGGAGTTTGTATACTTTTGCATGGGTTAGAGATATCTATTTTAGAAGCACGTGGGGGTTCACGGTTTTCTTTTCTTGTGTCAGAGGTGGCCTGAGGGGATGATTCACTTGTCTTAGTTGGCAAACGTTTCCTTTTATAGAAAACCTTAAGTTCAGGCTTAAGTGATGTATCATCCTTTGTAATTTCCTCCCTAGTAGTCTTTGTAGAATCAGAGACTATCCTAGTTAAAGGGCACTCGTTTCCTACAAGAGTGAAAGTTCTACCAGTGGGGCGCCACATTTTACCAATGGGTTTGATTTTAGCGACCCACTGGGATTTAAGTCTAGCACGGGAGTTCACCTCATTAAGTAGTTTCTTGATACAAGAATCATGATTTGCCGTAAAGACACATTTTCTACATGTTTTACGAGTAGCATATTTAATGTCCGAGTAATTCCTAGATGATTGATCGATACTCCTAGGAGACGTCATGCTACGGTTAGCAGTGTTGGGTAATCTAGAAGGCATCTGACTAGGTTGGATATTGCTATCTCTTACATGTGTCTTTGGAATAGCTTCCCTTTGACCAAAATCATTGCGCACATCATTTGAACTCGTTCTAGACGTGTTCTTTGAACTATTCTTAGAGAAACTAGGGGCAATCATGTGATGAGGTCTTGCTAAAACTGATTTAGTCACATTAGGCCTAGTTGGTGGAGTGACTGTTCTAGAAATATGACCCAAATCAACTTGGGAGGCAAACCGCGGTCTCGAGGATTGTGGTCGCTCGGATCTAAATGCAGTAGGTTGTCTGACAATCGGTTGTCTGACGAACTGATTTGTAGGCGGTTTCCCCAAGATTGATGGTTTTTCAAGCTTAGTTTCCACACTAGGTCCTCTATTTTTCCTTAACTCGTTTTTCAACGCAGCTATAGCAAACACCTTTTCTTGAACTTGGGCTTTTAACGTCTCATTTTCTTTGAGCAATTCATCTTGGGATGCCAATTTAGACTCTAGTAACTGAATTTGTTTCAAAAAATTATCCTTTTCAGCTTTAGAATCTAAAAATTTTTGATCCAATTTTCTTTCAAGAACAACGTTTGACTTTTCAAGTTTTTCAAAGTATGTTTCAAATTTGTCCGTTTTCTTAGAAAATTCAAGTTTGGCATCCTCAAGATCTTTTGATTGTTGAGCTACAATCGTTTCAAGCTCTCTAATCTTGGAATCAGAAGCAGTCAATGAAGCAGTCAACATACAATTATCATGATGTTTAGCATTTTGAACACTTTCTCCCCCATTATGACTCACATCGGATGAATCAGAAGTGGTATTGCTATCACTCTTCTCCATCCCATGTTTGTCATAATTAGGTTCAGAATACTCAATGGCATCATCATATACATCATAAACAACATTACATTGTACCATGTTTGCAGGCTCTTCGTCATAAGCGGGTAAGGTGACATCAAAAAAGATCTCGTGAATATTCCCTGACGTGCCACTGGTATCATGTTGTCCTCCTGATTCCGTGCTCTTGGCATCGTTAAGCTCCAAGTTTTTAACCGTATGAACAGTTTCCTCTTGTATCGAAGAGTCTTGCACTCCATTATCATACCATTGCTGAAGTCGAGATCTTTCATAAATCGAAGATGAGACCGATGTCATGAGATTCAAAATTGTATCACGGAAAACTCGAAGCTCGGTATGTGTATCTCGAAGAAATGATTGGCAAATCACTGAACTTTCAGGCTTGATGATATTGAATTGGAGGAACGGCGTGAGTTGTGTCACAAGAGCCTTATATGCAAGTGCCGATGCAGAGTGATTAAAGTTTCCATGGTTGAGTTGCTCGGCGAGTTGGGTCAAAGTGGTAAAGATAGAGTCGATGAATATATGACGATCTTGACCAAAGATTGTCACAAATTCGCTCCCTCCTTGAATCCTCGAAAGAGTGACAAGATGAGACTGAAGCATTTGAAATGAAGTTATACCACTTTCTCTAGCGTTGGCTTGCACTTGATGCAATTCTCCCTTGTTCGATGTCGAATTCAAGAAATCCATTGAAAATCGATGAACAATAACATTAAGAATTACTGATTGATGAAAAATCCGTTGTCAATTGCAAATAATAATACCCGATGAAAAATCCGTCAGCAAAATAAACCTTGGCACTTTATCACGTTGTCACGACTATAACTTAATATCATAAATTTTTTTTTTTTTCAAAATAAAAATTTGAATAAAAATAAAAATATCAATTGATTATCAAAATTAAAAAATTAATATCCAAAATAAAAATTAATATCCAAAATAACTTAACTAAAATGTTTAAATATATAAAAAGTAATTTAACTAAAAAAAATCTAAAAAGCGTTTTCTTTGAAAAAAAAAGTTGAAATAAAAAAATTTGATTTAGTATATGAAACTTGCCAAAAAGACGTGGCAAAAATATGAGGATAAGAAAAAGAAACGTGGCTAAGTAACACCCACTCACACTAGCATAGTAACTTCCGCCCATTTATGGTTCGCTGCTCCCATATATCTCTCTCCTCAAGTTTCTTGTAAACTCAGTCTCATTGAATTTTGATATCGCTTTCTCTTCTCACTCAACAAAACTCTTATCTAATCTCAAATATTCCCAAATCTCAACAGATTCAGAAATCACTAACCTCCATTGTCTCTCATCTCCTGCGTCTCCTCCATCAAATTAAACCCATCGCCAATAGTCGTCTTAGCAACTAGCTTTGACCAATCTCAAGTCGCTGTAGCTAGAGAAGATGGTTCTCATGAGATATGGCTTGTGTATCTTGGTGTCGTTGATTGGCACTGTCAATGGATGATACAAGGTGATCCTAAGTCAAGAGTTGCGGCGCTCATTTTTGTTACACGAATCTTACTGCCACCAAAACTTTAGCAAGCTTCCCTTTTATCAATCTCCCAATATGAACACTTTCTCAATCTGCCAAGTCTAAACGAATCACCAAGTCTGAATGAGAGGAAGTATGCTTCAAGATCTTTTTGAAAGCAAAGGGTCTCGGGTAGGTACTGTTTATCTATTAATCATAGTCTCTCTCATCTGTCGAGCCCTTCTTGAGTCTTTGGTGTGGTCGAGTCTATTGGTGAAGGTTGTGTTGGTCGAGAGAAAGAGTGTGAGTGAAGTTTGGCTTACGAGGGTTTGAGGGTTTGGGTTGGGTGTGAGTGCGAGAGGTGTTGTTCGAGGGTGTGGGTGAGGGAAAGAGAGTGTATCGAGTCGTCGGTTGGTTTGAGTCTTGGTTGGTGTTTGATTCGATTTAGATGATGTTTGGAGTCGAGAATGGAGGTATATGAAATTGTGTTCGAGTCACTTCTGATGAGTGTTTGTGACAGGGATGTGTTTGTGAGTCTGAGTCTTTGTGAGTAGTTTTGAGAGTGTTGTCAGTCTAAACGTCTGAAAGTCGAGGGTTAGGAGAGTTGTTGTCAGTCGTGGAGAGGTGACGAGTCAGAGTCTTGGTGTGTCGGGGCTAAAAGAGGGTATGAGTTTTGTTGATTGGAGTCCGAGTGTAAGTTCAAAAAGAGGGGGGGAGTCGAAATGGGTGAGAGTCTAAATGATTCCCGTTTTGTTTGAATTGGCAATGCTTCGTTCGGAAGTTCGTTCGTTCGGAACTTACTTCGTTCGGAACTTACTTCGTTCGGAAGTTCGTTCGGAAGTTCGTTCGGAAGTTCGTTCAGAAGTTCGTTCGGAAGAATTCTTGATTCTGAACTTTGTTGATCCGGAACTTTTGGATCGTCCGGAACTTTTAAGAATGGAAGAACAGTGATGTTGGGACAGATTGGACAGAAAGATGATAACCAAGATACTTGACAGATTTGACCGAAAAAAAAAAGACAAACAGATTCGATGGACAGAATACGAATCCTAGATTGAATAAAAAAAGGTTATATAAAAAGATTATAAAAAAATTTATATAAAAACTGATTATATAAAAAAAAATAAAAAAAATAAAAAATAAAAAGGTTATATAAAAAAACTGATAACAGAAAAACCCAGATAGGATAAAACTGATAAACTGATAAACGAAAATCAATAATAAAAAATTAAAGTGGAAACTGATTATAAAAAAAATAAAAAAGGATAAAATTAAAAGTTCAGTTTAAAGAATTCAAACAAAATCCAATCAAAATAGAAAGGGTTTTATCAATAAAAATACAAAATTAAAAAGAGAAAAACACAAACTTTTTATAAAAACACAAACTTTTTAAGATTTGATAATAAAAGTTTTGATTTTTGTATAAAAATTTGTGATTTTTATCTAAAAAGTAAGTAAATCTAAAGATTTGACATGATTTAAAGCATAAAAATACAAACTTTTTAAGATAAAAGCTTGATTAAATCAAAATCCATCAAAATCAAACAAAAGAAAAAACAAGAATAACCCAATCAAACCTTGGCTCTAATACCAATTGAAGGTCTACGTGATCTTTGGCCTATCCTACATGATTGATTAGATTGATAAAGATGGTTGATTAAATGATAAATATAAGAAAGATGAGAAGGGAGATGAGGGAGTAAAGAGAGAAAGGAGAGAAAAGAGAAAAGTAGAGAGAGAAAGTAAAGATTGAATGTGTGATTGATGAAAATGACCAACCCCTCCTAACATGCTAGGAGGGGATATATATAGCCCACCCTACATGTGGGCTATATGGACTATACATTAACTAAGTGGATCACGAGCCCATTACATAATTATCGTTGGAGCGACCGATCCTTCATAAATACGTAAAACGTATTTCCAACATGTTTTATGTTATCTCGGCGTCTCCGGTTATTCGCTCGGGTTCGTTTCTCTATCTATTTCCTTGTCGTTATTTAGTTAGCTTCTATATTGTTGCCTTATTATTGTTTAACTTTAATGTCGAGATTATAGTAGTTTTGATTTTGCTCGTTTAGTTTACCATCGTTATTGTCCTTAGTATTATTTTAGATGCCTTTAGCTTAATATTCGTAATATAATTTTCTCTTTCATTACCTTTTAATATTTAGTCGTTAAAATTGGTTGTTATAGATTTGAACCTCAAAATCTTTTCTATTTGAGCATCAAACTTGAGACATAAACGCGGATTTCCATTCACACTTCGCCAGGAACTACGATAACCTTCGGGTGTACAAAAACGACTCAATCAAATGGCGCCGCTGCCGGCTTTGCGTGTAGCGATATCGGCGTTGTGTTTTTAGTTGGTGACTTGAAGATCCTTTCGTTTTGAAAGTTTATTTTCGTATTTGTATATATATATAATAAAAAATTTTAAAAAATCCAAAAAAATATATATATAAAATTTATAAAAATCAAAAATATTTTCTTATTTTATTTTATTTTCTTTATTATTATATATATCATATATATATATAAAAAAAAGTTTTAAAAAAATATTATTCTTTATCTTCTATTGTGTTTAATTCTTTTTCTCAACCCCTCTGGTTTTTAAGATTAGGCAATTTCATCAATTTCGGCAAGGGCTAAACATCCCTCAATCTCGGAAAAATCACAAGGTAAAAGAAATTGGCCCGGATCCTCTTCCTTTCTCGGCATATGCCTTTTGGGTTTTCTTAGAAGAACCGAAGCACAAGTTTCCTCGAGGGTTACTTTCGTAAGGTCAATGAAGCTCTCTTTTTGAACCGTGGATGGAATTTGAGGTACACGAGGGTGTGCACTCTTTTCCTTGGTCACCACGTTCATTCCCTCGATCTTAGAACATGAAGGCGTTTTAGAACTCGAGGGTCAAGATGAAGGCATAACTCTAAAACCATCAAGGTTTTGGGGAATCGAACGAACCTTTCCACTAGACGAGGCGGCTTTGACGTGTTCCTTCGGATTAGTCACAGTATCACTAGGTAACGTACTCGATGACGCACCCGAAGTCTTGTTCATTATGGCCAAAAACATCTTTTTAATGTCGATTTGTCCTTGCTCAATTTTAGTATTTTGATTTTTCAACGTCTTGGAAAGTTCGTTTTTCAAAGTTCCAATTTGTCCCTCTAATCGTCTCTTATTAGCCTCATTCGTTTTCACATAATCTTGAAACTCATTTGACGAACTATTTTGATTAGAATTAAAGTTCCCTTGGTTTTGATTATTTCTTTGAAAATTCCCTTGATTACCACTTGAAAAATTGTTTCCTTGATTGTTGTTTTGAAAATTCGAGTTTTGGTTGTTGTTGTTATCTCGATTTTGCCAACTCACATTACGACCTTGATTATATCCACCTTGATTTGAAAAATTTCCTTGTTGATTTTGAAAATTGTTTCCACGATTATAAGTATTGCCTTGATTGTTGTTATAATTGCCTTGTGATGGACCCGCGTTGTTTTGATTTTGAAAATTGTTGTTTCCATTTAAAATTTAACACTCGACGTTTGGACATCCGTAGCCGTACACTCGTAATAATTATGTGATCCACCGCAAAACGTACACGAAGCCTCAACCACTTTCACCGTAGCGGGGGCGTCTTTCTTTTGCATCTCGATTAAGAACGACGTACACATTCGTCAACTTATCGACTTTTGCGTCAACTCTCTCAATATCGCGACTAGAATTACTAATATTGGCAAAATTGGCAACACTCGATGTGCTACGGAGTTGGAAAATCTTAGATCGATTCTCGATAATCATTAACGCGTCTTTCGGAGTTTTACACAAAAAGTTGCCACTGACGGCGAAATTTAACGAATCTTGTTCTTGAAAACTAAGACCGTTATAAAAAGTGTCGATTTGGTGTAACTCGGAAATCCATGGTGAGGACATTGCCTAAGCAATTCCTTAAAACGATCCCACGCGTCTCTAAACGATTCATTCGGTTTTTGTTCGAACCTAGTGATCTCGTTTTTGTAAAACGTGGTCTTAGACGGTGGAAAGAAATGATTAACGAACTAGGAAACGAGATCCTTCCACGTAATTATGGAATTAGGTGACTCTTTCTCTTACCAATCCTTGGCGGCACCATCGAGCGAGTACGGAAATAGCATAAGCTTAATGACATCGATGTCGACATTTTTAAACTTGCTCATGGCCAAAAGACGATCAAAAGTCCGGATGTGATCGTGCGGATTATCGGCCTCACGACCTCTAAACTTCGTTGCTTGAATCAATGATAGCATTCCGCTTTTTATCACAAAATTATCCGCTTCGATAGCGGGAATTATGATCGCGTCTCCATAACCCTCGGTGGGTGCTTGGAGCAACTCCATAATCGTACGATTCTCGGCCATCTCGTCTATGGTTTCGAAAACGATATTAGGAACGTTCGTTTCTAAATTTCGTCTTCGTCGTCGATTCCTTCGATTTCGATTGCGTCGATTCGAAACGTCGCTAGAATTTGAATATTCCTTCGATCAAATGCGCATGCTCTAACGTAGAGAATGGGGGTAGCAAAGAAGAATATTTTGGGAGTTTTCGTTTTTTCATTTTTTATAGTTTTTGATTGTTTTTTTTTATTTTTTTGTATTTTGGGTGTATTAGGTAGATAATTAAATCCACAAAAACTTATCCAATAATCAAAAGGTCTTGATTAATGAATCCAAGAAGAATGAAGGAATTTACGTCAAGTAAAAACCCTCGTCAACTTTGAAACGTTGGCGGATCGCCAAAACGTTTCGAGGTTCAATAATAAAAAATCACAAAAATAGATTTATTAGTACTTGAATGGCAAACCCTCTTCGACTTTGTATCAATCGTCACTAAACCGATAGGCACAAGCAAGCGGAGAAACGAGACGGCGCGAAGCACTTCAGAGCCTTTTTCTTTAGGGTGTATTTTATAACACCCGCCTTATACCCACCTTATAGTTTGTATCAATTGAGATTAAACTAATTAAGAGTATTCATTTATTTTGCCCTTTGATTGTTGTTTGAATTCAATACGCTCGATAATGACCGGAACGCCCACTATCGAGGTGCGATTTCTCGCGTATTTGGATACTATTGTTTATTAATTGTTCTACGTAGTACAATATAGTATTCACAAAAAGAAAAACGAAAACGATAAAATGAAAAAGATTTTTGTGTGTTAATTGAGGAACAATTTAACACGATTTATTTGGATATTTATTTATAGCAGAAAAAATAAAAGCGAGTATGTACGCTATATACACTTTCCAAAAATGAAAAGCAAAAACGCACTACTCACACAAATACGATATATATAAGGCACTAAACACCTCCCCGGCAGCGGCGCCAAAATTGATATGGTAAATTAGTCACTTGTTTTAGGAAAAACAAATAACCGTGACAAGTATTAAGATTTACGTTTTAGGAAAAATGCAAAACCGAATAAATGCGAGTTCGTTCTTGAAGGAGGTGTGTGTTGTGTACCAATATGTATAAAACAATTTTTGGATTAGTGATCGTTTTTGGTTGTAAAAGATTTAAAAAACAAGACGAATTACGCTATAAAGTTACGTTACGACGGTAAAAACGTAAAATCGTAAAACTCGACGAAAATCGGAAGTACTCTAAAAATTACCAAATTTTAAATCTAAGTTAAGAAAAATGTAATTAAAGCAAAAAAGAAAACTAAAATTTCCAAAAATTCTTTAATTAATTTATATTAATTTTTAAAATTTTAATAAAAAACTTAAAAATTAATAAAATTAATAAAAAGTGAAAATACAAATTTTAAGTTATGTAAACCTAATTTATATTAAATAAAGTCTAAAAATTATTTTTCTAAAATTGTAATCTACAGTTCGCTATTTTTAAACTAATTTTTAAAATTCAAACTTTAAAATACTTCTAATTAATAAATAAATAAAGATAAAAAAATTGGTTTTACTTCTAAAAAATCCTAAATTGAAAAAGAAACTGAAGAAAAATGGAAACTCACAAAAACCTACACACAATAAGCTGTTAGCAGCTTATTTATGTTCGAAATTAATTAAAATAAGCAAATCTAAGAATCCCTTATATTCTTCCCTAGGGATTATCCTAACGATAAAGTCCTAGGGCGAGGTGGTGAGGTATGTGGTGTGTGAGTGTGGGCGCGCAGGTTCGAGTCCTGGCTCCTACTTTTTGGTAAAAATATTTTTTTTTTACTTTTTTCTTTTATTAAACTGATGTACAATAACTCTAATACACAAAAAAAACACAAACCAAGTTCTAAATTACACGAATTGAACCTAAATAAAGCAAATTTGTATCACCAGACTTGCACTTGTTCTTGTTTCCTTTGTTTAGATTTTTGGGGATTGTATGGAGCCCGGCTAGGGAAGTGATGTATTGCTTGGGCGCAAACGACACCCTCACAACCTTTTGGTTGTGAGGAGTCAAACACGACACACATAACAGCAAATCAATTACCAGATTGCACACAAATTCAACAATAACACACCAAGATCAAACTCTAACCAAGGAAAATGTACTAGAAGCAAGCTATGAACCAATTTCTGAGTACCAAATCTTTCTAACTCTATGCTACCAGCAACTTAATCCACCCTATACTCTAACTTGTGACCAAGCTACAAACCATAAAACACCTAACTGATCCCCTATGTGAACCTACTGTATACAGGCAGTGAAAAGTAGGGTGGTTTTAGGGAGTGGGGATAAAATGAGTGTGACGTTAATAGTGTTTCTGGAGGGTTATAGGTTTAATTATAGTGTTTAGAGTGGGATGGCAGATTAGGGTTCATCATGTTCTTGGGGAAGAATTTTGGGGATTTAATCTAATGAGGGAGAGGGTAAATGTGTTTAGTGGGTTTATGGATTAGTAAAATGTTTTTCAAAAGGGTTTTAATAATAAACACGTTAGTGGTTTATGACGTGTCTAAGGGTAATGGGCCGGTTTGGTCGGGTTAAGGGAAGTTGTAGTGGGCTTGTAATGGTGGTTTCGGCTCAATTGTGGGTAAAGGTTGTGTATAGGTATGGTTTTGACAGGTTTTCCCCCTGATGTTTCAAATTATGTGTATACCAAGTTTACAACAGCAAATGGCTTTTATCCTTTGTAATATCTTTCATCAACTTGTCAGATACGGCATGTAATATGCATAAACTTTCACCAAGGGTCTTTTGTGCAGTTTATTCATCTTCCAAGGGCTAAACATGTAATGTCTTGACATTTTAGGGACCCAAATGTAATTTTGGAGTTTTACAAGGGTATAAAATGGCAAGTCTTCAAAAGTTGAGGGACCAATCTTGACGATCTTCAAAACTTCAAGGACTTCTTTGGAAATTCATTGTTCGGGTCCGGTTCTTTGTGCGGCTTCGTTTCCCGTGTTTTATTTTGCTTGAATCTTGGTATCTTTTGGTGAATTCACGATATCCGTACCTAAAATACACAATGAACAAATACAAGCATATTTTGGGGTATTTTATGATATTTTTAAGCGTTTTAAGTCCGATTTGGACGATGACACTATGTATAAATGCAGTCTCATCAGAGATCCACAAGAATCCAAACCTTTTGTAGTTCAAATTGCATAAGTTCTTCTTGCATGTCATCCACCCAACTTTCCTCATCAAGAGCTTGAGAAATATTCTTAGGCTCTACTTGTGATAAGAAACAAGCAAACAAACAATGTTGAGTATCTTTATGATTTGTCCTCTGTTGTTGCTTGACATAACTCACAAGTGCATGAGTTTGAGCACTAGCTTTAACTTGTCTTCTGGTTTGCACAGCAGACTTTGGGTCTCTAATGTTTTGAGCTATAGGATGATTATTGTTGACTCTATGAGTGGGAATAGGAGTGACTGGTATATCAGTTTCCAAGTTATTGAAATCAGTCACTACACCCTACTCATCATAAGAAGCATTTGAGAAGATTCCTTTCTTTGGACTAGTATAATCATCTTCATCATCCATAGACTGAAGAACGTCTTTTAGCAAATCAACAGTCTTTGCAGAATTTGTGTCAACAACACTTGTAGAGGAAGTACCGTTGGTTTTCAAATGTACTGTTGAGCTCTGTGACTCTAAGGGTTCTTCTCTAGAATGTCTAGCATTTGATGTAGGATTCTTCTCTTGATCCATAAGCCTCTGAAGTTCATCATGTGAGGCTTGATCATCATTTGGTATCACTGGTTGCTATTGATGTGGGATGACAAGTGTAGGTGAGATAGTAGGCAAATTTGGTACATAGATATGAGAATCATCATCATCTTGAATGTCTAATGTAGAACGACTTTCTTCTTGAGTACCTGTGTTTGTTGCACTTGTCTCTTTACGTGCATTGTTAGTTTGAAAGTCTTGTTGCACAGAATAGTATTTCATGAAGTTAGTTAGATAATTTTTTGTTCCCTAATTTAATCACATCACCATGGTTGATTTTATGAATTAAAGAAGAAACATAAATGATTTCTAGAGAGAGAAAGTAGTGAGAGAAAGGAGAGAGAAGGTGGAGAAACTAGGAGAAGTTAGATTAAGAAAATGAAATCACCAACCCTTCCTAACATGCTAGGAAGGGCTTATATAGTAGGGCTCATACATGTAGCCTTAATGGACTATATTGTTTAATGGGCCAGGCTTGAATAAAATGCTTAGTACCTTAAAAGAGGCCTTTTAAGCTAGCCATCAAGCCCGTAATGTCACGACTATTTTAACTAACTATTACAACATTCTAATAAATATTACAATAAAAATCTATGACCGAACATTCTTGTCTGACTCACTATTTTGAGGCTAACAATCTCCCCCAATGTGAGGTCATTCCACTTCGATATTTGAAGTTCAATGGAGATTACGAATTTCGTCATAACTGAATCTTGAACGTGTAATAGTAGTCTTGTTCCTTCATGCTATGATCTTTGAGCCTTTGTCGTTGTCTTTCAACTTTGTCTTTAAACTTGAGATCTTTAAATTATCCTTGACTTGTCTTTGCCATCTTGCGATCTTGTGTCTTAATCCACATGCTCATACGTTGCACTATCTTGAAAGCTTGCTAACAATCTCCATTGAAGAGAGGTTATTCCTCTACATTAATTGATAAGGAAGATTTTGATCATCAGAGTTGCGGAAGTCTTTAGCTTTCTTGATTGTTGAATATGTCTTTGGGCATGAGTATGTGGTTTTGAATCTTCGACTTTGCTGAGTACACCGTAATGTCACCTTCTTGAGACAAAACATAGACACGGACTGAATGGCTTTGACATTCGTCCTAAATCGGTAGCGTTTTACCTCCGGTCGGTGAAGACCGTTACACGATATTAAATATCGTACCTGTGATTAGGTAGATTGAATTAAGAACCTCCTTGACAGGGTTTCGCGGTAGTACTAGTCGTTCTCTTTACTCGACCGTCTCAAAGCAAGACTGCGAACATAAAGAGTGAATCAATTGGATAAATATCCCCTTGATTAAAGTCGTCAATTAAAATTCCTGGAACAAGTCTGATTCATTAAGAATCATACCATTGTTGCTTTCCAGTTGACACAAGCTTGATCCATAAGGATCTCGCAAGTTACCTACCGTAGCGCTTTTAATGTTGACGCTAGAAGGATTTCCATTCGTCACCGTGAATATTAACAAATATCACTCTGAATGTTCTGGCAAGGCCATAAAGATATTGCGTAGAAACCTGAAACGAGTTTGAATCAATTCAGAATCAAACCACTGTTGCTTTTCAGTTTACACATGTTTAATTCTAAATGAATCTTACACATGACCTACCGCAGTGCTGTTAGATGTTAACACTAGAAGTATTTCCACTCATCATTGTAAATACTAAGTAGTATCACTCTGAGTGTTCTAGCAATAGCACAAGGATATAGCGTAGGACTCTTTTTGTCGTCATTCCGTGTGTCCTAACGAGATTTGACTGATCTTTTGGCTCTAGACTCGATTTGTGCACTTTTAGTGTTCGGAGGCTGGAGCGGATGCCACCTATTCAATATCAACTAACTCGGATTGAGAAAGTCAATAGAAGTCGAGTTGATCTCCGTGACAATAAAACAAACTTCTTTTAAGAGAAGCCTGAGTCAGCTAGGGAGGGGTTGTGCATTACATCACTGGGTCCATGATGCGTTGTCTTCATGATGTGTTAACCCGGTTTCTTCCTAAGTTGTATGGAGGGCTAATTTCTTTATACCCTTTATCCTTACATTTATTTTTCATTCTTCAACCCCTTCAATGCTTACCAATACATCATTACTAGCACCTTGTTGTGATTGTTCCAGTGCTACCATCAGTACTTAGTCGGCATTCAGCTTCGTTCACATTCTACTCCATCTTTCCTAAGGACTTCTAATAATCTATTGGATTGTCCCTGGGAAGATCCCTCCGGTTCTGGTTGGATCATAGGACTTAAACCTAACCACCCTTTTGACACCAATAACGTCGTGAATTAAAGATGTTGTGGGTATTTGATCGTAACCATGAGTGCTTGAGTCTTTAGATCACATTTTAATCATATTTTCTCCCCTATCTCTAATATATAAAATCGTTTGATATTAGAGATACCAAATTTGATTAAAATATATTTTGAAAAATAGTCTTGAAACTTTTCGGGAGAAAAATGTGTCAAACTTAGCATGAAATTGTTTGGAACGATCCCCCTAAAAAATTTGTCCAATTGAATTGTCATTATGAGGATGTGATCCATATTTCACTTTTTGAGGATACGAGTTACTGAACACATAATTTTTGAAAGATTTTGAATAATCATTGAGAAATTCTTGAAAAAATTGTGTTCAACGCTTTTTGAAAAACTCTATTCTTTTTAGCGAAGAAGTTTTTCTAAAGCATAAACTTGAGTTCATAGACTTTGAATGTCTTGACAAATCCACTCAAATGTAAGAAGATTTCTCTTCTTTTGTTGAGGGTAAGGGTAATAAAGCATACACTCCCCCGTGAATATAGATCCGGGTTGCAATCTGAAAGTGATTACAAGCCATTGTGTTGAGCTCAAAATGTTGAATGTTTTATGACAAGCTCAACCCAAGATAGATTGCTCTACCCGTTGTTGGGATAAGTTATCTTTAAAGATACACTTTCCTTTATTGGAAGTTCGAGTTACAGTCTGACATTTAACAGTAAGTCGTTTACATGAGCTTAAAAACTTTAAATGTTTTTAATGAGAGCTCATGACCGAGAAAACTTCTTTTCCCGTTGTTAAGGATAAGTTATCATTCGTGATCAACTTTCCTTTCTTTGAGGCACGAGTCACAATATGAAGTAATTGTAAATCATTTCGAGCTTAGTTGTGAAACCCCTGAGACAATTGTTTCTCAGATATCAGCTTCTTCAGCAACCAAACTCTGAGTGTGTATTTTGTTGAACGGTATACAAAGATTGGACCTTTGGGTGCCCGTTGAGCCTTTACTTGTGTACCTACACTTGCATCAGTAGTTTGTATGCTTGCATATTGGAATGTGATATCTTTGTGAGAACCATGTGGGGATTCATAGTGAACCTTTGTCGTGCTAGGTAGGAACCCATTTAAGACCAGTTGTTTTGAGGATTCTACATGTTGGTATCAACTGAAGACAAGGTCTAGGAAACGTAGTTTTCTCATGCACAGCGGAAGACTTAATTTGAGAAAATCTATTTCCTATAGGGTTCCGTCTTTGAGATGCTCTAGCTTTTTGGTTCACCTTGTTAGGGAATTTTGTGATGCAATCATCATGAATGGTATTAAACACATATTTGTTATATTTCGTGCAAACAAAGTGCTTAGCATTTGAGAAGGATCTAGTGTTCCTAGGATGGCTGATTTGGGCACATCATAGAAGGGTCTAGAATTCTTAGATGTATCTTTATCTTAGCATCCTCTAGATAGCTTTTATGACCCGTGTAATTTGAACTATTCAGAGGCATATTCTTGGAGCTATTTCTAGAGTTGCTTGAAGCATTCATCTGATTGGGTTTTGCATAGGCAAAATTTGTTAAGGGGGATCTAGATAGTGGAGTGACTGTTTTTGGCAAATAGCTACGCACGTCACTTGGGATGCAAACCTCGAGTTCGATGTTTTGGGTCGGTCAGATTTAAACGCATTCGGTTGTCTAGCAACTGAGCGGTTTCTGAATGGTTGAGTAGGAGGTTTCCCCAAGATTGACTGATTTGCTAACTTAGTATCCACACTATTTCCTTTTAGCTTCCTTAATTCATTTTTCACCGCTGTTAACGCAAAAACCTTTTCCTGAATCTGAGCTTTCAATTGCTCATTTTGTAGAAGTAATTGAGCGACACGTTGTTCTAACTTAATGTTCATATTATCAAATATGTCGTTATCAACATTCGCGTCATTACTATCTATAGTTTCGATAGGTTGCACAGATATTTCACTTAATGAAGCAGGTGGAGGACTTGGATTTTGAGATGACAACTTTGATTCTAACAAATTTATTTGTTTCACACAATGTTCTTTTTCCGCATTAGAATCTTGAATCTTACGATCCAGTTTTTGTTCAAGAACAACGTTTTCTTTTTCAAGTTTTTCAAAATAAGCTTCAAATTTGTCATTTTTCTTCGAAAACTCGAGTTTGGCATCCTCAAATTTTTTTGTCTTTTGAGCTAACATAGTTTCAAACGCATGAATATTAGAATAAATATATTTATGATCATCATACACAACATTTAATTGTACCTCAGCCATTGGCTCCTCATCATATATGGGTCTGATATCTGCATCATCGGTTGCTTGATCATTCCCTGAGTTGTTGCTGGTTTGCTGCTTTTCTGATTCTGTCTCGCTGCTTTCTGTGCCAATCGAACAAGCATCCAATGTTTGACCATTATCGACATTGCTCTCGTTCTTCTGCATTAATCTGTTATTCACCTTTCTTTCATCTTTTATTTTATGACGTGTTCTTTCAGCAATGGACTTCCTTACAGCACTCATATGTTGAAGAAATGTCTCATTGAATTCTTGAACTTCTAACCGAGTATATTTAAAGAAGTATTTGTTTATGAATTCTCGATTATAGTGTACAGAGACCTGTGTGTCAAAGAATTGCTGAAACTGATTCTCGAGAACCAAAACGGCATCTATGGATTCAACCTGTTGAAATTCATCGTTGGCAAGTTGTTGTTCAAGGTGATCTACATTGAGTAGCATTGTGCTTGTGAATGTCTCAACATCTTGTCCAGTGAGTGACATGAATACCCGTTTGAATCCAAGTTCGACGCGAGTGCCTTTTAAATCATCATTTGAAATAACTTGAAGGTGTGACTTGAGTGATCTAAAGTGTGTCATGCATCGTTCTTTTGCAACCGACATCTTGGATTTGAGTGCATGCACATCTTGTGTTGCGGAATCCATAATTAATGTTTCAGATGATGAAGTGACTTTGGATCTTAAGTAGATATGGTGTGATTGGGTTGTGGTTGAAATTCCGAAAATTTCGATTTTTTCTCAGTCCGACAATAAACTCCTCATTCCGACAAAACGGTAAACCGAAAATTTTGTTTCACCAAATTTTGAAATCGATTCCGAAATAGCCAAAAACTAATAGGGAAAAATTTTGAAAAATGAAAATTTTAACGAAAAATAAAACCTAAAAAATTTGAAATTTAGCCTAAAAATTTGAATTTTGGTCCGAAAATTAAAATTTTTGGTCGAAAATTTTTTCGCATCGCCAAAATTTGAAATCGAAGCTTAAATGGCCTAAAAATGGCCTGGGAAAAAATAAATTTTACATGGATTTTCCCGCAAAAAAATCCTTTTTTTTTTTGGAATATGGCTAATTCAGTTTCGGATAAAACTATGGTTTTCGGATAAACCTATGTTTTTCGGATAAACCAGTGTTTTTCGGAATAAATGGTGTTTTCGGAATAATGAGGATATTCGGAAAAAGTTGGGTTTTTGAATAATGTTGATTTTCAGAAAAATGAGGATTTTCGGATAAAGTGTGATATTCGGATAATTTGGAGTTTTCGGAATAATATTCTTCTTCGGATAAACATCCTTTTTCCGGAATAAATCTTCGGATAAACACCCTTTTTCGGAATAATTGTAATATTCGGAATAAATTCTTCGGATAAATCACCTATTTCGGATAAACTACCTTTTCGGATAAATGATGATTTTCGGATAAAGGTGCTTTTTTCGGAAAAAGTGAAGATTTTCGGATAAATGGTGTTTTTCGGATAAATGAATGTTTTTCGGAAAAATAACAGGTTTTCGGATAAATGGAGGATTTTCGGATAAATGTATTTTCGGATAAATAGCCTTTTTTCGGAAAAAGGAGGTGTTTCGGAAAAAATCTTCGGATAAAATGGGATTTTCGGATAAATCAAAGAAACACTTACCTTCGGATAAATCCCTTTTCGGATAAATCCCTTTTTTCGGATAAAGGAATTCGGATAAAGCTTGATCTTCGGAATCTTTAAACCCTTTTCCGAAAATGTTTTTGTTGGCCACCTAACGTACTGTTCTTTGAACCGAACCCCAAAAACAATCCAAACACCCCAAAAACTTGCGATTTTAACCACAAAAACTTAACCAAATCCTTACCAAATCTATGTAAGTGATTTATATCAAGATTTAGAGCCAGAAAACACTAAAAATTATTAATTCGAGATGATTTTGATGATAAATCAATTGAACCAAACAATAAACCAAACAACCAATCACAAATATACCCCGTGGCGATTGATACCATATGTTGTTCCCTATTCTAATCACTTCACCATGGTTGATTTTATGAATTAAAGAAGAAAGATAGATGATTTCTAGAGAGAGAAAGTAGTGAGAGAAAGTAGGGAGAAGGTGGAGAAACTAGGAGTATATTAGATTAAGAAAATGAAATCACCAACCCTTCCTAACATGCTAGGAAGGGCTTATATAGTCAGGCTCATACATGTAGCCTTAATGGACTATATTATTTAATAGGTCGGGCTTGAATAAAATGCTTAGTACCTTAAAAGAGGCCTTTTAAGCTAGCCATCAAGCCCGTAATGACACGACTATTTTAACTAACTATTACAACGTTCTAATAAATATTACAATAAAAACCTATGACCGAACATTCTTGTTTGACTCAATATTTTAAGGCTAACAAATTCAAATCGAATATCCAAGCATAATCTATTCCTGGGACATTGGGCTTATTTTCTAATAAGTTGACATAGGGATTTTCCTCAACTCTACCTGATGACAAATTATAAACACTATATGCTCTACTTTGCAATGAATACCCAACTAGATATCCTAAATCAGACTTTCCATCAAACTTTCCCAACTGATCAAGAGTATTTAGTATTGAAACATGACATCTAAAAGGTCTTAAGTGACTTATGGTTGGCTTAATGCCAGTCAAAAGTTCATAAGGTGTTTTGTTATAAGGCTTAGTTACCAAAACTGTATTAAGCACATAACATGCAGTATTGATTGCTTCTGCCCAAAAGGTATTAGGCAAAAGTGAATCAACGAGCATAGTCCTAGTAGCCTCAATTAGTGTCCTATTTTTCCTCTCAACCACTCTATTTTGTTGTGGAGTCCTAGCATTACTAAATTGTCTATTGATACCTTTAGACCTACATAATTCATCAAACTCAACATTCTTAAATTCTGTCCCATTATCTATCCTAATGATTCAGACTTGTTTAGTGAATTGTTTCTCAACTAAGGTGACAAAGTCTTTAAGTAATTCATTGGTTTTATTCTTATGCTTCAAAAAGAAAACCCAACTGAATCTAATATAATCATCAGTTAAACTAGGTAAAAGGTCTTGTGACTAATACTTCTAACAGAAAATGGACCAAACAGATCCATATATAAGAGTTGCAAGGGCTTAGTCACTGAATTGAAAGTTTTGGTCTTACAAGAGGTTCTATGTTGTTTACCTTTTTGACAAGCAGAACATGTGAGATCATTTTGAAAAGATTTGGCGGGTAACCCTCTAACCAAATTTCCCTTAACAAGTTTGTTTAGGTTCTTAAAGTATACATGACCTAACCTCCTATGCCATAAATTAAACTCATCATTAGAAGCTTTAGCTAACAAACATGTAATACCACCTGTTGTAATAATAGTATGAAGATTAAATGTATACATATTCTTTTGCATGGGTACCTTGAGCAGTATTTAAGATTCCTTAGGCATCTGAAAATCCTTAGAGAGCACCAAGTAGTCTGTATTTGTGAAGAGTACCTTGTTCTTATTATCACACATTTGTAATACTAAAAAGAGATTGAATTCATTCAATTCTTTAACAAAGAACACATCTTCAAATTCTAACCTACCTGTGTTGATTTTTCCTTTACTAGTAATCTTGCCTTTACTTCCACCAAAGGCTACTGGTCCACCTCTGAATTTTTCAAATTCAGCAAGGAAATCTTTGTTCCCTTTCATGTGCCTTGAGCATCCACTATTTATTACACCTTTGTCTTTCAGTTCATTAATCAGATGCTCCTGCACATACATAAAACTCATTAGTTTTTAACAAGGACCCAAGCCACATTTGTCTTGGATCTTGTGGGGCCTACATACTTAAGTGTTTGGTAAGTAGATTTTCTTGTAAGAATACAAACACTCCTATATTTTATGGTTCCAATTATATAGTCAAAAATATAATTAGGTTCATTGTTTTTAGACCTTTTTTACTTAAGCATCAGTACTTGGCTGAACAGATGACTTTTGACATTTAGGAACCTACATTTGCACTAGTTTGACATGAGGCCTACTTCTAGTTGACTTAACAATCTCAAATAGACTCCTAGAAGGTTTGTGGGACAGTGGTTTTCTAGATTTTTGGCCAGCGGTACTTGTTTTTGTTCTAACGGTAATTGTAGATTTTGGTCTGCCAGTACTTGGAGAACTTGACTTTAAGGGTACTAGACCTTGTTTCATAAGTACTGCTCTGGGTATAAAGTCTCTATTGGTTTGAGGGTGACTCAACTTATTAGTCTTGTTCTGCTTGTTAACCCTCTCAACATTATTCCACTTAGGTTTTTCATTCCTTGGTCCCATTTGCCCTTTACCCTGTGTATGTTTACCTTGTGCTCTTTTCTCATGACCTTCCTTAGTGACCCTTTTAGTAGATTTTTGTATAGCAATTCTATCTTCATGCATAGTACAATCTTTGATATAATAACTTAAGCTACCACATACATAACATCCTTTTCTTTTCAAAGAAGATCCAAAAGGTAAATCTGACTTAGTATTTTCAAAACCTACCCCACCCCTTTTGATACTACCATGACGTTTTGCATTGTTATCCATTGCCTTACTAGGAGGTTTCACCTGCTTGAAAGCATAACTAGTTGTAGGCACATGTCCGTCGGACACAAAGGTGCTCATAAGAGGTGGATAGTAAACCTTTTTGTCACAACAGGTTCATCCTAGGTCAAAGTACTAGAGTTTGACTCTGAATCATTAGACTTTTTTACCATAGACAGCTTTTGACTCATCTAACTCTATACTTTTATCATTTTTAGGGGGCATGTAAATTCCTGATAAGGGTAGAGGAACTGCCTTCATTCCTTCTGTAAGTTTATGGACTGATATCTAATAGTCATGTGATAGGATCGAACTCGAGATTACGAGATTGCACACAATACGTAAAGAGTTAATTTAATTAATAAATATATTTATTGGATTTATTAATTTATTTAATAAATATATTTATGTATTTATTAATTTAACCGAGCAAGTAACTATAAATTTAACGGTCGTTAATTAATTAATAATTAAGTATTAACGAATTTTAAATAAATATATAGTATGTTAATCAAAAGGAAAGAAGTTTGGAAGATTCCGGAACACCCCTAAGGGGTGTTTTGGTCGGTCGGTTATGAGCTCAAAAAGGTGGGGGGGGGGGGGGGGGGGCAAAAGTTGCCTTTTATTTATCTTGGGCTATAAGATGTTTAGGCCTATAAATACACCTCTCTATCCCTCATAATTTACACACAACAATAATCTCTTCCCCTCTCTTTCTTTTGGTCGATCGCCGCCCCCACCAACAAAGGTTTTCGGTTGGTTTTCTTGGATGATGAATTGTGTACGTAATCTAGTCCTAGCCCCTCTCTAGGGTTGTTGGGTAGATTATTTACAAGCGTTGTAGCTCGATTTTTACGTGCTAGAATCACGGTTAGCTCGTTTTATTACGTGTGTACAAGAATGTAATATAGTTTTACTTTAGACTAGTTCTTGGTGTATACGGTATTAGCCCGAATTGGTGATTCGTTCTTCGTCTTGTGGAATTGCTTTAGCGTAAAGGTATGTAACCCTAATTTGATGAATTATAATTGTGTTATTATTATGATCTTGTTAAATCGCTTTCGCTATATGTGTTTTGATCTCGCTTAGGGTTTTATATAATTGTTATGATAGTAATAAACCTTCAATGTGTATGTTTTAATGGATCGTAAAATTTTATGTTTATAATTATCGAAAATCTAAAGTTTTTAACTATAAATTGTTTTGAGTTAAAACTACATGTTTTTTAGGTTTTCATAAAATTAGGGTTTTGTTTTTTTTTTAAATTAGGGTTTTACTCTATTTTTTTTAATAAAAAAAGGAATTGTTTTGAAACCCTAAATTACATGTGGGATAATTTTAGATTATATTGCATGATTAATTGTTATGTCATGTATGGTTACGATCCGTAGAGATTTAATTGTTAAGATTTTTGGGGAATCCATGATTACGTGCATGTTTTAATGGATCGTAAAATTATATGTTTATATGATTTTATGTGCTACGTGATTATTTGATTCAATAAATCTCGAATTAGGGAAGACTTTTATATGAATATAAAGACCTAGATTTTATGATTATTGAATAAATAGTTTGCATGTGACTATTTGATTTATTTGTTGCACATATAAATTGTTATTATGTGTTTATGATTTAGTTTTTTTTTCTTGTTTATATATAAAATTGTTGAATTGTTGTAAACAAGGGTTTTTTTTAAAAGAAATAATATGGACTAAATCATATGAAAATAATGATTTGTTAGAGATCTAAATTACATAAGATTAAGTTGATTGGTGAATTGCAATAATAATCAAACGGCCTACTTTTTTTGACAAACTATAAAGTGGGTATAACGCATCGCTGGTCAAGTACCCAGTTAAGGAAGGAGGAGTTATACCATTAGTCGTTGACCCAATTCCCGGCTCGCCTGTGCGTCAAATTGAAATTATCTACGATTATTAATTGAATTATACCTTAAGGGTGATTTATCACAAACTCACATCCGAAACATAATGAATAAGGGTATTTCTTTGTGCGTAGCCGAGTTCTAGCAAAAGTACGTTGTGAATAGTTGTGGATAAATTCTTTAATTGGTTTTTAACCAATACCTCAACATAATTTATGTAGAAATTTAGTCTCGTGAAAAAGTTTACTAAATGTTTTATTAAACTTATGCTATGGAGTTGTATGCATGCTTCTCCATACATTGATTTTGACATCAATATGTATACCCTTAAAATTTAAGTCGAATGCTCCTAATTAACGAACACTTGAAATTACTTCGTCATCAAAAGAGATCTTTGGGTGATGTTATGATGGAGAGAAAACCATTTGTAGAATGAGAATTCGTATGATGGTTTTACGTTACTCAGATTAGATGACTTAATTAAGTTACTCAGTGAGATCTGGAAACTTAATGCATTCAGAAGGGATGAAACATGTTTACAATGCAAAACGTTTTTTTTGGCAGTGTAAATCCCTTATATATCTAGAAATTGAAAATTGTTTGTCAACTGAATTGTTCGACAAGTAGCTATGTTGAGTACATTCATTACTAGCATATCAACTGATGTAATGGATTTATGTCAATGTATTTATAGAATTCAAGGAAACTAATATGGTATTATACAAGGTTAATTTTATTTTCTTGAAAGTATTTTGTTATAGAAAATACTAATATTTGAACTTATTTTTGTAGAAATGGCTCAACCCGAAAACAGTATGACTATAAGTTCTGCGTTCAACGCTTTCTTTGATCGTCCTGAACTTACTGGCCCAAACTTCAATGATTGGTATCGCTCACTAAGAATTGTCTTGAGAGTAGCGGGTACTATCGATATCTTGACTACTCCTTATCCGGAGGATGTTGCTGTAGGAGCATCTGATGCGCAAAGGCTTGAACACGCTGCTAATGTTAAGAATCACTCTAAGGTGGCTGCCTTAATGTTAGGAAAAATGCTCCTCCACTTCAACAGAAGTATGAGCTATTTTCACCTAAGGGAATGCTTGATGAGCTCAAGGCTATGTTCGAAAAGCCGCAAGCTGTGGAGATCTACGATTTGGTAGATGCTTTTCATAGTTGCAAGCAAGCTCCTGGAAAGTCTGTAAGTCCCCATGATATGGAGATGAGGGGTTATATGGAACAGCTCATTGCACTTGGACAACTCTATGATCATAATATGGCTATCAACTTGATCAATAGGTCCCTTAACAAGGACTTCAATGATTTCGTTCGAAACTATAATATGCATTGCACGGGGAAGACAGTTAATGATTTTCATGAAATGCTCATTGACTATGAAAAGGGGTTGAAAGACAAGGCATCTACCGCTACGCCTTCTGTACTAACCATACAAAAGGTTAGAGTGAGTAAGCCAATACCGCAAGAGAATAAGAAGAAAGGCAAAGGCAAGGGTGATAAGAGCAAACGAGGTGCGACTTATTCAAAGCCTAAGCAGAAATTTGTCGAGAGGAATAAATATCAGAAAGATGAGACTTGTCACCATTATAAGGCAAGTGGTCACTGGAAGAGGAATTGCCCTCTTTACCTCGAAGAATTGCGAGAAATAAAGAAGAATTCTGAGCAGAGCGCTGCAGCTTCAGGTACTTTAATTGTGATTGAATTGTTCAATTTAGCATACAAATTAAATTCCTGGGTATATGATACGGGATGCAGTATTAACATTTGTAATACGCTACAGGGGTTTAATCTGGAAAGGAAGCTATCCTATGGGGAATAATTTCTGCAAGTGTGCAACGGTGCACAAGCAGCAGTTGAAGCTATAGGAACATTTAATCTGGTTTTACCTTTGGGTTTAGTACTGAGCTTAAATGATTGTCATTATGCACCTACAATTGTTAGGGGTGTTATTTCCTTTTCTTGTTTGTTAAATGATGGATTTGTTCACACGATTGATAATAATAGAATTCCAATTTGGAAAAATGGTATTTTCTATTTTAATGCAATTTCTGTGAATGATGTGTCTAAATTAGACAATGCATGATAATGAATCCAAGAACAATAAATATGTGTTTAGCATGAGTAAGAAGAGAAATTTTGACAAGAACTCTTCTTATCTTTGGCATTGTAGACTTGCCCATATTGGGAAGACTCGTATACAAAAGCTTCAACGTGAAGGTCTTTTGGAAAATATCAATGATGAATCATTTGATATATGTGAGTCTTGTATATCTGGAAAGATGACCAAGAAACCTTTTAATAGAAATATTGAAAGAGCTACTGATCTACTTGGACTTATACATACTGATGTGTGTGGACCACTTAGACATGTGTCAAGGAAAGGTGCTAGCTACTTCTTAACATTTACGGATGATTATAGCCCTTATGGTTATGTTTATTTACTTAAACATAAACATGAGGTATTTGAAACATTCAAAATATTTAAAGCAGAAGTAGAATTGCAATTAGGGAAGAAGATTAAAGCTCTTCGTTCTGGTAGAGGTGGTGAATATTTAAGTCAAGAGTTTATAGATTATCTAAGTGAGAATGGAATTGTTCAGCATCTTACTTCTCCCTATACTCCACAACAAAATGGTGTATCTGAAAGGAGAAATCATACGTTATTGGATATGGTGCGATCTATGTTTAATCTTACAACTTTATCTTTATCATTTTGGGATTATGCTCTAGAATCTGTTGTTCGCATTTTAAATATGGTTCCCACAAAGAAGGTCGATAATACACCATATGAACAATGGTATGGCAAGAAGCCATATTTGTCTTATTTAAAGGTTTGGGGTTGCGAGGCGTATGTGAAATATGACTCGGGTGACAAACTCCAACGACGATCTGTAAAATGTATCTTTGTAGGAAACCCTAAGGAAACTATGGGTTACTACTTCTATTATCCACCTGAGCACAAAGTGATTGTTGCTAGGTATGGAGACTTCCTTGAATCTGATCTTATAAAACAAGAATTCAGTGGGAGAAACTATGATCTTGAGGAGAGTCATATAGATACATTACCTTTTGAAAACACTAGCGATGTAATTCCCGTAGAACCAAAAAGTCTGGCGGTTCCACCGGAATTAGTTCCTCTGCGTAGATCCACAAGGATAAAAAACGCAAATAGCAAAATATGTCTTAACATAGAGGATGATGATGAGTTAGGGGATCTTGGTGAACCCGCTAATTATAAATCCGCCATACTTGATCCTAAAAAGGATAAGTGGATGGTTGTTATGGATGAGGAAATGAAATCCATGAAAGTAAATAATGTTTGGATTCTTGTAGAACCACCATCGAATGCTAAAGTAGTGAGAAATAAGTGGATATACAAGAAGAAAAACGACATGGACGGAAAAGTAAAATCCTATAAAGCTCGTTTAGTAGCTAAAGGTTTTACTCAAACTTTTTGCGTAGACTACAAGGAGATATTTTCTCCTGTAGCAGACTTAAGAGCTATTAGGATTCTCATAGCTATAGCAGCATACTATGACTATGAGATATGTCAAATGGATGTTAAAACTTACTTCTTGAACGGTCGCTTAGATGAAGACATCTACATGCAGCAACCAGAAGGAGTGATGTATTCATCTAAGCGACCGTTCAAGAAGGCAGTTTTAACATCCATTTTCCATATCTCATAGTCATAGTATGCTGCTATAGCTATGAGAATCCTAATAGCTCTCAAGTCTGCTACAGGAGAAAATGTCTCCTCGTATTCTACGCCAAAAGTTTGAGTAAAACCTTTAGCTACTAAACGAGCTTTATAGGATTGTACTTTTCCGTCCATGTCGGTTTTGTTCTTGTATATCCACTTATGGCTCACTACTTTAGCATTTGGTGATGGTTCTACAAGAAACCAAACATCATTTACTTTCATGGATTTCAATTCCTCATCCATAGCAACCATCCACTTATCCTTCTTAGGATCAAGTATGGCGGATTTATAATTACCGGGTTCACCAAGTTCCCCTAACTCATCATCATCCTCTATGTTAAGACATATATTATTATTTGCGTTTTTAATCCTTTTGATCTACGCAGAGGAACTAATTCTGGTGGAACAGCCAGACTTTCTAGTTCTACAAGAATTTCATCGCTAGTGTTTTTAGAAGGTAATGTATCTATATGACTCCTTCAAGATCATAATTTCTCCCACTGATTTCTTGATTTACAAGTTCAGATTAAAGGAAGTATGCATACCTAGCAACAATCACTTTGTTCTTAGGTGGATAATAAAAGTAGTAACCCATAGTTTCCTTAGGGTATCCTACAAAGATACATTTTACAGATTGTTGTTGGAGTTTGTCACCTGAGTCACGTTTCACATACGCCTCGCAACCCCAGACCTTTAAATAAGATAAATATGGCTTCTTTCCATGTCATAGTTCATATGGTGTCTTATCGACCTTCTTTGTGGGAACCATATTTAAAATGTGAACAGCAGACTCTAAAGCATAATTCCAGAAGGATAAAGCTAAAGTTGTAAGATTAAACATAGATCGCACAATATCTAATAATGTACGATTTCTCCTTTAGGATACACCATTTTGTTGTGGAGTATAGGGAGAAGTAAGATGCTGAACAATTCCATTCTCACTTAGATAATCTATAAACTCTTGACTTAAATATTCACCACCTCTATCAGAATGAAGAGCTTTAATATTCTTCCCTAATTGCAGTTCTACTTCTTCTTTAAATACTTTGAATGTTTCAAATACCTCATGTTTATTCTTAGGTAAATAAACATAACCATAACGGCTATAATCATCCGTAAATGTTAAGAAGTAGCTAGCACCTTTCCTTGACGTATGTCTAAGTGGTCCACACACATCAATATGTATTATTCCAAGTAGATCAGTAGCTCTTTCAATATTGCTATTAAAAGGTTTCTTGGTCATCTTTCTCGAGATACAAGACTCACATTTATCAAATGATTTATCATTGATATTTTCCAAAATACCTTTACGTTGAAGGTTTATATACGAGTCTTCCCAATATGGGAAAGTCTACAATGCCAAAGATAAGAAGCGTTCTTGTCAAACTTTCTCTTCTTACTCATGCTAAAGACAGATTTATTATTCTTGGATTCATTATCATGCATGTCTATTTCAAACACACCATTCACAGAAATTGCATTAAAATAGAAAATACCATTTTTCCAAACAAAAATTCCATTATTATCAATCGTGTGAGCGAATCCATTATTTAACAAACAAGAAAAGGAAATAACACTCCTAACAATTGTAGGTGCATAATGACAATCATTTAAAATCAGTACTAACCCGAAGGTAAAACTAGATTAAATGTTCCTATAGCTTCAACCGCTGCTTGTGCGCCATTGCCCACTTGTAGAAATTGTTCCCCATAGGATAGCTTCCTTTCTAGATTAAATCCCTACAGCGTATTACAAATGTTAATACCGCATCCCGTATCATATACCCAGGAATTTAATTTGTATGTTAAATTGAACAATTCAATCATAAATTAAGTACCTGAAGCTGCAACGTTCTGCTCATACTTCTTCTTTATTTCTCGCAAATCTTCGAGGTAAAGAGGGCAAGTCTTCTTCCAGTGACCACTTGCCTTGCAATGGTGACAAGTCTCATCCTTCTGAGATCTATTCTTCTTGACAAAGTTCTGCTTAGGTTTTGAATAAGTCGCAACTTGTTTACCCTTATCACCTTTGCCTTTGCCTTTCTTCTTATTCGCTTGCGGTTTTGGATTACTCACTCTACCCTTTTGTATGGTTAGTACATAAGGCGTAGCGGTAGATGCCTTGTCTTTCAACCCCTTTTCATAGTCAATGAGCATTGCATGCAAATCATTAAATTTCTTCCCCGTGCAAATGCATATTATAGTTTCTAACGAAATCATTGAAGTCCTTGTTAAGGGACCTATTGATCAAGTTGATAGATATATTATGATCATAGGGTTGTCCTAGTGCAATGAGATGTTCCATATAACCCCTTATCTTCAAGTAATGGGCACTTACATACTTTCCTAGAGCTTCCTTGCAGCTATGCAAAGCATCTACCAAGTCGTAGATCTCCACAGCTTGCGGCTTCTCGAACATAGCCTTGAGCTCATCAAGCATTAGCTTAGGTGAAAATAGCTCCTACTTCTGTTGAAGTGGAGGAGCCATTTTTCCTAGCATTAAGCAAGCCACCTCCGAGTGCTTCTTAACATTAGCAGCGTGTTCAAGCCTTTGCGCATCAGATGCTCCTTCAGCAAGATCCTCCTGATAGGGAGTAGTCAAGATATCGATAGTACCCGCTGCTCTCAAGACAATTCTTAGCGAGTGATACCAATCATTAATGTTTGGGCCAGTAAGTTCAGGACGTTCAAAGAAAGCTTTGAATGCGGAACTTATAGTGTTATTGGTGGGTTGAGCCATTTCTACAGAAATAAGTTCAAATATTAGTATTTTCGATAACAAAATACTTTCAAGAAAATAAAATTACCCTGGTATATAACCATATTATTTTTCTTGAATTCTAGAACTATATTGGCATAAATCCATTACATTAGTTGATCTACTAGTAATGAATGTACTCAACATAGCGACTTGTCGAACAATTCAATTGACACACAATTTTTAATTTCTAGATATTTAAGGGATTTACATTGCCAAAATAACGTTTTGCATTGTAAACATGTTTCATCCCTTCTGAATGCATTAAGTTTCCAGATCTCACTGAGTAACTTAATTAAGTCATCTAATCTGAGTAACGTAAAACCATCATACGAATTCTCATTCTACAAATAGTTTTCTCTCCATTACAACATTACCTAAAAATCTCATTTGATGACGAAGTAATTTCAAGTGTTCGTCAATTAGGAGCATTTGACTTAAATTTTAAGGGTATAAATTTTGATGTCAAAATCAATGTATGGAGAAGCATGCATACAGCTCCATAGCATAAGTTTAATAAAAGATTTAGTAAACTTTTTCACGAGATTAAATTTCTACATAAATTATGTTGCGGTATTGGTTAAACCAATTAAAGAATTTACCCACAACTATTCACAACGTACTTTTGCTAGAAATCGGCTATGCACAAAGAAATACCCTTATTCATTGTGTTTCGGATGTGAATTTATGGTAAATCACCCTTAAGGTATAATTCAATAAATAATCGTAGGTAATTTCAATTTGACGCACAGGCGAGCCGGAAATTTGGTCAGCGACTAATGGCATAACACCTCCTTCCTTAACCGTGTACGTGACCAGCGGTGTGTTATACCCACTTTATAGTTTGTCAAACAGAGTAGGCCGTTAGATTATTATTGCAATTCACCAATCAACGTAATCTTATGTAATTTAAATCTCTAACAAATCATTATTTTAATATGATTTAGTCCATATTATTTCTTTTCATAAAAAACCCTTGTTTACAACAATTCAACAATTTAATATAAACAAGTAAAAACACTAAATCATAAACACATAATAACAACTTATATGTGCAATAAATGAATCAAATAGCCACATGCATACAATTTATTCAATAATCATAAAATCTAGGTCTTTATATTCATATAAAAGTCTTCCCTAATTCCAGATTTATTGAATCAAATAATTACGTAGCACTTAAAACCTTATAAACATATAATTTTACGATCCATAAAAACATGCACGTAATCATGGATTCCCCACAAATATTAACAATTAAATCTCTATGGATCGTAACCATAAATGACATAACAATTAATCATGCAATTTAATCTAAAATTATCCCACATGTAATTTAGGGTTTCAAAACAATTCCTTTTTTTATTATTAAAAATCCGGCCATAACCCTAATTTAAAAAAAACAAAACCCTAATTTTAAAAAAACCTAAAAAACATGTAGTTTTAACCCAAAACAATTATTAGTTAAAAAAACTTTAGGTTTTCAATAATTATAACATGTTAAAACGGCTCTCTGATTCCATTGAAGGTTTATTACTATCATAACAATTATCTAAAACCCTAAACGAGATCAAAGCACATATAGCGGAAGCGATTTAACAAGATCATAATAATAACACAATTATAATTAATTGAATTAGGGTTACATACCTTTACACTAAAGTAATTCCACAAGACGAAGAACGAATCACCAATTCGGGCTAATACTGTATACACCAAGAAATAGTCTAAAGTAAGACTATATTACAATCTTGTACACACGTAATACAACGAGCTAACCGTGATTCTAGCACGTGAAAACCGAGCTACAACGCTTGTAAATAATCTACCCAACAACCCTAGAGAGGGGCTAGGACTAGATTATCAACACAATCGATCAACCAAGAAAACCAACCGAAAACCCCTTCGAGGTTACCCCTTGCGATCGGCCAAAAAGAGAGAGGAGGAAAAGATCCAAGTTATGAAGATTATGAGGGATAAGGAGGTGTATTTATAGGCCTAAAATCCAATGTATCCCATGTAAATAAAAGGCAACTTCCCCCCCCCCCCTGGAGCCCTAACCGACCGACGAAACACCCCCTATGGGGTGTTCCGGAACTTTCCGTCCTACTTCCTTTTTATTCCTCTTACTATATATTATTTTAACACTCGTTAATACTTAACTATTAATTAATTAACGATCGTTAAAGTTATATAGTTATTTGCTCGGTTTAATTTAATAAATATAATATATATATTAATTAAATAAATTAACTCTTTACGTATTGAGTGTAATCCCATAATCTCGAGTTCGATCCTATCACACAATTATTAAATATAAGTCCATAAACTTACTGTTTTTCAAAGGCTTTGATAGTCACGTCTTTTTCTCTCATTTGAAGAGTCAAAATCCTAATTTTCTCTTCATAGTTTTGTTGACGCTTTTGATACAAAACTATATTTGATTCTAACTTAGCAACACCTTGTTTAAAAGCATTTACTTCTACAGTACATGTGTTTACATTTTTTATATTGTTCTTCTAGTTCTACTTATAATCTTTAGAACAGGGATGTACCTTAGTGTCTTTATGAGAAAGAGCCATTAGACTATGCTCTTCTTCTTCTTCATGTGCTTGAGCCCGGTTGACCATTCCATCTACTGTAACCAAAGCTTTAGTTCCTTTTGGACTCCATGGACTTCTGCTATCTCCTTTTGGAACACTTTCAGTGACTCTTGAGCTGGTCTTATTGTTGATCTTGGACTTCTGACTGCTACCTTCAGCCTTCTCTGTCTTGCATTTCCTGGCAAAGTGTGCAAGCCTTCCACAGTTGTAGCATTCAAGTTTTGATTTGTCATACCCTAATGGTTCATTAGGATTAACATTCATCTGCCTCCCAGTCCCTTTGTAGAGTCTATTGGATCTAACAGATACCATGGCAGCTTGCCATTTTAGATCCATCTCTTTAATGTCAGCATCATCCATTTGGGACAGATCATCAAGAGTCAATCTTGGTCTGTTGTCTTGTCCATCAAAGAATGAGAAGGCATCATTCTCATTGAATAATGATGGAGATCTTCCCTGTGGATTTTGGGTCATTGATGGATTATTTTCAGTATTTTGAAGGTAAGTATTGTTAGTTGGTCCACCAGCAGTACTTTGGAAGTAAGTACTCCTACTTGATCCACCAGCGGTATTTTGAGAGTATCTACAGTTGCTTCCTTCTGACATAAAGGCTAAGTTAGGCTTAGGTACAGATGCTTTAGGTGGCTCAATACCTTTAACATCCATCTCATACACTCTGAGATTGTTATAGAGATGATCAAAAGGAGTAACATCCAAATCATCTCTTGTAATGAAGTGTATAACCATTACATTCCATTATGGTGGAACTACCCTAAAGAAATTTTGATTAGCTTCTTCATGAGGGATTATTTTTCCATGAACTTTTAGTTGAATGAGCAATTTAATGAACCTTCCTAATCCTTTATGGGTCCCTTCTGAACTAGAAATTGAGAAGTTATCAAATTCTTGTTTCAGCACAATCTTCTTCATCTTCTTAGATTTTTCATTACCTCTAAATCTAAGTTTGATAGCCTCCCACATAACTTTTGCATCTTTGTAGTGATGAAAGATAGGTAGAATATCTTCTGAGAGTGTCATAACCAATCAGTTTTGTCCTTTCTTTCTCTGATCTCAGCTAGTACTTCTTAAGAAGTAACAGCAGGTAATACATAGCATGTACCATCAGGCAACCAATGCAGATTTTTAGGAGTATTCCCATTCTTAATAACTTGCCACAAAGTATGACCTATGTGATTCATATAGTGTTCCATCTGCATAGCCCATGTCTCATAGTTATCACTTTTGAGAATAGGGAGTTTTACAGTAGACAGAGTATGGGGTGTGGTTGTAGCTAGCTGTGTAGTTACAGCTTGTGTAGTTTGTGCAGCTTACGGAGGTGGAACCATTGGTGCAGGCTGCACAACTTGAGGTTGTTCCTGTGGTATGGGATCAGGAATTAGAATTTCTTCTAGCTGAGGGTTTTCACCAGTTTTAGACATTGTTTAGATTTTGTATGTGTAGGTTTAAGGTTTTGTTCTCCTTATTTAGATTTTCTTAACAAGCTCTGATACCACTTGTAGATCCCTTTGAATAGATCGAGATCGTGTTAAGGATTGCACACTAGCTTACAAACAAACTAGATCACATGAGAGACTCTTACTAAACTCTAATAAGCTATGCGGAATCTAACTTATAAAAGCAAATAAGAAAAATAGTATACTCTAACTATTCGATTCCCTATTAATCGACTGTGGCAAATGGTACAGATAACTCATCGTACCTATGTTCCTTTTATAGTGTAGGGAACCCTAGAATATTCTATTTAGATGAATATATCAAACATAATATATTCACAATATTCTACTATGATAAGTCTATCACACACGATATACTCTCTATATACTCAAAACATATCTTTACTAAAGATATACTCGTACTTATCCTATTAGCAGTACTTACATTAACACTAACAGTACTTAGCATGTACCGCGTTAACACTAACAGTACTTACTACAACTAATGTTACTTGGTACTTTAACTATCGGTACTTGGTACTTTACAATAATTCTCAACAGGTCTGTTAAATACAAAAACGACGCAGAAAGACTTTGTTTGATTTTGACCCATTGGTTAAGTTGTTATTGAAGAACACGCCTTAACAAGGCGGTGAGGCTTTTGCGCCATTATGTAAGATTTGTAACTATGAGTTGGTTATCTAACAAATTTCAATTAGTGAAGCTTGTTTTAACAAGGTAAAAGTCAGTAGGAGTTTTCTTTTTTCTTTCTTTCTTTTTTTTCTTTTTTTTTGTTTGTAAAACCTGGTTGTGCTTTTTAAAGGAGTGCAAGTTCAGTTTAGATTTAGCTTAGTTTAGGTCTGAGTTCGCCTCCTATAAGTTATGTCCTAAGGTTTGTATTGCGTGCCATTAAGTTGTATTCCTCTTAGTGATGACTTATACTACTATTTTATACAAAAAATCAGGCTCACACACTATTTCTTGATGCTGTTATAAGCACTTTATAACTAGTGTACTTTTCTATAAGCATATAAGAGTGCTAGGTACATCAACTAATAGCCGTGTCATAGCAGCTATGGCGGCGCCATAGTGCACTGCATCGAGTGGCATAGGTGTGTTATAGCATTTTCACGTATTGAAGAAGTTGTTAACTAAGAAGTGTTGTGTAGATGATAAAGGGATTGAGGCTTTTGCATTGGGTTGGCCGAATTTGGTGGAGATTAGGGTAACAAAGTATAGACATGTGACTCGTGAAGTTAGGGACTAGTTAGAAGCGAGAAGGGGTCAGTGGTGGTGAAACTGGATGTTGTTAGGACCAAAGCTTTCAGTTTAATTCCTATTAATTGGTGGTGTTTAAGAGCATATGGTCGTCAACCTTATTCTGCATCTATCAGTCCTATGCTCCTAGCTCGAGTGACAATAAAAGTGTTTTTCCTAGCTCATTTCCTAATGAATCATCTCACTTGTGTGATTCTATATCCATCGGTCCTAGCTCATGAATCATCTCATTTTTGTGTAGGACTTAACTGGTAAAAACTTGTTAGATTTTTAGTCGCCATCTGGTATCAAATTCTTTTTAGGAAACAGTGATAGGATGATAACATTTTATTCAAGTATCCATTAGAAAATGGTATTATTACCTGATTCCTAAGTTACTTGGTGGCAACTATCAAGCTATAATATCTTATTGCTTTAGAAGTATAAAAGCTTGGGTCAAGTATACCAAGTGTATAAAGGCAATAAGGTAATACCTCTTATGCTTTATACAGTAGTATTGATTATAGAGGTTTCATTTTATTGGGACAGTTATTTCATGTACGTAAAGTAAATCATGGAAGAGCTTATTTATCTCTTGTATATAGACTATTGTTGTATTTGTTTCATTTTTATGTTTCATTTTATTATGTGTTTGCTTTTTTATTTATCTGAGCGGGTCTTATGGTTACAACTATTGTTTTTCATTCTTAGTACTGTGTTTGGGATGAGGTTTTCATCCATGGTATTGGGTGTTGTTATTCTTAATTTCTAAGTAGAAAACTTTTGTTATTATTCTGTCTTTATTGGTGCCTTTAAGGGCCTTATTTCACTTGCATGTTTGACGTGAAATCATTCAATTCCTTTATCTCAGATGTCCATCTCTTCACTGCAATGTGATTGTAATTCCATTATGCTCTTTTATATTGCAAAGCATTGATTTTCATTTAACGAAGATATGGCCAAACTAAATCGTTAACGAAATATTCTTCTTGTTAAATCACCAAGTAGACAACATATTTGACAAAGTTTAATAATGGCATATATACACTTCATTTTTTAGTAAGAGCGGCAAAATAACTTTGCACTTTTGTATTTTTGAATGGCGGAGTTGTTTTTTAAATTGTACATTTCTTGTGCGACCGACTTTTTAAAACTTATGTGGCTTTTTCTTCGTCTTTTATGAACAAAAATTAGAACAAAAAATATTAAATAATCAAAACCAACCATCACCACCACCACTACTATCGCTACCGCCTATCATTACCACCACTAACAAGTACAATTGTGGTGGTGGTAGGTGCGGGCGGCGGATAGTTTGGATAGTTTAATCATTTCTTGTGTATGACATTTGTTTTAAAAAACACAAAATAAAAAAAATTGCATATCTTTTAAAACGTTTAGGAATAAATAAAAATTATCACTAGCTTACACATTACTTACACAAAATGCATTTGAAAAATCTTCTAATAAACACATGTCAACCTTTAGATAAAGATGTAAAATCGCGTTGGTCATAAAAAAGCAAATGAGAATCATTTTTTATGGGAGTTGATATGTACACGGAACTTTTTTATCCGCGCATATACAATCGCGATGCTTTGACCATTGTACTCTTAAACAGGTTTTACTTTTTCCCTACCAAGATATATTTTAACGTTTGTTCATTCTTTTTAGTTTTGAATTCGAGTCAACATCCTCTCCGCTTATCACTCCTCCATTTCAATATAAATCACAAACGAGTGTTACTACTAAGGATGAGCTCGGTGTCAATCTTGTTCTGATTTAATGCTTCTGATTTTTCGATCTAAAAAGTTATGTACAGATCCTGTACCGATCGAGATTCGGATATCGGTATCGGTACGGTATATACCAGAAAATCGGGATTTTTTTTCCGGGAATTTCCCGATTTGGTACCGGTCCCGTACCGAATTAGTGGTCCCGATTTTTTTTTACCTTATTTCATATTTCCGGTACCGTATCGAACAGGAATCGAGACTCCCGAATACAGTTTTTGTTCGGAGTCGGGATTCGGATCGAGATGTTCATCCCTAATTAGTAAATATCATTTAGAAAATATTTTCATATTGTTCATTTTCAAATAATAACTTTTTGCTTATAGCAGATTTCTTCAACAAAATTTCGTATGCAACTTTAACCATTAAATTCTTAAATACGAGTTCTAATTATAGATCACAAATACATATTTTACATCATACATTTTCAATTATTGATATTCAATTAGAGACCGTGAATTCAATTAGAACATGTTTATGCAAAATTCTGATAAATGCATTGAGATTATGCCGGTAAGACTTTGGTGGATTTAGATTAAATAAACGTCAACTTTGCTGAGGATCAGGCGGTAAAAAAAGAAAATAAAGTGGGGTATAGAAAGAGGAAAACTTTAACACCCCAAAATTTACTCGCAGCGGAAACTAATTATTTGGGTGTTAAGAAATAGCACAATCGCAAAAGAATATAAAGAACGACTCTAAAAGAGACGTTTTTAGATAAAAGGTTTCATTCATAAAGATCAGAGTACTGGTCCCACAAACCGTTACCAACATTTGTACACAAGTCTTTTAAAAGTACACAAACATTTTAAAAGTAAAAGATAACTGAATGGAACGAAAACATGTTTTCCAAAACATTAGCGCTTGCCTCCTCGTCCATTCCAAACCTCCAGCATTCATCTTTAATTACCTGAGATAAACATGCTAAAATGTCAGCTAAAAAGCCGAGTGAATTTATAGAGTTTATAAGAATAATAAGTGAACACAAGAATTTTTAATCATCTCAAACTTATCACACAGACAAGTCATATATATAGATAAATGCATTAAGCTCACGCCACTGAACGTTAACCAACATGTCAAACCGAGTCACTTACGGCGCCCCTACTAACAGGTAATATTGTCAGATACCAACGACCTCTTATACATAATATCCCTCTCAGGTGTTCACAAGAATACAAACCCTAGGATAAGGCTGTCAAACCAAATAGATCTATCATATGTATTAGCGTTTACCCCTTCGAGTAATTAACAGTGCATGAAATTCAGGGACTTCATAAGACAATGGTACTTATGTATTTATCATCTCATTCGGGTCCAGCATACCGAAAAAAACTTGTGTTCATATTTTAAAACAGCATGTATCCCCCTCGCGGGTTTAATAAAACATTTAAAATAATAATAGTGAGGCTATAAACTCACCTTAGCAACATCGATATTAATCGATAATAGCCGACGACGAAATATAATAAAACCCGAAGCCACGATCTTCTATATTAATTTCTTAGAGCTCTTTTATTCCCTAAGGACACTTCCCTGTGGCTTATAATTTTCAAAGATTTATTTTGAAGGTTGGAGTATTTTTTTTACTCCTTATACTTGGTACTAAAGTTAAGTATTAGATAACGACCAAAATCTTATAAACGTCTCGAATATACAAAGCAACGCGTGTCTTTAGCTTAACCCCACGAACTCATACTTTTCTCGAATGTCCATTTCAATTGCTATGTAAAATATGTTTCAATATTAAAGTAATTAAAACATTCATACATGAACATTTCATGTCTAAGATATTTTAATTAGTCATTAGCATTACTATTAAAATAATGTTTTTGATATATCAAGGCTTAGCCATGAAGTCATATACATATAATAGATATTGACATGAAAGTGGCGTGGATGGATGTAAAAAAAATTATCAATTAATTTTACTTTAAAATCTGTAAAAAGCGGGTATTATCGAAACCGATATTTTAAAAGTTGCGCGATTTTAAAAGATACACCTAAAACACAAAAAATAAACGCTCAGTATAAAATAAAAACATCGACGTTCGGAGGACATTTATATTTTGATAATTATGACTTAAAATAGTTAATGCGTCAAATGAACGAATGACACATAAAGGTTTAACGAAAAATACTTTTTAAAAGAAAAATAATAACATTAAGATAAAATAAAAATTAAACGACAAACTAAAATGACTCGCTTTCTTTCTGAATCTGCTTAACAATAGAAAATATTTCTATGTCATAACGAGAATATAAATATCAAAACTATTGATAATAAAAATGTAAAATTTGGGCATCCATCGATATCGCGATCACTAGCAGATAAATTCCATTCGTAAGATTCGCGAAAGTTATAGTTTAACGAGTCTCATTTAAAATCAACTAATACCAATAAATCAATTCAATAAAAATTTGAATTAAATTATATATTAGAGTAAAATATGACCTTATTTTTGCGGGTTTTACATCCTCACCCCCTTAGGGAAGCACCGTCCCGAGGCTTACTTCTCCTTATATCCGTCTATGAATAGATGCGGATACTTGCTCTTGAAGTAATCCTCACGTTCCCATGTGTACTCGGGTCCACTCGGGAATTCTATCGCACTTTAACTATAGGAATCCGACTTTGCTTAAGCCGTTTCACCTCTCGATCCATGATCTCCATCGGTTCTTCAATGAAATGCAGTTTTTCGTCCAATTGAACCTCCTCAAGTGGAATTATTAAATTCTCGTCCGCCAAACACCTCTTAAGATTAGAAACGTGAAAAGTGTTGTGAATAGAACTTAACTTGTCCGACAATTCCAACTTGTACGCCACGGGGCCAACTCGATCAATAATCTTGAATGGACCAATATAGCATGGACTAAGCTTTCCTCGTTTTCCAAATCGAATTACTCCTTTCCAAGGTGATACTTTCAACATAACCATATCGCCAGTATCAAACTCCAATGGTTTTCGCCTCTTATCCGCATAGCTCTTCTGCCTACTACGGGCAGTCAATAAATGATTCTTGATTTGCACGATCTTCTTAATCGTCTCTCTAATCAATTCAGGACCCGTCAATTAACTTTCTCCAACCTCACACCAACCAACTGGTGATCTACACTTTCACCCATAAAGTGCCTCAAAAGGGGCCGCTTTGATACTGGCGTGATAGCTATTGTTGTATGAGAACTCCACTAATGGTAAGTGTCGATCCCAACTACCTCCAAAGTCTATTACACACGCTCGTAACATATCCTCCAAAGTCTGAATAGTCCTTTCACTTTGACCGTCCGTTTCCGGATGATACTCAGTGCTCATATCCAACTGAGTCCCCAAAGCTCGCTGAAGCGATTTCCAAAACTCAGATGTAAACCGACTATCTCGATCTGAAATAATTGACAAAGGACCTCCATGTCTACAAACAACTTCCTTTAAATACAACCGAGTAAGTTTGTCTAAATCATCGGTTTTCTTTATCGGTAAGAAATGAGCCGACTTAGTCAACCGATCAACAATCACCCAAATTGTATCATGACCACTAGAAGTTCTCGGAAGTCCCGAAACAAAGTCCATAGTGATCTTCTCCCATTTCCATTCTGTAATTTCAGGTTGTTGTAGTAAACCAGAAGATCTCTTATGCTCAAACTTCACCTTAGCACACGTCAAGCATTTACTAACATAAGTGGCTATGTTAGCCTTCATGTTCGGCCACCAGTAGCATTTCTTTAAGTCTTGGTACATTTTATCCGATCCTGGGTGAATCGAATATTTAGACTTATGTGATTCGTGCATAATTAAATCTCTCAGTCCTCCATACACCGGTAACCATACACGATTATCAAAATACCGAATTCCATCATCACGAATCTCGAATATGGGTGTCATCCTTCTACCCAAGTATTCATCCCTCACATTCTCCTCTTTCATCGCTTTTGTTTGAGCTTTAAGTATTCGATTAGATAAATCGGAATAAGTTCTCATGGCTAAAGCTCTAACCCTTTTCGTCATTTCTCTTTCTTTCCTACTAAGGGCATCGGCAACTACATTCGCCTTGCCGGGATGATAACGGATTTCACAGTCGTAGTCACTCAAGAGTTCAACCCAGCGACGTTGTCTCATATTAAGCTCCTTTTGGTCCAGGATATGTTCTAGGCTCTTATGATCCGTATATACTACACATTTTGTACCATACAGATAATGTCTCCAGAGTCTAAGTGCAAAAACAACAGCACCAAGTTCTAAGTCATGAGTCGTGTAGTTCTCTTCATGCTTTCTTAGTTGCCTTGAAGCATAAGCGATGACTTTCTTCCACTGCATCAGTACAGCTCCATAACCTTTATGTGATGCGTCACAGTATACCACGAAGTCTTTAGCTCCCTCAGGCAATGCCAAAATAGGTGTGGAACACAACTTTTGTTTTAGCATTTGGAACGCTTCATCTTCTTCCTTTCCCCATTCATACGTCTTGCTCTTTTGGGTTAGTTTTGTAAGTGGTTTAGAAATCAAAGAGAATCCCTCTATGAATCTTCGGTAATACCTAGCCAAACCCAAGAATTGCCTTACTTCGATCGGTGTTGTTGGGGCAGGCCAATCACGAATAACCTCAATCTTTGCTGGATCAACATGAACACCATTACTGTCGATTACATGACCAAGAAACTGTACAGATTCTAGCCAGAAAGCGCATTTCGAAAATTTGGCATACAATTGTTCCTTCTTAAGCAACTCCAAAATAATCTTTAGATGCTCTCTATGCTCTTCCTTACTCTTAGAATAGATAAGTATATCATCAATAAATACAATCACGAACTTATCAAGGTATGGCTTGCACACTCGATTCATTAAGTCCATAAAAATTGCGGGTGCATTAGTTAGACCAAAGGGCATCACTTGGAACTCGAAATGACCATAGCGAGTCCTAAATGCATTAATTGGAATATCTTCCTCCCTAATGCGAAGTTGATGATAACCCGATCGCATGTCGATCTTTGAGTACACATTCGAACCTTGAAGTTGATCAAAAAGATCGTCAATCCTCGGAAGCGGATATCGGTTCTTGACCGTCAACTTGTTCAGTTCGCGGTAATCAATACACATACGGAATGATCCGTCCTTCTTTTTAACAAACAATACCGGAGCTCCCCAAGGCGATGAACTCGGACGAATAAATCCCTTCTCTGATAATTCCTTCAATTGATCAGCCAACTCCTTCATTTCTGATGGCGCTAGACGATAAGGTGCACGTGCGATAGGTGCAGCTCCAGGAACAAGTTCAATTTTAAATTCAACTTGTCGAGGTGGTGGAAGTCCTGGCAAGTCGTCAGGAAACACCTCTGGATAGTCACAAATCATCGACACATCTTCTAAATGCTTCTCCTTAGGTTCTGCCCCACTCACATGGGCTAAGAACAATTGGCATCCTCTTTCCATGTACTACCTCACCTTTATACAAGAGATCACCTTCAAGTGAGACGTACCACTATCTCCCTTTAGTACCAAAGTCTTACCCTTAACAGGTACATGCACTACTTTCTTCCCACAAATAATGGTAGCATCATGCTTAACTAGCCAATCCATCCCAATAATCACGTCAAAAGTACCGAGCTCAATAGGCATAAGATCAATTTTGAATAAGTGATTCACTATATTCAAAGTAAAATCCCTTAGAATAGAACTAGTACTAGTTATCCTACCATCAGCCAATTCAACCTCATACTTTGTAGCTAATTCATCCGGTTTAGTATCGAATAAAAGACTAAAACTTATGTTGATAAAGCTCTTATCCGATCCAGAATCAAATAGTACTCTAGCATATCGGTTATTGAGTAAAAACGTACCCGTCACAACATTGGGTCCATCGTTCTGCTCAGCACCTCCAACAGCATACACTTTTCCTGCAGCATTTCCTTCTTGATTGTTCTTCTTCGGGCAGTTCCATCTCACATGGCCTTTCTCTACACAATCATAACAAGTTATAGCACGTTGAGTGTTTGCACCAGTGGCAACACCTACGCACCAGCAATCTTTAGCCTTGTGGCCAGGCTTTCCACACTTGTTGCATTTCGGTGGACAGTTTCCAAAGTGTCGAATCCCACAATTTTTACAATTAGGAGCATTGCCACCTTGATCACCTCTTGCATTCTGTGTGTTGGTCATGGCTCTTTCACTTCCTTACCTCTGATTGTTGTATTGATTATGGCGGTTGTTACCTTGGTTGTTTCCCCTGTTGTTGTTGTTTTTGTAGTTACCACTACTACCACCTTGGTTATTGTTCTCCCATTTTCTCTTATTGCTTTCTGCAACTCTTTAAGCCTTAGCAGTCAACTTCTGCTCCATCAAAGTATGTGCCATTCGAACAGCTTCATTCAACATAGTAGGCCTTGAGGATGTAGTTTCCACTTTGATGTTCTCTGGCAGACCCCTCAGATACGCATCAATTTTCTTTTTCTCAGACGGAACGGTTTCAGGACACAACAAAATCAACTCATTAAACCTTTGAGTATAAGCAGCAATGTTGCCGTCCTTCACCCGCAAATTCCATAGCTCCACTTCCATTTTCTGAATTTCCTCAGTAGGACAAAACTCCTCAGTCATCATAGTTCTCAACTGTGTCAAGGACCTCCCATGTGCCACTTCTAGTCCTAAGGTAGCTACTTGAGCATTCCACCAAGTTAAAGCTGGACCTTGAAGTGTAGCAGTAGCAAACTTCACCTTGTTCCTTTCCACACAGTCACTGATACTAAACACACTTTCCGTCTTTTCAAACCAACGAGTCAATCCCACTGCTCCTTCAGTACCATGGAAGTTAATCGGCCCACATTTCTTGAAACTAGAGAAAGTACATTCTCTTACAAGTGGCACGCCAATTGGGCCAACGTTTCCTCCTGCTCCACCAGCTCCACCGGCTTGGTTCCTTGCAGCACGATCTTCTGCAAGAGCTGCAGCAACAATTTTGTTCACCTCAGCCTGATTCATCCTACATGGCAGTATGATTCTGTCACAACACAAAGAAAAACTCATGAGTGTTCATACAATGATATGGTCATAACATGTACAAATTTTTGATCACAACATGAATGAATCAATATGTCATACAAAAATCACAACTCAAAAGTAATTACTATTATATGGGTCACGTGGGGATCCACGTGGCTCATATGCGTGTTAGTCATTAGCATCATCCTCTTCATGATCAATAGCCACGGGAAGGTAGATTTGTCAATTTGCATATCATAGTAAATCCCGTAAAATAAATTTTATAAGGTCATTATATAGTTTCAAAAGTTATGAAAAATACGAATGGAGCATTTACATCAAAATATCGTTCAAAGTCGACATATATACTTTATATCTCAATATATCTCAAAAATCTCGAATATCTTAAAGTATTTATTATTAAAATACTTAACAATAATGCTTCTCAGATATGCATTAACAATAACATAAAAATTACCTGAAGGCTTGGACTAGGAACATGAGAAGACTTAGCGCACAAAACACGGTTATAGTTTAGGTTTTTGAAAATGAAAGACCTAGTTCTCTATAACCTTAAGCTCTGATACCAATCTTTAACACCCCCAAATTTACTCGCAGCGGAAACCAATCATTTGGGTGTTAAGAAATAGCACAATCGCAAAAGAATATAAAGAACGACTCTAAAAGAGACGTTTATAGATAAAAGGTTCCATTCATAAAGATCAGAGTACTGGTCCCACAAACCGTTACCAACATTTATACACAAGTCTTTTAAAAGTACACAAACATTTTAAAAGTAAAAGATAACTGAATGGAACGAAAACATGTTTTCCAAAACATTAGCGCTTGCCTCCTCGTCCATTCCAAACCTCCTCGTCCATTCCAAACCTCCAGCATTTATCTTTAATTACCTGAGATAAACATGTTAAAATGTCAGCTAAAAAGCCGAGTGAATTTATAGAGTTTATAAGAATAATAAGTGAACACAAGAATTTTTAATCATCTCAAACTTATCACACAGACAAGTCATATATATAGATAAATGCATTAAGCTCACGCCACTGAACCTTAACCAACATGTCAAACCGAGTCACTTACGGCGCCCCTACTAACAGGTAATATTGTCATATACCAACGACCTCTTATACATAATATCCCTCTCAGGTGTTCACAAGAATACAAACCCTAGGATAAGGCTGTCAAACCAAATAGATCTATCATATGTATTAGCGTTTACCCCTTCGAGTAATTAACAGTGCATGAAATTCAGGGACTTCATAAGACAATGGTACTTATGCATTTATCATCTCATTCGGGTCCAGCATACCGAAAACAACTTGTGTTCATATTTTAAAACAGCATGTATCCCCCTCGCGGGTTTAATAAAACATTTAAAATAATAATAGTGAGGCTATAAACTCACCTTAGCAATATCGATATTAATCGATAATATCCGATGACGAAATATAATAAAACCTGAAGCCACGATCTTCTATATTAATTTCTTAGAGCTCTTTTATTCCCTAAGGACACTTCCCTGTGGCTTATAATTTTCAAAGATTTATTTTGGAGGTTGAAGTATTTTTTTTTTTACTCCTTATACTTGGTACTAAAGTTAAGTATTAGATAACGACCAAAACCTTATACACGTTTCGAATATACAAAGCAACGCGTGTCTTTAGCTTAACCCCACGAACTCATACTTTTCTCGAATGTCCATTTCAATTGCTATGTAAAATATGTTTCAATATTAAAGTAATTAAAACATTCATACATGAACATTTCATGTCTAAGATATTTTAATTAGTCATTAGCTTTACTATTAAAATAATGTTTTTGATATATGAAGGCTTAGCCATGAAGTCATATACATATAATAGATATTGACATGAAAGTGGCGTGAATGGATGTAAAAAAAAAATTATCAATTAATTTTACTTTAAAATCTGTAAAAAGCGGGTATTATCGAAAACGATATTTTAAAAGTTACATGATTTTAAAAGATACACCTAAAACACGAAAAATAAACGCTCAATATAAAATAAAAACATCGACATTCGGAGGACATTTATATTTTGATAATTAAATGACTTAAAATAGTTAATGCGTCAAATAAACGAATGACACATAAAGGTTTAACGAAAAATACTTTTAAAAGAAAAATAATAAAATTAAGATAAAATATAAATTAAACGACAGACTAAAATGACTCGCTTTCTTTCTGAATCTGCTTAACAATAGAAAATATTTCTATGTCATAACGAGAATATAAATATCGAAACTATTGATAATAAAAATGTAAAATTTGGGCATCCATCGATATCGCGATCACTAGCAGATAAATTCCATTCGTAAGATTCGCGAAAGTTATAGTTTAACGAGTCTCATTTAAAATCAACTAATACCAGGCCAATAAATCAATTCAATAAAAATTTGAATTAAAGTATATATTAGAGTAAAATATGACCTTATTTTTGCGGGTTTTACAAAAACCATTTTGGAGACTTGGCTTCAATATTTCGAGGATAGACTATACACTTATAGAGCATAGGCTTTAACGGCATATTTGTCAATGTGAATAAATTTTCTGCGTACGAATAAATGTGCTCCGTGTACATATCACCATCCTTTTCTTATTCCTTTAATCTCAAGGTTTTGTTTATTAAACGATTATAGAATTTGCTCTAAAAGGGTGTTTGTTTCTAACTTATATGTGAGCTTATGAGATTATTTGATTTCGGTTTATAACTCAAAAGCCTCAATTTTATGGGCTTATATAAGTTTATTATATCGTAAGTAACTTATATAATGTCGTAAGTCTTACAATAAGCCGGAAAATTGAAGCTTATAAAATATATAACCCAAAATCAAATAAGCTCATAAGCCCACATATAAAGCATGTTTGGCGCATAAGCTTACGAGAGCTTATCGAAGTACGAGTTTATTTTTATTTTTAATATAATCTATCCATATAAATATGTTTCGTTTAATTGATATAGCTTGAAAAATTATGTCTAAAAAATAAACTACTAAATAAAATTATTCTAAAACCATCATTAAAAAACTTCAATTGATGCTTTAGCAACATCCACCAACTACATGCTCCAACAATACACTAATATTTCCACACACCCCCTAAGATGAAAACAATAAGCTCCCCACACATAAGCAGAGAGAAACACCATTGTCTCAACTCTCATCATCGTCGTAGTGTCTCCACCACATAAACTCACTTCGAGTAGAATTCTTAGCCCTAATATTTAACTACCCAACAACCACCAACGATCGTAACAACTCCTCACTTATCTCCCGAAATCGACGCCATTCTCGTCGCGACATTACTTTTAACGCCAAATTAGCCTGTTGGAGGTCAAATAAAGTGAGATATAAATTTCAACAACTAGAATAGTCAGCATTAACGAATTCTTCTTCCTATTCTTCTTGTATAAATACTAATATAGGGGCTCACCTTTAATTAGCTTAATCATTCTTGTTGTAAAACACAATTCTTCTATAAGGGGTTTGCATTTTGTGACAAACATTGTAATTCAATTTTGAGTTTAATTCTTGTCTTCTTGTATTTCTAGTTGTTTTACGAATCGATCTTCATATCTTAATGGATATCTAGTTTGGTTCATATTAATTGGTATCTAGAGCCTCTTTCCTGAAAACACATTCGTTCATATCTTTTCAAGTTCTTGAATTCCATTTAGAATTAAGGGTATTGGGTCAATTTTAATTAGGGTTCTTGGGTCTATTTGAATTAAGGTTATAAATTTATAAATAGGGTCCGTAATTGGGTGTTTTTTTAGTAGGCTTCCATTAATCTTCAATCAAGAATGGAAGCCACAACTGTTAGTCTATTCAGTGATGAAAGGACGGAGCGACTCGTTGCGGCTTTCCACTAAGAAATAGCTGATTCCGGAGGGAACCTAAGGAGGATTTTGTGCCACAACTTATGGAGGTGATTTCGAAGGATTCTTCCAACCAAAGTGATGATAACAATAGTCATTTTATAGGTAATAGTGTTCAAGATTTGAGTTGTGGGTTGCGTGTTAGTGATCATGTTGGTGATGTAGTGATAAATAGTTGTCTTGCTGACGTAAGTTTGAGAAATAATGAATGTGCATATGAGATGATTGATGAAATTTCAATGAAGGAAGCTTTTAATCATGTACTAGTTAGAGAAGAAGATTATAAGATTGATGAAAATAGGGGTAAGATGGTTGATGAGGTGAGTAAGGTTAACTTTAAATATGTGAGTAATGTTGATGATGACATGATTAGGAAGATGAAGAAATAGAACGTGTGTTAGTAGTTTGGTTTTTGAGGGTGAGATCTTTGATAAAGTTTGTAATGATAGGGTGAAGGTAAGTTCTTGGAGTCAGATGAGTCAAGTGAAGGGGATGTTCATTGTGTGATGAGAGTTGAAATAATGGTAGCTAACTAGAACAAAAGTTTAATGATTCTCAATGAATCTTGTGTAGAAAAAGTTGAAGATTCGAGTGAAATGAATTGCGTTACTAAAGGCAGTATCGGGAGTTTATCCGATGAAAGTGAAGGAAACATACGTGGAACTGTAATGAGCATTCATTTACGAGATACAAAAGGTAATGGAGTTGGGAAAGGTAAATGTAACCAATGGGTAGGAAACAAATGCGAGTATGGTGTTGAACAACATTCAAGTAAGGAAGATGATGATCCTCTTGTAAGTGATTTGGTATTCGGACAATACTACAAATGGAGGAATTTTTATGGACAAACCAGTCTTACTGTTATGGAAGAGGTGAATACGAATGATATGCCAAATGAAGATGTAAACAAGGTAACACTATATATACATATGGCTGGTGAAATTTAGACTTGCGTGTTAGTTTTAAGGATTGTGAAACAAATGGGAGTGATCAAAATCTGATATATATGATAAAAGGGAAGTGAGTGATGTTGATGAAAATAGTCTTGGTCAACTGGAGTTTTTTTTTTACGGAGAGTTAGTACTTAGTGATTTGAGCTTACAGTGACATCCAATTGGGCAGTATGCAAGCCTCGAAACTTCTCCTTAAGGGATAAATCCCACTCCAACTTCTATTTAATTCAGGCCCCTGAAGGTTCTTAGTGAGACTCGAACGACCTCTCAAAGAATACCTCCCCAAGCTTACCCTTTGTCAAATGGAGTTTGATATGTGGGAATGACGGGAGAGGAAAAAAATAAGAGTGGTCGAATGAAAATGTAGGTGTAGAAATTTGAATTTTGAGAGTTACATATGGCCTAAGAGGAAGAAGACATATTACACCAACCACGAATTCAAGAGTAACTGGTGGACATTTGATATGTAAGAAAAAGGAAAGAATGAAAAGGGCATATTGGAAACTAATGACATGGACTGCATATATGTACGTAGTATTTGGTTAGAATGTTGCAGACAATGAGAAGCTGTGTTGTTGTTCGATGCAGTGGTGGATGTGTCTTCAAATATGTGTGGAGCAAGGCTTGGGTGACAATATGATAGCCTTTGTTAATGAGTCATACGCATTGGAAGAGTGTGTTACAAGTGGTTATGAGAGTTGTTACTGCTCATAGATGTGTTGGTATATACAGGGGGTATGGTGTACAAAATGATCTGTATTAAGGGGGTATGGTGAAGAGTTTATTGGTGTGGAGGATTTTTAGTTCATGTCGAGGCTTTAATTGGTATTTGAGACATTTTTTAGGATCTGCAAGTGTCATGTTGCTTTCAAGTTCCATGAAGCATAATGCATGTGTTTTGTTTACACGATTCTTGAGGACAATAATCGTTGAAAGGAGTGGTATTGATATGGTCCTATATGAGGTCAAATACAAACGTCAACAATAACAAATTCTTATTTCTATTCTTCTTGTATAAATACTAAGATACGGGTTACTTTTAGAAAGATTATTCATTCTTGTTGTTAAAACTCAATTCTTCTCTTTGGGTTTTCTAACCAACATTTCGTAACAATCTATCCATTGTAATTCAGTTTCGAGTTCAATTATTGTTTTCTTGAATTTCTAGTTGTTTTACGAACTGATCTTCATATCTCAATAGATATCTAGTTTGGTTCATATCACCAAATTTAAACTCCAACTGTTTATTCTGTCAATAGTCACCCGATTCAACTCACTTACTCAACTCGTTCTTCGTAATGGTCATCGTACATCGTCTGGAATAAATGAAGACGGACTAATCTTCATTGCTGATATGTGAGTCCACAAGCTCTTACGAACAACTAACGTGTCCAAAGCACCGGCCTGTTTACCTGTATCACTCAAAGAAAGAAATGCGACGTTAAGAGTAATGTGGGCTTAATCCCCATATTAAACTTTGACACGTCAAATGGCCTAATAAAATATCATAATGAAATGATTTGAGCTTATTTATTATAGAGGGAGATCAAGATAGATTTGTATAACTTGTCGAAATACCAGCACCCTATTTATAGTATTAAATGATCGAATAATAATCGATCTTATCAAATTAGCATATATTCTTTTTGAATATATTTTATGGCCCCCACATGCAATTATGACACTCTGACATTCCTTTTGCATCTACAATTTTATCTCTTTGATAGGTCCCATTTTAAATTTAGGATTTACTTCTTATTAACAATTTTGGAGAATGTTAACATGTATGAATTGTGTATACTCATCATGTCCCGTGTGTTGACATACTTCAAGTCCTATAAACAATGTGGCTAGCCTATAGGATATGAGTAGTGTACCTATGAGTAGTCCCCTTCCTTGTATAAAGTATTTCTTTACTTAAACTCATTGGATGCATACTTTTTGTTTCCAAGTTCATGGCTGAAGAGGAAGGTATTTTACTTCCTTTCTTTTTCTTTTCACATAGCACATGCATGCTCACATATTGGTGTATGTCAAATATCACAATCAAAATGGTCCTCCATTCCTTTACGTCATGTGTTTTTTATCTTTGAATAGAGTGGTCCATGACCATGCTCTTTTTGTCACAAAAGCATGTTATTTTATACTTAAAAATGTAAGTACATGCATGACGTTGAAAGGCATATAAAATGAGATTGCATTCATTTTGCTTTCTCTCATTTGTTTCTATGTTATCACAATGGTTTTATTCTCACAGATTCCCAGTATCTTGGTGTCGTTGTTCCGTACGGACATACTCATGGAAACGCGACACCCATTACAATAGCAAATCATGTATGGAGCAAGGAGTAATTGAGACCGTGTACAATGGTGGAGGAATAAGTTTTGTGATGTTTATTCCAAAACTTACTTTTGGATATTTCTTATGCTTTGTCTGTTTAACATGAATGCTTCTACGTTTATAAATGTGATTTCGATGGGGTACTCGATGCATAATAGTAGCGGGCAAGCTGTCATAGTTACGACCGATAATGCCCCGGTGATGGGGGAACCAACCGGATCTCTTCTTGATATTAGGGGTCTCGATGAAAGTGTAGTTGTAACACCCCATTTTGGTAAATGGAATATCACGCGTGATTATGTCGTGTCATCAAAGCATACAAGGAAAAATATCTTAAACATTACATGACCATAAAGGAAATACCGGAAACAAACATCGGTACCCCAAAGTATAAGCTCATCACACACAAACATAAGTACTGTATAGGAAAAGGACTAAACAATGTCCATAGAAATAAGTAGCAAAATGTATGATGGAATGCATAAAGTAATGAAGGCTAGAAAGGTTCCAATCCATATGCACGTACGCTTAGAGTCTACGAGCGTCCCTGAGTAGCTGCCGTTTTGGGAACATGAAAGGAAAACGGCTGAGCATAACGCTCAGTGCACGGATATACAAGCATAGAATGAATAACATAAACATATACAACATATAGCAGCGAAATTGATTAAGTCCTTGAAAACCTTGTATAACTTAGTAAAATTGGTTTTATAGTTTGAAAAACCTTATGTTTATCTTATGAAAACTGTTTAACATGTTAACCATTAAGCCAATATAGGTCATGAAATATCAACGTGCATGAATACTTAGAGGGGTGACCTCGTCATGCAATTAGAGCGGTTGCCTCTAGTTAATACAAGTTTGGGTAGGAGGGATCAGCTCCTTGTGAAGGATGCAAGGCACACACCACATTCACCTGAACAATCTGTCAAAAACATGTAACCTAGGATGCACCCATACGCCCCACATGATAACATAATATATGGCCAAAAGCTGAAAGGGACGCCACGAGCTATCACTCCGCCGTGGTGAAGTCATAACACTGGTGCCTCCAGTGTTATGGTTAGAGGTGGAAAAACGGGTGGGCGGGCGGGCACGGGCGGCGGGCTAAACGGGCAACGGGCTAAACGGGTGGCGGGCTAAACGGGCGCGGGCTAAATGGGCACGGGCGAAACGGGCGGGCAAAATGGGCGGGCTAGACGGGCGCAAGCTAAAAAAGGGAAAAAAACATATAAAAACTTACAATTAAAAAATAAAAATACTTGTTTGAAAGCCGGGGATAAAAAATTTAATAAAAAATATTCGTCGAGTATACTAATTTGTATTTTACAAGTGCGCCCGTTAAGCCCATTTAGTTTCTTACATATGCGCCCGTTTAGCCCATCCATTATAAAGAATGGGCAAAAAGTGCCCCATCCTTTTTTGAAAATGAGCAAAAAGTGCCCATATGTATCCAAATGCGCGAGATTTGCCACCTCTAGTTATGGTTATGGTACCTCCATATTTAGGTGAAACTGGTCATGCATGTATATGGCTTAGGCAATTAATTAAACATAAGCAAATAAAAAAATATAAAACATATACTCGGAAAACAGTTGGCTGCATACGGGGAATCCTAATAAGGAAAGAATGTCCATACTGAAAGGACGGAGAATCCGTACCTTGTGTCCAGTGAACGAAGAAGACGAACGGAAGAGAGTCCTACTTCGATCTCACTAATGCTACATAAATAGTGTACGTGTATAAGTATTCTGATTACTGAATACGTAACTGATTTTATATCGTGTCTTAGCTTGTTTTATATGTTCATGTCTTGTTTTACCGAATTTATCATTATGCTGTGTTTATCATGTATTTTGTATATTTTGTTTAAGTATTACTTGTATTTCTTGTATTATTATACTTGTTGTGTAATAATAAGTAACTTCCTAAAAATAGCAGGTTTCCTAAAATAGAAAGTTTCCAAAAATACAAAAGTTTCCAAAAATAGAATTACTGCTTAAAATAGATAAGTTTCTAAAAAAAGAAAGTTCCCAAAATAGTAAGTTTCTTGAAATAGAAAGTTTCCATAATTAGAAATAAGCTGGATTATTAAGCTAATACGATAAGCTTAAGTTTTATTGATTAAATATACTGAGTCATGTGAGTAATGGTATAGTTTATTAATTATAACATGTAATTAAATAAACTATATGTTATACGATTTAATTAAATATAATCATGATTTAATTAAATTAAAGTGTGTATAATACTTAGGTTAAAACATGTATTAATATTTATATTAATATAACCTAAGTCATGGAAATTAATTAATTAGATGTCATGTTTTAATAATTGATTAATTACTATAGTCTAATTTACATAAATAAATACTTAGGTTAAAATCATGTATTATTAAATATTAATAATAAACCTACGTCAATGTTTTAATTAAATTAATTATATGACATGTTAAATTAATTTAATTAATTTGTAAATAAATAAACTTGTAAAAACAATTAAACTTGTAAAAATAATGAACCGAACCCATGTATTATTTTTATTAAACATGTCGTGAACCGGACCCGTGAACCCATGAACCGGCCTGAACCAAAACCCCACCAAAAATAGTGGCAAACCGGCCTAAGCCGGTAGCCCCTGCCTTCGGCCCACTGCCACCGGCTGTGTGCCGGTGGTCTTGCCCTTCTCGGCCCAGTCGCTGACCATACCGGGTTCCCATCGACTGTGTGTCGGTGGTTCTCCCTGCCTGCCCTGCGGTGGTTCCCCCTGCCTGCCTAAATTAGCCACCGGCTTTAGCCGGTGGTGGGGCTGTAGCTGCCAAGACCAACCAAACCACAAGGACACCGCCGACGCGAGTCGGGGTGCCTTGCCCTTGCTGCCGACCGAACACCAACACCACCGAGACCTTTGTCTCGTGTGGTGATGCGAACCAAATGACACCGAGAGTCGTGAGACTCTCGGTTTGTGTGGCGGTCGAACACCAAACCCGAGAACACCCTTGTATTATTTACCCACCATGGTTTTACTTGTTTTAATTCTTGTGTTATTCAACCCCATGATCATACATGCATAAAACATAAAAAGAAAAATAAAAATAAAGGTTTTTGGATTACCAAAACACGTGGAATCAATAGATCTTGAATACATGAACACGTTCTTGTGATTTGTTAATTAAAAATCAACTAATCACCCTTGCTCTTTGGTGTAGCCGCCGGCCTAAGGAGAGAGCAAGAGAAAAATAGGGTTTTTGCTTTTCTAAAAATTCTTCTGTAATATTTATGTTTTCCATATTTGTTTCTTTAATAAAATCAAAGTGGGCTGGGCCACCTCTTTCTCCTTGTGTCGCGGCTACTAGGGCCCACCAAGGGAAACCCGTAGCTATTTCGTGTTCTAAACTATTATGTGTTCGTGTGCTTGTATTTACGTGACGTTATTTTTAAATATTCGTGTTATAATATATACTTGTACGTAGTCGAAATACATAATTATACGTTCGCGATTATTACGTTCATGATTTCATGTTCGTGATTATAATTATTATTGATAATAATTATCGTGCATTAATACATACTTAATACTTATCGTGTAATAACACGTACGTAGTTCTTGTAATTTACGTTCGTGAAACGTATTCATGTTATAAAAGGAAAGATTTAATCATGTACGTACGATACTAAGGGTACTATTCATGGTAAAAGCATGCGGGTTTTACAACTCTTCCCCCTAAAAAGAATAATTTGTCCCCGAATTATAGATAAAGTAAACTGAAAAAGAGGAACATACCCGAATTCAAAACTTGAAATGAGGGTAAGAAGTCCGGATAGACTCCTCGGTTTCCCAAGTGGCTTCCCGCTCGGTATGATCCCTCCAAAGGATTTTGACGAATGGAATCGTCTTCTTCCTCATGACTCGTTCTTGCCTGTCAAGAACTCGTTCGGGTTCCTCTATGAAGGTAAGATCTTCACGAATCTGTTCTAGTGGATACTAAACCATGTGAAGAGGATGATACTTGTACCCTTTGAGTAAGGACGCATGGAAAACGTCGTGAACGTGAGAAAGCTGCAGAGGTAACGCTAAACGATAAGATACTTCACCGACTCGCTCAATGACATCAAATGGTCCGATGAATCAAGGACTGAGCTTCCCTTTGATTCCAAAACGCTTAACGCCACGTGCCGGCGATACCTTAAGAAATACGTGATCTCCTACGTTAAAATGTATGTCCCTACGATGCTTGTCGGCATAACTCTTCTGACGTGATCGTGCTTCTTGCAATTTCTGCTTAGCTACAGCGACCTTCTCGCTGGTCAACTCTATCATTTCTGGTCCTTCAAGTGTTCGCTCACCAACCTGATCCCAGCAGATTGGGGCGCGACACTTTCTGCCATATAACATCTCGAATAGAGCACACTTAATGCTAGCGTGCCAACTGTTGTTGTATGCAAACTCTACCAAACAGACGTAATTGTCCCAGTCTCCTGTCCATTCCAACGCACATGACCTCAACATGTCTTCTAATGTCTGAATAGTTCGCTCCGATTGCCCGTCTGTTTGAGGATGAAAAGCCGTGCTAAGCCTAAGTTTTGTACCCCAAGCTTTCTGTAGTTTCTTCCAGAATCGCGAAGTGAAACGAGGATCTTTGTCCGGGACGATACTGGATGGAGCACCATGAATCCTCATGATCTCCTTCTTGTAAGTATCGGCGAGTTTACTGACCGAATCTTCCTTGCGGATCGGTAAGAAATGAGCTGACTTAGTAAGTCGATCAACGATAACCCAAATCGCATCGTGCCTCCTCTTTGTATGCGGAAGATCGGTAACAAAATCCATGGTGATCTTGTCCCACTTCCACTCTGGAATATCCAACGGTTGTAGAAGACCGCCAGATCGCTGATGCTCGATCTTAACCTGCTGGCAGGTAAGACATTTGGAGACGTAAGTCGCAACATCCTGTTTCATACCACTTTGCTTGATGTCGTGGTACATCTTGGTCGAACCAGGATGAATGGATAATGGGGAGCTATGAGCCTCAGCTAACAATGCTTCCTGGAGTTCTTGATCATCAGGAACATAAAGTCTCGTGCCCTGCCATAAGATACCGTCTTTGTCTACACGAAATTCTGTCTGCTTCTCTAAGTTCTGAATTATCGCCCAGATTTCACCATCATCCTTCTTAGCTTCCTTGATCCTAGAGAGTAACTCAGGTTCCACTCTAAGATTACCCCAGTAACCGTTCTGTCCACGTACCATGATCTCGATGTCTAGACGCTCCAAGTATCTTATAATTTCCTCCTCAATTTTAATGCCATTTATCATTCCGGACTTCCTACTAAGTGCATCTGCCACTACATTCGCCTTGCCGGGATGATACTGCAAATTAATGTCATAATCCTTCAACAGCTCTAACCATCTCCTCCGTCTCATGTTCAACTCACGTTGAGTGAATATGTACTTCAAGCTCTTGTGGTCTGTGAAAATGTCACATGATTCTCCATACAAGTAGTGCCTCTATATCTTCAATGCAAACACGACTGCTGCAAGTTCCAAGTCATGCGTAGGGTAATTCTCCTCATAAGGCTTAAGTTGTCGTAAAGCGTACGCGATCACTTTCCCATGTTGCATGAGAATACAACCAAGTCCCTTCCCTGAAGCATCACTGTAGACTTGAAACCCACCTGAACCAGATGGGAGAGTAAGAATCGGTGCAGATAGTAACTTCTGCTTTAGGTCTTCAAATCTCTTCTCTCTTTCTTCAGTCCAGACGAATTTCTCCCCTTTCCGCATCAGTTTGGTCAATGGTAGTGCTAAACGGGAAAAGTTCTCTACGAACCTACGGTAGTAACCAGCTAAGCCTAGGAAACTGTGAACTTCAGTCACTGATGTCGGTCTTGGCCATTTAGTAATAGCCTCAACCTTTGCTGGATCCATGGTGATTCCTTCTGCTAATACAATATGACCTAAGAACGCCACCTTGTCTAACCAGAACTCACACTTAGAGAATTTAGCATACAGCGGCTTCTGGCAAAGAATCTGTAGTACTGTACGAAGATGGTCTTCGTGTTCCTCCTTGGACTTAGAGAATATCAGGATGTCGTCAATGAAGACAATGACGAACTTGTCCAGAAAGTCATGGAAGATTTTGTTCATCAAATCCATGAACACAGCTGGAGCATTGGTAAGGCCAAATGGCATAACTACAAATTCGTAGTGCCCATAGCGTGTACGGAAAGCAGTCTTGGCGATGTCCTGCTCTTTAACCCGTAGCTGATGATAGCCCGACCTCAGATCATTTTGGAGAAATGTTTGGCCCCTTGGAGTTGGTCAAACAAGTCGTCAATGCGTGGTAAAGGATACCTATTCCCGATGGTGATCTTGTTGAGCTCGCGGTAATCTATGCAAAGATGCATATTGCCGTCTTTCTTCTTTACGAATAATACCAGTGCGCCCCATAGAGATGCGCTCGGTCGAATGAAACCTCGTTCCAGAAGTTCTTGCAATTGGTCCTTTAGCTCCTTCAGCTCTACGGGAGCGATGCGCTAAGGAGCCTTGGAAATCGGCTCAGCTCCTGGGATGAGCTCGATGTTAAACTCTACTTCACGTGCAGGTGGTATGCCCGAAAGTTCTTCTGGAAATACGTCTACAAATTCTGACACTATTGGCTGATTCTGAATTGATAGAGATTCAGCATCCATGTCATGAATAGTAGCTAGATAACCCTCGCAACCATGTGAAAGTAATGCACGTGCTTACAAGGTCGATATGATTTGTACAGACCTTCCAGTGTTTGAACCTGTTGTGAATGTACTCTGGTGCATTTACATCACCAAAGATGACCCGATATGTATGACAGTCTATGGTAGCGTGATGTTTGGATAGCCAGTCCATGCCCAATATCATGTCAAAATCACTCATGTCCAGCGGAATTGATTCAACAGAACGAATCTTGTCGTCAAACTCTAGTGGAAGGCTCTTGTACACATGGGTTATGCGTACAGAGTCTCTTAAAGGCGTGGAAATGTTTAGTACATTCTCTAATGGCATAGGGGATATCCTAACGTTCTTAGCATAAGCAGTAGAAATGACCGAATGAGTAGCACCCGTGTCAAATAAAACACATACAGCTTGACCATACATATACAAGATTCCAGTGATGGTACCTGTAGACTTGTTGTCCTGATCGCGAGAAGTCGTGTAAACGCGTCCACTAGTAGGAGGTGGCTTGGAATCAGCATGTTCAAATATGCCATCCATCTCGCCCTTGCGGCAGTCCTTCATGCGATGACCAATAAGGCCACACTTGTAGCATGCGTCACTGTCGCGGCGACATGGTCCTGGGTGCCTACAGTTGCAGGTAGTGCAAAGAGGATGAGTATACCCTCCAGCAGGTGCCCTTGTTGGCTGGGAGCCTGTTAAGAACAGTATACATGAGACATGGTTTAAAGGTACAAAAGGACAATGCGAAAAATCATAAGATTTAATACCAGTGATAGTTGGACGGTTAGGTTGTGAACCTCTTTGGTTATGGTCCCTCCCGTTAGCATGATTCCTGGTAGAAGATTGCTAATGTGTCAGAATTATGAAATATTGCATGTAACATAAGAAAATGAGTAAGTGTAAGGACCTGCTGCTGTTGGAGTTTCCAGCGTTGTTACGGTAATTATCATTACCGCCACGCCTATCCGTAGTAGAATGGTCGTGAGTCTGATCGTTTCCCTTGGGCTGAGTAGGCTGTTGCTGAGTAGCCGGCTGAGACCGGTCCCCAGTCTTCTACCTGAAAGATGCAGTTTAAAGAGAGATAATTATATTGGATAATACTGAAAGAATTCGGAATGGTCACCGCTGAATAATGAATATTTACCTCTTCTCGGGTCTCTCTGCTTCCCTGAACTCTTCTCTTTCTTGCAGCATCTCCAACTTACGTGCTGCATCGGCAACTTGTGCCACCGTGTTGAACGTAGCACACACCAATTTGTTGGCGACCGATGTACGAAGAGCCCACCAGAAGTGGTATGCTTGCTCTTCGGCAGTACCCGCTGCTGCGCCAAGAAAACCAGCCAAACGGAGAAAGCGCTGCATAAACTCGTTGTTGTTCTCCCCAGCTCTCTGTCTGATTCCGTGGTACTCCCTCTTTAGCTTGTCTTGCTTAGCCTTGGGGTAGAACTGTCCTATCACTAACTCCCTGAACTAAGCCCAAGTCAAACCAGCCACCTAATCCTCACCTCCCTCAGACTGCTTGAGTGCCTTCCACCATCCTAGCACATCACCTTCGAACTTGTAACAGGCAAACCTCGACTTGAATACGGGTTCACAGCCCATTGCATCGAATATCTTCTCAATGTGAGCCAACCAGCTTTCAGCTTCACTGGGGCTATCAGTTTTCTCGAAGGATCGAGGGTGTTGCTTGTTGAATCTCTCCAGCCATGTGACCAATATTACTGGAGGAGGAGGAGGTACTAGGTGCTGTTGCTGATTGTTGGCAGCCTGTACCTCGGCCCTGATTTCGTTCCTCAGCTGAGGAAGCAAAGCTTGCATCGCAGCTTGGACTACTGCATTGAGTTGTTCATGCTCGCGTGTGAGAACCATCTGATAGTAGAACATAAAAATACATGATTAAACTGATCAAAGCATAAAATATATACATGAAAAAAAATTATACCAATAAATCATGAGAAAAATTTTATACAGGAAAACTAGTGCATGAATGCATGATCCAGTTTTATGAAAACTTTTATATGCGTGAGAGTGCACGCCTATGGCCAGTTCACTCAAACAAAAGACATAGCGAGGGGACGCCAATGGGTCGGTCCCAAAGTTAAAAGTTTCGATAAAAGCACATGCGACTAAATAGGGCCAGTCCTGTACCAACCATTACTTAGTCATAAACCTGCGACAATGACATGTATATGAATGCATGAAAACAATGAATGCATGAAAACCGACTGTCGGTTCTAGGAAGACTATAGTGACTACCCACTAATCACAGGTCGTGTTTTGAGAGCCTACAGGTCAAAGCCTTGTCTCTGATACCATAATTGTAACACCCCATTTTGGTAAATGGAATGTCACGCGTGATTATGGCATGTCATCAAAGCATACAAGGAAAAATGTCTTAAACATTACATGACCATAAAGGAAATACCAGAAACAAACATCGGTACCCCAAAGTATAAGCTCATCACACACAAACATAAGTACTGTAAAGGAAAAGGACTAAACAATGTCCATAGAAATAAGTAGCAAAATGTATGATGAAATGCATAAAGTAATGAAGGCTAGAAAGCTTCCAATCCATATGCACGTACGCTTAGAGTCTACGAGCGTCCCTAAGTACCTGCCGTTTTGGGAACATGAAATGAAAACGGTTGAGCATAACTGATGACGTATAGTCCCCAACCGGGTCATGAACCCGGCCCACGGGTACTACCCGCATCTGGCCCATCACGAATGGTTTAGATTAATGTCATTTAGGCTTATGGGCTTGAATGAATAGTGGCCGCATAAGATGGGTGCAGCCCACGACCCGGAACGACCGAAACAGGGTTAGATAGAATCACAATCCTATCAGGATTGGGATTTGCCTAAAAGAATAGGATATACACTCGCCATAATTAGAAGATAACAATCAAGCTAATTATGGTGATTATCTTATTCTTGGGGCCGAAGTAACAGTGGCACCCCATTAGGGTTCCACTGCCTATATAAGGAACCCCAAGGGTTCCACAAAGGTATTACATTCTCCATACTCTCAACTCACAACCGATATCTAACCTTAACCGATTACTTACTCTCACGCCGGAGTCTAATCGTGGGATACGCTCCCATGGTAAGTCTAACGCGTGTTGCTTTAGTGTGCAGGATCTCAGCAAGTTATTCACTTGGTGCAAGAGCCGGAGCCCAGCCTACCCGGATTAAGCCTAATTCGGGTCAAGCAAGGATCATCCAACTTTTGTATCAACAAGTTGGCGCCATCCGTGGGACCTAAACACTAAGCTAGAATCCTAATCTCGATCTCTTCTAATGACGAAGGGACATCCACAAGGGAATCCAAGGAACACGAATCCTGGGAACCGAAAGTCCACGGGGGATGGGATATTCATCTCCACCCAGTCCCCTGGAAGCTAAACAGGCGGACCAAACAATCGAAACGTCTTTCACTCTTTTGGTAGGGCAGGCACGTCTGACAATACCCCACCACCAACCATCACCATGGATAATCCTGATCCGGGGAGTGCGCCAAAGGCCCCTAACAAGGAGCCGCAGAGGCCACCAATCGAGACATAATTAGAAGTGGAATTACTCGGTGATGAAGACCTCGAGCGAGTTCTCACGCAGAACTTTGACAGGATCATCCCGGGTATCGCGTCAAGGCTAAACCTAGGAAGGAACCTCCAATCTAGGCTTAACTTTGCCAGTGCCGCGCCTGGCACCTCCCCTCGACGTCAAAAGAGGAGAAGGAGGGCGCGCCCACAGGAACGAACTCCCTTGAGAAAAACCCTCAACCTCGGAATGTATTCGAGCGCATAGGGGATCGCATCATGCAGGAATTGCTACAAGCCCGTGAGGAAGGGGATAGGTCCGACGGCTCTACCGAACGCCCGGTGTTGGAAACACCCGTGAACAATCGTCGAACCAGCGTTGGGATAGGGTGAATGGTGGGAAGAAAGATCCTAGCTCTTCTCACAAAAGTGGGGCACCGCCCCCTCCTCACGGCCCTTCGGGGTCGGATTCAGATGACCATCCTCCCAAGCGGCGTCGACCTAGGTATACCCCCCCCACCACCACCACCATCCAATGATGAGGGATATTATGATGATCCCTACTATTGGAACGAAGAGGAGGATCTCTCCCGTCCATGGTGCGACGACAGAGAAGATGCCTTCACTCTCCGCATACGGAACTACTCTGAGGACAAGAAGCGTCGTATGTTGGCGTGCATTAAAACCTATGATGGGTCTGGTGATCCTGATGATCACCTAAAGATATTTGATATGCAGGCGAAAATTGAACGATGGCTGATGCCTATATGGTGCCAGATGTTCAATTCGACCTTGATTGGCAATGCCTGTGATTGGTTTGAAAGGATCCCTCTCCGAAGTATTGATAGCTTCGGCGAGCTGCGCACTGCGTTCAAAAACAATTATACTCAGCGAAAGAAGTATAATAGGGATCCGGTCTCATTAGCAACCGTCAAGCAACGGCCCAGAGAGTCTACGGAGGACTTCACGGAACGTTTCAATGACGAGTGCACGCGCACAAAAACGTGCCCCGAGCTCCTAAAAATTTCTGACTACATGCATGCCGTAACGGACAGGGAGCTAATTAGGCGTCTCAATGACAAACGACCAGAAAGGTAAGACGACCTCATGGAAAGGGTTAGAAACTTTATAGAAGGAGAAACCGCGGTAGCTGCGGCGTATCCTACAAAGGGAAGCCATAACTATCGATCGATCGACCAGCCCAAGAGGCAATTAGGTGGTCAAAGCACCCAAGGAAACGGAAGGAGCTCGGATTACAAGAGCTAGAATAAAGGAGGGCGGTCGGATGACAAATTCACCCCTCTAAAGATGACTTACCGAGATATCTTGTTGACAGAAGGGGCGAACTTCCCAAGGCCTCCTCCAATGACAACTCAAGTCGACCACCGTCAAGGAAATCGCTTCTGTGAATTCCACAATGACAAGGGCCACAGCACAGAGGAGTGCATCCAGCTTAAAAAGCATATAGAGTCACTAATTAAGTCATGCAAACTCAAACACCTTGTCAAGGATTGGAAGGATGGGAAGGATAACAAAAAGTACGACAAGAAAGACTCCCAAAAGGACAAGCCTTCAACCATATATATGATCCAATCTTGGCAGCGTCGCACAAAGCAGAAACTTAGTCAAAAAATTTCACGCGGCAGAGAGATCTCATTCCCTCCCATTACGGCAAGCAACATGGCCGATGCACCTCTCACGATTGAGGTAAGCATTAGAACACACAACGTTCGTCGTATGTATGTGGACGGAGGATCTCGGCGGAAGTACTCTACGAACACTGCTTCGTACAGCTAAGACCAGAGATAAAAATCCAATTAGTGCCGGACATGTCGCTGCTCATTGGCTTTAGTGGAGATACTATCTGGCCAATAGGACAGTTGCGTCTACTGGTAACCATTGGGGATAAAGAGTATTCCACTATGGCATGGATGAACTTTATGGTGATACATTCACACTCCCCATATAATGGTATTATCGGAAGACCAGGGATCTTAGCCATACGGTTTGTCCCGTCCAAGGCTTATGGTATGATTATTTTCCCAGTCGAAGGGGGAATTGTTACAATTTACAATTCGATCGTGCCGGCATCCGAATGCCACGTCGTGACAACACCAGTCCAGCCTGTTCCCATTAAGGAAGGATCACCACCCCCCCCCCCCCCCCCATTGGAAGGTGGTAATCCACCCCGACTACCCGGAGCAAGAGGTGGCCATAGGGGGAACGCTATCGGATAACGGGAAGAAGGCCATGTGCTCTCTCCTAAAAGCAAACCTTGATATATTCGCATGGGAGCCTAAGCATATGACAGGTGTGCCGCGTTCGATAGCAGAACATAAACTTCAAATCCGCTAGGGATATCCCCTTGTTAAGCAAAAGAAGCGCGGTCAAGCACCAGAAATTGGTGGACGCGGGAATTATGCGCGAGGTATATTACCATGAATGGTTATCCAATCCGGTCATGGTCAAGAAGCATGATGGGAGCTGGTGCATGTGTGTGGACTTCACGGACTTGAACAAAGCTTGTCCGCAAGACTGCTATCCGTTACCAGAAATTGATTTGAAGGTGGAATCCTTATGCGGATACCCTTTCAAATGTTTTTTAGATGCGTACAAAGGATACCATCAGATCCAGATGGCAGAGGAGGATGACGAGAATACGGCGTTCCACACTAGTAGGGCGTGTATTGTTACACAAAAATGCCGTTCGGACTAAAGAACGCCGGAGCAACATATCAGCGACTGGTTGATAAAGCCTTCGACTCCCAGATAGGCCGTAACCTTGAGGTCTATGTTGACGATCTGGTCATCAAGAGCCATACGGAGGAGGCACTTCTTCGTGATATCCAGGAGACGTTCGACACGTTGAGGAGAATCAACATAAAACTGAATCCAAAAAAGTGCACGTTTGGGGCAACCGAAGGGATGCTCCTTGGGTATATGATTAATCCAAACGGCATCAAGCCTTGTCCGGAGAAGACGGACGCCGTGATACAGTTAGCATCCCCTCGGATACTCAAGGAGGTACAATCACTCAATGGAAAGCTGGCCGGGCTCAATAGGTTCTTGTCAAAGTCCGCGGAGAAGCTACTACCTCTGTTCAAAACACTCAAGAAGTTCTTGACAAAAGGAGATTTCCGCTGGATAAAAGAAGCAGAGGAAGCCTTTGGACAGCTTAAACAGCATCTCGCGGCTCTTCCTATGCTAGTTGCACCCCGACCTAAGGAGGAGCTTATCATGTATCTATCCGCTACGTACGGAGCAATAAGCGCAGTCCTTATGACTAATCGGGACTCAGTCCAAACACCGGTTTACTTTATAAGCAGAGCATTACAGGGGCCGGAGCTGAACTATTCATCAATGGAGAAGTAGGTTTTGTAACTGGTGTACGCCGCGAAAAGGCTACGCTGGTATTTCCAGGCGCACCCAATTGTGGTCATCACTGATCAACCGATAAAACAGATCATCTCTAAATCGGACGTGGCCGGGAGGCTACAGAAGTGGAGCGTCCTACTAGGAGAACATAACATCTCCTATAGACCAAGGACAGCTGTTAAGGGCCAAATTTTGGCAGATTTCCTAATTGAGAAACCTGAGGAGGACGAGCCAATGGTGCAAAAAAAGGAAATTCCAGCGGAACCATGGGTTTTGTTTATTGACAGATCTTCGTGCACGGACGGATCAGGAGCCGGCCTCATTCTCACGAATCCGGAAGGAATGGAGTTTACCTACGCCTTGCATTTTGAGTTCACAGCCACGAATAATGAGGCAGAATATGAAGCATTGATTGCGGGTTTAAAAATCACCGCTAGGATGGGAGTCCGCAACCTTGAGGCCTACGTGGACTCACGGCTTGTCGCAAATCACATCCTAGGAGGGTATGTGGCCAAGGAGGATAACATGATCCAATACTTGGAGAAATTCAAGTCACTCATCGCCACCTTTGGGAAGTTTTCCATCAAGCAGGTACCAAGAGGTGAGAACAAAAAGGCGGATGCTCTTAGCAAGATTGCGTATACAAGCTTCTCCCATTTATCCAAACAAGTATTGGTGGAAATACTCAAGGAAAAATCCATTACAGGAGGGGAAATTGCAACTATAGTTAAAGAAGAGGGACCTACATGGATGACCCTGATCACCAGCTATTTAACTGATGAAACCCTTCCACCAAAGATGAAAGGCGGCACGGCCTATCAAAATGAAGTTGCAGAATTTCGAACTTCGAGATGGTATTCTATACAAACGTTCCTTTCTACAGCCGTGGTTGCAATGCGTCGGGTCGCGCCAGGCTAGCTATGTGATTAGTGAAATACATGAAGGGTCATGTGGCATGCACGCAGGCCCCATATCAGTAGTGGAACGAGCTTTACGCATAGGGTACTATTGGCCGACTATGCATCGGGATACACGAGACATGATTCGTAAATGCAGCGATTGCCAAGTACACAGGTTAGTACCGCGACATCCACAGCAAGAACTAACACCCATCACATCCCCATGGCCATTCTATAAGTGGGGGATCGATATCGCAGGACCTTTACTTGTTGCCGCAGGAGGCGTTAAGTTCTTGATCGTCGTAATGGACTATTTTACACGGTGGATAGAAGCTAAGGCGGTTAAAACGATTACGGGCAAACAGGTAAAAAAGTTTGTTTGGGAAAATATTGTGTGTCGTTTTGGTTTGCCAGGCGAGATTATCTCGAATAACGGAAAGAATTTCACGGATAATCCATTCAAGGATTGGTATGCGGCGTTGAACATTACACGTTGTTTCGCATCGGTTAAACACCCACAAACTAATGGTCTCGTGGAGCGGGAAAACAGAAGCCTAGGTGAAGGTATCAAATCACGCCTAGATAAAAGAAGTGCTAAGTGGGTAGATGAACTGCCGCATGTCCTATGGGCACATAAGACAATTATAAAAATAGCCAATGCGGACACTCCATTCGCGCTGGCCTACGGAACCGAGGCCGTTATCCCAGCAGAAATTGGGATGCCAACAATCCGCATTGCGGAGGTTAACGTTGTCACGAACGATGAGCAGCTCTGGGTCAATCTAGACTTGTTAGAGGAGAAACGAGAGATAGCGGCCATCAATGAGGCCAAGTCTAAGGCACGTACGAAAGCTTATTACGATTCCAAAGTCAAGGGTGTTTCCTTCCGACCGGGGGATTTTTTTATCGTGCTAACGAGGCAAGTCGCGCGGAGAACACAGGGAAGCTTGGTCCAAAGTGGGAAGGGCCGTATGAGGTCACGGAAGCCTTGGGACTAGGTGCGTATAAGTTGCGTGATATGGATGGTCGTGACTTGGATCGTACGTGGAATATTTGCAACCTTAAACGATGCTACCTCTGAGAGGGCTACGGCCTCGACATGGACACTTCGTTGTGGTCAGCTTCAATGAAGATCCATGTATTTTTTGTTTTCATGCTTTCTAGGTTCTATTTGTCTTAGGATTTTAAGTATGTTAGAAAATCGTAAACGTTCTAATAAAATGTCGTAGTGCCTAGCTAGCTCCACGGTCTGTTCTTGTGCAAATTATTGTCTTATGTCTTTTAGATTTATTTGTTATTTCCATAATGTGTTATTTCTTATTCATATGCATTCATTCAAACCGTACATGTACTATTTACTCCCGGGCAGGGTAAGAGGATTAAGTGAACCTAATAATTCAACTTGTCGCATAAGAGGGATGCAACCCCAGTGACACGGATCATGTATCCTTACTAGACACCTTATTTACAAGACGTTGTAATAAGTTTCCGCATGCCGTACTTACATAGTGTCGGACATGATAAAGACACACGCTGCACGTCTAGTAAAATATAGAATTAGTTTTATTCTTGATAAGCCGTGACATGTCATGCGAATGGATACATGATATCTAACGAACATAAACAAGTTTCAATTTTAGAAACAAAATTGTCGTGGCCATCACAGACTTATACATATGATATTCTAACATTGTTTACACATAGAGTTGTGAACTACAGTCGTGTACATGCACGGACGAATAAATACAAGCTGCAAATGTTTACAACAGATGAATTACAAAGGAGGCAGAAACTCTTCTATTTCTTTCTTCCCTTCAGCTATCATGGCGCGGAGGGTTTCGCCACGAGCATCCTTTCCACTCTGTGCCCTGGACAAGTTGGCTTCCAACGCCTCAGCCAAGGGCCTCTCACCTTTCACGACCTTCAGGTTGGCATCATAGGTTACCAGAGTAAGCTGGATTGGGTCTGGGCTGAGCTTGGCCATGATCTCCTCGTTGGAGGCATCTTTTTGAGCTTTAAGGTCATCTAGGAAGGGGTATTGCATTTCTCCGAGAGCGGCCATGGAGGCGATCATTTTTTCCTTTGCTTTAGGGTTGTGATAGGCATGCTTGGAGATGTCCTCCTTCTTGCTTATCAGTTCCGCAGCCTTGGTCAACCCCTCATGCCTGCCACGGTCAATACCGTCTGACACAATATCTGCGAAGGCCTGCACAAACTGAGGAGCCTCCGTTACCCTTGTCACAGCTAGCCGCACCCCTTGTCCCACCATCCACCTACGACCAGCTATGGCCGTAAGCAGTGGAGGGCACAACACTTCGGCACACTCTGTTACCAGCATGTTCAGCTCTCCCTCTACCGCTGCTGTTCGCTCCTCCATGACAGACCGTTCCTTGATAAGTTCTTGCTTTAGCGTGTCACGTTCTTCTGCCAAGGTGGAGGATTGGTCCGTTGCGGTTCTGGCGGCGACTTCGGCTGCGGATACCTATGAACAACACTTGGGGTAACTACAAAGAAAGACAGGTATTATACAAACATTGGATATAAATATGTAAGGGTATGTATCTTGTCCTTGGATGCCGCTAGGAGAGCTTCTAACTCAGCAATACGCTCCTCACGGGTGTTGGTGTGGTTGGTTTGTTCTTTTTTGTTGATTCCACCACGACCAAGTCCGCCTGCAGGGAGGCTATTTTTTTCTCATGCTTTTCCACCATTTCTTCCCTACGAGCAATTCTCCTATCCGCGCGGCTCACGTTGGCTAAAGCTTCCTCCAAGCGACGCTGTAAGGCTGCACCAACTGTTACTTGGTGCGCCGTGGCAACATCATACTGCTCAAGATGAGTCTCATGCTCAAGTTCGTCTAGATCTTGTGCCAGCGCGGGAGGAGTTAGGTGGTCCATAAACTCTTTACACTCAGACTCCGCCTCTAGTCTTGTTAGGCTGGACAAGTTCCACGCCGGGAGAAGGTTGGTGTCCGAACCCTCGGCATGGGGATCTTTTTCATGATTCAGGGGAGGTGAGGGGGGCATCATGGATATCATAGGAGACGGCTCTCTCTCTACTTCCTTCGCTTGTGCCACTGTCGAAGGGTCCACCTTGATATTTACACATACGATTATGAGTTTTATAAAAGGGATCAAGTATTATGAAGTATAGCAAGTACTTACGTCACGTCTATCATTGGTTCTGTGATGGTAGGAGCTACAGCACTAATTGTTGTTGCATTCCATACAGGAGTATCTCCTTGCGGCTGGGGGTTGCCTTGAGGCAGTGTGGTACTGCTCCCTTCCTGGAACTACAGATGGTCTTTCCTTAGTTTCTTGGGGGCGCATTGTGTTCCCCTGCCTCAGCTTCTACATTCTTAACCACCTTCCTGGTGGTTTTGCATTTCTTGGACGTAGGTTTTTGTTGTTGGGAGGATCCAGCTTCCTGCGCCACTTCTTCTTCTCCTTCATCATCATCATTAAACATGCGGTTGATTGATGAATCTATTGGTTGTTCTCCACCTTGGATGGAGGTGGCGTTTTTCAGCAGTAGCTCACCACCATCTTCATTGGTGAAGTCCAACGGTGACTTCTAGATCACGGGCCCCTGCTCATCCGACCGTTGCTCGGCTGTTTCCTCCAGTGTGATAGTCATGTTGGCGGTGGCAACTAGTAAGGGGGGCTCGCCCTCTTTCAGGGGTCGAGATCCTTCCGGAACCTTGCTTGGATCCCCTTGGCGTTGAAGACCAAACAACTTCATCTCTATGGACATAAGCACGCATAAGTTTTAGTAAGTTTACAAGCATTTTGGACACATTCATATGCATATTCATGTATAAAGAATACCTGCCATGTCTACGCTCGGTCAGAAAGCATGGATATCTATCCTTCCTTCCAAAATAATTGTGGCTGATACCTATTAAGCATAGGAAGTGCTCCGGCAGACCCCTATGGAACTCAGTGCGGTGGGTGTCTATTATTTTCACATCTTGGCTGCTATAATCCTTGGATGAGGGTGGGTAGTCGAAGCGTACTTTGTACTTCAGAACAAAAGGGGTAGGTAATACCTTGGCGTCTACGAAAAAGTAGTGGTCGTACCACTTCTTGAGGGAATCTAAGGGTTTCTTCTAAGACATGGGGGTGGTTGCGGATCGTTTTTTAAACGACAGGCACCCATTTACCATTTGGGGGGAGTAAAATACCCTAAATAGGTTAACGGTGGGAGTCACTTCGCAGGCGTGGCAGGTAACCTCAAATTGGTTAACCTTGCACGCCCCTATGCAGTGAAGCTGGGTTATATGGAAATCATAATACAAAAGCACATCTACGAGGAGCCTAGATAGGGGGATGCGGTAGTTAGCCGAGTCAAATAGGCGCGTGTACACGCCTATTTTCCCCCTAGGAGCGTCCGTGTAGCTTCACCATCACCTGGATAGGTGGGGTGTACGCTCTCAGGAATATAATATTCAGACAAAAAGTCTATATATTTCTCCGCGGACATCACATTGAGGACGTCCGTGATCACAGGATTATCTTTCACCATGATTTATAAATAAGATTAGAAAGGCGCGGTGGTCTAACATGGTGTGATGAATTTTCGTGGAAAAAGTAGAGAAGGAATGAAGGATTGAGCAAAGGTATAATAATGGCGGAAATGAAGTTGTTAATTGTGTGTTTACACAGTTACAATACCAACTCTTTTATAGGGTTTCCTCGAGTTACGAGGTACCATGGATGTTTTACATGTGTAAACCACTACGCCCGTCTAACGGATGGGATGTATGACACTTTTGAAACGTCAGAAGGGACCCACGGGTTACTTCTTGACAGTTTTACGTGGATCAAGGGTGGGCCTGTCTGGTGCACTTTTGTAGACAAAACGTCCGACTAATGACAACCATTAACGCATTCATTAATATTGTCCCGGCCGGCCTTTTTGGAGTACGGCTATGTTTGCGACAGCAATATATAAAGGGCATTGATTAGTCTAGAGGTTACGCCTACGGCTGTAACAACTAGACTGGGGGGACATGATGACGTATAGTCCCCAACCGGGTCATGAACCCGACCCACGGGTACTACCCGCATCCGGCCCATCATAAATGGGTTAGATTAATGTCATTTAGGCTTATGGGCTTGAATGAATAGTGGCTGCATAAGATGGGTGCGACCCACGACCCGGCACGACCGTAACAGGGTTAGACAGAATCACAGTCCTATCAAGATTGGGATTTGCCTAAAAGAATAGGATATACACTCACCATAATTAGAAGATAACAATCAAGCTAATTATGGTTATTATCTTATGCTTGGGGCCGAAGTAATAGTGGCAGCCCATTAGGGTTCCACTACCTATATTAGGAACCCCCAAGGGTTCCACAAAGGTATTACATTCTCCATACTCTCAACTCAGAACCGATATCTAACCTTAACCGATTACTTACTCTCACGCCAGAGTCTAATCGTGGGATACGCTCCAACGGTAAGTCTAACGTGTGTTGCTTTAGTGTGCAGGATCTCAGCAAGTTATTCACTTGGTGCAAGAGCCGGAGCCCATCCTACCCGAATTAAGCCTAATTCGGGTCAAGCCAGGATCATCCACTTTTGTATCAACAATAACGCTCAGTGCACGGATATAAAAGCATAGAATGAATAACATAAACATATACAACATATAGCATCGGAATTGATTAAGTCCTGGAAAACCTGGTATAACTTAGTAAAACTAGTTTTATAGTTTGAAAAGCCTTATGTTTATCTTATGAAAACTGTTTAACATGTTAACCATTAAGCCAATATAGGTCATGAAATATCAACGTGCATGAATACTTGGAGGGGTGACCTCGTCATGCAATTAGAAGGGTTGCCTCTAGTTAATATAAGTTTGGGTATGAGGGATCAGCTCCTTGTGAAGAATGTAAGGCACACACCACATTCACCTGAACAATCTGTTAAAAACATGTAACCTAGGATGCACCCATACGCCCCACATGATAACATAATATATGGCCAAAAGCTTAAAGGGACGCCACTAGCTATCACTCCGCCGTCGTGAAGTCATAACACTAGTGCCTCTAGTGTTATGGTTATGGCACCTCCATAACTAGGTGAAACTGGTCATGCATGTATATGGCTTAGGCATTTAATTAAACATAAGCAAATCAAAACATATAAAACATATACTAGGAAAACAGTTAGCTGCATACGAGGAATCCTAATAAGGAAAGAATGTCCATAGTTAAAGGACGGAGAATCCGTAACTTATGTCCAGTGAACGAAGAAGACGAACGGAAGAGAGTCCTACTCCGATCTCACTAATTCTACATAAATAGTGTAGGTGTATAAGTATTCTGACTACTAAGTACATAACTGATTGTATATCGTGTCTTAGCTTGTTTTATATGTTCATGTCTTGTTTTACCGATTTTATCGTTATGTTGTGTTTATCATGTATTCTGTATATTCTATTTAAGTATTACTTGTATTTCTTGTATTATTATACTTGTTGTGTAATAATATGTAACTTCCTAAAAATAGCAGGTTTCCTAAAATAGAAAGTTTCCAAAAATAGAAAGTTTCCAAAAATGGATTTACTGCTTAAAATAGATAAGTTTCTAAGGGTATCCACTATAGTGGTTTATACATAGGTTTATAAAGTTATGAATAGAAATAAAAACTTACAAACCATAGTGGAGTGGCATGAAGAGGTCTAAGATATTGAACCTCTTCATAATTTAATGCATTTGAATTATCAAGAGGTTTATAAATTTAGAAGAGGTTTATACATAGTGGAAGTAGGTCTGTAAAACAAAAAGTTTTGTAAATTAATGTTATAAACCTCTAGAAAAGTTCACCATAGTAGATGCTTTAAAAACAGAAAGTTCCCAAAAATAGTAAGTTTCTTGAAATAGAAAGTTTCCATAATTAGAAATAAGCTGGATTAGTAAGCTAATACGATAAGCTTAAGATTAAATATACTGAGTCATGTGATTAATGGTATAGTTTATTAATTATAACATGTAATTAAATAAACTATATGTTATACGACTTAATTAAATATAATCATGATTTAATTAAATTAAAGTGTATATAATACTTAGGTTAAAACATGTATTAATATTTATATTAATATAACCTAAGTCATGGAAATTAATTAATTATATGTCATGTTTTAATAATTAATTAATTACTATAGTCTAATTTACATAAATAAATACTTAGGTTAAAATCATGCATTATTAAATATTAATAAAAAACCTAAGTCCATGTTTTAATTAAATTAATTATATGACATGTTAAATTAATTTAATTAACTTGTAAATAAATAAACTTGTAAAAACAATTAAACTTGTAAAAATAATAAACCGAACCTATGTATTATTTTTATTAAATATGTCGTGAACCGGACCCGTGAACCCGTGAACCCATGAACCGGCCCGAACCAAAACCCCACCAAAAACAGTGGCAAACCGGCCTAAGCCGGTTGCCCCTGCCTTCGGCCGACTGCCACCGGCTGTGTGTCAGTGGTCCTGCCCTTCTCGGCCCAGCCGCTGACCACACCCGGTTCCCACCGACTGTGTGTCGGTTGTTCCTCCTGCCTGCCCTACGGTGGTTCCCCCTGCCTGCCTAAATTAGCCACCGTCTTTAGCCGGTGGTGGGGTTGTGGCTGCCGAGACCAACCAAACCACAAGGACACCCCGACGCGAGTCGGGGTGCCTTGCCCTTGCTGCCGACCGAACACCAACACCACCGAGACCTTTTTCTCGTATGGTGATGCGAACCAAACGACACCGAGAGTCATGAGACTCTCGGTTTGTGTGGCGGCCGAACACCAAACCCGAAAACACCCTTGTATTATTTACCCACCATGGTTTTACTTGTTTTAATTCTTGTGTTATACAACCCCATGATCATACATGCATAAAACATAAAAAGAAAAATAAAAAGAAAGGTTTTTGGATTACCAAAACACGTGGAATCAATAGATCTTGAATACACTAACACGTTCTTGTGATTTGTTAATGAAAAATCAACCAATCACCCTTGTTCTTTGGTGTAGCCGCCGGCCTAAGGAGAGAGCAAGAGAAAAACAGGGTTTTTGCTTTTCTAAAAATTTTCTGTAATGTTTATGTTTTCCATATTTGTTTCTTTAATAAAATCAAAGTGGGTTGGGCCCCCTCTTTCTTCTTGTGCCGCGGCTACTAGGGCCCACCAAGGGAAACCCGTAGCTATTTCGTGTTCTAAATTATTATATGTTCGTGTGCTTGTATTTTCGTGACATTATTTTTAAATATTCGTGTTTTAATATATACTTGTATGTAGTCGTAATAATAATTACGTAAATACCTAATTATACGTTCGTGATTATTACGTTCATGCTTTCATGTTCGTGATTATAATTATTATTGATAATAATTATCGTGCATTAATACATACTTAATACTTATCGTGTAATAACACGTACGTAGTTCTTGTAATTTACGTTCGTGAAACGTATTCATGTTATAAATGGAAAGTTTTAATCATGTACGTACGATACTAAGGGTACTATTCATGGTAAAATCATACGGGTTTTACCGTAGTACTTGAAGAGACTTTCGAGACTCAAAGCACGGAGGTTTATACTATAACTAACGCTGGTATCGTGAATCGTGTGAGTAAGAAACGAAGGTTGGTTCACAAAGAGATGTTTGGACATGCTAATCAATACTTTAACTAGTACGTGTCAGGCTCTAGTGATATGAATATAAATGTAGGTCAGTATATGAGTTTTGGAACTTATCCAAGTGGCAGAGGTGATGGTTGGGTTCTGTCTTACGGTGGTTCGGTACAAGCGGGCAATACTAGTTCTTTTAGTGAGGTAAACCGCGAACGTCTTGAAATAGAGGAGTTGCGAGCTATGATGGAGGATCTGAAGAAGGAGTGGGATGTGTTGGTACGAGAGTGCAACGAGTTGAGGGTAAGGTTGTGGATCATGAGAGGGAGTTTTCATCCTACACAAATGAGTTTGACCGTGTCTTGCGATCTTCGGGACCTTAGGGCTCAGGTGGCTTCACTTGAACATGAGATTAACCGTCTTCGTCGGCGTCTCGATCTCCGTTATTAAGTGGCTCGTTCTAATATCAATATCGGACTGTTAGAATAAATGTAGCCTGTTTTGCACCATACAGCTACTAGTGGGTTGTTGTAGTTTTTGTTGCGTATAAACATGTTTCACTTTGTGCTGCTTTTGTGTAATGTAATGTAAGCATCTATATTTTTTCAAGAAAATTATGTTTTGATTCGCATGTGTCCTCGTTCAATAGAAAATGACTACCTTTTTTCTGTTTCTATCATTTCCTTGTACGTTGTCAATAGATTTCTTTAGTAGTTTGTGGTGTTGCTATGTTGAGGCACCATTTGTAGCTCATACATTTAAGCCATGAAACTATTAAGCAAGAAAGGACAGAAGTAAGTGTCATGTGTATTATTTTGTGAAATAATTATGGATATGAACATGCCACTGCTCTAAAATCCCATGAGGAATCTCATAGGCTGCTCCATGCTCCTTGCTAGGTATTTTATGTTAGTTAGGCCTACAAGCCTATATAAAACAATATATATTTCATGTGCATTTTGTGACACACATTATTTGATAAAAAGTACCTTTAGTAATACCATGCGTTGATGGTGGAATAAGAAATGATTCATATGCATATGAACATATTTGAATATCCATATTTTCCGTATTTTTTTATTATTATTGTTTCTTTTTTAAAGAAATTTATGGTATTCTGTGATAGATTTGGTTACTATGTTTGTGTAGTTTTGTTTATTTCAATATGAACAATGTTTATTACGTCGGACGAAGTTAAGTTAACCTTATTACGTCGGACGAGGGTTAATTTAGCCCCTTTGGTCACATATTTTTACGGAGAAATTTTCTTTATTTTTGCGAACGTTTTGTCGTTGTTCGAATCATCTCACTTGATGCTTTCCTTGGAGCATTTATTTTGTACATACAATTGGGCCCATATAATTATCCATCCCTTTTGTAGCGGAATGATATCCGGATTTTTTATTTCTCTTTTGAGCATAGCTTTGCAGCTTTTTCCTCATACTCATCCATTTTATACCGGATAATACTGAGGCGTTTTGTGTAACTAAAAGCATAGGATATGGTCTCCGTTATTTTTATGGAGTGTAAATATTGTGGCGGAATGTTGTATTTTATTTATACAAACTTTATTTAAAGAGAAAAAACGCAAGCGTTATTATTTTTTACATGGTACTTTCAAAGTACGCTATCTATGCAGTCTCGCGTTTCCTTGACTTGGGCTCTTTTTCAGAAATAAAACTTGCCCAGATTACTAGTGTGGCATGTTCTCGGAATTACTTTCCCATTGAGATTTTTGAGGACGTACGCCCGTGGACGTTTGGTCTCGATGACTTGATATGGTCCTTCCTAGTTGGGGTCAAGTTTCTTTTGTCCTTCTTGTCGACTTGCTTCATTCTTGCGGAGCACGTAATCTCCAACTTTGAGATGAGTATGGCGTACTTTATGGTTGTAGTACATTTCTGTTTGGTTCTTATACTTGGCTTCGCGTAGTGTCGCCAGTTCCCTTCGTTCTTCTAATAAATCCAGATTAAGACGAAGTTCTTCATTGTTTTTGTCTTCCTCAAAAGAAGATATACGGTAGGTAGGGATTCCTATTTATGGTGGAAGGACGGCTTCAGAACCATAGACCAAGCTGAAAGAGGTGCAGTTATTCCCTGTTTTTGCGGTTGTTCGGTGTGCCCAAAGTACATTAGGTAACTCCTTAGCCCACTGACCCTTTACTTTTCCTAAATGCGTCTTTGGTCCCAAAAGAATAGTTCTATGTGTTACCTTTGTCTGTCTGGTTTCTTGTGGATGTGCTACTGAGGTACATTGCTGCTTAATTTTCTCACGAAAAGGATTTTCGGTGAACTGCTTTCTGTTGTCACTTATTATGATATATGGGATTCCAAAACGACATACAATGTTATTCCATACAAATTTAAGAATGTTTTTTCCAGTGACGTTCGCCAGTGATGCATCCTCCACCCATTTTGAGAAATAATCGATATCTATGACTAAGAACTTCACCCTTCCTTAGGCTTCAGGAAAAGGACCGACAAGATCTATTCCCCATTGATAAAAAGGCCACATACTATTGATGCTTGTCATGTCGTATTGCGGCTTTGGCATTATTAGGGCATGCCCTTAACACTTTTGACAAGTGTTGACTACTTGGGTCTCGTCTGTGTCCATCATAGGCCACTAATACCCCAATCACGCTACTTTCTAGGCAATGGCTCTTGCACATGCATGTTCCCCACAAGATCCAAAATGTGCTCTTGTAGGACATATTGTGCTTGGCTAGGACCGATGCACCGCAACCATGGTGCTAGGTAATCTTTTCTATATAAAATACCTTACCTGAGGGAGTATTTTGGTGCTTTGATCCTAATTTTTCTTACGAGCGTTGGATCTTTTGGGAGCTTACCATCTTGCAAATAATTAACAATGGGATCCATCCATGTGGCGTCTGGTTCATCAAATACATTTATTGATGTAGCTTCGGTGCTTCTTCTCGGGATGACTTCTACTAAGACCTTCTTAGTGAGGTGTGCGAACGAGGAGGAGGCTAACTTACTTAGGGCATTCGCACATTTATTTTTCAAGCGAGGGATATGTGTGATTGAAAAACGTTCGAAGTTCTTTTTCAAAATCAAGACTTTCGTCAGGTAGAGTTTCTTTGATCCGTCTCGTGCTTCGTAACCCCCGTTTATGTGGTTTGTGACAAGTAATGAGTTGCTAAAAACTTGGACATGGTGAACTTCAAGTCTAACAACGAGTTCAAGTCTTCCTATTAGTGCCTCATATTCTGCTTCATTGGTGGATGTTGTAAATTCAAATCTTAGGGCGTAAATGATTTATTTTCCATCTGGATCGGTTAGGATGAGGCCTACTCCTGAACCCTCGTTGCTTGATGGTCCGTCGGTGTATAACGTCCATATCGGTGTTTTATGTTGATCTTTGATCCTTGATGTCACAACTTCTTTGTGTTCGCTAGGAGGGTTGTTTCTTGGGGTTTTGGCTAAGAAGTCGGCTATTATTTATCCCGTGATTGCGGATCATGGTTTATATGTGATATCATGTTCTCCCAATTCGATTGCCCATCTGGGCAGTCTGCCCAAATTTTCTGGCTTGAGCAATACTTGCCTAATTGGTTGATCTATTAGTACACATATTGCATGAGCTTGAAAGTACATGCGAAGGTGATGGGCGGTGTGGACAAGAGCTAAAGCTAATTTTTTCGAGAAGCGGGTAATTTAGCTCAGGTCCTTGTAAAGCCTTGCCGACGAAGTATATTAGCCTTTGAATACCCTTTGTTTCTGCCATAAGCACAAAGCTAATTGTTTCTTGAGATACGGCTAAATAGAGTATTAAAGTTTCTCCAACTATTGGCACATATAAGGCTGAAAGGGATTGTAGGTGTAGTTTCAGCTATTGGAATGCTTTCTCGGCCTCTTGATTCCACCTGAATTTTTTTTATTCATGTTCCCTTAAAATGTTTTTAAAAGGGAGTGCCTTCTATGCTGATTTGGATAGGAAATGACCAAGAGCGGCTAGCTTTCTTTGGAGGCTTTGCACTTCTTGAATTGTTCGAGGTGAGACCATATCGGTGATGGCCTTTACTTTCTCGAGGTTAGCTTCAATTCCTTCTTTTGTTATCATATGTCCTAGGAATTGACTTGTTTCTATGCCGAACACGCACTTCTTTGGATTTAGCTTCATATTGATGCGACGTAGAGTGTCGAAGGTTTCTTCGATATGTGCTAGCAAACTTCCTTTATTTTTACTTTTAACCATTATTCATCCACATAGATTTCTATCTTATGACCAATTTGGTTGGAAAACGCTTTATTTACCAGTCGTTGGTAGGTTGCACCAGCATTCTTGAGTCCAAACGGCATTTTCTCATAGCAAAACGTTCTGTGTTCCGTATGAAACGATGTCTTTTCCTCATCTTCTTGTGCCATTTATATTTGATGGTATCCTTTGTAAGCGTCCAGGAAACATTTGAATTTGTATCTTTCCAAAGACTCGATCTTTTGGTCTATCACAGGGAGAGGGTAACTATCCTTTGGACATGCTTTGTTCAGACTTGTGAAGTCGATGCACATACGCTATGATCTACCATTCTTTCTTACAATTACCGGATTCCCGACCCACCTAGGAAAGTTCCTCTCTAAGGATGCGTGCTTCTACGATTTTGTTAACTTCCTGATTAACTGCTTCATTGTGCTCCTTAGCTAGGACGTGTTTCTTTTGTCGGATTGGGAAGGTGCGAGGATGCGTGTTCAACTTATTCTTTGAAATGTCTCTTGGTATCGCTGTCATGTCAGAAGGTGTCCGTGCAAATATATCCTGGGTAGCATACAACAACATTTTCAGTTCTACTTTCAGTATCGCAAGTAAATCTGTGCCAATTGCGACTAGCTGATCTGGATGGAGGGAATTTATCACTACCCTTTCCTTTTCTTGTTGGTCGGTGGTGGGTATTATTTCATCTGTTCGACCCCTTTTTTGGGACACTTGGAGGCACTCCTCTTGAAACTTAACATTTCCTATGACGACGACGATACCTGATGGAATGGGAAATTTGAGGAGCGAGTGTATTGTGGAAGCAATCGCACCCAATTGCTTCATTCCCGGTCGCCCTAATATGACGTTATAGGGTGAGGGGTCTCGTACGACCATAAAATCTACCATGACTGTTTTGCTGCCCCTTCCTTTATAGTCAAACAAGGTTAGAGGTATGCTTATGACTTTAAGGGGCCATAATGTTTGTCCCGAAAAACCTACTAATGGCGCCTTTTGTGGTTGTAGTCTCTCATTATCCTCTTTTCTCAATTTTTGAAAACAGTGCTCGTACATTATCTCGGCTAAGCTTCTACCATCCACATAAATGCGATGTATGGTAATTTTTCCTATTTCGGCCTTAATGACCAACGGGTCTTCGTCGGTGCAGTGTCTTAGTATGGGATCATTACTTGAGAATGTGAATTTTCTACCTTGCTGCGGTGCTTCTAGCTAGTGATGTATCTGTTGCACGCTAACCATTAGTATTTCATTTTCTTCCTTGTGCTCTTTGCCTAATTGCTTCCATTCAATTTGCTTTTTTCCTTTGTTTTTTAGTGAGTCGAGATTTGCGTTTGGCTGCTATTGTGGCCTTTGCCCCTTTTGTGAGATGGCTAAATCGACCACTTCTAACACACACTTTAATTTCTTTTCGCAAATCAACATAATCGTTTGTGTCGTGTCCATGATCGTTATGAAAATCACAATATTTAGTACGATCTCTACGATGGCTGGATGTGAACATTCATGGCGGGGGCCTCAAGAATTCTTTTCCTTCTGATGTTACGTATATTTCTGCACGTGATTTGATTAGGGGGTGAAAGAGGGTTTATTATTGCTGGATCGGTCGCTAGGTCTGGTGCTGGGGCAAGACACAAACCTTTCTTTTTGTCTTTTTGTTGGATCCCTGTGGCTCGTGCCATGCCTATTGTCATTATTGTTACATTTTGAGTCTTGAAGCCGATTTTCCATGTTTGCCTCGTCGGCTCATATAAAATTATGTGCCTGTGTGAACAAATCTTCCATTGATGCAGGTGGGCATGTAATAAGGTCCTTAAAGAATCTCCCTGGGCGTAGCCTGTTGATGATTGCCCCTATCATCATTCCATCTAAGGGATTTGTCATGTGCAATGTCTCTTTTCCAAAGCTTCCTAGGTAATCCCTTAACGATTCATCTGAACATTGTCGGATCCCAAGTATCTTTGCCTGAGTTTTTTAGAATCTTCTTTGTTGCAGGAAGTTTGCTCGGAATTTGTCCCTCAACTCATGAAAACTATTTATACTTCCTGGTGACAAGTTATCGTACCAAAACCTGGTCGCCCCAATTAAAGTTATATGAAATAAACGGCACCATGCGGGCTTTGGGAGCTTATGGACATCCATGGTCCCCATGAATATCGTGAGATGATCATATGGGTCGGACATGCCATCGTATGTTTTCAAGTTTGTTGGGTGTAACACCCCATTTGTTAAGATGGAATGTTATAGTAAAATATGGTGTGTCATCAAAGCATGCAAGGTAAATGTCTAAACATTCATGACCATAAATAGAAATACCGGAATCAAACATCGGTAGTCTAAGTAACTCATACACAAGCAATATTAAGTACTGTAAATGAAAGGACTAAACAATGTCCAAATGAAGTAAAGTATGAGAAAGTAGGAATAAATGCATAAGGTAAAAGAGGTCGGATAGCTTCCATCCGAATGCACATACTATGGAGATCCTACTTGCGACCTTGGGTACCTTCCGTTTGGGAACATGGAAACGGAAAACGGCTGAGCATAACTCTCATTGCACGGATATACAACATAACATAAGGACATAAAGGAATGAAAGCATATAAGGCATGTAAAGCATGAATTTGTAGTGGAAATGAATAAGTCCTGGGAAAAACCTAGGCGTATAACATGTTAACTGGTTTTAGTTCTGAAAACATAGCTTATGTTACTTATGAAAATCTGTATTTGTTTAATATACCAAAAGCCAATATAGGTCATGAGGTCAACAACATGCATGAATACTTGGAGGGGTGACCTCGTCATGCAAATTAGAGGGGATGCCTCTAATTAAATGGAAATGGGTATGAGGGATCAGCTCCTTGTGAAGGATTCAAGGCACACACCACATTCACCATGAAATCCTGACTGAAACTGAACCTAGGATGCACCCATACGCCCCACATGATAATAATAATAATAATGTAATAATGGCCAAATAACTGAAAGGGACGCCACGAGCTATCACTCCGCCGTGGTGAAGTCATAACACTAGTGCCTCTAGTGTTATGGTTATGGTACCTCGATAACTAGGTGAAACTGGTCATGCATGTATATGTTGGGCCAATGAAAGTTTTAACTATGGCCCAGTCTAGATGTGTTTAATTAGACTAAGTGTTTGCTGATCGCTGAGAGGACCAGCGACAGAGACTAGACCAGTGGAAGGCAAAGCCTCAGCTGGCACACCAGGAACATTCAAGTCAAAGACAACGTCAGAGAAGTCGAAGATAATCTGAAGTCAGACTCACCAGCGATTATGGATAGCTGGGATGTTGAAGGAATGTACTGGTGTTCAAGGATCTCTGAGTTGACAACACTCAGAGATCACTTAAGAACCCTAGAAGTCTGGGATAAGCAAAGCTTACCAAATCCTTTATAGTTTAGGCGGGAGAATCTACCAAGTGTTTTGAGCGGGACAAAACAAGAGATTCAAGATAAAGCCTAGTACGACCTAGTGGGACAAAAGGTGAACAGTTGGCAGAACTGTTCACCTAAAGTTGGTTAAAGGTATGTCTCGATTTAGACATGCATTTAATACGTTGTACTCTTTCATTCAGAAGGTGACACGTATCAACTACTCCCACTAAGGAAGCAACCTCGTACACTATAAATAGGAGTGAGAAGGAAGAATTAACTCAACCCTTGTGCTTGGATAATTTATCTAAGTTAATTCTCTCCTTGGAACCGCTGAGCCCTCAGCTGCCTACCAGCGTCTCATTGGTTCCCTTGTAAACTTGAGTCTCGAATCTAGTTTACTTGTTTCTAGGGTTTATATCTTGTTGTCATTCAACGAGTGTATTCATAGCACTTTGTAATACTTTGTTTATAATACTTAATAAGGCATTACGCGTTTGAAAAGTATTTCATTGTGTTTCGTGGTTACAAGAGTTATAGTTTATCAACAATTGTCATATTAAGGGACTTTTATTTGGTATCAGATCGGTTTGATTTATAAAACTTTTCATAAACCGTTCTAGTTTTTAAAATCAAGATCTTAATATGGCTGATACTATACCTCCTCCACCTTTTTGTCAAACCAATTTAGGTACCACTTCGACCACCATACCGGCCACCACATCTACTACCATGCCTACACCAGTTGTAAGCACTGGTAATAATGATGATGACCTTCCCCAACTACTTGATGTTTGAGGGGGGTCACATGTGTCCAATGTACCAGCATTCGATGAAGAGGATTTCTCAAGTTGGAAAAGTGAATTTCTTATATATTTAGATGGCTTAGAACCCTTCTTGATAGAAATCTTAGAAAATGGTCCATATGTACCACTGGCCGTTTCCTCTACCCCTGAGAGACCCATTAAGAAACCTGCTAAGCAATGATCTCCAGCGGATAGACGTCTGGCTAACCAGGACAAGAGACTCAAAAGTATCATAGTCTCTTTCCTACCCAAGAACATTATGAAGTCCATCATTAAATACAACTCTGCTAAGGAGATGTGGACTGAATTAGTTCTAGGGTATGAAGGTCCAGAGGAAACAAAAGAAACCAAAATCCAAGCCCTTAGACTTAAGTTTAATGCTTTTAAAGCTTTGGAAACAGAAACTGTAGCACAAACTTATACTAGGCTTAAGATTTTATTAAATGATTTAGCAAACAATGGAGTTGTTCTACCTAAGGCTGAGGTTAATGCTACTTTTGTCAATAGCTTACCTAGAAAATGTCTTAGCCTGAATCAGACCTTAAGAGCTAATAATGCTATAAAGAATGATACTTTAGCCCAATTGTTTGGTAGATATAACTATGAAGAAGGGCTAATTGACTCCGTTTATAAATCAGAGACTGACAGATTTACCACCAGTATCACTGGTTCAAAAGCTCTTGTTGCTAACCATTCCTTTTAGGATAGTGACTCTGACATTGAAGAGGACACCAGAAGTAGTCAAGAATTTCTTGATGAATTACATGCTGAGTTCCATGACAGAGCTCTTTTAGCTGATCAAAAGAGGTACTACAAGAGATCTGGTAGGGTTGGAGCTGCAAAGGTTGATAAATCCAAGGTGTCATGCTACACTTGCGGAAAGACTGGTCACTATCAAAAAGATTGTTGGTCAAACAAAACCTCCTCTCCAATCTTCCCTTCATCCAGCAGCAACAACAGCAAGAAGAAGTTTTCCAATTCTCATTTCAAGCAAACCTCTCTCTCTGACTCAGAAGGGAAGAAGGACTATAAAGTCAAATACAAAGCCTTGAAAGCTGAGTTGCTAAAACTCAATCAGAAAGCCGATGATGCAGCAAAGAAAAAGGATGTTAAGAAGACTGAAAAAGGTCTGATCGCTGCCTCATTCGACTAGGATGATGAACCTCTCACTTCTGAGGATGAAGGTACCACCACCGTCAGAGCCTTTATGGCTGTCTCTGATGAAGAACCCGTTGTGGGTAAAAGTGAAGCAAGATCTGGTCAATGGGTGGATATCACCATGGAAAAGGTACAAAGAATGTTATCTATGACTGAAGGTCCTGATAGAGACCATGTCAGTGACTATACCTTGGTTGACCTCCACTTTGTGGAAGAGAAAAGAAAAAACATGTTAAACAAATTTCACAGTCTTAAAACAGAGTTAAATCTTTGCCAATCTGAATTAACAAATCTTAAACCATTTGTGAATCTTGCTAATCAACTTCAAAATGAAGTGAGCAAATTATCCATTGAAAATGAGTCTTTGTCTGATGAAAATTCTGAACTAAGAAAAACCATTGAGAAATGGAATTTGGCTCAATACACAGTGGAAGAAATAGTCGTTGGATCCATACCTGGTGATGTGGTTCAGGCTATTGGGGGAAAGGGTAGATTCAAAAAACATGTCCCTGTTCCCAATGTCAAATTTGTCCCATCAGATGTCTCTTCTCCTTCTTCCACCTCTGTGGATGAGAAGAACTCTGACAAAGAATCAGAGGTACCAGCTCCACCAAGACCCGCTGGTGCCAACCCATCTGAATCCTTGCTTGGCCCTAAACCTCAAACTAAAACCCATGGGAATTCAATTCTCAAAGTCGCTGACAAAGCGAACAAAAAGGTTTTTATGGCTAAGGACTCCAACAAACCCACTCCTCCCCCTGAAGAGCTTTCTCCCACCAAGCAACTTCTCCTCACCCTAATGGAAGAGGTGAAAGGGTTGAAAGAACAAATCAACCCCAAAGTTAATAGTCCATCTGTTAACTCTCTTGGTGAGGGGTCTAGTAGCTCCAAGGGGAGAGCTTTGTTCAGACCTTGCAAGCATTGCGGTTTCAAGAATCACTCATCCGAGGATTGCTCCAAGAAACCTAAATGTATCACATGCGAGTCTTCTGAACACACATCCATAGAGCATGAGGAGATCATAGCGGTTCAAAGAACCAGAACTCAAATGAGATCTAAAACTCCTCATCGACCCTCAAGAAAGGCTGAGCCTAAACCCAGAGATAACTCTCAGGGTTACAGACCTAACCCCCCTGCAAGTACTGTGGTTTCTTCGACCATCACTCTGATGAGTGCGAACATTATCCTGGATGTGACATCTGTGGAAGCATGCGTCATGAACCCAGGGATTGCAACCAAAGAGGGGGAGGTAACCAGAGAAGGACCAATGTCGCTGGTCAGTGATAGCATGAACCCATTGGAAAGTGGGTTCATTATAGAAACTAATATGGATTTGTTATATCTATGCAGGAATATCTGAAGAAATCTGTTTGGTATCTGGACAGCGGGTGCTCTAGACACATGACAGGGGTTAAACAATATCTGCATAGATATAAAAAGGAGTCTGGTCCTAAAGTAGTCTTTCGAGATGATTCCTTAGGGTATACTGAGGGTTATGGCTCAGTGAATTGTAATGGAATAACCTTCACAAGGGTCGCTTATGTCAATGGACTGAAGCACAACCTAATCAGCATTAGTCAACTCTACGATGCTGGCTTCAAAGTTCTGTTCACCAATACCCAAGGAACAATCTTCAATCAAAATGATTTGTTGTTCTTATTGCACCCAGGAGAAGGGATGTGTACGTCATCGACATGACATCTTGTCCAGAGGGGACAAACACTTGTCTCTATTCCAAAGCATCTGATAGTGAAAATTGGCTATGGCATAAGAGACTCTCCCATCTCAACTTCAAAAACATTAACAAACTAGCCAAGAATGATTTAGTAGCTGGGCTTCCCTCTCTGACCTTCACCAAAGACAGACCCTGCTCAGCGTGCGAGAAAGGGAAGCACCACAGAGCCTCGTTCAAGACTAAACAATCATTCTTCATAAATAAGTGCCTCCATCTCCTTCACATGGACTTATTTGGACCAGTAAAACCTCAATCCCTAAATCACAACAAATATACACTAGTCATTGTAGATGAATTCTCCATATACACTTGGGTATTCTTTCTCAAAAGAAAGAGTGATGCTGCTGAAAGAATAATGTCCTTCATCAGAGAAATTGAGTGTAACACCCCCAAATTTATACAATTCAATACAGCGGAAGACTCGTTGGTGTTACGGGATAGCACATTACTCACATCATAGACAACGCATAAAAATCGCGTCGTTTAATAATAAAATCATTTCCATTCATAAATATCAAAGTTACATAGGTCCCAAGTCATTGTATTTAATACAGGTTTTACAAAGCATTTGAATGGAAATAAGTATTTAGGTGCGGGCCATGAATTCTTGTTGTCTTCCCGAGAATTACCTTCAAGTACCTGAGATAAAACATGTTAAAAGAAAAGGTCAGCGATAACGCCGAGTGAATTCATAGAGTTTAATAAATTCCATCAATATAACTTTGGTATAAAATTATTACCAAAAATCATTTCGTACAAATCATTGTAATAGGCCATAAAATAGCCAAAGTCATTTTTATACAAATCCTTATCGAAAATCATAATATAGGCATTTGCCTTAAAAATCATTATACGAGCCAATGTCGTAAAAACATCTTACAATACGTTTTATAACGTTGTATAGATTAAATAAAAACCGTTATATGAATATGGTTATATAAAACCAAAACACGAACATAATATCGATAGTATGACCCTGTATTGCTAGTCAGGCAATACATCGTAATTCGGTGCGTATCGCAGTATTTCGTTAATTGGATTATTATAAGCCGCATGACATTGTTACCTTACTACAACAAACAACGGGTAGCTAGCCCGAAACTCATTTGCCCATCTAAACTAGCGTGTCGTCACAAAGGTCACGCTATGTAAATCTTCTCATACATAAATTCGCTTACCAATCAATGTGGCACGACGGGGATCAACCGTCAAGGCGCGAACTGGGGTGATCGTCCCCAAATAGTACTATTATATGCATAAGCGTCTACCAAATCCTGGTAGTTCACAATTCATGCTAATGGGACTTTTAGTGACATAACCTAACTTTAATAATCCATTTAATTTCTTCTATCGGGTCATTTAATCATTTATCGGGTCATACAATCGGGTCATACAATCATTCGGGTCCAAATCAATAAACAAACAATTGGGACAAATGGTGTCCTATTTTATAAAAACTAACATGTTATCTCCCTCGCGGGTTTATAAAACATTTCATAAAAACATTTAAAAGAGTGCGAGGCTATTAACTCACGTTGATGTGGGAAGGCGGGTTATCGGTAATTCGGATGTACGGTATGTGTTTCAATCACGGAAACCTAGACAAATAATACTCGTCTTAGACTTTTGTCCAATGACTTTATCAAAATAACAATTATGTATATATGTGATGACTTTATATATATGATGATGATCAAGTGGGTTTATATATTTTTACTCATTTTAGTGTTTATGTGTTGGTAACTTCTTACTAGTTTTACCTATTTACATATTTTAAGTCCAATAAACTTATTATAAGTTCTTTAACTTGTATTAATCCATTTTATACTTGTATTATCAGTATTTATACTTTACATGTTGGGCCTAAATGGGTTAAGCCCAATAAGTAATTTTTATAAGTGTTTAACTTATTTAGTTAAATTATTAGTCCAATATGCTAACTTAGCTCGTTAATGTCCGTATGTCATATAGGTCGGGTTTTATCGGTTTTTACTTGTATTAGGTACTTATATATCAGTATATGACTTTTAAAAACTTTACATTAGACGGTTTTGATCGTCTAAGTTTTAATTGGCGAAAAACGTTAATTTTACGGTACTAGCCGAAAAGACGTAAAAATCATGTTTATAGTTTTTATAACTTATAAATCTTATTCAACTACCATTTTTATAAAGTGTCCATTTATTTAACCTTATACATATTTATATAAATGAAATTTATAAGTTAGTGGATTTTAATTCACATTTTATACTATATTAGTTTGAGTGCTTATATAATACTATTAAAAATTAATTCTTCAAAATCTGATTTTTAGTTTCATCTTCACCATTTTTATCATATCTTGAGTTATATAAGGAGATAGAAGCTCATTTTTGGGCGAAATAAACTTCATATTATGTGCTACAAATAAGTTAGATATAGCTACTGCTCATTCCATGTCTAACTATCCTTAACAGTCCCTACAAAACAGACTATTCAGATTGGTACACTCATCTTGTTTTGATCATATCTCACTCATTTTGATGATTTCATTGCATGGCCAACTCTCACATGTGTATGACATCTATCACTTACTGTAAATGGATTCCACTTTACCATTTTATCAGTTTATCATTTGGTTACTTACTGTTTTTATACAGCCATCTTATTAAGCAAGATTTAACCATTTTTACATGTGGTTTTTCCATCTTTTTACCCATGTTTATCAAATCTATCAACACCAATCCCCGCATAATATTTTTAATCATCATTCATCATCATATACATATACATAAATAAAGAAAATACAAGATTACATAATCAAAATAACAAGAGGATAGGAAGAACAATCTCTATACCACCATTAGTGATGAAAATAGGAGTCTTTGATGAACAAGGCTTGGATTTTGATGGCAAAACTTGTGATAAACCAATATCATCTTCAAGTCTACCAACCTTTATAAACTTCTCATGGAAAATCAGCCCTATGACACCAAAAAATCTTCTCCTTGGATGTTAGAATCACCTCCAATCTTCAAAGCTTCAAAGTAGCATCATCATGTGTATGAGTAACACATGATTTTATGGCTAACATAGATCAAATGAGGGTTGTTTTTGATGATGGTTGGACGAAATAGAGAGAGATGAGAGAGTTTGGTGAGTGGTTTGCATGAGTTGCTAAGAGTAAATGGTATGAATGAAGTGGTTTTGTGCTAAGTTAGCTTACATGTTAAGCTTGTGCTAACATGTGTTAGCTTTCTAGCTAAAAGGGTGCCACATCTTATGATGTGGTGTCCTCTTTTGGCCATCTCTTTTGAGTGGGGTGGGATAAACTTGTTTTGTCCCATCCCACTAATTTACGGGTATTCTTCGATTCTAGTTTCCTTGATTTGCGTGCCCTCGGGTCGTTTTATGAAAAACATTTTTATAAATTATGTATCAACGGCACAAAACGAATCTAATAAAAATTGTCTCATCAAAAACGGAGTTCAAAAACATAAATACGTAATCCTAAGATTTTCGGTTTAGTCGTAAATGACGTTAAATTATGAACGTAAGTCCTAATCTCTTCTCGTAAATTAGTGAGTTTATGAATCAACACAAATTTAAAATTCCAAAATAATATTCACGGATAAATTTATTTTCTGAAATGTCGGACTGTCACCAAAACGGTGTATGTAAACGTAAGCACGTAACGTAGAATCCTCCGGTTTAGACGTAGTCGATGCTACTTCAAGACGTAAATCCAAATTTCTTCCCAAAAATAAGTGAGTTCATAATATAACATTAAAATAATGTTTTTAAATAATATTTGAGAATAAAATATCAACCATAAATTGACGGATTGTCACAACATTTACCCCAAAACAGGATCTTTGTCCTCAAAGATCATCTTATATTACTACTCGCTTCTTATAGAGTTAAAGCCATGTGGATATTTCCTCCACATTCGGTCTTTTCTCACAAGTGTAATTCATTACAATACGCGAGTTTCATCAAACATAACTACGGGAATAAGATCAGGCTTAATGTTGACTTACTTTCTCTATCCATGATGTTCACGGGTTTTTGATGAATGCAACGTTTCGCCGATCTAAACTTTATCAAGAAGTGATCAGATTCTCACTTGATAGACATTTTATCAAGTTCGATATACGAAACATAATTCACGCAGCTCTTGAAGTCCTAGGGTAGATCCAGCTTATATGCCTTTCAAACCAATCTTTTACATCATCTCAATGGTCCCATACAACGGGGACTTATATCCCATGATCTTTTAGATCATCAATTCATTTTTCCATGGTTAAATTTTTTGGCATAACTTCGCTACCCATCTGGCACTTCAAGATCTACATTTCATATTCACATAACCTCCTGCCCACCATCGGCAGTCAATAATCAGATCCTAATTTCAACAATCATTTCAGGTCTCACGGGTCGAGTATTTTGTAAGGTTGGGTTCACCATCATAGGAAACCTTAAACCTAAAAGACATGTCCAACTCACCGTGGGTGTATGTCGGGTGTCTTCATCCCAACTCCTGCTTACAAATGCTCTAATATAGATCCTAACAAGATTCGATCTCGATACTAACACGATAATTATCAATGATAATCTTTCCAAAGGAAAACGATTTTACAGTTTATTACCAAAGGTCAATCATTCAAACATAAAACAGCACTTATAATATTTTGTATCGTTACTTTACCTCATCCCTTCGATTGGGGTGGTACACAGTATTCTTATCAATATTCGTTCTCAATGACTTCTGAGCAAATCTCTAGAAATTCGATGCGAAGCGAGGATCTTGATAGAGATGACCGATACAGGCACACCATGTTTACACAACTCCTTTAAATACAAAAGAGTCAATTTCTTCATCAAGAATCTATCATTAATAGGAATGATATTATCAGATTTGGTTAGTCTGTCGACGATGACCCAAATCGAATCAAATTCAAATGATGACCTTTGCAATAGTTAGACGTTTACTAATGTATGAGGCAATGTCTGCCTTCATAATTTGCCATCAGTATAACTTCTTCTGATAATGATACATTAAATCAGAAATGACAGGAATAGAATACTTATACTTACAAGATTCCAACATAACTATATCTCACAATCCTCCATATTTAGACAATCACAAGTGGCCTTTTAAACATTTAACGCCATCGGCTTCTCAGTTCTAATGGTCCACATTAGCCGCGAACCCCTTTTTATTATCTATATTATCCTTTTTATAAGTATCAACTATTTTTAAATTGTTCGACACTTTATTTTGCACAGTCATTATTAGAGAACACATCCTAATTGATTCTTTATCCTTTTTACATAATGCGTCGGTATCTATATTCACCTTTCCTGATGAAATAATTATCATGATCGTATTCATTAAAAATTTCTTTCTTCACATTTTCTAAGTTTTAGTTTCGTCTCAACTATCATTTTTATTAGTTTTTCTCAATCCGACGTTTAAAGCATCGATAAATATTACAAGTAATTAAATAATAAATATTTAATTTTATGAAACGTAACCGTAAAATTTTTAAATTTTCTCAGTTTGTCTAATTATAGAAAAATGTTCAAAATAAATTTGAATTTAATTAATAAGATTTTTGTTGATTTATCGAAAATAATTAATAAGATTCGTAAATGTTCGAAAAATCTTTGGTTACTGTGGTCAAAATTTTCTTAGTTGAAAAGCAAAAATTGTCGTTTCAAATTTCAAGTCATAAGTTATATAGTTCCCTCAATTCTTCTTAAGTTGTCTTGAGGTAAACACAAACATTTACCCCTAAACAGGAGTTTAGTTAAATGATTTGTGTATAAGGGAATAATCCCTTAAAAATCCTTTGTTAAAACATTTGTAAAAACATATTTCCATTTTATTTTTGGTAAAACCCAAAGTCTTAAAAGGGCTATAAGTTTTTGAAGAGTCGATATAGATTCCATGATCCTATTAATCACACGGTCAAATAATGTAAAGGATTAAGTCTTTAATCACATGTTAAATACTTAAGGTACAAGTTTTCATTGTTCGGCCAATTTAGGGCAGTCTATAACTAATTATTAACTCATTCTTATTCTTAGAACAAACAAATGGTCCTTAATGATCACAATCATGAATTTATCAAATTACAGCCTACACACGTGATTCACCAAAGTTATGAATGCTACATGTGCATTGGTCAATCCAAACAACATATCATGAAACTCATAATGTTCATTACAAGTTCTGGATGTAGTGATTGGAATAGATAACCTTTTTCGCGGATGTGAAGTTGATAATAACCATGCCATGGATCAAATCTTTAGAACATACGCTAGAACCTTGTAAATGATCGAACAAATCTATCGTCGTGGGTAGTGGATATTGATTTTAATCGTCAATTTATTTAGTTCACGGTAATTAAACAAATATAAGGAATGATAACACCATAGCTCTTCATAATGACGAGCTCGGTAGAATAAAAGCTTTCTCCGACAACTCTCTCAGTTGTACAGTAATTCTTTTAATTCAGATGGTGCTGACGTAGGGTGCACACGCCACAGGTGCAACACCGGGAATATAATCAATACCAAATTCAACTTGCCTTAATGGTGAAAGTCTAGGTAATTTACCAACAAATACCTCCTAAAGTTTCAGATAACGGAACCATCTTTTAATAAATTCATATTAGGTTCTTTCTAGATTATAATATCTATGACTAATTCACAACCATTCATGGTATAATTTCAAGTCTAAATGCAGGATATGGTCATCCATCAAGAATTATTTAGATCACTTTTGATATTCAACATCTTATCATTTAGGGGAATTCTACTCGAGTTCCCATCAATTAAGACAATGTCGTCATGTCATAATCAGTCAATCCATTCTACTGGCACTATCAACTTTCCAGTTTTGTTACCATTGATAAGATGTGATCTTCTCAAAAGACTAATAGTAATTCATAATCCTTCACAAATTCAAGGATATCAGGAGACATAACTATCATCAAAAGAGTAATGTCAACGCATAATTTACATGAGAGAATTTCAAATCGGATACAAACGAAAACATTTAATGAATATGAATATATCTCATGTTTTCATAATTTGAGTACGCATTCGAAAGCTCCTCGGATCGTTACCCAGGTCATTCAAATGAAATCAAATCATAATAAATGATAAGAACGTCAATACATCCAGTCGGGTATCAACACTCCGTAATCAGATACTTTTCCTAAGAATCTCACTACGGGAGAATTGGACAAGAAAGAATTGTCAATTGTCAAATAAGACAATTTCCACAGATGAGTAAATTTGACTCAGAAGAATATATCCTACAGGCACATATGTAGGTGTCCCTAACACTATGTCCTTATTTTTCACTTCTTGCAGATCTCATAAAATTTATTCTTTCACAATCTTCAAAGAAAATTTAGTGCTTATTCATTAGTTTTATGGTGACTACTAATCAGCCTTGCATGGTTCATTCCAAATTGTATGTAGGCGCGCAACTATATACAATTTCAAGATTAACGATGCAATACTCAGTTCGTCAAAATTTTATCATCATGTTTATAATAAAAACATTTTTATGCTTAATTCTTAAATAAGAATCAAAAATAAATTTACAAATGTTTTCTTTGTTATGAAAACAATTAAGTTTTCCAAGGTATTTCATAATCAACTTTATTTCGATAACAATCACTTATAAATCTTACTTTCAATAATCCTTATAGTGATGAAAATTCAATATTTATCAAGGGATACTGTTTTAACTTATAAAAATAATCAGTGATCTGCAAAGGAGTGATGAAAAGTTGTTCACCAAGAACTAACTATGATATAATAGGAAATGAGTTTAGCCAATTAATCATGAGGTTCATGACCTCGATGGCACTCAAAAGAGAATAATTCACAACGTAACTTAATTCGAGATGAGTACTTGCTCAATGGTTGCATCACTAATGCGAGCATTAGGAAGAAGCAATAAAAGATAGATAACATCGATACATGTAGAATTTAGCAATCAAAGGTAGTATTTTCATTAATCACAAACAAGTCAAAATTGTACCGTAACACATTACGTGTCACTATGTCATACAATTCCAAGAACTCATCCTACCAACTGATGTCTCAGTTAAGTTAGGGATTTTTAAAAGATACCACAATGAATACTAATCTACAAGAGTCATTAGATGTTCCACATGTCCCGAAAGATCCATCGGTCTCAATTCAGAAGAAGATTTCTTCAATTTATTTATTAGACACTGGGCATCCTCGTTAGTGGACAATGGCCTAGGAACAACACTTAACACGAATCAACAATCAACTAAAACCTTATAATTCAATCAAAGAACTTAACGACTTCCTCTTAACAATCTCATATTCCATACGGGTTAAATTTTACTTCATTCAAGTTTTAATCAACTTATACTCAATGCGATATCCTACCTCATTTTCCGATACTTCAACCTTATTTATAAACCTTAATAGGGCACTAAAAGCTCGATATGAACAACACTTAACTTCCAATCCTATAGCTCTTTCCAACAATAATTATCAAATGAGTCACTAGTATGAAATGAATCACACATTCAATTAGACTTCTTGGAAAGGTACTAATGGCATGAGGCTTTTGGGTAATGGTTCCTATGACAGCCTCAAGTGCAACATTCACCCTTTCGATTTCAAATTTAAGAATTGGGTGACAACGAATCAGATGACATCTTTCTAGGTGGTAACGTTTTGTCAAACTCCATTCTATAAGGAAAGATCTTCATGACATCGATATCAGATTTAATCTCGCCAATTCTTCTTTAATATCACAATCAACTAATATCTACATTTCTACGAATATCAACCATTTTGTTGGGATCATAAATATCCACAACTTGGTTTAGATCTGGAATAGCTAGAATTCCTACAGAAATAGCTTAGATTAATTTGCTAGGGGAATTAGGGTTCCTTGTGACAATGTACGTCGTATAAATACCTCATATAAATATAAAAATAATCATCAAACAATCATGTAATCAAATTACAACATATATATAATCCAAGTTATATATATATTAAAATAACACTTCTCAGTCGGCCTTGTCGGTAACTCGGGAAATCTTCGGCACCGTTATAGTCAAGAGATTTTTAGACATTTTTATAAAAATGTTTATAGTTAAAAGATTTTGAAATATTTTATTCAAAACCTTGGTTTTAAAAATCTTTCGTTCTCTATAACGAGAGCTCTGGTACCAAACTGTAACACCCCCAAATTTATACAATTCAATACAGCGGAAGACTCGTTGGTGTTACGGGATAGCACATTACTCATATCATAGACAACGCATAAAAATCGCGTCGTTTAATAATAAAAGCATTTCCATTCATAAATATCAAAGTTACATAGGTCCCAAGTCATTGTATTTAATACAGGTTTTACAAAGCATTTGAATGGAAATAAGTATTTAGGTGCGGGCCATGAATTCTTGTTGTCTTCCCGAGAATTACCTTCAAGTACCTGAGATAAAACATGTTAAAAGAAAAGGTCAGCGATAACGCCGAGTGAATTCATAGAGTTTAATAAATCCCATCAATATAACTTTAGTATAAAATTATTACCAAAAATCATTTCGTACAAATCATTGTAATAGGCCATAAAATAGCCAAAGTCATTTTTATACAAACCTTATCGAAAATCATAATATAGGCATTTGCCTTAAAAATCATTATACGAGCCAATGTCGTAAAAACATCTTACAATACGTTTTATAACGTTGTATAGATTAAATAAAAACCGTTATATGAATATGGTTATATAAAACCAAAACACAAACATAATATCGATAGTATGACCCTGTATTTCTAGTCAGGCAATACATCGTAATTTGGTGCGTATAGCAGTATTTCGTTAATTGGATTATTATAAGCTGCATGACATTGTTACCTTACTACAACAAACAACGGGTAGCTAGCCCGAAAATCATTTGCCCATCTAAACTAGCGTGTCGTCACAAAGGTCACGCTATGTAAATCTTCTCATACATAAATTCGCTTACCAATCAATGTGGCACGAAGGGGATCAACCGTCAAGGCGCGAACTGGGGTGATCGTCCCCAAATAGTACTATTATATGCATAAGCGTCTACCAAATCCCGGTAGTTCACAATTCATGCTAATGGGACTTTTAGTGACATAACCTAACTTTAATAATCCATTTAATTTCTTCTATCGGGTCATTTAATCATTTATCGGGTCATACAATCATTCGGGTCCAAATCAATAAACAAACAATCGAGACAAGTGGTGTCCTATTTTATAAAAACTAACATGTTATCTCCCTCGCGGTTTTATAAAACATTTCATAAAAACATTTAAAAGAGTGCGAGGCTATGAACTCACGTTGATGTGGGAAGGCGGGTTATCGGCAATTCGGATATACGGTATGTGCTTCAATCACGGAAACCTAGACAAATAATACTCGTCTTAGACTTTTGTCCAATGACTTTATCAAAATAACAATTATGTATATATATGATGACTTTATATATATGATGATGATCAAGTGGGTTTATATATTTTTACTCATTTTAGTGTTTATGTGTTGGTAACTTCTTACTAGTTTTACCTATTTACATAATTTAAGTCAAATAAACTTATTATAAGTTCTTTAACTTGTATTAATCCATTTTATACTTGTATTATCAGTATTTATACTTTACATGTTGGGCCCAAATGGGTTAAGCCCAATAAGTAATTTTTATAAGTGTTTAACTTATTTAGTTAAATTATTAGTCCAATATGCTAACTTAGCTCGTTAATGTCCGTATGTCATATAGTTCGGGTTTTATCGGTTTTTACTTGTATTAGGTACTTATATATCAGTATATGACTTTTAAAAACTTTACATTAGACGGGTTTGATCGTCTAAGTTTTAATTGGCGAAAAAACGTTAATTTTACGTTAAGTTTTAATTGGAAATACGTTTTTACGTATTTAGAAAGGATCGGTCACTCCAAATATAGATACAAGTATTGGGCTCGTGATCTAATGTATTAAGGTATAGCCCATATAGCCCACATGTAGGGTGGGCTATATAAACCCCCCTCCTAGCATGTTAGGAGGGGTTGTTGAACATTTCACATTTTACACATTCCATCTTTCTTATCTTCCTCTCCTTTCTCTCTCTTCTTTCTCTCTCTAGGTTCTTCCATTTCTCATCCATCTTAATAGATAATCCAACAATGTCTAATCCTTAGGAAAACATCGATCCTACAATTGGTATCAAGAGCTTGGTTGATTCTTCGGATTGAAGCGTTTTATCTATTGATTTGATGGAAAAAAATCTTTTCTTTCTAAATTTTTTTTTTCTCTCGTTTATTTTTGGTGTTGCGTGTTTATCATTTTGATAAAAAAACATGTCTCATTTTTTTCTTTTTTTGTCTTATCATCTTTCAAATTTTAAATATCAACTTTTTCAATGTCATTTCTTTTTTTATTAATCACTGTGTTGTGTTGCTTGTTTATCACTTTCTCATATCTCTTGTCCAAAACAGTTTTTTTTTGTCTTCATCAACTTCATCAAGTTCATCAACTTTTAGTTTTTTTTTTCTTTTTTTTTTATCAGTTGGTTTGTCTTCATTGGAAGCATCCAGGTTTGCTCGTTAAGATCGCATAAACCCTAAGGTTTGTAAACTGCGATAGTCATCCTACGATCGTTTGTTACGATCCAAAGTTACAATCTAGGACCACGATCAGGACTGCGATCGGGACTACGATCGGAACTACGATCGGACCTACGATCGGACTCAAGATCGGACCTACGATCGGACTCAAGATCGGAATCAAAAGGATCTTCGATCGGACTCAAAAGGATCTTCGATCGGACTCAAAAGGATCTTCGATCGGACTCAAAAGGACTTACGATCGGACTCAAAAGGACTTACGATCGGACTCACGACTCGACTTACGATCGGACTCAAAAGGACCTTCGATCGGACTCAAAAGTACCTTCGTTCGGACTCAAAAGGACCTAGACACAGACTCTCGACTAAGATTCAACATCTCAATCAAAAACAAACCTCGTCTCATAAGAGCCCACAAGTTTCGACACAGACCTACGAACGACTCTCAAACCAAGACTCACAATCATTCTTGAACACAAAAATCTCCACACCCTCGCAACACAACCCCCAATACTCCCTCGTCTCACCCAACACCCTCGTCTCACCTCACACCTTCGACCAGCATCCCTCGGTCAAACCAACAACACAACACCCTCAACCTTTCATACTCCATCCACGCATCAAGACCCTCTCACACTCGACTGACTCACCCAAAACTCAAAACACAACACCAAGCGACTCTAAACTCAGACCTGACTCTCCCTCTCGGCACACAAAAACCGACTCTAAAACAGATTACACAAACTGACTCATCGACTCACTCACTCACATCATCACTCGACTCCCCTCGTCTCACGACTCACAAAAATCCGAAAATAAATGAAAACCTACCCGAGACCATTTGCATGATCTTGATGACGACATTTTGGTTCTTCATTCTTAACGGGTTTCAATTCGTGGGTTTCGTTTCATTTTTTTAGAGCATTTATTTCGTGGGTTTGAGATTCTGTCACAAAGATTAATAGTTTGATTTGTTGTGTGATTGATATGAGATTTAATTTAGTTTGATTTGGTCAGAGAATAGATAGGCTTTGCTAAGATTGAGTGAGTGAATTATTGTGGTTGTGAGAAGTCAACATAGATATGGGCGGAGGATTCTATGTGTTTGTGCTTAGGTTAAAGTGAGACTAATTAGGGTATGCTGATATATACCAGCTAATTTCAATTGTATTTGGGTTACTTGACTAACTGGGCCCCTTGGTGGTATTACATATTGGAAAATGAAACTGTTTAAACTATACAAAATGTAATATAAATGTGGCCTTGAGTCTTACACGTTTGAGAAAAACAATAGTCTCTTTATCAAGAAGGGTCTTAGAAAAAAGTTTGTTCTGCGAATCTGGACCTAGCGAATCTAGTCATAATTCCACTAATGTTCGATCATTTCAAAATTTAGTTTGTACACCGAAGTAATGAATGGGCCACGAAATGTTTTGAGTTAAAGTTAAGTAATTTTTTTTAAAGTTTTTAAAGTTTAAAAACTTTTTGAATATTAGTTGAAGTAATTTTTTTTATTTATTTTTTATTTTTTTTTTATTTTTTTATTTTTTTAAGTTAAGTTAATATTTTCATATTTTAAAGTTAATTTTTTAATTACGTTAATTTTATATATTAGTTTTTGATACATCGTTTTGAGGCGGGTATTTAGAAAGAACCAAAGTGGTAAATTATTTAACGGACCGACGAGCTTTCTTTTTTATTTTTGGAGTGAGCCGAATTTAAATTAGACTTATTGGTATTGGGGTTATTTTTAATTTATCATCTTTTGACCCAAGAAAAGAGACATCTCATCTATCGAGGATTTTTTAGAGTCATTTACGGATTTTTCGTTGGTTTGTAAAAACCCGGAAATCAATTTCTCGTCGAATTATTCTCTCCTGTTGCCACTTACCTTTCATCAAACATTAATGGAGTCTTTGAATTTGAAATTTCAAGAGGGAGACTTGCATCACATGCAAGACACAGCTAGAGAAAGTGGTATAATTTCATGTCGACTACTTCAGTCACATCTTAGGACTATTGCATGGGTTCAAGGAGGAAGCGAATTTGTGACACTCTTTGGTCAACATCATTATACATTCATCGATTCACTATTTCTCAACTTGAACCACCTAGCTGAGCAACTTCACAAAGAAGACTTTAATTACTCTGCATCAGCAACTGCATATCAGGCTCTTGTGACACAACTCACGCCTTTCCTCTAATTCAATATCATCAAGTCTGACAATTCAGGGATATGCCGGTCATTTTTTCAATACACACAAAACGATGTTAAAGATTTCTGTGATAAACTGTTGAAATTTATGACATCGGTTTCGTCTTCGATTTATGAAAGATCCAGACTTCAGCAAGTGCATGATAATGGAGTGCAAGAATCTATGATGCAGATGCAAGAGGAGAATGGTCATACGGTTGACAACTTGGAGCCTAACGATGGCAAGAGCACGGAATCAGGAGGACAACATGATACCAGTGGCACGTCAAGCAATGTTCACGAGATCTCTTTTGATGACACCTTACCCGTTAATGACGAAGAGCCTGCGGACATGGTACAATGTAATGTTGATGATGTATATGTTGATGAAATACCGCATATTGAGCATTCTGAACCTAACTATGACAAACATGGGATGGAAAAGAGTGATAGAAATACCACTTCTGATTCATCCGATGTGAGTCATAATGGGGGAGAAAGTGTTCAAAATGCTAAACATCATGATAATTGTCTTATAACTGCTTCATTAACTGCTTCTGATTCCAAGATTAGAGAGCTCGAAACGATTGTAGCTCAACAATTAAAAGATCTTGAGGATGCCAAAATTGAATTTTCGAAGAAAACGGAGAAATTTGAAACATATTTTGAAAAACTTGAAAAGTCAAACGTTGTTCTTGAACGAAAATTGGATCAAACAGTTCTAGATTCTAAAGCTGAAAAGGATAATATTTTGAAACAAATTCAGTTGCTTGAATCTAAGTTGGCATCCCAAGATGAATTGCTCAAAGAGAATGAGACTTTAAATGCTCAAGTTCAGGAAAAGGTCTTTGCTATAGCTGCATTGAAAAACGAATTGAGAAAAAATAAAGGAACTAGTGTGGACACTAAGCTTGAAAAACCATCAATCTTGGGGAAACCGCCTACAAATCAGTTCATTCGACAACCGACTGCATTTAGATCCGAGCGATCAAAATCCTCGAGACCGCGGTTTGCCTCCCAAGTTGATATGGTTCATCTTTCTAGACCAGTCACCCCACTATCTAGGCCCAATGTGACTAAAACAGCTTCTGCAAGACCTAATCACATGATTGCCTCTAGTCTCCCTAGACATAGTCCAAAGAACACGTCTCAAACTAGTTCAAATGACGTTCGCCATACATTTGGTCTAACGGAAGCTAAGCAAAAGACACAAGTAAGAGATAGGAATTTCAAACCATACATTTGGTCTAATGGAAGCTAAGCAAAAGACACAAGTAAGAGATAGGAATTTCAAACCTAGTTAGATGCCTCCTAGTTTACCCAACACTGCTAACCATAGCATGTCACATCCTAGGAGCATCAATCAATCATCTAGGAATTCTAGATCTTACTCGGACGTTAAATATGCTACTTGTAAAACATGTAGGAAATGTGTCTTTAAAGCCAATCATGATTCTTGTATCAAAAAATTACTTAATGAGGTGAACTCCCGTGCTAGACTTAAATCCCAGTGGGTAGCTAAAATCAAACCCGTTGGTAAAATGTGGCGCCCCACTGGTAGAACTTTCGTTCTTGTAGGAAACGAGTGCCCTTTAACTAGGATAGTCTCCGATTCTACTAAGACTACTAGGGAGGAAATTGAAGAGGATGACACATCACTTAAGCCTGAACTTAAGGTTTTCTATAAAAGGAAACGTTTGCCAACTAAGAAAAGTGAATCATCTCCTCAGGTCACCTCAGGCACAAGTAAGGCCGACTGTGAACCCCCACATGGTTCTACAATAGATATCGCTAATCCACATACAAGTATCCAACTTTCTAATGAGAATGCAGGTACCAAAGTTAACATTCAACAAGCACACAACGTTCCAATTGTTGTATACCATTCAATTAAGGACACTCTCAGAGTTTGGTTGCTGAAGAAGCTGATATCTAAGAAACAAGTGTCTCAGGGGATTTGCAGTTAAGCTTACAATGTATCAGGACTTATAGTCACATCACAGACTATAACTCGATCTTCAAAGAAAGGAAAGTTTATCGCCGATGGTAAACTTATCCTAACAACGAGAAATTCATTTTTCTCGGGCATGAGCTTATATAAAAAACATTCCAAATTTTTAAGCTCATGCACAATGGCTCACATTCAAATCACAGTATGTGACCCGAACTTCAGAGAAAGGGAAGTTTATCTCTTCAACGATAACTTACCCTCAAAACGAGAAATTAACTTTTCTCGGACACGAGCTTACATTTAAACTATTCAAAGGTTTTAAGCTCGTGTAAATGGCTCCTCGTTAAATGACAGACGATGACCCGGACTTCAGAGACAGGGAAGTTTATCTACGCAACGGTAACTTACCCTCTTAACAAGAAATTAAGTCTTCTTGGACACGAGCTTATCCTAAAACCATTCAAAGGTTTTAAGCTCATGTATAAGGCTCATCATTAAATATCAGATGATGAACCGATCTTCAATTAAAAGGAAAGTTTATCGCCGATGATAAACTTATCCTTACAACAAGGAATTAATTTTTCTCGGGCATGAGCTAATATTAAAAACATTCGAAGTTTTTAAGCTCATGCACAATGACTTACAATTAAATGTCGGACTGTAACTCGAACTTAAAATAAAGGAAAGATTATCTTTTATGATAACTTATCCTCTTAACGAGAAATTCACCTTTCTTGGTCATGAGCTTGTATTAAAACATTCGAAGTTTTAAGCTCAGAAAGGAAAGTGTATCTTTTAAATAAGAGAACTTTTCCTCATAACGAGAAATTAACCTTTCTCGGTCATGAGCTTTCCGTTAAAACAGTCAAAGTTTATAAGCTCATGAAAACGACTTCTAAGTAAATGTCAGCTTAGGACTCGTCCTTCAGATAAAAGGAAAGTTTATTGCCGATGGTAACTTATCCTTAACAACGGGAAGTTTACAACTTCTCGGACTTGAGCTCGTTTTGCAAGATATTCAACATCTTAAGCTCAAGTATTGGTTTTCAAAACTTTGAACACAATTTTTCGAGAATTTCTCAAAAGGTTTTTTCTAAATCTTTCAAAATTGTGTGTTCAAAAATGTTTTGATAAAAAAAGCATGTCTTCTGGAATCGATAATATTTACGATACTAGAAATGTCATTCAATAACGACACGGGGTTGTAAATAAAGTTCGAGCAGAAGTTCAAACTTTTAAAACATGCTCAAAATGGCTTGCTATTATTTCAGATAGTAACCTGTTTTTCATTTTAAAGTCAAGCATTTCACCGGAAAGCTTTGACTCAACAACGGGAATTAATTTTCTCGGGCATGGTTTACTTTACAACCATGTAAGGGATTGTGTTTACTTTATAACACAATCTAACACGAATTTATGTATGATTCAGTGCATTTATTTGTTAAAACAAGAGAAGTCTTGTTTTTTATGAAGTTATCATCTCCACCAACCGTAACAATTTACAATTGTTATCTACATACTCGATGATGCGACTACTCAAACGGCGACTACAGCTCTTTCAATAGAACACGGGTCAACAATTGAGGGGGAGCAATTGTCCAGCATTCAGAATCTTTGACGCCGAAAGTGCCAAGTTCACATGTTGGTGTCAAGACAACGATATCAATCGTACACATGGAGTCAAGAGATAACTTCAGACGTGATGAGGCGACCAACATTCATGAACAAGAACCATGTGCTTCTTTCATATGATGTTCTCCATCATTCAGGTCCAACCTCATAAATCGCTAATCTTGTGAATACATTATCATATATGATCTTTGCACGTGATAAGTACCTTACACTTGTGTTTAAAAGGTATTTAATTTATGTTTCCAGTACACCCTCATTAAATTGAGGGGGAGCTTGTGTAACTCATGAAGGTAATTGGATTTGCATCTTTCTTCCTAAATTTTCTTAAAAAGTTATTAAATCAATTGATATTAAAAACATCGATTGGGTTAATATTTTTAATATGGGGGAGAAAATGTGATTTAATATGGGAAATGATTAATCACAAATGGTTTGACTTAACATGCTAGCTCATCCCGACATGTGCGAAATGTTTTCGGATATCGTGGCATATGTTAAGGGGGAGCAAAATGGATTTGCACTTCAAAATGGATTTCATGGTGACATACACTTACCCAAAACATCTCTATTCACGACGGTGAAGATTGTGGTGACATAAGGATGGTAGGATAGGTTAAAGTCCAATGATTCCTCTAGAACCGGAGGAATCTTCCCAAGGACATTCCATAGCTAGAAATAGTAGTCCTTAGGAAAGATGGAGAAAGATTGTGAACGTAGCTGAATGCCGACCAAGTACTTAAGTTAGCACTGGAACAATCACAACAAGGTGCTAGTGATGACGTATTGGTAAGCATTGAAGGGGTTGAAGAATGAAAAAGAACTGTAAAGATAAAGGGTGTAAAGAAAGAAGCCCTCCTTACAACCTTAGGCAGAAACCGGGTCAATTCATATGCTATTGAGATCATTTTTAATGATTCTTGATATTGAAAATAGACATCATGGACCCAGTGATGCAAGGCACAACCCATCCCAGCAAACTCAGATATCTCTCAAAAGATATTTGTTTTAATCACACGGAGACAACGCATTATCTATTGATTTATTCACTCTGAATAAATTGGTATTGAAAAGGTGGCACTCCTCTCCAGCCTCCGATCACTAAAATCCAAAATGCACGATTGAGTCTAGAGCCATTTGAGATCATCAAATATCTCATTAGGACACACTTTCATATTTCCTTGCTTCTTCACACACTGTGAAAAAGTAAGAAAGATCTTAAGAGTCCTACGCAAAATCTTCATGATTTTGCCTGAACATCTGAGTAATACGAAAGTATTTACAATGAAGATGGAAATCCTTCTTGAGAGAATATCAAAAAGCTCATGGTAGGTGACTTGTGCGATTCTTTATGAATCAAACTTGTGATAACTGGAAAGCAACAGTGGTTTAATTCTTAAATGAATTTAAACACGTTCCAGGCCTCTACGCAATATCTTAGTGATCTTGCCAGAACATTCAGAGTAATACTATTAAGTATTTACAGTGACGAATGGAAATCCTTCTAGTGTTAACATCAAACAGCACTTGGTAGGTAACTGGCAAGATTCTATATGAATCAAGCTAGTGACAACTGGAAAGCAACGATGGTACGGTTCTTAATTGAACTTCACTTGTTCCAGGAACATGAATTGACGGCTTCAAATCATGCGGATAATATTATCCAAATGATTCACTCTTTACGTTCGCAGTCAGCTTTGGATGGTCGAGTAAAGAGAACGGGTTTACCCGCGAAATCTTGTCAAGGAGGTTCTTTATTGAAACTACCTGCCACAAGTACGATATTTAATATCGTCCAACGGTCTTCACCGACCGGAGGTAAAATGCTACCGAATTAGAATGAAATGTTCAAGGCCATTTCATCCGTGTATATTGTTTGTTGCTAACTGTCTTATGCAGCGTAACAAGAAGGTGGCATTGCGGTGTACAATCCAGAAGAAGTCATCACCACATGCTTATACTACATACTATTAGTACTTCAACAAATTCAAGAAAGTCTAAAAGTCAAGTCTTCCGCTGTATCAAACTCTGAAGCTTTCAAGAATTACGAAGGTATAAGTATGTGGAACATGAAGTCACAAGGAGGCAAATATCACAAGTGATGAATGCACAAGGTCAAGGCAAGAGAACATGCTCAAGACTAAAGTCAAAGATCTCATCGGCATATTCACAAGAACAAGATCGAAGACTCAAGCATAGTATGCTAGGTTTAAGATTTTGTAAAATGGTGTGACCTCCCTTTGGGGGAGATTGTTGGAAATACGTTTTTCGAAGGAAAGTCTCGGTCACATCATTATTAGCATAGATCACGAGCTATAGACTATTTAGGACATTGTAACTTGGAGTGACCTCCCTTTGGGGGAGATTGTTGGAAATACGTTTTTACGTATTTAGAAAGGATCGATCACTCCAAATATAGATACAAGTATTGGGCTCGTGATCTAATGTATTAAGGTATAGCCCATATAGCCCACATGTAGGGTGGGCTATATAAACCCCCCTCCTAGCATGTTAGGAGGGGTTGTTGAACATTTCACATTTTACACATTCCATCTTTCTTATCTTCCTCTCCTTTCTCTTTATTCTTTCTCTCTCTAGGTTCTTCCATTTCTCATCCATCTTAATAGATAATCCAACAATGTCTAATCCTTAGGAAAACATCGATCCTACAATTAATGTAAATTTGCTAAAAGCTAATCCGGTGGTCTAGTAGGGTGATAGATGGTGGAAGCCATAGATGAAGTTGAGAGAGAAGGTGGTTGTGTGTGAAAATGAAGAAAAGTGTATTAAACTAGAAAGTGAACACAAGCAACACCCCTCCTTGGAAGCTAAGGAGGGGTATATATAGTCACACACGATACGCTTAACTATACATGAACCTAGTCTAGTCTAAACGTGTGTGACTATGATAACTAATGGGAATTCTTAAATGTCGTCACATAAAGTGAGTTTCCAACAATCTTCCCCCATGGGACGACGTGTAGAATTCCTTACAATATTTTTCCTAACAAGTACATAATGATAAGAACAAGAGCTTTCATGAAGCGTCCAATGTTGATGATGTCTTCTGAGGCCTTTGACTTCAAAACGACTCATCTTTAAAGTAACTTGTAGTAGAAATACTGTAACGGCACGAGCTAAGTAACCCATACACTTCTGGTTAAGGAGAAGCTTCTGAATTAACTTCCCCCTAATTCATGCCACATAAACTTGATGTAGAAGCTTTTAAATAGCTTCCCCCTAAATCGACAATCCTCGTAAGCAACTTCAAAGCTTTCAATAAATCTTAGAATGATTAAGCGCACAGCGGAATCTAACAAGCAAATCCCATCATATAACATGATAACGTTGCCAAAAGGGATTGAAAGTAAGGGGTACACCAAGTAGATCAACAACTTCTCTTCTCACGCTTGAATAATTCTTCTGAATTTTTCTTCCCCCTGAGAGTTCAAGTTATGCATACCAGATAGAATCAAGAAATTTCTTCCCCCACATAGTTGAAGAAAGTAAATCAATCCCAATTATGAAGCTCAAATACTAAAGTGGACACTTTACCCATTCATGAAGTTGACATCGTAACACCAGAGTCAATTAAGTCCCGGAAATGCACATATCTTCTTCCGGAGATGCACCAGAGTCAATTAAGTCCCGGGAGTGCATATAGAATAATGATGATGAATAATTGCAACAACCAAACAATTAAACATCGAATCAGTAGTGTACCGTTTAGAGATTGATAACGCCACGAGTTAAAACACTGATTTTTTCTGCGGCTATGACAAATGTCATCCCGAAATGTCTTCAAATCAAAAGAAGGTATGAAGTTCATCACGTGTACTCGTTGTGCGTTCAATGTGTCTTCTTCTTCCCCCTTGATGGTTTCGAAATTCGGAACCATCAATAAATCGTAAGCACATGAACCTGAAAATCTCGAGAGAATAATAAATAAGCTTAATTATATTCGGTGAGAATCATCTGTTGATCGAAAATCTCTACTCATAAACTCTCCATGGCCATCTTTACCAACCCACTTGAAGGCAATTTGAAGTGACCACTGATGGAATGAACCAGATACATCAAACGTGAAACTGAATAAGAATCATTCGATCTTGTGACTTAAGCTTGCACAATTGTTGAATGAAGAACGGTGGAGAAATCTCTAAGTACCCAATGCATCACTGAAGAAGTCTATAAGCACAACACCTCTTGAAATTATCCATGTCGACTAAGCGCGTGACACTAAGTACAACAATGTAACCCCTTTAAGTGATAGTTATCTGAGTTATCAACCATCCACCCCGAACCCGAAAACTAGATAAACAAGTCTTCATTCTAATATTAAGCACGAGCAAGTTATCTTTGAAAGATAAAATAAATATACGCCTTCGAAAAATCCGTCTCCAACTTCACATAATTTATACCCGATCCATAAAAAATCTGTAGTCACTAAAAAATCGCCCATATTTTTCTTGGTCTCGTCAAAATAAATTCTCGTCACATTTGTCACATCATTTTGTCTCGCCACTTTGTCATTATGAAGCCCAAATATAACAAAATTCGTCAAATTTAAATATTTTAACACAAAATTTATAAAAGAATTTGTGCAAAATAACTAAATTCATCACTGAATTCTTTACCCTCATATTAACTCACGGCCCAAATAAAATAACTCACAGCCCAATTGATAAATTAAGAAACCGGTCCAAGAAACCCTATCATATGCCCGGTTAGAGTATATAAAACCTAACCCCAAAAATTATCTTAACCCTAATCACAATTTACTTACTTCTGCCGTTTTCTTCACCTAACCCCAAAAGTTCTCTCCCACATAGAAACATCCGTCATGTCTTATCTCCATATCGAACCTCAAATCCAAATCACACACTGATCTCTCAAATAAATATTAAACACATAAGTAATCTCACTTGTACACCATCTTCATATTACACAAATCAAACATCCACCATCCAAAAACAAATCTCATCTCATTTGATCCAATCATAATTAATTACCATAACCGAAACCATTATTAATCTTTAGATTGAATTCGAGATGAAGGTCGAGTCACAGATAAGCTTCAAGATCTATAATGAGAGGTCTCGGGTAGGTGATAAGTTGATTGCATGTTTGTAGTTTTCGTTTTGAGTTCTAGTGAAATATTGAAATCGAAACAAAGATGGAGTGTAACAATCTTGTTATAACTCCATTTTTAATATTCGAAGATCAATCGAAAGGGTTAAATCCTTTACATGCATGATCGATGATTTGTTTTGTGTGTATAAAATCTATCAAAGATTTGCACAGATTGTAAAAATCTATCAAAGATGGCTTTATTTGTTCGAGTCTAGATTTATGTGTAGAGGGAATAGGAATAGGTGACGAAGAGAATATAGATTGAGTCGGTGTTGATGGGAGTGATAAGGTAGATGTTGAAAGGTTTTGGTCTCGGTAAGTTATGATACAACATAGTTTTGGGTTGTTAAACTGGTCAAGTCAGACTCGGGTATTTTAAAACTACATGTTCTCGTTTTTAATTCAACTGGTCACAAATTCTTTTGTTTATCAACCCATTGCAATGTTAGTTTCCAAAAGAAAACCCATCGCATTCTTAAAAAAAATTGAAGCCACTGCAGTCTAACATTTAACCCATCGCAGTCTTAAAAAAATAATGCCATCGAAGCCTAACTTTTTAAAACCCATCGTAACGTGAGTTATTTTTCATCCCATCGCAGTCTTACTCATCGCAGTCTATCATGATGAAATCCCATCGTATCAAGATGACCCATCACGATGGTACCCATCGCAATGGAGCCATCGCAATGGTACCATTGTAGTCAACCCACCGCACTCAATGCGATGTACCAAGAAGCAGAGTCTTATCCATATCTGTACTTGTTCTTGAAAATCCGGAACAGTGAATCTGACAATTTTCCTGGGTAACTTCATCATCCTCAACAACAAAATAGGCCCAGAAAAATGATACCAGATACGAAAAATTTAGACCAGAAACAGTAAATATCCAGATATGAATACCAGATTACCACTTTTGACCATTTTTTGACTATCAAAAGCAACAAGACAACTTTCGACAAGGGGTTTCTGAAAATCAGATGTGGACAAAAAGACAACAATTTGACCAGGATAAAGAAGTTTTAATGAAACCAGTGAAACTGTGGACAAAAAATAATAGGACATGACAACAAAACTTGTGAATATGATAAAAACACAACAAACCGTGACAAAAATGATATAGATTCGGACCAAAAAAAAAATTTAGACCACCAAAATCGAAAACAAGAACGATCCAAGGATGGAACCAAGGCTCTGATGCCAAATGTAGATTTGCTAAAAGCTAATCCGGTGGTCTAGTAGGGTGATAGATGGTGGAAGCCATAGATGAAGTTGAGAGAGAAGGTGGTTGTGTGTGAAAATGAAGAAAAGTGTATTAAACTAGAAAGTGAACACAAGCAACACCCCTCCTTGGAAGCTAAGGAGGGGTATATATAGTCACACACGATACGCTTAACTATACATGAACCTAGTCTAGTCTAAACGTGTGTGACTATGATAACTAATGGGAATTCTTAAATATCGTCACATAAAGTGAGTTTCCAACAATCTTCCCCCATGGGACGACGTGTAGAATTCCTTACAATATTTTTCCTAACAAGTACATAATGATAAGAACAAGAGCTTTTATGAAGCGTCCAATGTTGATGATGTCTTCTGAGGCCTTTGACTTCAAAACGACTCATCTTTAAAGTAACTTGTAGTAGAAATACTGTAACGGCACGAGCTAAGTAACCCATACACTACTGGTTAAGGAGATGCTTCTGAATTAACTTCCCCCTAATTCATGCCACATAAACTTGATGTAGAAGCTTTTAAATAGCTTCCCCCTAAATCGACAATCCTCGTAAGCAACTTCAAAGCTTTCAATAAATCTTAGAATGATTAAGCGCACAGCGGAATCTAACAAGCAAATCCCATCATATAACATGATAACGTTGCCAAAAGGGATTGAAAGTAAGGGGTACACCAAGTAGATCAACAACTTCTCTTCTCACGCTTGAATAATTCTTCTGAATTTTTCTTCCCCCTGAGAGTTCAAGTTATGCATACCAGATAGAATCAAGAAATTTCTTCCCCCACATAGTTGAAGAAAGTAAATCAATCCCAATTATGAAGCTCAAATACTAAAGTGGACACTTTATCCCATTCATGAAGTTGACATCGTAACACCAGAGTCAATTAAGTCCCGGAAATGCACATATCTTCTTCCGGAGATGCACCAGAGTCAATTAAGTCCCGGGAGTGCATATAGAATAATGATGATGAATAATTGCAACAACCAAACAATTAAACATCGAATCAGTAGTGTACCGTTTAGAGATTGATAACGCCACGAGTTAAAACACTGATTTTTTCTGCGGCTATGACAAATGTCATCCCGAAATGTCTTCAAATCAAAAGAAGGTATGAAGTTCATCACGTGTACTCGTTGTGCGTTCAGTGTGTCTTCTTCTTCCCCTTGATGGTTTCGAAATTCGGAACCATCAATAAATCGTAAGCACATGAACCTGAAAATCTCGAGAGAATAATAAATAAGCTTAATTATATTCGGTGAGAATCAGCTGTTGATCGAAAATCTCTACTCATAAACTCTCCATGGCCATCTTTACCAACCCACTTGAAGGCAATTTGAAGTGACCACTGATGGAATGAACCAGATACATCAAACGTGAAACTGAATAAGAATCATTCGATCTTGTGACTTAAGCTTGCACAATTGTTGAATGAAGAACGGTGGAGAAATCTCTAAGTACCCAATGCATCACTGAAGAAGTCTATAAGCACAACACCTCTTGAAATTATCCACGTCGACTAAGCGCGTGACACTGAGTACAACAATGTAACCCCTTTAAGTGATAGTTATCTGAGTTATCAACCATCCACCCCGAACCCGAAAACTAGATAAACAAGTCTTCATTCTAATATTAAGCACGAGCAAGTTATCTTTGAAAGATAAAATAAATATACGCCTTCGAAAAATCCGTCTCCAACTTCACATAATTTATACCCGATCCATAAAAAATCTGTAGTCACTAAAAAATCGCCCATATTTTTCTTGGTCTCGTCAAAATAAACTCTCGTCACATTTGTCACATCATTTTGTCTCGCCACTTTGTCATTATGAAGCCCAAATATAACAAAATTCGTCAAATTTAAATATTTTAACACAAAATTTATAAAAGAATTTGTGCAAAATAACTAAATTCATCACTGAATTCTTTACCCTCATATTAACTCACGGCCCAAATAAAATAACTCACAGCCCAATTGATAAATTAAGAAACCGGTCCAAGAAACCCTATCATATGCCCGGTTAGAGTATATAAAACCTAACCCCAAAAATTATCTTAACCCTAATCACAATTTACTTACTTCTGCCGTTTTCTTCACCTAACCCCAAAAGTTCTCTCCCACATAGAAACATCCGTCATGTCTTATCTCCATATCGAACCTCAAATCCAAATCACACACTGATCTCTCAAATAAATATTAAACACATAAGTAATCTCACTTGTACACCATCTTCATATTACACAAATCAAACATCCACCATCCAAAAACAAATCTCATCTCATTTGATCCAATCATAATTAATTACCATAACCGAAACCATTATTAATCTTTAGATTGAATTCGAGATGAAGGTCGAGTCACAGATAAGCTTCAAGATCTATAATGAGAGGTCTCGGGTAGGTGATAAGTTGATTGCATGTTTGTAGTTTTCGTTTTGAGTTCTAGTGAAATATTGAAATCGAAACAAAGATGGAGTGTAACAATCTTGTTATAACTCCATTTTTAATATTCGAAGATCAATCGAAAGGGTTAAATCCTTTACATGCATGATCGATGATTTGTTTTGTGTGTATAAAATCTATCAAAGATTTGCACAGATTGTAAAAATCTATCAAAGATGGCTTTATTTGTTCGAGTCTAGATTTATGTGTAGAGGGAATAGGAATAGGTGACGAAGAGAATATAGATTGAGTCGGTGTTGATGGGAGTGATAAGGTAGATGTTGAAAGGTTTTGGTCTCGGTAAGTTATGATACAACATAGTTTTGGGTTGTTAAACTGGTCAAGTCAGACTCGGGTATTTTAAAACTACATGTTCTCGTTTTTAATTCAACTGGTCACAAAGTCTTTTGTTTATCAACCCATTGCAATGTTAGTTTCCAAAAGAAAACCCATCGCATTCTTAAAAAAAATTGAAGCCACTGCAGTCTAACATTTAACCCATCGCAGTCTTAAGAAAATAATGCCATCGAAGCCTAACTTTTTAAAACCCATCGTAACGTGAGTTATTTTTCATCCCATCGCAGTCTTACTCATCGCAGTCTATCATGATGAAATCCCATCGTATCAAGATGACCCATCACGATGGTACCCATCACAATGGAGCCATCGCAATGGTACCATTGTAGTCAACCCACCGCACTCAATGCGATGTACCAAGAAGCAGAGTCTTATCTATATCTGTACTTGTTCTTGAAAATCCGGAACAGTGAATCTGACAATTTTCCTGGGTAACTTCATCATCCTCAACAACAAAATAGGCCCAGAAAAATGATACCAGATACGAAAAATTTAGACCAGAAACAGTAAATATCCAGATATGAATACCAGATTACCACTTTTGACCACTTTTTGACTATCAAAAGCAACAAGACAACTTTCGACAAGGGGTTTCTGAAAATCAGATGTGGACAAAAAGACAACAATTTGACCAGGATAAAGAAGTTTTAATGAAACCAGTGAAACTGTGGACAAAAAATAATAGGACATGACAACAAAACTTGTGAATATGATAAAAACACAACAAACCGTGACAAAAATGATATAGATTCGGACCAAAAAAAAATTTTAGACCACCAAAATCGAAAACAAGAACGATCCAAGGATGGAACCAAGGCTCTGATGCCAAATGTATATTTGCTAAAAGCTAATCCGGTGGTCTAGTAGGGTGATAGATGGTGGAAGCCATAGATGAAGTTGAGAGAGAAGGTGGTTGTGTGTGAAAATGAAGAAAAGTGTATTAAACTAGAAAGTGAACACAAGCAACACCCCTCCTTGGAAGCTAAGGAGGGGTATATATAGTCACACACGATACGCTTAACTATACATGAACCTAGTCTAGTCTAAACGTGTGTGACTATGATAACTAATGGGAATTCTTAAATGTCGTCACATAAAGTGAGTTTCCAACAGACGTAAAAATCATGTTTATAGTTTTTATAACTTATAAATCTTATTCAACTACCATTTTTATAAAGTGTCCATTTATTTAACCTTATACATATTTATATAAATGAAATTTATAAGTTAGTGGATTTTAATTCACATTTTATACTATATTAGTTTGAGTGCTTATATAATACTATTAAACATTAATTCTTCAAAATCTGATTTTTAGTTTCATATTCACCATTTTTATCATATCTTGAGTTCTATAAGGAGATAGAAGCTCATTTTTGGATGACATAAACTTCATATTTGTGCTACAAATAAGTTAGCTATAGCTACTGCTCATTCCATGTCTAACTATCCTTAACAGTCCTTACAAAACAGACTATTCAGATTGGTACACTCATCTTGTTTTGATCATATCTCACTCATTTTGATGATTCTATTGCATGGCAAACTCTCACATGTGTATGACATCTATTACTTACTGTAAATGGATTCCACTTTACCATTTTATCAGTTTATCATTTGGTTACTTACTGTTTTTATACAGCCATCTTATTAAGCAAGATTTAACCATTATTACATGTGGTTTTTCCATCTTTTTACCCATGTTTATCAAATCTATCAACACCAATCCCCACATAATATTTTTAATCATCATTCATCATCATATACATATATATAAATAAAGAAAATACAAGATTACATAATCAAAATAACAAGAGGATAGGAAGAACAATCTCTATACCACCATTAGTGATGAAAAGATGAGTCTTTGATGAACAAGGCTTGGATTTTGATGGCAAAACTTGTGATAAACCAATATCATCTTCAAGTCTACCAACCTTTATAAACTTCTCATGGAAAATCAGCCCTATGACACCAACAAATCTTCTCCTTGGATGTTAGAATCACCTCCAATCTTCAAAGCTTCAAAGTAGCATCATCATGTGTATGAGTAACACATGATTTTATGGCTAACATAGATCAAATGAGGGTTGTTTTTGATGATGGTTGGACGAAATAGAGAGAGATGAGAGAGTTTGGTGAGTGGTTTGCATGAGTTTCTAAGTGTAAATGGTATGAATGAAGTGGTTTTGGTGGTTTTGTGCTAAGTTAGCTTACATGTTAAGCTTGTGCTAACATGTGTTAGCTTTCTAGCTAAAAGGGTGCCACATCTTATGATGTGGTGTCCTTTTTTGGCCATCTCTTTTGAGTGGGGTGGGATAAACTTGTTTTGTCCCATCCCACTAATTTACGGGTATTCTTTGATTCTAGTTTCCTCGATTTGCGTGCCCTCGGGTCATTTTATAAAAAACGTTTTTATAAATTATGTATCAACGGCACAAAACGAATCTAATAAAAATTGTCCCATCAAAAACGGAGTTCAAAAACATAAATACGTAATCCTAAGGTTTTCGGTTTAGTCGTAAATGACGTTAAACTATGAACGTAAGTCCTAATCTCTTCTCGTAAATTAGTGAGTTTATGAATCAACACAAATTTAAAATTCCAAAATAATATTCACGGATAAATTTATTTCCTGAAATGTCGGACTGTCACCAAAACGGTGTATGTAAACGTAAGCACGTAACGTAGAATCCTCCCGTTTAGACGTAGTCGATGCTACTTCAAGACGTAAATCCAAATTTCTTCCCAAAAATAAGTGAGTTCATAATATAACATTAAAATAATGTTTTTAAATAATATTTGAGAATAAAATATCAACCATAAATTGACGGATTGTCACATTGAGAATCTCAATGACTGCAGAGTTAAGGCTATCAGAAGTGACAATGGCACTGAATTCAAGAATCATGCCATGGAAGCCTTTTGTGATGAAAAGGGAATATCTCAGAACTTTTCCAACCCAGGCACCCCTGAGCAAAATGGTGTCGCTGAAAGAAGAAACAGAACCCTCATAGAGGCTGCTAGAACAATGTTCAGCGAATCAAGACTTCCTAAACAATTTTGGGGTGAAGCTGTGAACACAGCTTGTCACACACAAAACAGATCCATCATTGTGAAGAGACATGGCAAGACCTCTTATGAAGTATATAGGAAGAGAGCCCCTGATGTAAGCTACTTCCATGTCTTTGGTTGCCCTGTTTTCATTCACAACTACAGAGATCACCTGGGAAAATTTGATGAAAAGTCTGATGATGGATTCTTCATTGGTTACTCTCTCACCTCCAGAGCTTACAGAGTGTTCAACATTCGTAGACAAGAATTAGAAGAATACATCCATGTCATCTTCAATGAAGCAGATGCTGTCATCAACCACACCAACTCAGAAGAATGTGACATTGACTTCAATGAAGTTAAATCTTATCCAGAGGATGATTTCTCACATCCCAAGGAATCATCCAAGGGCGGTCACAAGGACTTCCCTTATGTTCATGCATTTGATCCTCATTCAATCTCTGACATCACTCCAGAAGTTGAAAATGCTGAACAAATCACTCCACCCGCTACTGTGAATGATGATCTCATCGAACCAATCTTCCTCCTGATGAAGAGATTATGGATGAAGAAATAATCTGTGAAGAACCCTCAGCATTCATTGAACCTGTTTTGACTCCCGAACCCACAGAGACTCTTGCTCCTCAATCCAAATGGAGTAGGAACCAAGATATTCTTCTGGTGAATATCCTTGGTGAACCCTCTGAAGGAGTCACCACCAGAGGTAAATTAAGATCTCTGGAAACCGCCTCGGCGAATGAATGCCTTTTCGCTGATTTTCTCTCTGAGGATGAACCTAAGAATGTGGCTGTTGCGCTTCTAGATGAAGGGTGGGTTGTTGCAATGCAAGATGAGCTGAATCAGATCAAGAGAAACAAGGTGTGGACTCTGGTAAAAGCTCCAGCTGGAAAGCAAGTGGTTGGAACTAAATGGGTCTACAGAAGCAAGAGGGATGAAGCTGGCATGATTGTCAAAAACAAGGCTAGGCTTGTGGTGCTGGGATATAATCAATCTGAGGGGATTGACTATGATGAAACGTTTGCACCAGTAGCCAGATTGGAAGCTATCAGAATCTTCCTAGCCTTTGCAGCTTATATGGGGTTTATTGTGTACCAGATGGATGTGAAGAGTGCTTTCCTCAATGGGAAGCTTTCAGAGGAAGTATATGTCTATCAACCCCCAGGGTTTGAAAGCAGTGAGTATCCTGGTCACGTCTGCAGACTTCACAAAGCACTCTATGGGCTGAAACAAGCGCCTAGAGCCTGGTATGAAAACCTATCCAAATTCTTACTTGAAAATAAATTTGTCAGAGGTACCATTGATCAAACCCTGTTCACTTATAGGTCCAAGGGTGATGTCATTTTAGTACAGATTTATGTGGATGATATAATTTTTGGTTCAACCAATATTACATTGAGCAAACAGTTTGCCAAATTAATGACCAAAAAATATGAAATGAGCATGATGGGGGAATTAACTTTTTTTTGGGTTTTCAAATTAAACAGAATTCAAAAGGAATTTCCATTTGTCAAGAAAAATATGTTAAGGATTTGCTCAAGAAGTATGATTTATCTGATTGTGCATCAGTGAAATGCCCCATGCTTCCTCCCAACAACTTGGGAGCTGATGACTCAGGGGTCTCTGTTAATGAGACCTTATATAGAGGCATGATTGGGTCACTGATGTACCTCACAGCAAGCAGACCAGACATACAATTTGCCACATGCCTCTGTGCTAGGTATCAAGCTAACCCCAAGGAATCCCACCTTGTAGCTGTCAAAAGAATTTCCAGGTACTTAAAAGGATCTCCCACATTGGGTCTCTGGTATCCTAATGGATCAGGCTTCGACCTCAAAGCCTACTCAGACTCTGACTACGCTGGGTGTTGTCTTGATAGAAAGAGCACCTCTGGGAGTTGTCAAATCCTTGGTGGAAAGTTAGTATGTTGGAGCGCCAAGAAACAAAACTCTGTGGCCATGTCATCATCTGAAGCTGAATATGTTGCGGCCGCTGGTTGTTGTGCTCAAGTTCTCTGGATGAAAAGTCAGTTGGCTGATTATGGGATCATTTATGAAAAGGTTCCCATATTCTGTGACAACACAAGTAGCCATCTCTAATAATCCGTTACTTCATTCCAGAACTAAGCATATTGACATCAGGTATCACTTTATCAGAGACCACATTTTAAAAGGTGATATTGAGCTCCATTTTATACCCACTGAATACCAGCTCGCTGATATATTCACCAAACCTCTGGCTGAGCCAAGTTTTACTAGGTTGGTTGCTGAGCTGGGTATGCTCAATATTGGTAAACAAATCTGATAAATGATCTCTGACCTCTGTCTCTGGGCATTAAAGAGAATTGAATGTAACGAGGTAGTTACATTCCAATGGGACTTAATATATTCCCATATTTAATTCAAATGATTAACCTTTATTGTCAACAACTTTCCCGCTTTCCAAGGGACAGAAATATCACATGAAGAGTCAAGGGGTCCCACTTTTCCTAAAAGGTAAATTTTTGCATTAAATGCTTTAATTGTAAAACGGCAAACCCTTTTATCAAAACCCTTGACTCACTTTTCAAAACTCACATTCTCATAACTTTCACACACACACAACTATTCATCTTCTAAAAACCTTCATTTCTTCCACACTTCAACAATGGCGTCTTCATCATCTAACACCGCTTTCACTGTTCTGGCCGCCTCGAACGTTGATTTTGGGATACACGATGGCAAAATTTCCTTGAACAACTGTGTAGCTCTCTTGGAACACACAAATTCACTCTACCAACCTTTATTCTCCTTCCTCAAAAACTCCACCATTTTTGAAGCCATAACCAGAGTACCCTCCACTTGCTACCACCAATATTTGAAGGATTTCTGGTATAGCGTGGAAGTTGATCCAACCTCTTCTCACAATACCTTCAACCTTTCCACACATCCCCAACCTCTCACCTTTGATCTTCATACATTTGCCAAAGTCATTGGACTTCCTGTCAATGAAGGTATGTCCCCTGTGCCTACCAGCGCCACTACGTAGAAGGCTCTTGTTACCCTTCGTCCTCATGATGAAAATGATAAACCCTTCACCACACAAGGTTTCCAGACCAAATCCCTGATCAAAGTGAACTACTTCTCACCTATTTGGAGGACGCTGATGTTATATATTGTGAAATGTCTGGGTGGAAACCAGGGGTCTCATGAAAAACTTAATGGAGCCCAGCAAGCTATTTCCTACAGCTTAATTTGGGGACAAGATATAGGGATCGCCCATATACTTTAATCTGACCTCATTGCTAAGCTAGAAAAAAAGGGAAGAAGAACAGACTAGCCACCATCTGCTACACAAGATATCTCTCTCTTATCTTAGAAGACATGCTGGGTGAAGGATACACAAATGATGAACTTCTCTCTTTCTCTCCTTATCACATCACTGCTGCATCATTAAAGACCCCTCTGGAAGATGAAGTGCCTCTCAGCAGGCACATGATGCAGGTCGTTGGGTTACCGGTTGCTGATGGAGAGCCCTTGATCCCTCACAATGAGGTGAATGCTGAAAGAGCAACTGACAAGTCTCTGTTAAAGACCTCTGTGCAGTCTTCTTCTCAGCCCAAGGTGCCCAAGGAAAAGAAGAAAAAGAGGAAAGACATCCCCCTTTCCTCTGAAACCCCTTCTGTTAATCCTTCCAAGTCCAATAATACCAAGAAGAACCCATCCCCTTCTCTGGTGGATGTGGTTGTAGAGCCTGCCTCTGACAAACAACCAGAGTCTAGCGTCTCCCAGTCAGCAGAGACGACTAAGAACCTTCTCAACGCTGATATCTCTCAGGTATTAGTTTGCCATTTTATTCTTTTGGAGGCTCACATACAATCACTCTCAACATTCTGTAGGAGAGAGTAGTGAAGACTTAGGGTTTTCCTCAACCCATAGAGTGTCTGTGTCAGCACCTAGAACCTTAGGATTATCTGTACACTCTGTCTTCACACAAGGACATGATTCATTTGTGCTCATAACGCACCCCGATGATCCTTTACCCTCTGGACTGTGCTCTTGTCCATACCAACTTGAGCATGCTATAGGTCCCGACCCAGAGTCTCTGCACTTCACGCAGTCTCTGGGTCCCCTCATTGAAAAGAGTCCCAAAGAATTCATTCTTTTGGGGGGACTGAATAATCACCCTTAGTCTTCCTAGGGGCAGCGATAAAAGGCGATCATTACCTTCAAACAATTCACAACTAAAAGAGTCCCGAAGAATTTATTCTTTTGGGGGGACTGAATAATCACCCTTAGTCTTCCTAGGGGAAGCGATAAATGGCGACCTTTAACTTCCATGAATTCACAACTAAAAGAGTCCCAAGGAGCAATCCTTCAGGGGGAGCTGGATAATCACACCCAGCTATCCTAGGGGCAGCGAACGGCAACCATTCACCACATAATTTTCACAACTCAAAAGAGTCCCAAGGAGTAATCCTTATGGGGGAGCTGGATAATCACACCCAGCTATCCTAGGGGCAGCGAATGGCGACCCTTCAACATAACTATTTCACACTTAAAAGAGTCCCAAGGACAAATCCTTAGGGGGGGCTGGATAATCACACCCAGCTTTCCTAGGGGCAGCGAGTGGCGATCTATAACTTCATAACTTTTTCACAATTGGTTACTAACAAATGTCATAACAGGCTCATAATCTTCATGAAGAACAGCAGTATGATGATGCGTATTCTATTGTTGGTGATGAAAATGTTGAAGTTCCCCACATAGATCTTGATGCCATGTCAGACATTGATTCCATACCATAGGATGAGGTCTTCATTATCAAAGAGGACTTAACCATTTCAGACTATGCTGATATGGATGTTGATGATGACCAAGTTACATCAGAATTGAAACCCATCCCCTTCCCATCATTGCCCAATGTGCAAGAACTAGCTGCTAAGCGGCTATTGGACCAGAGGCTCTGTGCACCAACACCAGTTCCCTTCCCAACATTGCCAAATATTATGGAACTAGGGGCCAAGCAACACTTGGAATATTTACAAAAGCTCAAGCCTGTCCATGTTCCTCGAATGAAAGATGTTCAGGAACTCGCTGTTGAGGCTCTCTGGATCAAGAGAGGTGACATCAGTAAAACCAAGCCCAAAGTCACAAATGATGTCATCCTCTCTGAATTGCAAACCCTAACCCACGCTGCTGAGGAGCTCACCACAACACTAGAGACTTCACTAACTTCATCTGTGGAGTCCTCTATGACTGCCTTACTTCCGTAACTACTGGGGAGTGCCTTGCAAGCTCACCTCTCAGCTGTTATTAACCAGAGTCTCTAGCAATACATACCATCTATCCTCTCATCAGCTGTCAAAGCAAATGTTGCAGCTATTGCTAAGACGTCTGAGCCTTCACGAACACTTCTTCAAGAGCTGTTACAAGAGGAACTTAAGGAAATCTGCCTATTTGTTCATCAAGAATTCAAGAAGTTCCTTAGTCCTGGTTCTGGCACAGCTACTACCGGCGCTATGCCTAAGGGGGAGAATTCAGCAACCTCCACCTCTGAAGAAGAAGAAGACACTGCCTCACCTAAGGGGGAGCAGTCACTCAAACAACCAAAACCCTCAAAAGTGATTCCTACACCACAACCTCTTAGATCCTTCAACCCCAGCACTGATGCAATAAAGGATAGAGGTAAAGGAATTGCTATTGAACAACCTGAAATAACCCTGCACTCCCTCTAAGAAGAAGGTGGATCTATAGCAAGGCTCTCCAAAGACTCTAATCTAAACAAATTTAAGAGTGCTGATGAACCACCACTCACACCAGAGCAGGCAAAAGCTCAAATCTTGGAACACCAAAGGCTGGCAAACATCAGAGCGGCTGAACTCAAAAGCAAAGAAGATCTAAACAAACTCTCTCCTGCTGTAAAGGAAGCTCAGCTGGTGAAGCTCAAAGAATTGGAGGTTAAAAGGAGCAACCTTCTAAAGGAATATGAAAGACTTGTAAACCAGAGAGCTGAACCTGGTCAAATCACCAAGTATGCATGTTACACTGACAAGAACAAAAAGGTGGTGATGACCCTTTACAGAGTGAACCAACTAACCAACTATAAAGTCTCCAGTGACTTTAAACTCAGAGATCTGGGCCTCTCTGAATGGTTAGAAATGCTGGCTCTTGCCCAAAAGAAGACTGGCCCTGGTGATGCCCAAATGATGAAGAATATTCAAGCAAAGCTAAATTGGGTAAGAGACACGGCAAATAAGCTGAAGGTACCCCTGCCTCCTCAACTTTCACAACAACAATCTTCTCAAGGACCAAGGAAAAGGAAAACCCAAATGGGGCCTCTGGTGGAGAAGTTGGTTACTGAAAACATTATGGTTGATGGGATGCACAGAAACTTGGTTCTGCCCAAAGAGATCACCAAACCAGTAGGGGGCCAAGTATACTCAGAACCAGAGACAGGGATGGTCTTTATGAATGGTAATTGTGAGTATTGCTTTCAGCGAATGAATGAACAACATCTGGCATCAACCATCCAGCTTATCAGACTCAAACAGGGCATCCTAAGGAATTGCAAAGCAGCTGAGGATTTTGAGTTTGAAGTTGAACTTGTCATCAACTCTAGGAGTGACAAGGTTGAAGCCTAGAGAATCTGTGATCAAGGCCTCGATCGCTGAAGAACCTTTTACTTTTTGTTTATGTTTACACCTCTGGGTGTTTTTGTAATAGACTAGGTTCTTTATGTTTAATAAAACTTTGAGGTATGTTTGTTAAATTATGTGTAAAAAGAAGTTGTGTACTCACTTACAATAATTATAGACTTAGTATAATTTATAAATAAATAGGGGGAGATTGTTGGGCCAATGAAAGTTTTAACTATGGCCCAGTCTAGATTTGTTTAATTAGACTAAGTGTTTGCTGATCGCTGAGAGGACCAGCGATAGAGACTAGACTAGTGGAAGGCAAAGCCTCAGCTGGCACACCAAGATCATTCAAGTCAAAGACAACGTCAGAGAAGTCGAAGATAATATGAAGTCAGACTCACCAGCGATTATGGATAGCTAGGATGTTGAAGGAATGTACTGGTGTTCAAGGATCTCTGAGTTGACAACACTCAGAGATCACTTAAGAACCCTAGAAGTCTGGGATAAGCAAAGCTTACCAAATCCTTTATAGTTTAGGCGGGAGAATCTACCAACTGTTTTGAGCGGGACAAAACAAGAGATTCAAGATAAAGCCTAGTACGACCTAGTGGGACAAAAGGTGAACAGTTGGCAGAACTATTCAACTAAAGTTGGTTAAAGGTATGTCTCGATTTAGACATGCATTTAATACGTTGTACTCTTCCATTCAGAAGGTGACACGTATCAACTACTCCCACTAAGGAAGCAACCTCGTACACTATAAATAGGAGTGAGAAGGAAGAATTAACTCAACCCTTGTGCTTGGATAATTTATCTAAGTTAATTCTCTCCTTGGAACCGCTGAGCCCTCAGCTGCCTACCAGCGTCTCATTGGTTCCCTTGTAAACTTGAGTCTCGAATCTAGTTTACTTGTTTCTAGGGTTCATATCTTGTTGTCATTCAATGAGTGTATTCATAGCACTTTGTAATACTTTGTTTATAATACTTAATAAAGCATTACGCGTTTGAAAAGTATTTCATTGTGTTTCGTGGTTACAAGAGTTATAGTTTATCAACAATTGTCATATTAAGGGACTTTCAGTATATGGCTAAGGTAACTAATAAAACATAAGCATTTAATTTGTAACTACTGGAGAAAATAGTTGGCTGCATATGGGAAATCCTAATAAAGGAAGAGGTTGTCCTTACTGAAGGACGGGAAATCCGTACCTTGTGTCTAGTAGAAGCTAACGAAAACGCTGAAGAACCTACTCCGCCTTGACTAGTAATACTACATAAGAATGGGAACGTGTATAAGTTGTCTGAATTACATGTGTTTTACTGGTTTTGTGTGTTATTAGCGTGTTTTACTTATTATGTCATGTTTTAGTGTTTTACTGTGTTATCTGTAGTTATACTGATGTTCAGTAGTGTATTATGCCTGTAATAGTGTATTATAATACTTGTATTGTAATACTAAGTAACTTTCTAAAAATAGAAGGTTTCCATAAATAGTAAGTTTCTAAAATAGAAAGTTAGCTAACGGAAACACTGAAGAACCTACTCCGCCTTGACTAGTAATACTACTAAGAATGGGAACGTGTATAAGTTGTCTGAATTACATGTGTTTTACTGGTTTTGTGTGTTATTAGCGTGTTTTACTTATTCTGTCATGTTTTAGTGTTTTACTGTGTTATCTGTAGTTATACTTATGTTCAATAGTGTATTACGCATGTAATAGTGTATTATAATACTTGTATTGTAATACTAAGTAACTTTCTAAAAATAGCAGGTTTCCATAAATAGTAAGTTTCTAAAATAGAAAGTTTCCAAAAATAGTAAGTTTCTATAATTAGAAATAAGTTGGATTATTAATAATAAGTAAAGTTTTATTAATATAATACAAGTCATGGTTTAAACGTAATAGCTTATTAATTAAATAACTTGGTTAATTAATTAAACTATTGTGTGACAATCCGTCAATTTATGGTTTATATTTTATTCTCAATATTTATTTGAAAACATTATTTTAATGTAATAATATGAACTCACTTATTTTTGGGAAGAAATTTGGATTTACGTCTTGAAGTAGCATCGACTACGTCTAAACCGGAGGATTTTACGTTACGTGCTTACGTTTACATACACCGTTTTGGTGACAGTCCGACATTTAAGGAAATAAATTTATCCGTGAATATTATTTTGGGATTTTAATTTTGAGTTGGTTCATAAACTCACAAATTTACGAGAAGAGATTAGGACTTACGATTTTAATTTAACGTCCTTTACGACTAAACCGGAAACCTTAGGATTACGTATTTACGTTTTCGAACTCCGTTTTTTATGAGACAATTTTTATTAGATTCGTTTTGTGCCGTTGATTCATAATTTATAAAAACGTTTTTCGTAAAACGACCCTAGGGCACGCAAATCGAGGAAACTAGAATCGAGGAGTACCCGTAATTAAATGGGGATGAGACAAGATAAACTTGTCCCACCCCCACACATGGGACGGTTAACAAGTCTCTACAAACACCATTAGGTGTCAAAATTATAAGCCATGAGTAACACTTGTTAACTCTAGCTTAACTTGTAAGCAATACCTACATCAAAACCATCTAACTCAAACCACACACATTCATTTCTCCATGCAAAACACTCTCATCTCTCTCTCAACTCCATCTTGCCGTCCCACCACCACCACTAAACACCATCATCCTCAAAAATTTAACCATGAACTTAAGCTATGATCAACATATGTTGAAGCTTAGTTGAAGACTTGTTGATTGGAGGTGATTTTAACAACTAGCAAGGAGTTTTCAAAGGAGTCAAGGGCTGATTATCATCAAGGTGTTCATGTAGATGGGTGGTCTTGAAGATGGTCTTGGTTTATCACAAGTTTCTCCATCAAAATCAATGTCTTAAACACAACCTACATCATCTTGGTGGTATAAAGATTGTTCTTCCCATCCTTCTTTTTATTTTGATTATGTAATCATGTATTTTCTTTCCTATTGTATATGTATATGATGAATATATGATGATAAAAGTATTGTGTGGGGATTTGGTGTTGATAAACATGGGTAAAAAGATGAAAAACTATATGTAAAAATGGTTAATCTTGCTTAATTTAGTAGGCTGTATAAAAACAGTAAATAACCATATGATGAACTGATAAAATGGTATAGGTGAATTGATATACAGTGAGTATTGAGACTTGTACACATGTGAGAGTTGGCCATGCAATGGAATCATAAAAATGAGTGAGATATGATCAAAACAAGTTTAGAGTGCAAATCTGAGTACACTGTTTTGGACGAATTTTATAAAATACTTAGAGGCTGATTCAACAGTAGCCATAGGTGAGTTAAATGGAGCACATATCATGTAGTTTATGCTATAAAAATTTGGGCTTCTATCTCCATATAGAACTCTAGATATGGCTGTTTTGGTGAACATGAAACTAAAAATCAGATTTTGAAGAATTAATGTTTAATAGTATTATATAAGCACTCAAACTAATATAGAATAATATGTGAATTAAAACCCAGTAACTTATAAATTTTATTTATATAAATATGTATAAGGTTAAATAAATGGACACTTTATAAAAATGGTAGTTAAATAAGATTTATAAGTATAAAAACTATAAACATGATTTTTACGACTTTTCGGCTATAACCGTAAAATTAACGTTTTTCGCTAATTAAACTTAGACGATCAAACCCGTCTAATGTAAAGTTATTAAAAGTCATATACTGATATATAAGTACCTAATACAAGTAAAAACCGATAGAACCCGAACTATAAGACATATAGACATTAACGGGCCAAAGTAGCCTTATTGGACTATAAACCCGACTAGTTAGTAAAACACTTATAAAATTATTTATTGGGCTTAACCCACTTGGGCCCAACATGAAAAGTATAATACTGATAATAAAGGTGTAAAATGGACTAATATAAGTATTAGGCTTGTAATAGTCTTATTGGGCCTAAAACATGTAAATAAGTAAAACTAGTGTAACTAGTATAAAAGTTACCAACACATAAACACTATAATGAATGAGTAAAGATGTATAAACCCACTTGATCATCATCATATGTATAAAGTCATCATATATATACATAATTGTTATTTTGATAAAGTCATTGGACAAAAGTCTAAGACGAGTATGATTTTTCTAGGTTTCTGTGATTGAAGCACGTACCGTACATCCAAATCACCGATAACCGCCTTCCCACATCAACGTGAGTTCATAGCCTCACACTCTTTTAAATATTTTTATGAAATGTTTTATAAACCCGCGAGGGATATAACATGTTAGTTTTGATAAAATAGGACACCATTTGTCCCGATTGTTTGTTTATTGATTTGGACCCGAATGATTGTATGACCCGATGAATGATTATATGACACTATAGATGAAATGAAATGGATTATTAAAGCTAGGTTATGTCACTAAAAGTCCCATTAGCATGAATTGTGAACTACCGGGATTTGGTAGACGCTTATGCATATAATAGTACTATTTGGGGACGATCACCCCAGTTCGCGTCTTGACGGTTAATCCCCGTTGTGCCACATTGATTGGTAAGAGAATTTATGTATGAGAAGATTTACACAAGCGTGATTATTGTGCCGACACGCTAATTTAGATGGGCAAATTGAGTTTCGGGCTAGCTACCCGTTGTTTGTTGTAGTAAGGTAACAATGTCATGCGGCTTATAATAATCCAAGTAACGAAATACTGCTATACGCACAGAATTACGATATATCGCCTGACTAGCAATACGGGGTCTTACTATTGATATTATGTTTGTGTTTTGGTTTCACATAACCATATTCATATAACGGTTTTTATTTAACTTTATACAACGTTATAAAACGTATTGTTTGATGTTTTTACGACATTGGCTCGTATAATGATTTTTAAGGCAAAAGCCTATATTATGATTTTTGATAAGGATTTATATAAAGTGACTTTGGCTATTTTATGGCCTATTACAAAGATTTGTACAAACTGATTTTCGGTAATAATTTTATACCGATGTTATATTGATGGATTTCATTAAACTCTATGAATTCACTCGGCGTTTTCGCTGACCTTTTCTTTTAACATGTTTTATCTCAGGTACTTGAAGGTAATTCTCGGGAAGACAACAAGAATTCATGGCCCGCACTTAAATAATAATTTCCATTCAAATGCTTTGTAAAACCTGTATGAAATACAATGACTTGGAACCTATGTAAACTTGATATTTATGAATGGAAATGCTTTATTATTAAACGACGCGATTTTTAAGCGTTTTCTATGATGTGAGTAATGTGTTATCCCGTAACACCAACGAGTCTTCCGCTGTATTGAATTGTGTAAATTTGGGGGTGTTATAGTTTGGTACCAGAGCTCTCGTTATAGAGAACGAAAGATTTTTAAAACCAAGGTTTTGAATAAAACATTTCAAAATATTTTAACTATAAACATTTTTCTCAAAATGTCTAAAAATCTTTTGACTATAACGGTGCCGAAGAATTCCCGAGTTACCGACAAGGCCAGACTGAGAAGTGTTATTTTAATATATATATAACTTGGATTATATATATGATGTAATTTGATTACATGATTGTTTGATGATTATTTTGATATTTATACAACGTAGATTGTCACAAGGAACCCTAAATCTCCTAGTAAATTAATCGAAGCTATTCTCATAGGAATTCTAGCTATCCTAGATCTAAACCAAGTTGTGGATATTTATGATCCCAACAAATGGTTGATATTCGTAGAAATATAGATATTAGTTGATTGTGATATTGAAAAAGAATTGGCGAGATTAAATCTGATATCGATGTCATGACGATCTTTCCTTATAGAGTGGAGTTTGACAAAACGTTACCACCTAGAAAGATGTCATCTGATTTGTTGTCATCCAATTCTTAAATTGAAATCGAAAGGGTGAATGTTGCACTTGAGGCTGTCATTGGAACCATTACCCAAAAGCCTCATGCCACTAGTACCTTTCCGAGAAGTCTAATTGAATATATGAGTCATCTCATACTAGTGACTTATTTGATAACTATTGTTGAAAGAGCTATAGGATTAGAAATTAAGTGTTGATCATATCGAGCTTTTATTGCCCTTTTAAGGTTTAAAAATAAAGTTGAAGTATTGAGAAATGAAGTAGGATATCGAATTGAGTATAAAATTGGTTGAAACTTGAATAAAGTAAAATTTAACTTGTATGGAATATGAAATTGTTAAGAGGAAGTTGTTGAGTCCTGTGGTTGAATTATAAGGTTTTAATTGATTGTTGGTTCGTGTTAAGGGTTGTTCCTAGGCCATTGTCCAATGACGAGGATGCCCAGTGTCCAACAAATAAATTGAAGAAATCTTCTTCTGAATTGGGACCGATGGATCTTCCAGGACAGGTGGAACTCCCATGACTCATGTAGATTAGTATTCATTATGGTATCTTTTAAAAATCCCTAACTTAACTGAGACATCAGTTGGTAGGATGAGTTCTTGGAATTGTATGACATAGTGACACGTAATGTGTTACGGTACAATTTTGACTTGTTTGTGATTAATATACCTTTGATTGCTAAATCCTACATGTATCGATGTTATCTATCTTTTATTGCTTCATTCTAATGTTCGCATTAGTGATGCAACCATTGAACAAGTACTCATCTTGATTTGAGTTACGTTGTAGATTATTCTTTTTGAGTGCCATCGAGATCATGAACCTCATGATTATTTGGCTAAGCTCATTTCCTATTATATTGTAGTTAGTTCTTGGTGAACACCTTTTCATCACTCTTTTGCAGATCACTAATTGTTTTTATAAGTTAAAACAGTATTCCTTGAGAAAAATTGGGTTTTCATCACCATATGGATTATTTAAAGTGAGATTTATAAGTGATTGTTATCGAAATGAAGTTGTTTATAAAACACCTTGGAAAACATAATTGTTTTCATAACAAGGAAAATCTTTGTAAATTTATTTTTGATTCTTGTTTAAGAATTAAGCATGAAAATGTTTTTATTATAAACATGATGATAAAATTTTGACGAACTGAGTATTGCATCGTTAATCTTGAAATTGTATATAGTTGCGCCCCTACATACAATTTGGAATGGACCATGCAAGGTTGATTAGTAGTCACCATAAAACTAATGAATAAACACTACATTTTCTTTGAAGATTGTGAAAGATTAAATTTTATGAGATCTGCAAGAAGTGAAAAAAAAATAGGGACATAGTGTTAGGGACACCTACATATGTGCCCGTACCATTTATACTTCTGAATCGAATTTACTCATCTGTGGAACTTGTCTTATTTGACAATTGATATTCCCTTCTTGTCCAATTCTCCCGTGGTGAGATTCTTCTAAAAAGTATCTGATTACCTAGTGTTGATACCCGATTGGATGTATCGACGTTCCTATCATTTCTTTTGATTTGATTTCATTTGAATGACCTGGGTAACGATCTAAGGAGATTTCGAATGCGTACTCAAATTATGAAAACATGGGATATATTCATATTCGTTAAATGTTTTCGTTTGTATATGGTTTGAAATTCTGTCGCGTAGATTATGCGTTGACCTTACTCTTTTAAGGTTAGTCATGTCTCCAGATATCCTTGAATTTGTGAAAGATTATGAATTATTATTAGTCTTTTGAGAAATTCACATCTTATCGACGGCAATGAAACTGGAAAGTTAATAGTGCCAGTAGAATGGATTGATTGATTATGACATGACGATATTGTCTTAATTGATGGGAACTCGAGTAGAATTCCCCTAAAAAGATAAGATGTTGATTATCAAAAGTGATCTAAATAATTCTTGATAGATGACCATATCTTGCATTTAGACTTGAAATTATACCGTGAAGGGTTATGAACTAGTCATAGATATTATAATCTAGAAAGAACTTAATATGAATTTATTAAAAGATGTGTCTGTTATCTGAAACTTTAGGAGGTATTTGTTGATGAATTACCTAGACTTTCGCCATTAAGGCAAGTTGAATTTGGTATTGATTATATTCTCGGTGCTGCACCTGTGGCGTGTGCACTGTACGTCAGCACCATCTGAATTAAAGGAATTATCGTACAACTGAGAGAGTTGTCGGAGAAAGATTTTATTCTACCAAGCTCGTCATTATGAAGAGCTATGGTATTATCATTCCTTATATTTATTGATTACCGTGAACTAAGTAAATTGATGATTAAAATCTATATCCACTACCCAAGATGATAGATTGTTCGATCATTTACAAAGTTCTAGCGTATGTTTTAAAATTTTGATCCTCGGCATGGTTGTCATCAATTTCGCATCCGCGAAAAAGATTATCTATTCGAATCACTACATCCAGAACTTGTAATGAACATTATGAGTTTCACGTGATGTCGTTTGGATTGACTAATACACATGTAGCATCCATAAATTTGGTGAATCTCGTGTGTAGGCTGTAAATTGATAAATTCATGCTTGTGATCATTAAGGACCATTTGTTTATTTATAAGAATAAGAATTAGTTAATAATTATTTGTAGAATGCCCTGAGTCGGCCGAGTAGTGAAAACTTGTACCTTGAATATTTAACATGTGATGAAAGACTTAATCCTTTACATTATTTGACCGTGTGATTAATAGAAAATGGAATATATTGACTCTTCAAAAAAAATTGGAACCATTACAACTTTGGGTTTTACCAAAAAGAAAGTGCAAATGTGTTTTGACAAATGTTTTATCAAAAAGAACTTTTAAGGGATTATTCCCTTATACACAGAACATTTAACTAAACTCCTGTTTAGGGGTAAATGTTCGTGTATAGCTCAAGACAACCTAAGAGGGATTGAGGAAACCGTTTAAACCATGACTTGAAATTTGAAACGACATTTTTTGCTTTTCAACTAAGAAAATTTTGACCCAAAGTATAACCAAAGATTTTTCAAACATTTACGAATCTTATTAATTATTTTCGATAAATCAGGAAAAATCGTGTTAATTAAATTCAAATTTGTTTTGAACATTTTATTATAATTGGTCGAACTAAGAAATTTAAACTTTTAACGTTTACGTTTCATAAAAACTTAATATTTATTGTTAATTTACGTGTAATAATTATCGACGCTTTAAAACGTCGGATCAAGCAAAACTGATAAAAATAATAGTTGAGATAGAACTAAGACTTAGAAAATATGAAGGAATAATTTCTGAAAAAACACGGTCATGATATTTATTTCATCGAGGAAGGTGAATATAATTACTGACACATTATGTAGAAAAATATAAAGAACCAATTAGGACATGTTCCTTAATAATGAAGGTGCAAAATAAATTGCCGAACAATTTAAAAATAACTAATGTTTGTAAGAAGGATAATATAGATAATAAAAAGGGTTCGCGGCTAATGTGAACCATTAGAATTGAGAAGCCGATGGCGTTAAATGATTAAAAGGCCACTTGTGATTGTCTAAATATTAAGGATTGTGAGATATAGTTATGTTTGAAATCTTGTAAGTATAAGTATTTTATTCATGACATTTATGATTTAAAGTATCTTTATCTAAAGAAGTTATACTGATGGAAAATTTCGAAGGCAGACATCGCCTCATACATTAGTAAACGTCTAGCTATTGCAAAGGTCATCATCTGAATTTAATTTGATTTGGGTCATCGTCGACAGACTGACCAAATCTGCTAATATCATTCCTGTTAATGATAGATTCTTGATGAAGAAATTGACTCTTTATATTTAAAGTAGTGTGTAAACATGGTGTGCTTGTATCGATCATCTCTATCAAGATCCTCGCTTCGCATCGAATTTCTAGAGATTTGCTAAAAAGTCATTGAGAACGAATCTTGATGAGAGTACTGTGTACCACCCCAATCGAAGGGACGAGGTAAAGTAACGATACAAAATACTATAAGTGTTGTTTTATGTTTGAATGATTGACCTTTGGTAATGAACCGTATAATCGCTTTCTTTTGGAAAGATTATCATTGATGATTATCATATTAGGATCGAGATCGAATCTTGTGAGGATCTATATTAGAGCATCTGTAAGCAGGAGTTGGGACGAGGACACCCGACATACACGCTCTGTGAGTTGGACATGTCTTTTAGGTTTAAGGTTTCCTATGATGGCGAACCTAACCTTAAAAAATACTCGACCCGCGAGACCTGAAATAATTGTTGAAACTAGGATCTGATTATTGACTGCCGGTAGTGGGCATGAGGTTATGTGAATATGAAATGTAGATCTTGAAGTGCCAGATGGGTAGCGAAGTTATGCCAAAAATTTTAACCATGGAAAAATGAATTGATGATCTGAAAGATCATGGGATATAAGCCCCCGTTGTATGGGATCATTGAGATGATGTAAAAGATTGGTTTGAAAGGCATATAAGCTGGATCTACCCTAGGACTTCAAAGACTGCGTGAATTATGTTTAGTATATCGAACTTGATAAAATGTTTATCAAGTGAAAATTTGGATTCTTCTTGATAAAGTTTAGATCGGCGAAAAGTTGCATTCATCAGACACCCGTGAACATCATGGATAGAGAAAGTAAGTCAACATTTAGCCTGATCTTATTCCCGTAGTTATGTTTGATGAAACTCGCGCATTGTAATGGATTACACTTGAGAGAAAAGACCGAATGTGGAGGAAATACCCACATGGCTTTAACTCTATAAGAAGCGAGTAGTAAGATAAGATGATCTTTGAGGACAAAGATCCTATTTAGGGGTAAATGCTGTGACAATCCTTCAATTTATGGTTTATATTTTATTCTCAATATTTATTCGAAAACATTATTTTAATGTTATAATATGAACTCACTTATTTTTGGGAAGAAATTTGGATTTACGTCTTGAAGTAGCATCGACTACGACTAAACCGGAGGATTTTACGTTACGTGCTTACTTTTACATACACCGTTTTGGTGACAGTCCGACATTTCAGGAAATAAATTTATCCGTGAATATTATTTTGGGATTTTAATTTTGAGTTGGTTCATAAACTCACAAATTTACGAGAAGAGATTAGGACTTACGATTTTAATTTAACGTCCTTTACGACTAAACCGGAAACCTTAGGATTACGTATTTACGTTTTCGAACTCCGTTTTTGATGAGACAATTTTTATTAGATTCGTTTTGTGCCGTTGATTCATAATTTATAAAAACGTTTTTCGTAAAACGACCCTAGGGCACGCAAATCGAGGAAACTAGAATCGAGGAGTACCCGTAATTAAATGGGGATGAGACAAGATAAACTTGTCCCACCCCCACACATGGGACGGTTAACAAGTCTCTACAAACACCATTAGGTGTCAAAATTATAAGCCATGAGTAACACTTGTTAACTCTAGCTTAACTTGTAAGCAATACCTACATCAAAACCATCTAACTCAAACCACACACATTCATTTCTCCATGCAAAACACTCTCATCTCTCTCTCAACTCCATCTTGCCGTCCCACCACCACCACTAAACACCATCATCCTCAAAAATTTAACCATGAACTTAAGCTATGATCAACATATGTTGAAGCTTAGTTGAAGACTTGTTGATTGGAGGTGATTTTAACAACTAGCAAGGAGTTTTCAAATGAGTCAAGGTCTGATTATCATCAAGGTGTTCACGTAGATGGGTGGTCTTGAATATGGTCTTGGTTTATCACAAGTTTCTCCATCAAAATCCATGTCTTAAACACAACCTACATCATCTTGGTGGTATAAAGATTGTTCTTCCCATCCTTCTTTTTATTTTGATTATGTAATCATGTATTTTCTTTCCTATTGTATATTTATATGATGAATATATGATGATAAAAGTATTGTGTGGGGATTTGGTGTTGATAAACATGGGTAAAAAGATGAAAAACTATATGTAAAAATGGTTAATCTTGCTTAATTTAGTAGGCTGTATAAAAACAGTAAATAACCATATGATGAACTGATAAAATGGTATAGGTGAACTGATATACAGTGAGTATTGAGACTTGTACACATGTGAGAGTTGGCCATGAAATGGAATCATAAAAATGAGTGAGATATGATCAAAACAAGTTTAGAGTGCAAATCTGAGTACACTGTTTTGGACGAATTTTATAAAATACTTAGAGGCTGATTCAACAGTAGCCATAGGAGAGTTAAATGGAGCACATATCATGTAGTTTATGCCATAAAAATTTGGGCTTCTATCTCCATATAGAACTCTAGATATGGCTGGTTTGGTGAACATAAAACTAAAAATCAGATTTTGAAGAATTAATGTGTAATAGTATTATATAAGCACTCAAACTAATATAGAATAAAATGTGAATTAAAACCCGCTAACTTATAAATTTCATTTATATAAATATGTATAAGGTTAAATAAATGGACACTTTATAAAAATGGTAGTTAAATAAGATTTATAAGTATAAAAACTATAAACATGATTTTTACGACGTTTTCAGCTATTACCGTAAAATTAACGTTTTTGGCTAATTAAAACTTAGACGATCAAACCCGTCTAACGTAAAGTCTTTAAAAGTCATATACTGATATATAAGTACCTAATGCAAGTAAAAACCGATAGAACCCGAACTATAATACATATAGACATTAACGGGCCAAAGTAGCTTTATTGGACTATAAACCCGACTAGTTAGTAAAACACTTATAAAATTATTTATTGGGCTTAACCCACTTGGGCCCAACATGAAAAGTATAATACTGATAATAAAGGTGTAAAATGGACTAATATAAGTATTAGGCTTGTAATAGGCTTATTGGGCCTAAAACATGTAAATAAGTAAAACTAGTGTAACGAGTATAAAAGTTACCAACACATAACCACTATAATGAATGAGTAAAGATGTATAAACCCACTTGATCATCATCATATGTATAAAGTCATCATATATATACATAATTGTTATTTTGATAAAGTCATTGGATAAAAGTCTAAGACGAGTATTATTTGTCTAGGTTTCCGTGATTGAAGCACGTACCGTACATCCAAATCGCCGATAACCGCCTTCCCACATCAACGTGAGTTCATAGCCTCACACTCTTTTAAATATTTTTATGAAATGTTTTATAAACCCACGAGGGAGATAACATGTTAGTTTTGATAAAATAGGACAGCATTTGTCCCGATTGTTTGTTTATTGATTTGGACCCGAATGATTGTATGACCCGATGAATGATTATATGACCCGATAGATGAAATGAAATGGATTATTAAAGTTAGATTATGTCACTAAAAGTCCTATTAGCATGAATTGTGAACTACCAGGATTTGGTAGACGCTTATGCATATAATAGTACTATTTGGGGACGATCACCCCAGTTCGCGCCTTGACGGTTGATCCCCGTCGTGCCACATTGATTGGTAAGCGAATTTATGTATGAGAAGATTTACACAAGCGTGATTATTATGACGACACGCTAATTTAGATGGGCAAATTGAGTTTCGGGCTAACTACCCGTTGTTCGTTGTAGTAAGGTAACAATGTCATGCGGCTTATAATAATCCAAGTAACGAAATACTGCTATACGCACCGAATTACGATATATTGCCTGACTAGCTATACGGGGTCTTACTATTGATATTATGTTCGTGTTTTGGTTTCACATAACCATATTCATATAACGGTTTTTATTTAACTTTATACAACGTTATAAAACGTATTGTATGATGTTTTTACGACATTGGCTCGTATAATGATTTTTAAGGCAAAAGCCTATATTATGATTTTTGATAAGGATTTATATAAAATGACTTTGGCTATTTTATGGCCTATTATAAAGATTTGTACAAACTGATTTTCGGTAATAATTTTATACCGATGTTATATTGATGGATTTCATTAAACTCTATGAATTCACTCGGCGTTTTCGCTAACCTTTTCTTTTAACATGTTTTATCTCAGGTACTTGAAGGTAATTCTCGGGAAGACAACAAGAATTCATGGCCCGCACTTAAATAATAATTTCCATTCAAATGCTTTGTAAAACCTGTATGAAATACAATGACTTGGGACCTATGTAAACTTGATATTTATGAATGGAAATGCTTTATTATTAAACGACGTGATTTTTAAGCGTTGTCTATGATGTGAGTAATGTGCTATCCCGTAACACCAACGAGTCTTCCGTTGTATTGAATTGTGTAAATTTGGGGGTGTTACATATTGGTTATAAGAATTTAATTAAAAAAATACATGTTTTAATTAAATTAAGCTAAGTAAAATACCTTAGGTTATACATGAAATACTAATTTTAGTATTTAACCTAAGTCATGAATTTAATTAAACTAAATAGCCTAAGAAATAATTTAATTAAATATATTTCTGATTTTTAATATTTTCCCGGGTCCCGAACCCGTGTTTTAAAAATTAACCCGAGCCCGGACCCGGGGTCACATATAAGCCAAAACATATAAGCCGAAACAAACAGCCCTACCAGTGGCAATACCGGCTAGCCGGTTGCCACTGGTGGCTCTCGGTTCCCACTTCCGAGCCACGGGTGCCACTGTCGGCTCGGTTCCCACCGGTTGGCCACCGGTTCACACCGGTTCAGCTCGCCACTGCTTGTTTTGTTCGGTTCCCACTGTTAACCAAAACTCCCCACCGAGACCCTATTGGTCTCGGTTGGCACTCGATCCAAAACAAAACCACACCCCGACCTCGAGTCGGGGTCCCCTTGCGTGCGTCCGAGCCAAACCGACCAAGTCGAGCCCTTTGAGGGTCTCGGTGGTGGTGATGAAGACAAGCCGAGAGCCCCTTGGCTCTCGGTGGTGTCTCGGCCGAACCAAAACACGAACCAAACACCCCCTATTTCCATGTTTTAATTAATCCCATGTTTATTTTACTTGTTTTTATGATTAATTAAAATAAAACATGAATTCATAAGGAATTTAAAAAGAAAAGGAAGTGTTTTTTATTTACCGAACACGTGGAAGAAAAGATTAAGATCACGATCACGTACACATAAAGAATCAATAATCAAAATCGTCCAGTTTGTCCTTGCTGGTTTGATGTGGCCGGCGGCAAGAGAGGACAAGGGAGGCAAAGAGAACTTTTTTCTGTAACCTAAAATTATGATTAAGTTTTCCTGTGTTTTTACTTAACATGGGTTTTAAGTTGGGCCATGGGCCAAGCCCGCCTTCTCCTTCTCTCTTGTCTTAGCCGCGGCCTAAAGGGAGCCCACGAGGAACCCGTAGCCTTTTCCCGAGTTATACTTTACGTGATCGTTCATGTTTAATTATCGTGTATTTATATGTCGTGTACTTAACACATTTATAATATATACGTAATTACATGTTATTAAATATCGTGACACGTGAATTATATTATAAATGGAAAGTTTTAATTTTACCGTACTTTTGTATGTTCATTGTTCACGTGTACTGTTCATGGTATTTTAATGTGGGTTTTACAACTCTTCCCCTCTAAAAGAACAATTCGTCCTCGAATTGCAGAAAACATAAACTGAAAGAAAACATACCCAAATCAGAACTGGAAATGAGGGTAAGAAGTCCGTATAGACTCTTCCGTCTCCCAAGTGGCTTCCCGCTCAGGATGATCCCTCAAGAGGATTTTGACAAAAGGGATCGTCTTCCTCCGCATGACACGATCTTGTCGTTCAAGAACTCTCTCGGGTTCTTCGACATATGAAAGATCCTCTCGAATCTGATCAAGCGGATACTGGACTACATGGACTGGATGATAGTTATATCCTATAAGTAAGGACACATGGAACACGTTGTGAACGTGTGATAGCTGAGGCGGTAACGCTAAATGATATGACACTTTACCAACGCGTTCTATGATGTCGAACGGTCCGATGAAGCGAGGGCTGAGCTTCCCTATGATTCCAAAACATTTAACTCCTTGTGCAGGTGATACCTTGAGGAAAACGTGATCACCTACGTTGAAAGATACATCTCTACGACGTTTGTCAACATAGCTCTTCTGACGAGCACGTGCTTCCTGAAGCTTCGCCTTGGCGACGGCGACCTTCTCATTAGTCACCTCAATCATCTCTGGCCCCTCAAGCAGTCGTTCGCCCACCTGATCCCAGCAGATTGGGGCGCGACACTTCCTACCATACAACATCTCAAATAGAGCACACTTGATAATAGCGTGCCAGTTGTTGTTGTATGCAAACTCCACTAGAAATATATAATCATCCCAGCTTCCTAACCACTCTAGAGCACACGCCCGCAGCATGTCCTCCAATGTCTGAATGGTACGTTCCGACTGTCCGTCGGTCCGAGGATGAAAGACAGTGCTGAGCTTGAGTCTGATGCCCCAAGCACTCTGTAGACTCTTCCAGAAACATGATGTAAAACGGGGATCTCTGTCAGAGATGATTTCTGATGGAGTACCATACAGTCTCATGATATCCTTCTGAAAAGTGTCTGCTAATTTGCTGACCGGATGCTCCTTGCGGATTGGTAGAAAATGAGCAGATTTAGTCAACCTATCAATAATAACCTAGATAGCGTTGTTCTTCCTTTGAGTCACAGGGAGACAAGTAACAAAATCCATGGCGATTTTTTCCCACTTCCATGCTGGAATATTTAGTGGTTGTAGTAAACCACTAGCTCACTGGTGTTCGATCTTAACCTGTTGGCAGATCATACATTTAGAAACGAAGGTGGCAACATCTTGCTTCATACCACTCCACCAAAAATGTTGCTTGATGTCGTGGTACATCTTGGTAGAACCAGAATGTATGGTAAATAGAGAGCTGTGAGCTTCAGTCAGCACAACTTCCCTGAGTGTAGAGTCATCAGGAACCACTAGTCTAGTGCCCTGCCATAAAATACCGTCATTATCAACACAAAACTTCGTCTGCTGATCAAGGTTCTAAATGATAGCCCAAATCTCACCATCGTCCTTTTGAGCTTCCTTTATCCTATAATGTAAGTCTGGTTCCACTCTAAGATTCGCCCAGTAACCGTGTTGTCCTCGTACACAAAACTCAATATAAGTCATCTCTAGGTCACGGATGATCTCCTTCACAATCCAGATGCCAGAAATCATACCAGACCTTCTGCTTAGAGCATCTGCCACCACATTCTCCTTACCAGGATGGTACTGAATGTTGGTGTCGTAGTCTTTCAATAGCTCTAACCATCTCCTCTATCTCATGTTCAGTTCCTTATGGGTGAAGATGTACTTGAGACTCTTGTGATCGGTGAATATGTCACATGATTCACCATACAAATAATGTCTCCAGATCTTCAATGCGAATAAACCTGTTGCAAGCTCCAAATCATGAGTAGGATAGTTTTCTTCGTAAGGTTTCAGATGTCATGATGCGTATGCAATAACCTTCCCATGTTGCATGAGAACGCAACCTAAACCCTTTCCTAAAGCGTCACTATATATCTGAAATCCACCTGAGCCAGATGGGAGAGTAAGAATAGGTGCACTCACTAACTTCCGCTTCAGATCTTCAAAGCTCTTCTCTCGCTCTTCTGTCCAGACGAATTTCTCTCCTTTCCTCATCAGCTTAGTCAAAGGTAAGGCTAACCGTGAAAAGTTCTCTACAAACCTACGGTAGTATCCAGCTAAACCCATAAAACTTCTGACCTCAGTTGCAGATGTAGGTCTCGGCCATTTGGTGATAGATTCAACCTTTGTAGGATCCATAGTGATCCCTTCTGCAGATACAATATGGCCCAGAAATGCCACCTTGCTTAACCATAACTCATACTTGGAGAACTTGGCATACAACTGCTTCTGACAAAGAATCTACAAGACTATACGAAGGTGTTCCTCATGTTCCTCCTTGGATTTAGAGAAAATCAGGATGTCATCAACGAACACGATAACGAACTTGTCCAGAAACTCATGGAAGACACGGTTCATCAAATCCATGAAGACTTCTGGTGCATTTGTGAGTCCGAATGGCATGACTACGAACTCGTAGTACCCATAACGTGTACGGAAAGCAGTCTTATAGATATCCTTCTCTTTGACCCGTAACTGATGGTAGCCGGACCTCAGATCAATCTTAGAGAAATACTTGGCGCCCTGATGTTGATCGAAAAGGTCATCAATTCGCGATAAAGGATGACGATTCCTGATCGTGATCTTGTTTAGCTCACAATAGTCTATACACAAACGCATGATGCCGTCTTTCTTCTTCACAAACAGTACCGGTGCACCCCATGGCGATGCACTGGGACGGATGAAACCTCGTTCTAAAAGTTCCTACATGTGATCTTTTAGTTCTTTAAGCTCTATAGGAGTCATGCGGTAAGGAGCTTTGGAAATTGGCTTTGCACCTAGGATGAGCTCAATTCCAAACTCAACTTCACGAACAGGTGGTATGCCCAAAAGTTCATCAGGAAAGAAATCAGAAAATTCTGACACAATAGGATGATCTTGGATCGATGGAGACTCGGTAGTAATGTCATGAATATTGGCTATGAAGCCCTGGCAGCCGTGTGACAATAAAGCACGCGCCTCCATGGATGAAATAATTTGTATAGACCTCCCTGGCAGAAAACCTGGTGTATGTACTCTAGAGATTTAACATCACCGAAGATAACCCGATAAGTGTGACATTCTATCGTAGCCTGGTGTTTGGATAACTAGTCCATGCCCAAAATCAAGTCAAAATCGCACATGTCCAAAGGAAGTGCGTCAACTCTGCGGATTCTATCATCAAATTCTAGGAGAAGATCTATGTACACCTAAGTGATTCGTACAGAGTCCCTAGCTGGCGTGGAAATTCATAAGGCATTATCTAAGGGCACCCTAACACGTACAACAAAAGTAATGGATATGACTGAATGCGTCGCTCCAGTATCAAACAGAATGCATGCTGCCAAACCATTCATAAATAGATTTCCGGTGATGGTACCTGAAGTCTTGTTCACCTGATCTTTAGTAGTAGTGAACACGCGACCAGAAGTAGGAGGTGGCTTGGAGTCGGCATGTCTAGAGGTGCCTTCTATCTCACCCTGGCGACAGTCCTTCTACTGATGGCCTTGTTGGCCACACTTGAAACAACCACCAATACCTCAGCGACAAACACCAGAATGTCTGCGCGAACAAGTAGGACAGATAGGATGCGTGAATCCTCCAGCAGGCGTCCTAGTTATCTGAGAGCTTGTTTCAGGATTACATGCATGAGACATGATCATGGAACATAAACATGAATATATAGAAGGTTTAATAATTACCAGATGAGGTACAACGGTTAGGCTGTAAACCTCTACGGTCCTGATCCCTACCGTTGTTGTTGTTCCTGGATTAAAATCATTGGAATGTCAGAATACCATAACATAAGATAGTTTAACATGAAAGAAGGTTAATGTAGGACCTTTTGTTGTTCGAGTTATTAGCGTTGTTACGGTAATTATCAATACCGCTACGCCTCTCTGAACCAGAACGGTCGTTGGTCTGACTGTTTCCCTTAGATGCTTGCTGCTGAACGGCCGCAGGCTTACGATCGTCAGTCTTCTGCCTGAAATATAAAGTTGAACAGAGGATGATATGAAAATGAAAATACTTATGGAAATGAGTGGTTTACAATTGGTGATTGAAGATACCTCTTCACTGCTCTGTCATCACCAAACTCCTCTCATTCCTGAAGCATCTCAAGCTTATGGGCTGCATCGGCCACCTGTGCTACTGTAGTGAACGTAGCACAAACCAAACTGTTGGCAACCAAAGTATGAAGAGCCCAGCGAAACTTCTCAGCTTGCTCCTCAGCTGTACCAGCTACTGCTCCCAAGAAGCCAGCCAAACGGAGAAATCTCTGCATTAATTCGTTGTTATTCTCCCCAGCAACTTGTAGGATATTATGATAATCCCACTTAAGCTTCTCCTGTTCAGCATGTGGAAAGTACTAGTTAAGGAAGAGCTCCTTAAACTGGTCCCATGTCAGCAGTGCAACCCAATTGTCACCACCATTAGACTGCTTGACAGACTTCCACCACTACAGCACATCACCTTCAAACTTATAGCGAGCCAGTCTTGCCATAAAAATGCCGTCACAACCCATTGCATCAAATATCTTCTCGATGTGAGAAATCCAAGCCTCGGCCTCATTGGGGTTGTCAGTCTGCTCAAATGAACGGGGTCGCTGTTTGTTGAATCGCTCCAACCAAGTCATGAGAGTAACAGGTGGTGGTGGTGGTGGAGGATTGTTGTTGTTGTAGTGGTTTTCAGGATGAGGGTCATACTGAACGCCCTAAGCTTGAATTTCATCATGAACTTCGTCCCTGATTTCATTGCGAAGTTGGGGAAGGATGGCTTGCAAAGTTGCATTGACAGTTGCAGCCAACTCTTGAGCATTGCGTGTGTTCACCATCTGATAGTTTAAAAACAAAATGCAACATAAATGATAACTCTGAAATGAGATGAACATAAAACGCATGAACAATGTATAAATCAATGAAGCAGATTATAATGCATGAACAATTTAAAATGCATGATGCAGTTTATAAAAACTTTTATATGCGCGAAGGGTAAACGCCTATGGTCAGTTCACCCAAAACAAAAGACATAGCGAGGGGACGCCTACAGGTCGGTCCCAAAGTTAAAAGTTTCGATAAAAGCACATGCGACTAAATAGGGCTAGTCCTGTACCAACCATTACTTAGTCATAAACCTGCAACAATGATATGAATGCATGAAATCAATGAAAATGAATGAATGCATGAAAACCAACTATCAATTTTAGGAAGACGCTGGTGACTACCCATAAGTCACAGGCATGGTTCTAAAAGGCTCGCAAAGGCTTCACAATGACCTCGCAAAGGCGTAAGGCTCCACCTTCACGCCATGCTATAGGCCAAGGCGTGAGGTTAAGGCTTGACGTGCAATGAGAAGCAAAAAGTATCATAAGGTGTGATAAGTCATGATGGATCGAGGCTTTCTTCATTTTGATTTCGATAAAATCGATCTCTTTTATATAGAAATGAAAACAATTACATGTAAATATAGTTTTTTTACTTTAGTTTGTATGTAAGACGCTTTCGTAAACTTGATACATTTGAAATATGATATAAATACAAATAATTTATAAATATTTTCGTATTTTGTGTCGGCTTACTTCACTCCTTAAAAACGCAAAAGCTTCGCCTTAGCCGCTAAAGCTTGGGGCTTGATCATGTCGCCACGCCACGCCTCACGTTATTTAGAACCTTGGTCACAGGTCATGTTTTACAGAGCTACAGGTCAAAACCTTAGGCTCTGATACCATAATTGTAACACCTCATTTGTTAAGATGGAATGCTATAGTAAAATATGGCGTGTCATCAAAGCATGCAAGGTAAATGTCTAAACATTCATGACCATAAATAGAAATACCGGAATCAAACATCGGTAGTCTAAGTAACTCACACACAAGCAATATTAAGTACTGTAAATGAAAGGACTAAACAATGTCCAAATGAAGTAAAGTTTGAGAAAGTAGGAATAAATGCATAAGGTAAAAGAGGTCGGATAGCTTCCATCCGAATGCACATACTCTAGAGATCCTACTTGCGACCTTGGGTACCTGCCGTTTGGGAACATAGAAATAGAAAACGGCTGAGCATAACGCTCAGTGCACGGATATACAGCATAACATAAGGACATAAAGGAATGAAATCATATAAGGCATGTAAAGCATGAATTTACAGCGGAAATGAATAAGTCCTGGGAAAAACCTAGGCGTATAACATGTTAACTGGTTTTAGTTCTGAAAACATAGCTTATGTTACTTATGAAAATTTGTATTAGTTTAATATACCAAAAGCCAACATAGGTCATGAGGTCAACAACGTGTGTTGTCCCATAGATTACGTGATGATTAAACAAGAAAGAAAGGAAGAAGATAGATGAATTCTAGAGAGAGAAAGTAGTGAGAGAAAGTAGAGAGAATGGTTGGAACTTTTGGAGGATTAGATTAGTGAGAGAAAATGAAAATGACCAACAACCTTCCTAACATGCTAGGAAGGGTATTTATAGCCTTTGCCTACATGTGGCATAATGGGCTATATGATTATGGGTCGGGCTTTCCTTTTGGGCTTTGGTTACTTATGAATGAACCTTAGCTTAAAGTTAAGCCCGTAATACACGACTAACCTACTACCTATTACAACGTTCTAATATACGATACATAATAAACATATGACTGAGCATTCTTGTTTGACTCAATATTTTGAGGCGAACAGTCTCCCCCAATGAGAGGTCATTACCCTTTATGAGAGGTCATCACCCATTGTCATTTGAAATTTGTAGAGATTACTAATCTCGCCATATGAGTCTTGAACGTGTAATAGTAGTCTTTTTCTTCATGTTGTGATCTTTGAGCCTTTGTCGTTGTCTTTCGACTTTGTCTTTAATCTTGAGATCTTCAAATCATCCTTGACTTGTCTTTGCCATCTTGCGATCTTGTGTCTTCATCCACATGCTCACACTATTAATTGTTGAATATTTATTTAGGCATGAGTATGTGGTTTTGAATCTTTGACTTTGCTGAGTACACCGTGACGCCACCTTCTTGAGACGAAACATAGACACGGATTGAATGGATTTGAAATTCGTCCTAAATCGGTAGCGTTTTACCTCCGGTCGGCGAAGACCGTTATACGATATTAAATACCGTACTTGTGATTAGGTAGATTCAATTAAGAATCTTCTTGACAGGGTTTCGCGGCTGTACTAGCCGTTCTCTTTACTCGACCCTCTCAAAGCAAGACTGCGAACATAAAGAGTGAATCAATTGGATAAATATTCGCTTGATTAAAGTCGTCAATTCAAATTCCTGGAACAAGTGTGGTTCATAAAGAATCTTACCGTTGTTGCTTTCCAGTTGACACAAGCTTGATTCATTAGAATCTCACAAGTCACCTACCGTAGCGTTGTTTGAGGTTGACGCTAGAAGGATTACCATTCGTCACTGTGAATATTAATGAATATCACTCTGAATGTTCTGGCAAGACCATAAAGATATTGTGTAGAAACCTGAAACGAGTTTGAATCAATTAGAATCAAAACACTATTGCTTTTCAGTTTTTTTTACACATGTTCAATTCATAAAGAATCTTACATATGACCTATCGCAGTGCTGTTTGATGTTAACACTGGAAGGATTTCCACTCATCATTGTGAATACTAAGTAGTATCACTCTGAGTGTTCTAGCAATATCACAAGGATATAGCGTAGGACTCTCTTGTTCGTCATCAGTGTTTCCTAACGAGATTTGATTGATCTCTAGGCTCTAGACTCGATTTGTGCACTTTTAGTGGTTGGAGGCTGGAGCAGATGCCACCTATTCAATATCAACTATCTCGGAGTGAGAAAGTCAATAGACGTCATGTTGATCTCCGTGACAATAAAACAAACTTCTTTTGAGAGAAGCCTGAGTAGCTAGGGAGGGGTTGTGCATTACATCATTGGGTCCATGATCAGTTGTCTTCATGATGTGTTGACCCGGTTTCTGCCTAAGTTGTATGGAGGGCTTCTTTGTTTACACCCTTTATCCTTACATTTCTTTTTCATTCTTCAACCCCTTCAATGCTTACCAAGACATCATTACTAGCACCTTGTTGTAATTGTTCCAGTTCTACCATCAGTACTTAGTCGGCATTCAGCTACGTTCACATTCTACTCCATCTTTCCTAAGGACTTCTAATGATCTATTGGATTGTCCATGGGAAGATCCCTCCGGTTCTGGTTGGATCATAGGACTTAAACCTAACCACCCTTTTGACACCAATAACGTCGTGAATTAAAGATGTTGTGGGTATTTGATCGTAACCATGAAAACCACTTTAAATGTCTAACAAGGTGTTTGAAAAACATTTAACACCTTGATAGTTTTGTCGTTTCAGAAATGCTCCCCCTTCACATGTGTATCGATAATCGAAAGTGTTTCACACATGTAGGTAAGAGTTAAAGTGCTTGAGTCTTATATAAGATCACCTTTTAATTGCATTTTCTCCCCTATCTCTAATATATAAAATCTTTTGATATTAGAGATACCAAATTTGATTAAAATATATTTTGAAAAATAGTCTTGAAAATCTTCAGGAGAAAGATGTGTCAATCTTTGCATGAAGTTGAAATGCTCCCCCTCAAAAATTGATCCAATTGAATTGTCATTGTGAGGATGTGATCCATATTTCGCTTTTTGAGGATGGGAGTTTGTTGAACACATAATTTTTGAAAGATTTTGAATAATCATTGAAAAATTATTGAAAAAGTTGTGTTCAACACTTTTTGAAAAATCCTATTTCTTTTTGGCGAAGAGGTTTTTCTAAAGCATAAACTTGAGTTCATAGACTTTGAATGTCTTGACGAATCCACTCAAGTGTAAGAAGATTTCTCTTCTTTTGCTGAGGGTAAGAGCACAAAATCGTACACTCCCCCGTGAATATAGATCCGGGTTGCAATCTGAAAGTGATTACAAGCCATTGTATTGAGCTCAAAACGTTGAATGTTTTGTGACATGCTCAACCCAAAATAGATTGCTCTACCCGTTGTTGGAAAAATTTTCCAAAATAGACATTTTCCTTTATTAAAAGTAGAAATCACATGTTTTGAAAAATATTTACAACTTTCATTCGAGCTTTATGTACATACCCGTGTAGTTATTGAGCGACATTTCTAGGCACGTCTATATTATCGATAGTGAAAGACATGTCGAGAAGAATATTCTTGGATTTTCAAAGATTTTTAATTTTGTTTTTGGTTTTATATGTTTTATATATTTGTATTTTGCTTTTTCAAAGATATTTACAGGTTGATGTTTGATAGATAAATCAAGCAGGCACCTTTGCCAGAATCTTCAGGTATGCTGGAGTCAAATTTCTCATACCAATTTGCCTAACGAGGTACTCAAACCTATCTTTCGACAGAGCTTTCATAAACAAGTCCGCTAATTGGTAATCCGTTCCAACAAAGTATAGTTCAACGACACCTCTTTCAACTTGTTCCTTTATGAAGTGATATCAGACATCAATGTGCTTCGTGCGGGAATGCTGTACCGGATTGCAGGAGATGGCTATGGCCGACTTTGAGTCACAGTACATAGGTAATTTATCAAAGTGGAAGCCATAATCCGTGAGTTGTGTTGATTGTGGTATATTTAGATAACTTGCTTTAGGAAAAACAAGCAACTAAATATGAGCGGTAAGTATTAACGAGTGATTTAGGAAAACCACAAGTAATGACCCTCAATCAAATAAAGAGAAGAGAAAGTTCGTTTCCCAAGGAGGTATATGTGTTGTGAATTAACTTGTATGTATTTGAGATTAATATTGAGAAGATGGACGACGGTTTCGTGAAAATTACACTATGACGTAAAAAAACGTAAACGTAAAGCCGTAGAAAAACCACAAAAATTAAAAATTATCTAAAACCAAAAACAAAATCAAGAAAAGATTAAAAAGACTAAAAACAAGTCTAAAATAATATAAATAAAGTTAAAAATCCAATAAAGATATTTTAAAACCTTTTATTAATTAATATTTAATTTTAAATGCTAATTAAAGCCCTAAAATTAAATATAACTAATTCAAATGTCTAAAATATGATTTTATTGAACTAATACTTAACTTATATTATTAGAAGACTAAAAAGTAATTTTCTAAAAATTAAAACCTATTAAAACTATTTTTAAAACTCTAAAAATGATTAAAAATGATTAAAAACTAATTAAACTTAAAATAATTATAAAAATAAATCTAAAAGCTATAAAATTATTCTAAAAATGGAAAAGGTCTTAATTATTGCTAAAGAACCTAAGAAAAATGAAAAAGAAATAAAAATAAAATTTTGAAATTTTAATATTAAAATAATATTAAAATAATGCTAAAAATAAAAAGTTACTAAAATTAATTCTAAAAAATTTCTAAAAATTCTAAATAATATAATTAAGAGAAAAACACTAATTAGAGCTCCTAAAACCTTTTTGATAATTTTATAAAAATCCTTAAAGTTTATAAAAAACCTTAAAATATTATAAAATTAAAAATTAAAGTTTCTAAAACCTAAACTAGATGTAAACCTCAAAATAATATTTTAAAAACTAAAAATAATTTTTCCCTAATTTAAATCTACTTTTTACTATTTTTTATTGATTTATTAAAAACCGGGTATAAAATAAATCCTAGAAAATTAATAAATAAATGGAAAAATACGAAACCAAGTTTGAAAAATCTATAAACCTACAACTATCCTAAGAAAAATAAGAAAAACAAAATAAGTCAAACAAATAAGCTGAAAATGAGGGAAAAAGCTACGGCTTATTTAAACAAGCTAGAAACCAAATTACCTTAAGTTTAAAACCACACAACCTCTTACCAGTCAAAGTCCCTAGGGCAACGGTAAGAGGTGTGTGTTGTGAGCGAGAGGTCGTGGGATCGAGGTGTGCTAACCCCCCTTTTTACACGTTTACTTTTTTTTATTTTAACTTTTACAAACCAAACTGACACTTCTTGTTATGCTCTAAACACGAATCCAACTCTTTTTATTTAAAGATTAAGCCAATTTTAAATCCAAAAACGTGACAGACTTGAAACTGATGAACACAAGCTTTTGTGTTCTTTGCTTTGATGAATCTAGCCAAGAGGACTTGACTAAGTGGCTTATTTGATATAGCTTTTGGAACAAGGGGGCACCCTTGTGCTTATTTAAGCACAAGGAGTCAGTCAACAAGCAAGAATAAGCAATTAGCACCCAAAGATAAGCAATCAAAGCACAACAGGCCTATGCAATGTTTCTGTGACAGATTATATAGGTCTGGTGGTTTATTAGCCTATATCTTGCAAACTAATGATTTCTAAATGCTCAAACTTAGCATACAAACTCAACAAACAATACACAAGACAAATCAAACCCTGAATTACTCTATAACTTCACAGAATGCAAGAATCAAGCTCCAAAAATCATAAAAATAGGCAGAATATGACTTATGCAGATTTTCATCTTACTTTTTACTTTTTTAACACACCAATTAACTTCCAATTTGTTCTAAACTAGTTACCAACTAACTACTAACCTAGCTTAACCTTAATCAATAACCCTAACACGTTTTAATAACCAAACTAAAAACTATTGCCCTGCTAATCCTTGTAGCCAAACACCCTGTTAAATACTTGAAAACCAACTTTTTCACATCAAAACCTTACTAAACCTATTCAAACTGATCCTAATGGTATCTAACATGCAAATCAACACAAATGAACACTGATCAAGCAACTTAAACACACAATAGCATAAAACCAAATAAGATCATACAAGCAACAACTTTCTGAGATTTTTCAAAAGAAAAAGGAAGTTACCTCAAGGGCTTACATCCAAGCCCTTGGTGGATGCACATCCACCTCCTTATGCACCCGGGTGCATGCAGATCAAAAATCAACTCAATCCACCTGCTTAAATCAAAACAAAGGAAGAACAAACAAGCAATAATATATTATTACTGATTTCTTTCTTTTCTTCTTAAAATCTTTTTCAAAAACTTTTCAACCTTATCAAACACGTTTTGATAACACTAAATCACTGATTACTTAACTTCTTAACACCAAAACCTGAAAATCAAATCCTTACCAAGAACTCAATTTTCAGAAACCTTAAAATAACTTTGAAAATCAAAGTTACTTAACCAAATACAAAAATGGAACTCAGAATCAAGCTTTCACACTTCACACAACTTTTAAAAACAATAAAAAGGCATTACACTTGAATAAATCAAAAACCAAACTTTTATTTCTTTAAAAAGGAATTACAAGGAGAAAAGCTTGAAACTGGAACAAAAAGGAGTGGACATGCCCATCTCCTATTTATACTACTCTAGAATGAAGAAATTACAAACCCTAATACAAGAAAAATCCCTAATCTACCCTTAAAAGCTTCTAGACGAATTTGGTGATTCAAGCTGTCCTTTTTGATCTCATCCATTCATTTTTGCTTTGGGAGGAAGCAAATCATCTTATCCATTGATTGGGGACACGTCATTTGCCTTGGAGACCAAGTTGTAATGTGATTGGAGGAGAGGGAATTGGGGGTAGGGGTCCACATGCGTGGTATTGGCGATTTTATGCGTGGGAAGGGTTTTGGGGTGTGGGAATTACACGTGTGCCAAGTGAATTGGTTTTTAACCCCGTTTAAGTGGAGGTAAAATCTGGGTGGGTAAAGGATGAACAGTAACTTTGTTCAATCCGTTTTTAGGGGAAAAGGTAGTGTTAGGCGGGTGTTTTGTTTAAATCTTTCCACTTGCACACATTTGGTCCTTATCCTTTGGTTTTTTTGGCATATCAAGTTTTAAGCCCTAAAACTGATTTCTCCTTTGTAAACAACTTTCCATCTTTTACATTTTTGGCACCAACTTTTCCCAAAATGTTTCAAAGGACCATTTTTGCCATTTTGTGATATTTCAAGGGCTGATCTTGGACAATGATGATCTTCAAAGGTCTTCAATGTGTCTTTCACTTTATGAGGGACCATAATTGGCAATTTGAAATTGTTGAGGGACTAATCTTGCCATTTCTTCAAAGTTGAAGGACCTTTTTGCAATTTTGACAAACTTAAGGGACCAAACTTGTAATTATTAATATACAAGGGTTTTAAGTGTCATTTCTTCATTTTTGGAGGATCAATCTTGTTTTGTCTTCAAGTCTTCAAGGGTATTTGATGAAAATTCTATGATTAGGGCCCGGTTCTTTGTACGGCTTCGTTTCTCGTGTTCGTTTTTTTCCTTGTATCTTGTGATCTTTTGTCTTTTTCACGATATCCATACCTAAAATACACAAGTAAACAAACACAAGCATATATATGGTATTTTATGACATTTTATGCATTTAAAGCCCGAAAAGAACGATGAGATCATGTATAAATGCCATCTCATCACTCCCCCATACTAAGCCATTGTTGTGCCCTCACGCAATGCTAGAATAAAGTATCTAAGCATCACCAAAGTTCAATTTTATTAACCTTTATTGAAGAGTAAAAGACTTGCAACATACTACGAGAATGTGTAAAGACATAATGTATGATTTTCATCACCAAAAGGTGACTTTTAGGGTCAAAGAATAGAAACAAGTCAATGTCCCTTAGAGTAAATTTCGTCATCCTTGATTGTCATACATTCCATGCTAAGTGCAAAAACAAGATCATTGTTGGTACAAGTCACAATGCTAACACTACTCATACGTCCAAATTGTGTAATACTTTTTCTCCCCGCAATCCTAGTTATTATAAAAGGAAATGGGTTACTAGCATTTTTTATCTATTTGTCATGGATCACAAGTGATTCATATTGACTTATTTGAGTAGTTATTAGTCCGAAAGCAAAGTAGCACGATTTGATCAATAGTTAGCCGAAGGACAAAATCTTTTAAAACGGCTTCTCGTGTATCTCCTTAAGTTCATATCTTGGCATAACTCGTTTCACGATTTGAGACCTTTCTCGGACCGATATTTGGCATGTACTTCATACTTCAAATCTTGGGAAGACGTTCTTGAAATTATGGTCTTCTCTTCATATATTTGGAATTTCTTCACTTGACGTTTTTGAGAGATTCTTCATATAGGACCACGACTTCATCATTTTTCTTCAATCTTTACTTTGGATTTTGATATACAACGATCCGCCTCCTTTTCGGACTTGGATATATTCATCCTCATACCTTGTTAGGGTCTTTTTGGATGGACTTTCTCCATTCTTTAGGGGAGTAATAGCTTCTCGTCGTGTGTCTCGATCCTTCATATTGATTTTGGAATAATGATACTTCACATCATCTTTGGATCTTTAGCAAAAATAGAGCTCCTCATGCCTTTTTAGGGCCTTTTTGGATGATCGCCAATCTTCGCGTCCCGCTTCAATAAGTTATGCCTTGGCTATGAACTCTATTCAACCCCGAGCAACTTTTAAACGATCTTGCGCTAGAGGCTAAGTAACCTTTCAAATCGTACGACCTTACTTATTGCAATTATGTTTTATTCCTAATGCATTGATCTTATGGGAAGAAAAAGCCACAATTAAAAACATATGAGTTTTTGAAAGAACACTTTCATGTTCTACGTTTAGCATGATCACTTGTCTAACTCTATCATTTCTCGTTCTTCACTATATAAAGACCTCTAATTAAAGAGACTCGTGAATACTTAGCCATGCAAGTCAAAATTAAGCCAAATTTGGATTAGATTTCATTAAGACTATATCAAATCAAAGTTTTGGGTTTTCAAGCCACCTATAGGATCTTGCACTTTCTTGGACTTTTTCAAGTTTAGAGAATGCGTTTTAAAGTTCCCTTGATAAGTAACTTTCTAGAATCAATTATAGGAACTTGCGAAAAGTTCTTGTTCTTAACCCGAATGAATTAAGACTTTCGCGTTTTAAAGCTCCCTATATAAAAGTCTAGCAAAACTTGAATTGAGCGGGTTAAGGAATGTAAATGGCTCCAAATGCCCATCAAGTCAAAAATTAACTCTTATTCTACCCATCGGAAAATATACATTCGTGTCTTAAAAACACTTATGAAAACTAAGAAAAATTTTAAAATTTGGCCATTTTTAGCCTTATTAGCAAAACAAAACATTGAAAGTTGGAAAACATGAGGGCGTAGCAAAGCAAGTACCTATTCACCCCCCCATACTAAAAGTAAACATTGTCCTCAATGTTTCGAGTCTAAAGGTGGAGCACCCCCATACTAGAGACGAAGAGTCGAATGCTTAGGATCTAGCATGGAAAGGGTGATCAACAATATATCTAAAGCCGTTTATTAATTATGCTAAAAGATAATTGTTAGAACAATAAAGGATATGTCATGGATTCGTGAAAAACTTCTTCAAACGAACGATGGAGGCTCACGTAAACGAACACGAGAGTCTTCAATCGTAGATGATGATGATCTAGATAACACAATCATAAACAACCACGAGACAACGAGTTGGAAGGGTACAAGTCCCCTTATTAGTGAATAATAAAAGATAAGCATGGGATCTCCCCCACGAGGCACCTCGTTTTTGATTACCGAGTCATGAGCTCGACTCGATCCCCTCAATGTTAACATTTAGGGAAATTCATGGTGTGGTCAATTTTTGATGGGGCTTACATGATAAACAAGGCCCAAAAAGCAACCGGTATAAAGGACTAAGTCCTTAGATGATGCAAAATACCGGGGTCGAAGATGGCGTTCTCGTTTCCATTGGAAAAACAAATTAACACCACTCCAACATGTGCCATAAACTCAAAGAGTTTGAAGAAAATAGATGAGAAATAGAAGGGTGAGACAATTGGTAAGACAAATGTTTGAGCTACTCGAGGTAGACTCGCACCAAGCAAATAGATATAGTTTCCATTTATTGCATCGGTGGAAGACCGAGATTTCCCTTTACATGAAATTCCGGGATCGAATATCTCGTCCTCGGTGGACAAGGATGAGGGAACATAAGGGGCTTCCCCCATACTAGAACCACACAAAGCATCGTCAAAAGGAGTAGACGAGTTTGTAGCACTCAAATCACGCGGTGATGACGGAGTTAGATTTGTAGAAAAATCAATTAAATCACATTTAAGATCTTTTCCTTTTTTATCTTCTAAACTCTCCTTATGAAAACCCTTTTTGATTATGTCAAAAATATTCGGTGTTTCTAAGACGATGTTAGTTACACTAAAAATTCTCACATTTTGAAACCGTTTTGGTTTTGGTGGTGGCAAGTTCTCAAAACGTTTATCGACGAAGAAAACTTCCCCATCGGGGCCAACATATTCATCATCCGAAAGATCTTCCGTAGAAACCGGCAATTTATCAACATTTTTCAAGAATGAATGTTCGAGGTGAGGCGAAGGATTTTTCGATTCAAGTATTGATGGTTTCTTCTTTGTAGGCTTTACACTCATAACCTCCACCGGCGGAGGAAATGGTAAATTGTTTTTGGCGACATTCCCTAAAACTCTTGGTGAAAATTCTTTGCAAACGACATTGGTCGAGTCACCATGGTTTAAAGTTGCAATAGAATAGACATGAGAAAGATTGGAGTTTTGCGTTGCATTGATGACAAGTTCTTCTTCATTGAAACGAAGGGTGATTTTTCGAGCATGAACATCGATAAGTGCTCGTGATGTATCCAAAAATGAACGACCCAAAATGAGAGGAACTTTTCGATTAATAGGAATGTCTACAACGATAAAGTCAACGGGATAGTAAAATTTTCCGACTTTAACAAAAACGTCCTCGGCTACTCCACATGCCATGATCGTAGAATGATCGGCCATCTCGATGGACATGTTCGAAGGAGTAAGAGCCGGAAGCGAAAGCGATTTGAAAATCTCGAGAGGCATTAAATTAATACTAGCACCAAGATCGGCCAAGGCGTAGCATTCCTCCATATCTTGAATAGCACACGGAATCAAAAATTTACCGGGATCACCGACTTTTTGTGGTATGCGGCTAAGAAAAACCGATGAACAACTAGACGATTGTTGTAACTTTTCTTTGTTGTTTAGCATACTTTTGAAGTTTGCGGCGAATCAAGGCATCATGACTAAGGCATCGGCAAAACTTATGTTAAAATGCAAATCACGAAACATTTTCATAAATAGCTCAAATTGATAATTGTTTCGTTCTTGTGCTTTTTCTTTGTTACGTCTCGAAGGGTAAGGTAAAGGTGGTGTGGGTTGGTCATTAGGCAACGGCCTTGGAAACTCGGGTTCCACAATTGGTATCGGTGTAACCGTAGGTGTGGTTTGAGCGGTACTTCGTGGGATTGTAATATGCTCCTTTTCGACCATCACCTCGGGTTCTTTCTCGATTTCCTTCTCCGTAGAAGTACTTGGACGAGAGATTGGTTCCTTGAAAGTTTTACCACTTCGTGTAGTAATAACCTTCATTTCTCCCCTCGGGTTGTTAATGGTATCACTAGGAAGACCACCCGAAGAAGAGGGCTTACACATGATTGCTTCAAACATCTTAGCCATTCGGTCCTCAAATTTTGATTGCCTAGCATCCGCTTTTAATAACTCTTGCTTAATCTCATGTTGTCCTAATTCCATCTTTTGTTGGTTTTGTTGAAGACGTTGGACATTTCCTTCCATTTTGTTTGCATGAGTTTTAAGTTCATTAGCAAGTTCATTTTTAAGCTCGTTTTTCAACTCGGATCTTAAGCTAATCATCTCACGTTGCATATTATCAAATTTAGCATCATTTGCTTTTGCATAATCCAAAAATTCTCCTTGCAAATTTTTCGTGTGAGCATTTTGAAAACCTTGTGTAGTGTTTTGAAAATCACGGTTTTGGTTTTGATTAGAGATTTGTCCATTCCCACTTTGATAATTCCCTTTGTTGTAATTGCGTGTGTTGCCTTGGTAATTACCTTGGTTGTTGTTTCGATAATTATTAGTATTTTGGTTTGGTGGAGCTTGATTTTGGCGGGAACCTTGGCCGTTTTGGTTATAAGTTCCCGTTGCTACATAAGCACTCGAAGTGTTACCATCCGCGGTAATGCACTCGGAAAGATCATGAGCTCCTCCACACGATAAACAACTCTTAGCAACCGCTTTAACCGAAGCGGAATTGGAAGCTTCTTGAGCCTTCCAATAGGACATTAGATTAGCAAATCTATCAAAAAACCGATTTTCCTCATTAGCTTCATCATGTAAGGCGTTAATGCTACGAGACGATTGTGACGAAGATGACGAACCCATATTGGCAACACTCGGTGTGTTACGAGGGCTATAAACCTTAGATCGATTTTCAATGATTTGTAAAGCCTCATTTGTCGTCTTGCACAAAAAATTACCACCCGCGGCGGCATTCAAATAATCTCGTTCATGATCATTAAGCCCATTATAAAAAGTATCCACTTGATGCAATTCCGAAAAATCATGGTGAGGACATTCATGTAACATCTCTTTAAATCGTTCCCATGCCATTGAAAAACTTTCATTATTACGTTGCACAAATCGTGAAATCTCATTTTTTAAGTGTGTTGTTTTAGATGGTGGAAAAAACTTGTTCACAAACTTAGAAACGAGATCGGCCCATGTCAAAATCGAATTTGGCGGTTCTTTCTCGAGCCAAATTTTTGCGGGTCCATCCAACGAGTATGGAAACAACATCATCTTAATGGCGTCATGTGGAACATCTTTGAATTTGCTAGTAGCGGTGAGACGGTTGAAATTCCTAATATGGTAATGCGGGTTGTCTTTCTCGTGACCTCTAAACTTGTTTGCTTGCAACATAGACATTAAACCCGTCTTAATCTCGAAATTCTCCGCAAGGATGGCGGGAATAACAATAGCCTCTCCAAAACCCTCGGTGGGTGCTTGTAGCAACTCCATCATAGTACGATTAGCCATGACGACTTCTTGTTCTATAATAGGTTCAACAATTGGAGGTTCTTCAACAATCAACGATCCTTGATTTGCTTGCTTTTGAAGACGTTTACGAGCTCGTTTAGCTTGATTACGAGTGATCATAAACTACACGAAGAATGGGAGGTGAGCAAAGAAGATTCTTTTTGGTTGTTTTGTGGATTTTCAAATTTTTTTGTGTTTTTGATGATATTTAGTTTTTTTGGATTTTGGTGTATCTTCGTAGACAACAATCTACAAAATCTCTCCTCGAATCAAACTCTTGATTAAAGAAGCCTCAAAGGAATGAAAACGATCACGTGGAGTGAACGTCTTCTAATGACTTTAGAACTTTGGTGAAAACCAAATTGTTCACGAGGGTTTAATCACAAAGAAACCAAGCAAATATAGTATACGTAATAATACTTTGGGCGGCAAAACCCTCGATTAGCCTTCAATCTCAAAATACTCACAAGCAAGCGGGGAAACGAGGCGGCGCGAAGCACTTAAGAGCCTTTTTCCTTAGGGTATATTTTATAATACCCGCCTTATACCCACCTTATAGTTTGTATTTTTCAAAATCGAGCTTCACGAAAGTATTTATCTATTTTTGCCTTTTCTTTTTGTTTGAGATTCGAATACAATAATTAGGAGATCAAATCCCAATTAAGGTTGTGTTTTCACACTTTTGGAGATATTGTATTTTGATTGTGATACTTAATACAATATATTAATAATATTTGTACAAGAAAAACCAAGAAAACCGATAATACGTGTTAAGGGAGTTCCACTTAACACAAATACTATTATGGATAATATCAAAAACAAAAGCTTCCAAATTAAAGCACAACACACCTCCCCGGCAGCGGCGCCAAAATGATTGTGGTATATTTAGATAACTTGCTTTAGGAAAAACAAGCAACTAAATATGAGCGGTAAGTATTAACGAGTGATTTAGGAAAACCACAAGTAATGACCCTCAATCAAATAAAGAGAAGAGAAAGTTCGTTTCCCAATGAGGTATATGTGTTGTGAATTAACTTGTATGTATTTGAGATTAATATTGAGAAGATGGACGACGGTTTCGTGAAAATTACACTATGACGTAAAAAACGTAAACGTAAAGCCGTAGAAAAACCACAAAAATTAAAAATTATCTAAAACCAAAAACAAAATCAAGAAAAGATTAAAAAGACTAAAAACAAGTCTAAAATAATATAAATAAAGTTAAAAATCCAATAAAGATATTTTAAAACCTTTTATTAATTAATATTTAATTTTAAATGCTAATTAAAGCCCTAAAATTAAATATAACTAATTCAAATGTCTAAAATATGATTTTATTGAACTAATACTTAACTTATATTATTAGAAGACTAAAAAGTAATTTTCTAAAAATTAAAACCTATTAAAACTATTTTTAAAACTCTAAAAATGATTAAAAATGATTAAAAACTAATTAAACTTAAAATAATTATAAAAATAAATCTAAAAGCTATAAAATTATTCTAAAAATGGAAAAGGTCTTAATTATTGCTAAAGAACCTAAGAAAAATGAAAAAGAAATAAAAATAAAATTTTGAAATTTTAATATTAAAATAATATTAAAATAATGCTAAAAATAAAAAGTTACTAAAATTAATTCTAAAAAATTTCTAAAAATTCTAAATAATATAATTAAGAGAAAAACACTAATTAGAGCTCCTAAAACCTTTTTGATAATTTTATAAAAATCCTTAAAGTTTATAAAAAACCTTAAAATATTATAAAATTAAAAATTAAAGTTTCTAAAACCTAAACTAGATGTAAACCTCAAAATAATATTTTAAAAACTAAAAATAATTTTTCCCTAATTTAAATCTACTTTTTACTATTTTTTATTGATTTATTAAAAACCGGGTATAAAATAAATCCTAGAAAATTAATAAATAAATGGAAAAATACGAAACCAAGTTTGAAAAATCTATAAACCTACAACTATCCTAAGAAAAATAAGAAAAACAAAATAAGTCAAACAAATAAGCTGAAAATGAGGGAAAAAGCTACGGCTTATTTAAACAAGCTAGAAACCAAATTACCTTAAGTTTAAAACCACACAACCTCTTACCAGTCAAAGTCCCTAGGGCAACGGTAAGAGGTGTGTGTTGTGAGCGAGAGGTCGTGGGATCGAGGTGTGCTAACCCCCCTTTTTACACGTTTACTTTTTTTTTTTTTTTAACTTTTACAAACCAAACTGACACTTCTTGTTATGCTCTAAACACGAATCCAACTCTTTTTATTTAAAGATTAAGCCAATTTTAAATCCAAAAACGTGACAGACTTGAAACTGATGAACACAAGCTTTTGTGTTCTTTGCTTTGATGAATCTAGCCAAGAGGACTTGACTAAGTGGCTTATTTGATATAGCTTTTGGAACAAGGGGGCACCCTTGTGCTTATTTAAGCACAAGGAGTCAGTCAACAAGCAAGAATAAGCAATTAGCACCCAAAGATAAGCAATCAAAGCACAACAGGCCTATGCAATGTTTCTGTGACAGATTATATAGGTCTGGTGGTTTATTAGCCTATATCTTGCAAACTAATGATTTCTAAATGCTCAAACTTAGCATACAAACTCAACAAACAATACACAAGACAAATCAAACCCTGAATTACTCTATAACTTCACAGAATGCAAGAATCAAGCTCCAAAAATCATAAAAATAGGCAGAATATGACTTATGCAGATTTTCATCTTACTTTTTACTTTTTTAACACACCAATTAACTTCCAATTTGTTCTAAACTAGTTACCAACTAACTACTAACCTAGCTTAACCTTAATCAATAACCCTAACACGTTTTAATAACCAAACTAAAAACTATTGCCCTGCTAATCCTTGTAGCCAAACACCCTGTTAAATACTTGAAAACCAACTTTTTCACATCAAAACCTTACTAAACCTATTCAAACTGATCCTAATGGTATCTAACATGCAAATCAACACAAATGAACACTGATCAAGCAACTTAAACACACAATAGCATAAAACCAAATAAGATCATACAAGCAACAACTTTCTGAGATTTTTCAAAAGAAAAAGGAAGTTACCTCAAGGGCTTACATCCAAGCCCTTGGTGGATGCACATCCACCTCCTTATGCACCCGGGTGCATGCAGATCAAAAATCAACTCAATCCACCTGCTTAAATCAAAACAAAGGAAGAACAAACAAGCAATAATATATTATTACTGATTTCTTTCTTTTCTTCTTAAAATCTTTTTCAAAAACTTTTCAACCTTATCAAACACGTTTTGATAACACTAAATCACTGATTACTTAACTTCTAACACCAAAACCTGAAAATCAAATCCTTACCAAGAACTCAATTTTCAGAAACCTTAAAATAACTTTGAAAATCAAAGTTACTTAACCAAATACAAAAATGGAACTCAGAATCAAGCTTTCACACTTCACACAACTTTTAAAAACAATAAAAAGGCATTACACTTGAATAAATCAAAAACCAAACTTTTATTTCTTTAAAAAGGAATTACAAGGAGAAAAGCTTGAAACTGGAACAAAAAGGAGTGGACATGCCCATCTCCTATTTATACTACTCTAGAATGAAGAAATTACAAACCCTAATACAAGAAAAATCCCTAATCTACCCTTAAAAGCTTCTAGACGAATTTGGTGATTCAAGCTGTCCTTTTTGATCTCATCCATTCATTTTTGCTTTGGGAGGAAGCAAATCATCTTATCCATTGATTGGGGACACGTCATTTGCCTTGGAGACCAAGTTGTAATGTGATTGGAGGAGAGGGAATTGGGGGTAGGGGTCCACATGCGTGGTATTGGCGATTTTATGCGTGGGAAGGGTTTTGGGGTGTGGGAATTTCACGTGTGCCAAGTGAATTGGTTTTTAACCCCGTTTAAGTGGAGGTAAAATCTGGGTGGGTAAAGGATGAACAGTAACTTTGTTCAATCCGTTTTTAGGGGAAAAGGTAGTGTTAGGCGGGTGTTTTGTTTAAATCTTTCCACTTGCACACATTTGGTCCTTATCCTTTGGTTTTTTTGGCATATCAAGTTTTAAGCCCTAAAACTGATTTCTCCTTTGTAAACAACTTTCCATCTTTTACATTTTTGGCACCAACTTTTCCCAAAATGTTTCAAAGGACCATTTTTGCCATTTTGTGATATTTCAAGGGCTGATCTTGGACAATGATGATCTTCAAAGGTCTTCAATGTGTCTTTCACTTTATGAGGGACCATAATTGGCAATTTGAAATTGTTGAGGGACTAATCTTGCCATTTCTTCAAAGTTGAAGGACCTTTTTGCAATTTTGACAAACTTAAGGGACCAAACTTGTAATTATTAATATACAAGGGTTTTAAGTGTTATTTCTTCATTTTTGGAGGATCAATCTTGTTTTGTCTTCAAGTCTTCAAGGGTATTTGATGAAAATTCCATGATTAGGGCCCGGTTCTTTGTACGGCTTCGTTTCTCGTGTTCGTTTTTTTCCTTGTATCTTGTGATCTTTTGTCTTTTTCACGATATCCATACCTAAAATACACAAGTAAACAAACACAAGCATATATATGGTATTTTATGACATTTTATGCATTTAAAGCCCGAAAAGAACGATGAGATCATGTATAAATGCCATCTCATCATGTGTTCTCATCCATAGTACTTGAGCACAACACGCAGATAGAGACACATACTCCACTTCGGCTGATGAAAGTGACGTGCAATCCTGCTTCTTGGAAGACCATCCCATAAGCTTATCTTGACCTAGAAATTGTGCACCACCAGAAGTACTTTTTCGTGTATCAAGACACCCTGCATGATCAGAATCTGAATAGGCCGTTAGAAAGAAACCGGTTTCCCTCGGATACCAGAGTCCCAAGTGAATGGTATTCTTGAGGTACCGAAAGATCCATTTAACCTCCTTGAGGTGCTTTTCAGTGGGTCGTGCTTGATATCGTGCACAATAACATGTAGCATGTGAAATATCAGGTCTGCTTGCTGTCAAGTACATGAGGGAACCGATCATGGAGCGATATCTCGTTTGATCTATGGCATTTCCCTCCAAGTCAGCATCTAGCGATGTGGTTGATAATGGTGTCCCAACGGGGTCACATGAAGGCATACCATGCTTTTTGAATATCTCTTGACAATACTTAGCTTGGTTTATAAAGATACCACTTGGGGATTGGTGAACTTGAATTCCTAAAAAGAATTTAGTTCGCCCATCATTGACATTTCAAATTTACTGTGCATTACTTTTTCACACCATTTTGAAAGTTTTGGGTTTGTGGACCCGAAAATAATGTCATCAACATAAATTTGCATAAGCAAAATGTCATCCCCATATTTATAAGTGAACAGAGTTAGATCAATGGAACCTTTTGAGAAACCTTTGGATACCAGAAATTTTGAGAGCTCATTGTACCACGCCCTTGGAGCTTGCTTGAGTCCATAAAGTGCTTTGTGGAGACGATACACCTTGTCAGGATAATGAGGATTAACGAATCCTTCCGGCTACGTAACATAGACTTCTTCCTTCAAAGGACCGTTCAGAAATGTGTCTTCACGTCCATTTGATAAACAATGAATCCCTTATGTGCAACATAAGCAAGAAAAATCCTGACCGATTCCATACGAGCAACTGGTGCAAATGATTCGTCAAAATCAATTCCCTCTTTCTGGCCATACCCCTTAGCATCTATCCTAGCTTTGTTCTTGATGATCATGTTTTCTTCGTCCATCTTGTTTTTCTAGATCCAACGAAGATTTAATGGAACCACATCGTATGGTCTGTCAACAAGTTCCCAGACTTTAAGTCTTTCAAATTGTTGAAGTTCTTCTGTCATCGATTCAATCCAAGCATGATCAGCCATGGCTTCTTTGATGTTTTCCGGTTCAGCTGTACTCACGGCGAGTGCGAACATACAAACATCGCCATCGGTGGCTAGTTGTCGCCTTGTACGAACAGGCTGTGAAGGATTTCCAATTACTTGAACCAAAGGATGTTCTCGGGTCTAATGATGTGTTGAAGGATGTCATTGATAGAACGTATGCATATTAGATGGATCAACATGGCGAGTAGAAGACTCTCCAATTTCGTGTACTGATGTACAGAATGGGTTGTGAAGATCGTCATCGTCAGATAACGCATCGTCTGCTTGATTTGTGTTCTCTAGAGCAATGACAGTAGATGTGGATGTAGTAGGATCTATTGTTGAAGAGATATTCTGAGGAGGTAAATCTGCAGCAACCCGTGTTGAAGTAGATGAAGTTGTATCCTTTTGTTGATGATGATCGGTATCATCATTCGTATCATGAGTGACAGCGGAAGACTTTGATACAACTTGTTTCTCCCCCGTGAAATATTCATCAAACATTGATCCATATAACATTTCCAACTCTTCAAGTGTCGTGTCCACTGTCATATCTGCTCTATGAACATGTTCAGGAACCAGCTTTGAACTTGACGGTTCATTGTTGTGGTCTTAAGTTCCGAGTTCCGTGTGGTTGTGCACAAAAATCTTTTTTTGTTGTGGATCGGGACATAAACTGTTTTGTTCAAGTGCCATTTCTTGTAATTCATCAAATCTGATATGAATAGTCTCGACTATCAATTTTGTTCTCTTGTTGTACACTCTATATCCCTTAGACTGAGTTGCATATCCCACTAGAATGCATGCATCACCTTTCTCTTTCATCTTGTCCAGATTTTCACCATCTCGAATAATGTAACACGTACATCCAAAAACATGAAGGTGTTTGAGTGAAGGTTTGCGATCATTAATTATGTGATATGGTGTCTTTTCGTATCTTGGGATAATTAAGGAACGGTTTTGTGTGTAACATGCGGTTGATACGGATTCGGCCCAAAAGAATAGTGGTAGTTTTAAAGCAGATAATAATGTTCGAGCAGCCTCAACTAAAGTGCGATTTCGTCTTTCAACAACTCCGTTTTGTTCAGGTGTTCGAGCAATAGATGTTTCGTGTTCAATCCCTTCGGCTTCAAAATATTTCTTTAGGGTTGAATTCAAGAATTTTGTGCCTCTGTCAGTACGTACCACTTTTACTTGAGCTTGAAGACCACGTTGTATCAGCTTAAGGAAGTTAATGATAACCTCGGGTGTTTCATCCTTGGACCTTAAGAAGAGAGTCCACGTGTACCTTGAGTGGTCATCGACAATTACCATAACATATTTCTTCCCATTGATGGTTTAAACACGCATGGGGCCACACAGATCTATATGAAGAAGATCGAACCGTCCTTTAGAGCTTGGTGTAGTCTTTGTCTTGAAACTACTCCGTTTAGCTTTACAAAGCTCACAAGAAGAACAAAGATGATCTTTGATGAATTTAAAATTTGGAAGGCCTCTCACAATATCTTTCTTGGAAAGCAAGTTGATGGTATCAAAGTTAAGATGAGATAAACGTTGATGCCATAACCAAGCTTGAGTCGTTGAAGCTTTAGCCATGAAACAGATTGGAGTTGAAGATGTGGAGTCTTGGAGTGAAATAGTGTAGAGATCAGTACCCCGTAAATCGGTAAGTAAGTCATTCCTATCATAATCATGAACAAAACATGTCTTCTTTTTAAAAGCAACCTCCAAATCCGCATCACAGAATTGACCAACCGAGAAAAGATTGTGATTGAGCCCTTCGACGTAGTAAACCCTTTTGATAGTGATATTTCCCTGAACCAAGTCTCCATATCCTAAGATCGGTGCAAATTGATCATTTCCAAATCGGACCATACCCAGGAACTTCTCCACGAAGTTAATTAGAAGCTTGAGATTCCCCGTCATGTGCTGCGTGCATCTGGAGTCCAGTATAAATAGAATTATCTCGATCACCTGCAGAAGAATTAGAGCACGATGGAGCATTTGCTAAATTGGATTCCATGTTAGTTGTGATATCCGAATCATTAGTTTCACTTAAAGACACACTAACGCTCGTTGTCACATTTTCAGTCCTAACCTTAGGCATCTATTTATATCCTGGAGGACATTGATTAGAAAACCACCATTTCTAAGACTTGCTTGCAGACTCATATAATTCCCTAATTCTGCTTCTAGGGTTCTTAGTGGTGGAGTCTGATGCAATACTTTTCTTAGGTGGTTGCACCAGAATGGTTCATTTTGCATTTGGGTTTTCTAGCACTAATAGGCATCGCAGTTTGCTTCTTAGTTCTAGTATCTACGCCTTTGACATTATTCGAAACACACATAACATGATTAGCATTAGCACACTTTCCACATTTCACACAAACAAACTTAACATTCAAAGCATTCAAAGTCGAATCATTCAAATCGACATTACACGCGATTACATACGTTTTATTCTTAGAAACATTGAAAATCCTAGGGTGGTCTTCTATTGTCTTCATCTTCCCTTGACTTTTGTTTTGTCAAACATTTTCATTCATGCGAGTGCTCTTAAGCTGAGGTCGGCTAACAGTATCAGTGGGGACTACTCCTGTAGTAAAAGACACACGTCTATTAGTGTTTCTAGAAGTCTGAGCTGATTGACTTTCTTTGTTGTGTGTGGGTTTAGTGGCCAATTTATACATCCCTGGTTTAACCACATTTGTGTTCTTAATGCTTTGTGATCGAATATGTGTTTTGGAGTGTTTTGTGGTAACATATCCTTCCCATCCGTCTTGGGGGCAAACCCAGGTTTTGCAAATGCAGAATTAGAGAAAACATATGGTTTTCCCAAGACAGAGGGTCTAGTCACTTTGTGCTCATTAGGTTGTCTTACAACAAGTTTCTTAACACCAGGTTCCACATTTTCCCACCCATCTTAGCAACGTGTTTCTTCACCTCTGCTATCGCTATTTCCCTGTCTTGTAACTGAGCTTTCAACTCTTTAATTTCCAAACTCTTTTCATTCATTTCTCACATTTGGGAAAGTTTTTCTTGCAATTTATTATCATGTGGAAAAGTTCCTATGTCTTTTTGCAAAGAAAGTTCAAGAGAATGACAATGTTTTTTAAGGAAATCAGTTTTGTGTTAAAGTAACTCAAAAGCCTTTTTATCAACATTTTCTTTACGTTTCGAAAGCTCAAGTTCAAGACGCTCACATTCTTTGATCTTATCAAGATATTTGCATGCAACATCAGAATATTCATCGATATCAGCACAAGATTGAAGAGTAACACACAAAATATCTTTGGAGAGACATTCTTCTAAGAGTATATCATATTCGTTTGAAAAATCTGATTTGTCATTTTGAAGTTCATCAATTTCTTTTTTAAGAGACTCAACATATTTCAAATCATCAAACATTTCAGACCGAATCAAGTTTTCAAACTCAAGAACATGTTCTTTTATTATCTTCGTATTTGGTATTAAAAGATCTTTCACAAGCACAGTTATGTCGTGAGGTGATGAGATGGCATTTATACATGATCTCATCGTTCTTTTCGGACTTTAAATGCATAAAAATGTCATAAAATACCATATATATGCTTGTGTTTGTTTACTTGTGTGTTTTAGGTATGGATATCGTGAAAAAGACAAAAGATCACAAGAT